>OY720448.1:88959299-89021799 GCA_963082715.1 Harpalus rubripes
GAGTACAATTCTAATCTTTTGTAAAGGAATATATAAGGGTCAGTTTCCTTTCAAATCAAATATAGGGAAATGTTTTCAAAAGAAGCCACATCTATTAAATAATTTAAACGTCAACTTTCATTCTCTAGCCATACTATACCACCACAGAGGCCAATTTGATATTACTATTTTTCATAGTATTTATTTTTTCGTTCTATATTTCTTTATTATATTTTTTATTATTAACTGTTATGTATAAATAACATACTTTACCATTTTTATCCGAATAATTTATATTGTATATTTATAAAATTTTGATGCCATTCAAAATATAAATAATATCAATTTATTTCAGGTGAAAGAAAAAACTTGAAACAATAAAACTATTAATGTCTTATTAAATATTTTTTTATTAAAACAAATGTTATATAGCAATATTTAAACGGTCTACGTATGTAGAACACGCAACTAAAGTCGTCACGAAAGTCCGCGCGACTAACGAAGGATTATAGGTTCTATGAATAGGGCTGAGAAAGTTGGGTTTCGTATCTGTGAATTATTGTATTGGCCGACTTGTATTGATCATTTCACCATGTGCTCACATGTCTTTCAATTGTTTTCAATATTTTTTACTTCCTTGTACGAAGTAAAGGAAGTATTGTAATCGCGAAAAATTTCGGTTTTGAGATTTCAACGGAAATATCCATTTTGACCATTCCTGAATCCATTCTGACTAATTTCGTCGTGACGTACGTACGTATCTCGCATAACTCAAAAACGGTAAGCCGTAGAAAGTTGAAATTTTGTATTTAGGACTTCTATAACATCTAGTTGTGCACCTCCCTTTTTGGTCATTACATAATTTCCAGAAATGGTACTTTATTTGAAGCCTATAATAGATTTTAATGAAAAACTTTATTAAAATATAATCCAAAACGTTTCAAATTTGGTAGTGATATATTACCTGAAGTTGTTAACAGTTTTTCTTGAATAAAATGGTTTCATTTTGATTTTAGAAATAAATGCTTCAAATAAGAGTTTTAGAGAATTAAATTCTGCGTCTAGCACATTAAGTATTATTATATTAGCCCTTTGTTTAAGCGAGATATGTAAATTTAGAACATATACTTTATATATATATATATATATATATATATATATATATATATATATATATATATATATATATATATATATATGTATATATATACAGGGTGTAAATGAAATAAGTGCATTAAATTTGACCAGTAGTATAACTCATCGAGAGCAACAATATTTCTTAATAACTTTTTCTCGAAATCGCATATTTTTTTAGCATTTTTCCACCCCGTAAATTGACGAGTCGTTCCAAATATTTTTGTAATAATTGAATGCAGCAGCAATAGCTATGAAAAATTTTGTTTTAGCAATTGACAGTCCTGTCAATTGTTGCAATTAAATTTTGACATTAGTAATAAACTTGTTTATAAGGTAAAATTCTGTCAAAATGCGAGTACACAGACATTGTAATTACTTACCTATGGTTTATTTATTTATTTTTTACTCGTATCTGTACTACATGTTACTTGACATCACGGTTGACATAAAGAGAGTGTCATGGAGTTGCCAACGCATTTACATGGAGCGTTTCCAAATCATCACCAAATCATTCTGTTCTTAATATTCGCACATTTGTTAATCTTGTACATCTTTATCACATCACAATACGGAGTGTCACATATGACAATTTTTAAAAAAGCAACAGTTATATCCATACCATGTGCAAAAAGTTCAATGTTTTCAGCACATAACAGACTTCAATTTTGTGAATGGCTCATAATGTTCATTCATGAGACTGAATTTACTTGGGAAGGTGTATTTATTATGCACAATACACATCTTGACAGACGAAAATGCTGTAAAAATTTTCATTAAAAAATGTTTTGGGCGGGAACAATAAATGGACGACTAATTATTGATACTCATGTACCTCTTTTAAATGGACAAAAATTTATACTTACATTTTTTGAATAACGTATTTAAACTATTATGATTTCTCGACGATAAATAATCATCTCATAACCTAACAACTATGCTTTTGCTCCTCGTCTCTCCTTGTCTTCCTCTATTTACACTATTCAAAGGTGATTAAAACCCTGGTTCAAAACACAACTTTATAATTTTGTTATCCAAAATTTAAATTTATTTGTTTTAAAAATTGTACTCTTACGTATTAATTAATAATAATGTTATTTCCCTTGATTCGTTTATTAATTACTGTGACTGTAAGTGTAACCGATAACGGACAATTTTTGAGCTGATTGTATCCCACTTGAACACGGCAACAGTCATTTGTTCTCCATGAGCGGGTAACGAAATATGCAGCAAATCTTTAAAGAATTTTAACTCAAAATCTAAAAGACTTAGAAAAAAAAGTTATTAAGAAATATTGTTCCTCTCATCGAGTTACATTACTGGTTAAATTTAATGCACTTATTTCATTTACACCCTGTATATATAATAATAACAAAAAAATAAAAAATAGATGTTAATGTCAAATTACGTCAAACACGTGTAATTTTATAATTGGGTCTATTGGGGTTTTCAAATAAGAAAACGCTAACTAGCGGCAAATATTAGAACTGCAAACAGTGGTACACATTTGACATTTACATGAAACTACAACTATATGACTACAAAAACTCTATTATACGTACTTGAATTATAAATAAAAAATACTAATAAATGAGAAAATAATACGAAAACTAAAGAAATACAATTGACAGAAATGCTACGTTGACACACGTCAACAAAAAGTGTACCAGTGTTTAATGCGATCAGCGCCATCTCTTGATACTTGAAAATCCCAATACTTCATCTTCATATTGGTCTTGCGTACAAGGAAGTCGTGTGGTGTCCACATCAGATTTTTTTTATTAAATAGTGATATTTTATGACTGATATAACCTTTCTGATTCTGGTGCAATCAGTGCTTTTAACTTGTGAGTAATTTCTGTGGATGCTTGAGCCCCGGAGCACCCACGTAGTTGGCGCCCGTGAAATCAAAGTATGTATGCTATAATTAAATTAAAAATAATTAATCAATACTATTATGTAATAAAATGTAGCATTCATAGATTCTTCTCTATGTGATACAAATTTAAATCATTTTCAATTTCTGAAACTTTTTTGTTTTTACTCTCTTCATATTACATTCCAGAATATGATAAATGGAACTTACAATTTAATCGAAATTTCCATTGCCAAATTCTCATCATTTGAAAACGTAATAATAAAACGCTGAATTTCAATTCATAAATTTCATTCTTCGTTATTCATGGGCCGGACTCCGCCGGATTTCTCTTTCACTCTTTCTCTTGCCACATGGGGGAAACATGGCGGAAAACGAGGCCCTTGTGATCAAAGTGCGAGCATTTCACCTGTTGAAATATGTACCACAATACGTCGGTTGTGCTTTGTGTCGGCGAATGTGTGTTAGTGTATGGTTAGTGTTACTGGGAGAGTTTCCCTGATCACTTAAGCTCTTGATGAATTGCGTTTGTTTGGGTTAGGTTAGGATAATGCACGTAATTGTGACAGAAATGCGCAGTGCTAGCTTTGAGGATGGAGGCTTTGTAAAGATAAAGCCAATTTGTTATGCTCTTTACTAATTGTGAATTATTGATAGTTACAAAGACAACTACGAACTATATAGTAATTACTTAGGCCTAGATTTATCATCGCTAATGAAAATTTAAGTAATATTTAACTAAGAGTTATATATTTTATCTGTTTTACAAGGTAGGTAAGTAATACCTGCTCTGTTAGTGTAGTGTAATTATTCAAGTGACAGGAATGTGATAACTGACAGAATATTAAAATGAAAATGTTTGATTGGGTTTTTGATGCCTTTGATGATCTGACGAAATTTTATTACGACGTCCTAAAACTTATTATTCGAGAGGTATATTCAGTGACGGATCAAGTCAGCGCGGGGCCCGTAGCAAATGTGAACAGGGGGCCCTTGAATTGCATTGCGTATTATAATTTAGGATGTAAATAAAACAAAACATTTACAAAAAGGATTTTTGTGATTTAATGTGGGCAAATTTAGAAATTACACTCCACAAACCAATATTTTTAAGTAGATCATTTTCTATATTCATAATAGTGAGGTCATTCAAACAGTCTTGTCCCATCGTGTTCCTTAACACATTTTTAATTCTCTTTAATGATGAGAAAGAATGTTCTCCGCTGCAGTTTGTGATCATCAAACTCAAATAAATGCTTATAATTTTTTTATTTGTAGTTTTTTGGGCACAGGCGCGGGGCCCCCCAAGGCGCGGGGCCCATAGCATTTGCTGCCTCCTGCTACATGGCTAATCCGGCACTGGGTATATTACTAATTAAAAATCTTTCATCTCCATATCAACATTTGTTGTATCTTCAAAATCTGGGGGTCCTTCACGAGTTCGTAGCGTACAATTTTTATTAGCAGAAAATTTCTGGTTATCCTCCTTCATAATTCTAAACTTGGCCGAAATGTAAATGTGCACGTTGCTAGATGCTCAGTTCACCAATGAACGTTTATTGTTAAAGCAAGTATAACATATTGGGTAAGAGTTTTACTGTCTAACTATGGTCCTTTTTCCTATTTGAATGTTATCAAACAATTTTCAACTTTCATTGACATGTAATGTGCACTGTAAATTTTCGCAGTAGCAACAATTTGTGTTGGTACGTAGGATTTAAGTCTTTTGATCAAATGATTACTGGACAAGTATTGTAGGTTTCTAATCTGCAAAACGCTTTTCGAATGGATTTTTATCTTCCGTCACCTGTAGGTAAGGAAGGTATTTGGTCAAAAAATTCGGTGGTGAGTTTTTAATGAATAAGCACGTTTTAGGGTCCCTAGAATACGATTTTACTATTTTTACGATGATGTGTGTGCATGTGCATGTGTGTGTGTGTGTGTGTGTGTGTGTGTGTGTGTGTGTGTGTGTGTGTGTGTGTGTGTGTGTGCGTGTGTGCGTGTGTGCGTGTGTGCGTGTATGCGTGTATGCGTGTGTGCGTGTATGCGTGTGCGCGTGTGTACTTGTGTGCGTGTGTGCGCGTGTGCGATGGCAAATTAATAATTAGTAACAAATAAGTAATGAACTATTGCTCGGTGAGTTGTTGTGGTGCGAAATATAGGAGTGGTTTGCTCACAATATTTTTTTGCATGAGCGGTAAAAACTTTCGTTAAAGTGATTTGGTGATTACTAAGCATAATATTTTCAATTTTGGCACAGTTTCATCAATGGTTAATTTACTTGGACATCCGATTCACTTATAATCTTTCGTGATAAAAAATGAGCTCAATCGAAAACGAATAGCGCGTGAAATCCAAAAATTCTCATTACTTTTTAATCAAACCTCATACAAAACCAAAACCTTTGAGAATCATTTCGTTCAAATTTAATTATATGGATAAATATCCACATACTCACACAAACTTGAAAAAAAATATTCCTTTTTTCCTGCACTGGTATTATTTGTAACGGAAGATGTTAAAGTATGCTTGAATAAATGAATTTGATAAAGATTAAGTAGGTATTCATATAATAAAACATGCAAACATGCTCGAACTTGATCCACATGTGTACACATTATACCATAAAAAAGTTCTATATTTCTTGCAACTTTCCGTACGTCTGATAACGTAGGTTGCAAGTTGCAGCAACTGTTGTCAAAATAGTTGCAGATACGTGCAAACGTCTGATACCCCCTTTACTCAATTGGAAAATCTAATTTTATTCTAGACAAACATTTTAAGTTATTAATGTTTGACACATTGAAACATTTTGATATATAAGAAGAAATTTAATTGTTAATACTTATTGGCAAAAAAAAATTAAATATGTAAATTTTTCACCCATTGTTAATATATGATATTTTTTATTTGTATATTTTTAATAAAAAATTATTATATAAATAATGTTTCCAGCCCCACTCATCTTTGGAAAAAACATAACTATAATTACATACTACAATACACTGTTGCCAAGTTTCGGAAGTGACTAAGTACTTCCACATGCTATATACACGTCGGAAGTAACATCGCATTGTATATACCTGACACTAATAGCGTTTACAACGCCGGCGGTAAACGCATGAACTAAAGTGACAAATTTAAGGGTACTGGGGGTATATTTGACTTCCAACACAATTTTCGTATTTACACTTGTTTAGCCTTGTAGTGGTAGAAAAAAATAAAATTACATAGGAAACGTTGTCACTTCCATTTTCGGAAGTCACAACGGCCAGTAAGTTCCCGTATATGAAGTGACAACGTACCGTGTGCGTATATATATATATATATATATATATATATATATATATATATATATATATATATATATACTGTCATTAAAAATTAGTTTTTTGAAATTTGGAAAGACTGCTAGATAAAATTTATATTTAGATAAATATGATTTTATATTCAAATTTTATATTTCTTATTTTCAATACCTACTGAGAGCGGTCGGAGGATGTATTGTATTTCCACGCGCCCTTAACCCTTTTATTGATTTTTCTTTGGAGTTTCTTCACTCGTATCTCTTGGCTAATCTCTTTTCTTCTCTTGCTTATCTTTTATAATTTTTAGACATCAGCATCTTTGTTGTTATCTTTTTCTAAAATTGTCTAACAAGAAAAGTTAAAATGAAAATCTTGTTTTTGTTAATGAGGAAGTTTCATTATGTTAATTTAATTTTAAATTTACAAAAAGATGCTTTATAAAATTCCTAAAAGAGTCTTCGGATTAAATTTATTTTTAAATATCACTTACATCAGCATGTTTAATTTTCACAGTACTGCTATCTGCCGTAATTATTTTTCAATTTCCTGCGTAATCTCAGAGGAAGTGGGATTCCTTCTTTAATACTTGTTTACTTAAACATGATCGAACAAATTTGGCCGACATTTTCTTTCTGATTGTGAAAGCTAGTGTAGCTTTCAAGCTCAAAGCTTATTACATTGAATTATATCGTCTGGAATGAACCTCGCGATCATGTAGAAACATTGTTGTAAAGGGAGATTAATTAATTTAATAAAACAATGAAACTCTGATATTCCGACATGTGAAATCACGTATGTAAGTATAAATTACTTTGGAAATTATGCCTATAATTTTAAGCTGTCTCCTCCCAGCAAACAAATTAATATGAATCGTGTTGTGTCGCTATAAATTTCTTTTATCCTCACGCGACTGAAAAATTCAATAAACATTCCTTTGTTAAAACAAAGGACGAAAGACAAATGAAAAAATTAATCGAGACAATTTACGACACCAACGTGCAGATTTTAAACAGCCATGAAACACTGTCAACTCTAATAACAGCAATAGATGGAAAAGCTCATAAAATTAATAATAAAAAGTTAAATAATCACAGAGTCAAATTAATTTATTGATATGATAAATGTGTTGTGTTTAATGAAATATGCCAACATAAATTTATCATATAGGTTCACATTTTGTTGGGATTAATGTATTTTATTATTCGATGCACCATATTGCAATAATTGAAGTTTTTATTTTTACCTCTCGCCAAGAGAGGTATTGAATTAATTTAAAAATCGCATATAGCAAATTTTAGTGAATAAGCACGTTTTAAGGTCCCTAGAATCCGATTATAACATTTTTACGATGATGCCCGTGTGTGTGTGTGTGTGTGTGTGTGTGTGTGTGTGTGCGGGCGCGCGTGTTTGTGTGTGTTTGGATACGTGTGTGTGTGTGTATGTGTGTTTGTGTGTGCGTGTGTATGTGTGTGTATGTGTATGTATGTGTATGTATGTGTATGTATGTGTATGTATGTGTATGTATGTGTATGTGTGTGTATGTGTGTGTGTATGTGTGTGTATGTGTGTGTGTGTATGTGTGTGTGTGGATGTGTTTGTGTGTGGGTGTGTGCGTGTGTGTGGATGTGTGTGTGTGTGTGTGTGTGTGTGTGTGTGTGTGTGTGTGTGTGTGTGTGAGTGTGTGTGTGTGTGTGCGGATGTTGGATCCACGATATCTCAACTACTATAAAACTTAAGACATTTTTAACTAAGGATTCCTCAATCTAACAATAATGGGAAGGGTTGATTAAGTTTTGGTAACAATTGGATAACCGGAAGTAGTACTTACAAGAAAAAAATCATCTAAATATTATTTATCGAAAATTTATGTAAATACTTATATTAAAGAACGTTAAATTCTTTATTCGATAAATATAAATTCATTATTATATCTTCTATAGATTTAGAGATAAAGAAATGCATATAAAATAATTTGATGTAAAAATCTCAGATTAAACTACTTCAAGGCAAGAAATTCAAATGTTTGTAATTGACCACATCAGATTTTTATTTTACAATGTAGGTTGTGAGTGAGTAATAGTTTATTTTATTTTATTACTTCATACTGTCCGCTATATACTACTTTACATTGCTAATTTGAGTCCGGGAAATGAAACATTACGATACCGGAGCCGAGAAATGTTTCCAGGCAACATTTCCCGGCCCCGGTACTGTAATGCTCCATTTCCCGGACTCAAATTAGCAATTGTCACACATTCAAAGATGATGTGATCTAAGTTAAATAGGCAAGTTTAAATTATTATAAATTATTAAGACACGTAGACAGTATGAAATTTATTTATGTATTAAGGGCATAATCAAAAGAATGTAGCACGGGGGAATTAATGCTCGACGCGTAGCGGAGAACTTTAATTTACTGTCAAATAAAAATGGAAGATATCAATTATTCAAAAGAAATATCGGATGGATTTGACGCTGCCCAGGGCAAGCTGGTTCCACAGAATACGAGAAAAGATTGGATGCCCTAGCCTATGCACCCCGTACCCCTAAGATAATCCTGTCCTGAAGATACCGTTTTGTTTTTAAAAATAGTCGACATTAGATACTCGTGAAGTAAACATCTAAGAGGCTAGATGATTTCGTCGCGTCGGGAAGACGCCCGCAAGGTTACAGAATATAACATATCAGGCTATGTTTAATTAATATTAATGTAATCATTTAGTTAAAAAGTTTAGTTATTAAAAACCAAGTAGTGTCCATGTTCGGAGTGTTCATCAAGTGTAAGTGAAGTGTATGTATGTTCTTACTTCTCAAGAAGTCCTTCTCACAAAATTTCTTTTCACGAAATCCTTCTCACGAAGTCGTGGACGCCAGCCATCCAAGCGTCCACCAGAGTATCATCAGCAGTAGGAGACCCCCTCGTGTTACATTATAACCAAAATCTAATCTAATACACACACACACACACACACACACACACACACACACACATACACACACACATACACAAACACATACACACACACATGCACACACACATTCACACACACATACACACACACATACACACATACATACAGACATACAGACATCATCGCAAAAGATTTTTTTAAAACAAAAACAATACCTTCATTACCTAAAGATATGACGGAAGGTAAAAAATTAGCAGACTTATAAGCATCACGTAATCAAATATTAATTATAAAGTTCCGACACATTTTGATGCTAGTCGTCACATCAAAGATACACAAAAATGAATGAACTCAGAGACATTGTGTGATTAAATAAAGTTCATTCATTTAAAATTAACGAACAATATTAAAAGGAATATAAATATAAAGTAAAAGAAAAATATTAACAATGTACATTCTTATTGACATTTATGTTTTTTAATTAGTTAAAACTGTTGGCCAAACGAATTTTTTTTGCGTTCGTGTTTCACTAGGCTGTTTCTAATTATTTGCGGTTAATGATTAAAAGAAAGTAGAGAATTCCAAATTTATTTGAAGTTGTACGAATAATTTGCAGAAGAAATATAAATGTTATATGGTATTTTAACTGGGCCTTGGAGATAAAATTCATATACTACATTTTTCGGCGATTTTTTGTTTTTCATAATGTACGAGGTGGTATTAAAAAATCTGGTGTGGCCAACACAATATCTCCCGCTATTTACAGCCCGAGTCACAAAAAGGATTAAGCTGATCCTTATTTTTGGATTAGCAAATTTTACTTTAATTTTGGCATTTCGTTTCTTAAAATATAGTACAATCTAATCCATGTATAACTACCTTTTTCGACAATAAAATGAAGATTAAATTTTAAATACCGGGTAGAATTCACTAATCCAAAAATGAGGATTAGCTTAAACTTTTTTGTAAATCTTTAATTTTTATTAATCTAAATACATACCTACATATTTACTTATGTTGGAAACTGTATTGCTTTCCTTTCCTATTGTTGTATTTACTTTTTTCTTTTTAAAACTTTAATATTATTAATTTGAAATGATTAGTTCTTTGACAGTGATATTTATCTGTCAGTTACTTACATTTGAATAACTGCATAACCAAGGAGTTTTGTTTATTTAAAGCGTGGGTTCCGGGATTTAAATTATAGATAATTTTATAAATTTATCCATAAAATATGTACAAAAAGTATTAATGTAAATTTGTAGAAAATTTAATAATCTTTAATTTTTATAATAACATTAATCTCGAAAAAATAACATTTAACGGTATTTTTCGAGGAAAAACTATTTTGAGCTTTTAGGAAACTGCCATTTCCTGTTATCCGATTTACACCAAAAACTAATGGGCTCTTTCCATGATAGAAAAAGGTCGAAATACAAGGTTTCAAATTTTTTTGAATGATGGTATTTGAGTTAGAGTGGAGGATCCACACATACATACACACAGACATCATCGTGAAAATGATAAAATTAGATTCTATGGACCTTAAAACGTAGTCATTTACCAAAATCTCGATATGCGATTTTTAGCACGATCCCTATAACTCCGTTACCAAGGGTAGCGGGAGGTAAAAATGTCTTATTTTCTGGCGGGTGGTAGTGTGCAAGTTCCGACTTTTTACTAGACACCTTTTTGAATCTGTTGTCCAAGCCCTTGAGGAAACATTTGAGCTGTCAGTGTGATTTTTTTCGTAAGCCCTGCTTAACGTGATCGGCGATTTTGCAATGGCAGACATTCTGACATCTGAATATCGGTTCAGTTCACATTTTTTCATTTTGGTACACTTTAAGATAACCAATATTACATATTTAATACGTGTGGAAGTGACTGATGACAAATTTATAAATGTTTAAAATTTTAGAGAAATTTCATGTAAGTTTAAGATGTTAGTAACTCGCAAACCGCTCATCGGCAAAACTCGTATAATACATGACAAATATAATCTCATGCTGAATTCAAAATTTTAAACTCCGTTATCCTATCTTTAACAGAATCTTAGTGGTGGATGAAAAAATGAAAATTTGTAGGAAAGCGTTAACAAAATTTATTTAAAAATAATCGATCATTTACTTCTTTTGATGCCACCATGAATTAATACTGTTATAAACAGGAAAACATGTTAGATCAAGTATTACATACGTAATATTGTACATTTTTTGAGTAATTTAAATTTTTTTCATAAATTTTTGGTTAAATATATTTTAACCTGACTCTTTGACGGTTCATCCTAGATAAAAAGTGTAAGAATTATTTTTTGTGTAAAAAAAGTTGAGTTTTAATTTTGTATTCCTGTAAAATTTTGATATGCGCAATTTTCGATAAAATGGCCTAAAACCTAAAAAGACCGCCATTTTTACAAATTTGCGGGAGGTTTCTATACTCCGATTTCCGGAAACTTTTGATATGATGTTCAGCACATTTTTCTTACCAGGATTCCATTTAAAAAGTTTTTGTTACAATTTTTTTAGGGAGAGGGTCTTTTTTCAGTAATTTCCTGGACTAGTAACCCTACACGAGCGCAGGATTTAATTATTAAATTTTTTGTTCTGTACGAAGCTCATCGTTCTAAGATTCGTGAAAACAAAATTTATTGTACCAACGTTTTAGGGCGACTAATGAATATGTGACTTACCCCCAATACCACCACAAAAATACTCGTTATTATTAACAGATATGTTCACTTGCAATACCGTATCTTCAAAATGTCACATCTTTTTGATCGGTTTTTATTTTTGTGGGTTTGACAAAAGATGAAGTCGATGAATCTAAAAGGTTCCAATAAAATTTTTGTCGAAAAATCACAACCTACAAATAAAACTCAACATTAAGAGAACAGCCCTTGTTATTACTATTGTAACGTGTGAAAGTATTACAATATAGCGATGACGTAATCGCGCTAGCAGCCGGACGACGTAAACAAGCGAGTCGCGACGTGTTTAATTACTTCCGGTCGCATAAACCTTTTGTGTTCATTGTTATTACGCGGTCGAAAGTTCTAGAGCTCTCTGGAAGTTAATGGCAGCTGTATAAAAGGGACGCAGCTATGCACGGGAGTTAGTTAGTTAGTTAGTGACATGGAGAAACATATAGAGACATTCACATAGAGTGTTTGTGAAGCACAGCAGTATCGTAGTGAGCGTATGCAGTTGGTGTCGAGTAGGTACTCGGGAAGTTACTGGTATAGTGTTGACGAGTATTGGGAAGCTATAGTGTGCAAGGACAGTAACGGCGAGTCGGGAAGTAACAGGTGTACCGGGATAGCTGTGAAATAGAATACTCGGTAGTGTTAAAGAGTATTGGGAAGCTAGGTATACGGGGACAGTAACAGCAAGTGGAAGTGAATACTCGGCAGTGGTGTTGAAGAATTGTGGCATACGGACAGTCGATGATACTGAGGCTGTGGAAGAAGAAAGTTAGTTACATAAATTAGGGTGACCAGACGGCCGGATAAAGCCGGACTTGTTGTTAAGTTCAAATAAATTTTAATTTTTATTTCTTTTCAAGTGTTTAATAAAATATATGTTCTATTATTATTTTGTCATCCTTTTCTACTAAAAATCATCCTTTTTGTCTGTTGTGTCCTCCTTTCGTGATCTAAGATCTGGTCACCCTACATAAATAGACAGACAGTGAGATGAAAGGTGTGACTTCTGTCCGAGCAGTTGAATATACAGACGCTGTTGAGTTAGTTAAGTATATAGACGCTGTGGAGGTCGGTAGGCGGACATTTGCACGTGATATAAGTATATAGTGATATAAATATCGCGTAAACAGTCTACAAGAGTCTGCAAGAGACCGGCAGCCTAAGATTGGAACGCGTAGTGAAATAAATAATTAGTAATATCGTGTAAATAAATAGTAGTGTTAATAAATAAGCAGTGTTAGTGTTATCTAGTTAATTGTAGTTTTAGTCTTAATTAGTTTTTAATAATTGTACAATATTAGTAATCGTCATTATTTAATACTTTATTAATATTTAATTATAGTTTAATTAACCTTTATTTTAATTAATAATAATTTTCTAATCTTTGCACTTTACCCATATAAATAAAGAAACGTTGCACTATTATTTGGTGCATTAAAATTTGTTGACTTTTTCTCATTGCATATTTATGGGTTTGTCAAGTGGCAGTTTTGTACGAACTGCTGAGTTGATAATATACCTAGTTATAAGATTTTTATGGACATAAATCTGAAATCTACATCTTAATAGGTACCTATCAAAGATTTTATCGCCCATAAATAAGATTTTATTGATTAAATTAGGGTTAATTCTACCGCTGCTGCTTTCTTTATCATTTTATGTCTATTAACAAGAACAAAGAAAGGTAGTTGAAAGCAGAAAAAAATCTAATGGGCTCTTTTCATAATAGAAAAAGGTCGAAATAAAATTTTTCAAAATTTTCTAAATGATAGTATTTGATAGAGTGGAGGATCCACACATACATACACATACACATACACACACAGCTACACACGGACATCATCGTGAAAATGTTAAAATTGGATTCTAGGGACCTTCAAACGTACTTATTTACCAAAATCTCGATATGCGATTTTTAGCATGATCCCTATACCTCCCTTACCAAGGTTAGCGGGAAGTAAAATTGATGTAAATCTTTGATCGTCTAAAGTCAGCTTACAAATTACTCTATTTCCGGTCATAAGTTATAAATTACTGAAAGAAAATATATTTGGAAATAAAAGCAACATAAGATTTATAATAGACACAGCAATACATAATTTTACAACTAAAATAAATAGTGAACTGCTTATTCACATAATATGACAGCTAATCTAAAATGGCGGACCAGAAATATCAATAATTTTACTTATAATGTAGGTGAATTTTTTTCCTGCTTCATTCATTAAATAGTTTGTTGTATAATAATATAAATTAATATATCATCACGGCATATTACTCAGTGATGGGTGTGCTGATCTGCTTTGTACCATTGTACGCAGATTTCGGTATTGATGATAACACATTTGTACCGTGCGGGCGTTTATTATAATAATATAATTTTTTTTTTAAATATATTATCTTTGACGCGGAACTACCTCGAAGCATAGATTGTTAGAATCGATCGATAAAGAGAGCGGTACGGGAACGAGGGATTTGTATCGTGTAACATTTCGACCGGGTGAGATTCGACGACGTGGAAAAATTTGAATTTCTGTAGAACGGGCAAAGTGGTGGGGGCACATTTCGACCTGTGGGATTTCGACCGCGTCGGATTTCGACTCGTGGGATTTCGACCGCGTAGAATTCGACCGCGCGGGATGCTTCGAGTTTTTGGTATAACTTATAACTCATATGTATAAATTAATAGGAGTATAGATAAAATATGTAACTGTATAATAATAGATTTATTCAATAGTAACAATGTATGTTGCTGAGTTTTGCAATTTCCCAGTAGTTTGATATTAAATTTTTATAGCAACATAGGTTATAAATTTTAAACTCCAGAGACACATCCTGTTATCATACAAAAGACTTTATCGTCCGTACTCAATCTTTATATAGCGCATTGCTTGCAAAAATAACCATTGCACAATCCATTTTCGAATCAGCGTGCAATCAAATTTATAAACTTTGAAAATAAAACATGAATAAAATCCCTCTTGTACAACTTGATTTGCGTCTGAGGGGCGAAATGATTCGCGTTAGTATTCCAACGTTTTCTTATCCGCAATCCGCGTGCGGAATCTGCACGGCTTCAATGCCCTCAAAACCCCGAGCTTCGAGTTACAGCTCTTTAGTTCAACCTCCACCCGTCACACGACGGCGGGCACATGAGACACAAGTGTAACAATTCGTGCAAGAGGAATTCGTCCCCAGAGGAAAAAAGTTTGGAAAAAGTGGAAAAGGGAGAAAAGTTTGGTTAAGATAAAAACGAATAATTCGGGGTGGATGTTTTGGTAGTGTTGTTTGATTTAGTAAGGGAAGAGAGTCGTATGAGTAGGATGACGTCAATGAATTTGATGAAAAATATCACTTATGTTATAGTTGATGTCAATAGATTTGATAAAAATAATTTTATTTGATGAACATGTTTTCTATTTCAAAAATTTGAAAGATATATCATGTTTCTCTTGGTGAAACTATGCACTGAATAATTATTTTAAGTAATAATTTACTACGTTTACATGCAGTTTTGAAAATGATTTCAGTTTTCAGTCAAAATTACACGAAACTGTTTACATGTAATTTTCAAAACAGGTTTACAGATTGATTTAAAAACAGTTTCGGCGCATGCGCACTTGGCCGATGTAAGTGACAAATCGTCTTCACTCCAAATTCTTCGTTTTGCTACTATTCCAATTCCAATGGGGACTTATAAATTTGACGTCAGCCGCGGCGGATCGGCCGCGGACCTCCCTCCACACAATTTAGAAAAGGACAACAAATTTTTAGAAAAGGCGAGGTGATATACCATGGCCGAGTCAATCACATGCTCTCCCCTTCAGCACTTCGCACGTTGATCGTACAAGTTGTTTGTTATTTAGTCAGCAAACTTTGGTTATGTTATTTTGTGTAGTGCCTGTTATTAATTATCTCTTGTACTAAACTGTAGTGATCCTTGAATTTGAAATATCACTGAAAAACCAAGTTCACAAATAAATTTCTTTAATACAAGATGATGTACCGGGGGCACGATTTGTGTTTAAAAACATTGAAAACCATTCAGTCTTACAGTTGAAAAGATGGCTAGAATGCCGGGGTTTGAAGAAAAGTGGAAATAAACATGAATTAATTGAAAGGTAATGCACTGAGTAGATCATATACTTAAATAATTATATAAAAAAGTGTTCAGTCTGACATGTTTACGTTTCCTTTCAAAGCAGTTAACAGTGTTGTGATCACGTGCTGGATCACATGATAAATATCAAACTGTAGTGCTAAATCTTGCTCACTACATAAC
Source organism: Harpalus rubripes (assembly GCA_963082715.1). Classification (NCBI taxonomy): domain Eukaryota; kingdom Metazoa; phylum Arthropoda; class Insecta; order Coleoptera; family Carabidae; genus Harpalus; species Harpalus rubripes. The sequence continues at coordinate 88,975,495 of OY720448.1, forward strand.
TACTTATAAATTACTTTTTTACTCACTAGATGACGCCCAAAAAGTTTAAATTGTATAAGTCCCCATTATTTTTTTTCTACTTTGTACCACTACGAACTAAAACTACACAATTGTCAGTTTATTTGTAGATTAGTAACACACAGCGACAGAAACGTTATGCTATGTACGCATGCGCAATATCGAAACTGAATTTTAAGTGTTTACATGAGTAGCTTTGAAATTAGTTTTCAAATCAAACCCATGAACTTTAGTTTTGGTTTGAGATAACTCAAAACCGTTTTGACACTGTATACATGGCGTTTTCAAAACTAAAAACGTTTTGAAAACGGTTTGAAAACTGCATGTAAACTTAGTAATTATGTGGAAATAAATGGTGGTAAGCTGGAATAAATTTTATTGTCTTTATTGGGCCCTCCAAGAAGACATACTAATTTTTCACTCTGTAGTGATCCCGGATTTTGCCGCCATGTTGGATCAAAGGTGCAAAAAATTAGTTTTTGGCCATTTTCTTGAACAGAGTGGCCCATATCAACATTTTACAAGAATATAAAATTAAAGCTCGTAATTTTTTGTACATAAAAGGATTCTTACATTTTTTTACCTAGGATAAACTCTCAAAGAGTTATGTTAAAAGATAGTTAAAAGGAATTACAATTTATGATAGAAATTTAGATTACTTAAAATATAAACAATGTTAAATATTTAATACTTAGTAATATTAGGTTTTACTATTTATAACAACAGTTTACATTTGTCGGGGTACCGAAAGAAGTTCATTATTGATGATTTTTTAATATATATTTTTTTTTCAAGGCTTTCTTACAAATTCATCCACAATTCTGAAGCTTTTAAAGATACTATAACGCGATTTGAAAATTTGAATTCAGCATGAAATTTTCCTTCATGTCATGTATTATACGATTTTTGTCGATGAGTGATTCACGAGTTACTAACAACTTAAACTTACACGAACATTTTCTAAAATTTAAAACATCTGCAAATCCGCTTAGTTCTTATTTATTCATGTAAAATTTTAACACGATTAAAGATAAACAATATTACGTATTTAATAAGTGTTGAAATTTCAGATGAATTCCTCCCTGTTTGTGAAATACCAACAGTTAGATATTTTAAACTTGTCTCAAATATTTATTCATTCTTATAATTTATATTATTTTGAATTTAATTTCCACCAAATTCTCCTCATTTCATAAATATCTCCATTCAAAAGCTACCGTTGACGTGACAAATGTGACAGGTGACAGCGTTTTTGTTCTTAAATTTGCCATGGAATACTTAGATTTTTTTACCTCCCGTCACCTTTAGGTAAGGAAGGTATTGTCTTTGATCAAAAATTTCGGTGGTGAGTTTTTAATGAATAAGCACGTTTTAAGGTCCCTAGAATACGATTTTACTATTTTTACGATGATGTGTGTGTGTTTGTGTGCGTGCGTGCGAGCGTGCTTGCGTGGGTGCGTGCGTGTGTGCGCGTGTGCGTGTGTGCGAATGTGCGTGTGTGCGTGTGTGCGTGTGTGCGTGTGTGTGTGTGTGTTTGTGTGTGTGTGTGTGTGTGTGTTTGTGTGTGTGTGTGTGTGTGTGTGTGTGTGTGTGTGTGTGTGTGTGTGTGTGTCTGTCTGTGTGTGTGCGTGTGTGTGTAACAAAATTTTCGTCTACGAAAACTCTAATACTACAATTCCAAAAATTATAATTCTTTCGTATTCCTCTTCGTTGTACCCATACGAAGAGATCATTAAATTTTGGTTATAATTGGTCAACCGTTAAATATCATTTTTTCACATTTAATGTTATTATAAATATTAAAGAACATTGTATTCTATATATGCTTTGACTGCATTTTATACTTCATATTAAATGGATATAGAGTTATAAAATTATAAAGAAATTAAATTTCATAAATTAGCTAGCTATGCTAGAAACAGCTACTATATTAAGAAAATTCTGATTGAAAGATGTCAGTGTGAATTGACATATTCGTAGTATATTTGTGTTATTCAACTCGAAATATAGAGTCTGAATCTGAGTCCCTAGGGGTTGATATTAAGGGAGTTATTGAAATCTGAAGTGGGTTTTTGGAAATAACTGTCTAATAATGTTTTTCTATGTGATTACAGGATCAACAGCGGACCAAGGACCACTTAAGGACATCTCAGGATACATTATTAAATAATTAATTTAATTATAAAATTTAGTTAGTGTACGATATATTCAAAAAAAAATATTTTTTTTCAAATACCGTACGCCTTACCTTCACCTATAAATTCCTTTTAGCTTATAATAAAAATAAAATGTTTGTAATTGTTCTAATTGTGATTATTGTTTATTGTGTAGAGGGTGTACTATTATTAATTTTGTAACAATAATGTACTTGTAATTGTTGCAATAAATATTTATTTTTATTTAAAAAAATGTTTTATGTATTCTGATAGGTATTTGTTCAAAACGTCATTGACCCCTAAACTTTGTTGATTTTTTAAATATATCTTATTTTTATATTATAAATACATGCCTACATATAATTCGACACTTTTCTAAAGCGTATATCTATTAAAAATTAAATTCCGAGTGCTCTTTTCATTTTTAGCGTGCATAGATGCTACCTGAAAGTAGCAACTATGCACGATTAAAAATTTTTCATCGTGCATAGATGTTACTATCAAGTAGCATCTATGCACGATTAAATATTTTTTAGCGTGTATAGATGCTACCTGTAAGTAGCATCTATGCTACTATCAAGTAGCATCTATGCACAATTAATTTTTTTTTAGCTTGCATAGATGCTACTTGAAAGTAGCATCTATGCACGATCAATATTGTTTTAGCGTGAATAGATGCTACCTGTAAGTAGCATCTATGCAAGATTAAAATTTTTTAGCGTGCGTAGATGCTACCTGAAAGTAGCATCTATGCACAATTAAAATTTGTTTAGCGTGCATAGATGCTACTTGAATGTAGCATCTATGCACGATCAAAATTTTTTTAGCGTGTATAGATGCTACCTTAAAGTAGCATTGTTCAAACATTATGGAAATTGGTATGCTTATGTAATTTTACTCGTAGAATGTAATGGTGATATCGCTAGGAGTGTATAAATGACCGTTTGTGTGATATGATCCAAAAATTGAAAACTGAAAATATTGCAAAGGGTACCCTTTGCGATTTTTTCATTTTTAGACTTTTCCTTCTGGAGTTTGTAATAGTTGTTCAAACAAATCTCTGGGGGTTTTTTTTTAAATATTTCCTAAACTAACAGATTTAAAATTTTGAAATTTTATATCCAAGGTATTTATTTAACATTGCATTCATATAAAAATTACCAAATCTCTGGGGGGTACAGAAGGGGAACTTTACTTTTTTTATCTTCCGTCACCTTGTAAGGAAGGTATTCTGCGTGTGCGTGTGCGTGTGCGTGTGCGTGTGCGTGTGCGTGTGAGTGTGCGTGTGCGTGTGCGTGTGCGTGTGCGTGTGCGTGTGCGTGTGCGTGTGCGTGTGCGTGTGCGTGTGCGTGTGCGTGTGCGTGTGCGTGTGCGTGTGCGTGTGCGTGTGCGTGTGCGTGTGCGTGTGCGTGTGCGTGTGCGTGTGCGTGTGCGTGTGCGTGTGCGTGTGCGTGTGCGTGTGCGTGTGCGTGTGCGTGTGCGTGTGCGTGTGCGTGTGCGTGTGCGTGTGCGTGTGCGTGTGCGTGTGCGTGTGCGTGTGCGTGTGCGTGTGCGTGTGCGTGTGCGAGTGCGTGCGTGCGTGCGTGCGAGCGTGCGTGCGTGCGTGCGTGCGTGCGTGCGTGCGTGCGTGCGTGCGTGCGTGCGTGCGTGCGTGCGTGCGTGCGTGCGTGTGTGCGTGTGTGTATGTATGTATGTATGTGTGTGTGTCTGAGTGTGTGTGTGTGTGTTTCAAATTTTCAATTTTTTTTTTATGTTATGGATCTACCCTTGTTTACCCCTTGCGTTCTTAGAATATCGATTCCGGTAACTATAATCCGACAAACAGCTGTTTATCGGTAGCATTTTCGTAAATGCCTCATATAACTGACGAAAGGTAATGTGCTGACCACATCAGATTTTTTTAAATGAATCAATATACATATATAATATCATAAGTGGTAAATTTTTCCGGCAAAAATGGAGATATTTATGAAATGAGGAGAATTTGGTGGAAATTAAATTCAAAATAATGTAAATTATCAGAATGAATAAATATTTGACACAAGTTTAAAATATGTAACTGTTGATATTTCACAAACAGGGAGGTATTCATCTGAAATTTCAACACGTATTAAATACGTAATATTGTTTATCTTTAATCCTGTTAAAATTTTACATGGATAAATAAGAACTAAGCCGATTTGCAGATGTTTTAAATTTTAGAAAATGTTCAAGTTTAAGTTGTTAGTAACTCGTGAATCACTCATCGGCAAAAATCGTATAATACATGACATGAAGGAAAATTTCATGCTGAATTCAAATTTTCAAATCGCGTTATCGTATCTTTAACAGCTTCAGAATTGTGGATGAATTTTCAAATTGTTACGAGACCTAGTTGCTTAACAATTGATTGAGTAGCATTGACAAAAAATCACGAGTTGTCAAACGAGTGATTTTTGATCAATGTCACGAGATAAATTGGCAACAGGCTCGAATAAAGCAATCGTAAAATTTTTCCAGGATAAGATTTAACCACGAATGGTATTTGGATGACTATTTCCAAAATAAAAATCAAATAATTATTTATATATTTTTTTTGATGACAAAAATCTTCTAATTTTTATTGTGTTTTGAGGTATTGTATTTAACTTTGCTTTTTTATCGTTTTAAATAGATTCCTGTCGGAATCGACTCGTTTTTAATAAAAACTGATAACATTGAAAATATACACACTTTTACAGGTATGTAAACAATATGTTTCTAAAACGTCAAAAAATTTTCGCTTATCAAAACTCACTTACTTGTAATAATACGATATCCGATTGGCTTAAAGGATGCGAAAAATTTTTTGTGAGGTTTTGTCGAAATGAAACTTGGAAGTTACATCAGAATCAGCCCGATAGTCAAGAACTGCTGTGCAAAAATCTATCCACACTAGTATATAAAATAAAATATATTTGATTTTTTAAAATGTATTGTTAATGAAAAGGGAATTCAAATATTATTATTTTTACGAGTATTGTTATTATTATTATTACAATTATCAATAATATGCTTTCCACTATTACGAGACAGAGGTGTCACTAGTAGTATTGATTATACTCGTACCTATACTTTTTTACAGATTGGTTATTATAATATTGGTTTGTTCTAATAATTACAACGCAGGGACGGAAACTGTATTGGTTATAATGGTTTACATTTGCGGCACCGACGGTCGTGCGATTCGCCAGGCTCGCATAGAAACGGCGCGTAATTGATGTCTGATTGAATTTCAAGTCAAGTGCGAAAGAAATAAAAAAGAACACTGCCGATCCGATACCATTAATCTCTATTAGGAGTGGGTGAACTGGACCTGGAACTAGAGATACATCACATCCTGATCACCTGGTATAGATGCTCTGTACTCCCGTAGATTGATTCCCAAACAAATTGTAAACATTGGGAAGGAGCGAAAAAGAATAGATTTTATATAGTAAGATCATTTTTTTTAATTTATGACAAACATTGCAATTAATAATCCTAGGCTGATAATAGTTCAACCGGCTTACATATTTAAGGTAAGACATTAACAAATTATAATATCAACACAAATGTTAGATTTATCTTCTATCGAGACCTTTTGGCATAATATGAAAAATCAACATCGTAACAATCCAGCACGTATTGTACTTCAATTAAGAGGTACAGGGAGACACGAAGTAACCCAATATGAAATGCTGGCCGAAATATTAAGACCCGACAGTTGGACTACACTCTTTGTTACATTATTTTTGTTTATAATAATAATATATGTAAGATTCACTTTTCGACTGGGTGCCACTGGTTTAGAAGCGCTGGCTTATGGCAAAAACACTTGACATACTTAAACACAATAACAACCCCCGACCCTTGGATGGTCAGGGCAGTTAGTTGCTGTGTGCTAGCAATCATATACGGATGTGGGTGAAACTGTGAATAGTGTCAACAAAGAAAAGACGAGATGCTTGCAGTAATTATAGGTGAGTGGTAGAACTCGCTGTCATTCTAATTATTATACAGGTATAGCGTGGTGTGGATCACCAGATGCTTGATTGATATAGTTATACACTGCTTGTGTATTTGATATGCATGGTATATGTGAAATATACATTTGTATTATTTGTTTGTGGCCGCAAACAAAGTAGTTTCCTAATTATCCGAAGAGTTGTCTGGGACAACTCTAGGTCCATGGAGCTATATGCTTCGAGGTGTGATAAACACCAAATGAGAGGCTGAGATACACGAGAACGTCTGGGACGTTAAGGATAAATTTGGGGTTTATTATAGGTCTGGGACCTACACACACAGATCAAAAAGGAAAGTGAATTGTATATATTTGATTATTGCATGTATTATCGCCCATAGTAAAAACCATAGCTTTTATATAATCCAGAAAAATCTAGCGTAGCTCAACATATGTTCATTAATAATCACAAAGTTAACAATTCTAATATTAAACTTTTAAAACATATTAATAATGATAGATATTTAGATGCATACGAGAGTTTAATAATAAATAAATATAAAAATAATTTGATGAACGCAGATCTCGGCCCCATACCAAACTCAAAACTTTTCAATTTATTACAAAGTTAAATTTTATTAGACGATTTAATATTTAATGACTCATTATTGGACGAAAATTATCTTAGTTTATAGGTAATCATTCACCTGTGACTCCCATCCCTATATAATTCCAGTTCTCTCCCTTGTTTTTCAGAGTTGTTAGGACCTCTGGCATGGTTGACATGTTGAGTAATCTTGACTACTCTGTTTAACTTTTCACTTGTTGTATTACTGATGATGAGAACTTAGTTCTCGAAATACGTATCTAGTTTTTATTAAATTTAATTTTAAGGTTAAGGGGTAATTATAATAGTTTTAGTTAAATTTAACCTTAGACTCCATCTATTATTAATTTTTACTTACAGTTAGCTTAAAATATTTCCATGTAAGTTACAATTAACAATTTAGTTAATATTTTTTAAATTATTGTGTTGAATAGATTCAAAAAAGTTTCTTGAAGGATTTGGAAATACCTATGTAAAACTAGTTTTACTGAATGGAGGCACAAAAAAGTCATTAGAAGAAAAGATCTGGACAAACAAATTACAAATACCTAACAAAAATTATGGTTTGTAAAAAAGGAATTATGTTACAAAACATTTCCCTCTTGAGATTGATAAATTTCTTCACAAGCGTTCTTAACTGAGTTACATTCCTCCCGTAATGAACCCCAAGTTCCTCGGCGACATTACCTGGATGAGTTAGAGTCTCTCGGTTGAGTGAGTGACATTCCCTTCTCCTCTATATTTAAAATTCCTACGAGCAAAAATAGCCCAGATCGATGAGGGGAGGGGAAGCCTACTCGGGACCGGGTCGTTTGCGATGCGTGCGGTCCATCACACTTCGATTCTCAGCTACTTTATCCCAGAGAGAGTTGAGAAGAGCAAGAGAAGAGACACTTACTCATATGTGAGTGAGAGCTTTTATTTTTTGTTGAAAGGTTTAGTAAAAGTTGCGAAACTGTATTAATGTTTACTGGAATAGTTTCGTTAGATGATATGTTTTCTAGTTTGTAATTAAACTAAATTAGAGTAGTTAGTAGTTACTATTTGTTAAATTTTAATAAAAATATTAAATTATTGACATTGACAAGCCAATTGTATTTCTGTGTGAATCTTATGGCAAATAAATATTATTATTATTGTTTATTTGCATAATATGACTCAATAGTTATTTGTATCACTAGTCCAGAAACTGAATATTTGCGAGAACAAAAAGCGAGGCCTACAAATACGAGATCTCGCAAAACAGTTTCTGGGCGTGTGATACACAAGATTTTTGTGCCGACATCTCCATAAATTCTTCGTATATTTCTCAACACTTAATTATATTTTAAATAAGCTAAAAAAATGAACATATATTTTTATCGGTTTTGCATTGCAAGTTTAAATATAATTACTTACATTTGAGCTTAAAATGCGTAATTATTTTATATTTATTGAAAATATATCATACAAACATTAGTTATATATATATATATATATATATATATATATATATATATATATATATATATATATATATATATATATATATATATATATATATATATATATTATATACTTTCGCATATTTTCAATGACAGATAGCGGAAACGTGAAGTTAGTTGTAGTTAGAAAACAAACGAAACAAATTAGTCCTAAAGTTGGAACTTATAATTAATCTATAGGGCGCGAGCAGACACGTGACTCGAAGGACTTTGACGTGCTTAGAATCAACTGATTTGTGTGCGCATGTCATTTTGACAAGAACAATGTCATGTTGGTAAGACCAATGTTTTGACTTATTTTGTTTTTTAATTGCTAAAATGTTATTATTAATTATTACATGTGTTTTATTGCTTAAAAATTATAAAATATTAACATTTTAGCAATTCAAAATCTAAATAAGTCAAAACATTGGTATTGTCAAATTGACAATGTTCTCGTCAAAATAACATGCGCACACAAATCAGCTGACCCCAAGCAAGTCAAGGTCCCTCGAGTCACGTGTCTGCTCGCGCCCTATACGAGATGACAGCATATTATTATTTTTATGACAAAATTTAGTTATTTAAGTTACAATAATTAAAGATTCAGCCCTAAAATTTGTAAACATTTTGCTAATTCTTGTGTTGAAAATAATCTTAAATTGACATATTATCAGAACAGTAATGCCAACTCCTTTTGCTGGCCTAGGTCAGCAACAGCGCATTTCTGGACGATTTTGAGATCTGTAGTATTAGTCAAATTGGACGGAGGTACGAAAAAGTTATTTAAAATAACATTATTGAATTCGACCTCTATTCTGTGACGTCACGTTTGCTTACTAAAAGCCACATATAGCACTAGTGCAGATGTTTACTAAAATGGGGTACGAAATGTCAAAGTCACAGTGAATAAAATATTTAGAAATGATTATCAATAATTGTAATAGTTTTAAATGGCACAAAATTGATCCCTGTGAGTGGTGGACGCCTGGTAAGCGCTCGCACGGTGCAAATATTTCATCCTTACCGATATCTGTGTACAAAGCAGATTGGCACACCCAGCAATGGATAATAAGCCATGATGATATATTTATTTATTTATTTATAAGTAAAAGTAACACAAAAAATGTCGTAACATCACTAGAGTCACAAGGAAAGAAGTAAAAGCGCATACTAACGACGGTAAAATTAAACAAAAAATTCTTTTTACCCCGCAGAACTCAATACAGAGGCATATTTTTGGGCTGCCCTGTATTGATATTTTCCTTGAACTACACTTATGACTCGCTAAATTATAAATAAATCGCTGTCATGGTGACAGTTGCAAGTTGGTACCAAATACGAAGTGAGTGTTTGGTGTTTGCAATTGTGACTCCTGCTATAATTATAAAGAATACATGACAAATGTGAAATTCTTTAAGTTTCCACAGGTATACGAAGATATTGAATTATGTAAAACTCAAATGTGAAAATATAAGAGTCAGAAGACAGAACTTTAAAAATGGCGATGGTTTGTTTATAATCGGATCTTCCATCTCAATTTCTACATCTCCGCACTCTTTCTTGTGTGTGACGTCAAAATCATAACCTTCCATTACATCAAAAGTAGCAAGTATGACGTCACAGTAGCGGGAATAGGTATATCCAGTATTATTTATAATTTAAAATAAAAATTGAGAAACATAAAAAATTAACAAAGATTGAATTTTAAAAATATTTTCATACATTAAAAAACCAAAATAGGCGATAACTACCCCATTCACTAAATAAACTTATATTTACAGATATAAGTTCATACTTTATACTTTGCTTTTGCGGATTATATACTGAGTGATTAAGAATAATTGAAGGTTTCGCCTCGTTCTCATTTTTTGTTTGCCGCATCGTTGTGATAGTGAAATATGATTGACAGATTGAATTGGCGTACATATTTCCACTCATTTTCATCATTCCTCGCATTAAGAATATGTACTTCCAAAATAAACTTGTCATGTTCTTCCATAAACAACCATTCTAACGTAATGATTTGAATAAATAACAGTTTAATTATAAAGGTAAAAACAAACTGTATGTCAAAAACTTCAATGGACCTTTTCAATTTAACGGCTATCTCTTTCTATCGCTGCAAATTGTAAGAAAATGGCGCGAACAACTGCCAGTTGGGCTGTCAAACAAAACGTCAAAAATATTACAGTCATTAAAATACCTGTATTCTTAGTGAAAATTTGCATCGTTAGACATTTTAACTTCAATAAAAGCTTTTGTAACTTATTATTTCGATAAGATTTTTTAAAAGTTATCTGAGATATTCTAATATTTTACGTCTAATTTTTTTAGAAACAAACGCCAATTGATACTAATTTTTTTCCGTGAAAGATAATTTTGATCATAATCAGAACTTTCTCAAGTCACGTGACATTTAATCACTCTGGATCACTCTGCATTTATCAACGACTATAAATAAATACATATATTTATTAATATTGGCTAATTTTTCTTGCATGTTGGGACGTACCAAATGTTTTGTGCAACTTGGGCCATATGAAGAGGTCCGATGGAAGATGAAAATATTCGTACGCACAAGTTGCATTACAGTCATTGCATTCATTTCCCACTAGGTCTAAAAACAGCGAACTCAATGGGTTTTTTAAAAAGGCTAAAACACGACGATTTTCGTTTTTAAAAAATACACATTAATATGTACGATTCACCTTCCGACTTTCATTTGCTTTTAAGTTAAGATGTCATCACAAAAAAAATGAAATGGCAATATAGATTTTTAGTAGCGGACTCCGATAGTGGTTTTTCTTCCCTTTATGGTCATGCAAATAAATCAGAAGGTTTCATAACAAATATTCGGAAAAAAATCGAGTTGAAAATTTAATAATAATGAATAATCCGCAAATAAATAGAATCATAAAATTAGAAAAAATTGTATAAAAACATGTTTCATAAGGTCTATTACCGCACTCGTCCTTTGTAAAGCAAAGCGGCTTATTTTCCAAACATGGACTTGTACGTTAACAGATTGCCTTATGAAACTTGTATTTTTACTATACTATTGTTAAATATTACTTTAAAAAAGCAAATGTATGTGTATATTTTACAAAAATATTGTCGTACTTTTTTTATTCACTAAAAAATTTGCGCCCAACAACAAATTTAAAACTCGCCGCCTTTGTGAAGTCCACATTATCCTATTAAAATTGATAGACAAATGACAATTGCTGAACTGTACAAATTTAAAATTAATACAATTATGAAGATTACTAATTTTCTAAATATACCCACAATAACCGAACCTAACGCAAAGAACTAATGCTCATAAAATGAAGGCAAGATATTATTATAATGATATGTGTACGGATTTTCCAGTGTAAGCCGAACTTTGTCCACAGCACTGAAACATTTTAGATCTAACGGGAAATATGTGCAATAGTGCAATGCAAATTGTGTGTCATGCGTCTTGGGAAGTACAAAGTGCTTCGAAATACATAATTATTATTATTAACAGCATCCTTACTCATATATGAGTGAGAGCTTTTCTTTTTGGCTGCAAACTTTATTAAAAGTTGCGAAACTTTATTAATGTTTACGAAAACAGTTTTGTTGGAATGTATGTTTGCTAGTTTGTAATGAAACTAAAATTAATTAAATGAACCTGTCTTTACAGATACCAGTTCATACTTTACTCTCGACTTTATTCTTTGCGCTTGCGGATTATATTTTTATGTTGGCGAATTTATGCCTCACAACATTGAAATTACCATACAATTTCTGCTGGTGATTGTTTGAAACAAACAATATAAGTTAGTCTGCGTAGGTCTAGTTAATGCTTTGTGTGAAATATATTGTGACATTTGTGACAATGAATTTGTAAATTGTATTTCAAATGCCAACAAAATTAATTTAATTAAACATAAATTTTCTTAGTACCAAATAATTATATAACTCTAAACCGTGAGTGTTCAACCTTTTGTAACTTCTGGGCTGCTTCGCGTTCAACAAAAATTTGTCATTTATGTTAAAGCACACAATGGGATAACAAGACAATTAAATACCTAAAATGTGTGCGATATGTTTTATGGTGATAGATAATAGTTATTTACGATTTAAGTGGAATATAGACGTTACGCACGTACTGTAAATTGCCCTACGGACCCGCAGGGCGACTTCAGGTAATCATATAGTAAGTGCGTTAATGATGCAGTATCTCACAAATATCGTACAAATTTTTTGTATCACCGTATAACATATCGCGCTCATTTTAATTATGTAATAGCGTTGTTATCGTATGTGCTGTGATGAAAATTATTACCACACTAGAATTTCATTACCGCACTCATTGGGTTAACAAGGCTTATTACATAATTGAAGTGAGTGCGATATGGTACAACTTCTTCCACGGTAATATATAAAATTTTATACGATATTATTACACACTACATTATTAACGCACTATGTGATTACTAAAGCTCGGATTATATGCAAAATGCATATTTTTGCATTTTTTGCATATTTCACCTAATTTTTGCATATTTCATTGTGATGTGCATATTTGTGCAAATTTTTTAAATGTTAGATTATTTTTATCAATTCTAATAAAATTCTAATAATAATTCTTGCATTTTTTTTGTAAATTTCAATGCGATGCGCATTTTTGTGCATATTTTTAAAATTTACGTTACTTTGTTAATTTCAATAAAATTCTTATATCTATTGTAGAACATTGAAGACACCGAATCAGTGCTACGCCGCCAAAAATTTCCCAGAATTTCATTTATGGCTGTAATTTCCTAATCCTAATCCCTTACAGAGAAAGTAACGGTCATTCTAGCTATAAATATTTCTGTCGGTTTTATTATCTTAGTATAGAGAGGGGGTGGAAAATGTAAATCACTTACAATTACATTTTGAAACCATTCGTTGGATTTTACCTACGGAACAGTAACGTTTTTAAAATAATGGCTTCAAAATTATTTGCGTGGATTCGTCCCTACCCGGAACTGTCTATAGACGACGACAATATTTTCTGTAAACTTTGCAGCAAGTCGGTAAGTTCTTTAACATACATTTGTTTTTAATAACAAATTTAATTGATTTTATTTGTTATTTAATAGATATCCAACACAAGAAAGTACCTGATTGACCAGCACTGCAGGAGTCCTCTTCACAAAAGAAATTCTGAAAAGAGAAATACATCGAATGTATCGCAGACATCCATATGGGAATCTTTGTTGGTTCATTCAAGAAAAACTGAAGTAACTTAAGTAACCCTAGTTTTAGGATCTTTCTTGAAAAGTATTGTAAAAAGAGCATTCTGGACGAAAGTACGTTAAGGAAAAGAACTTAGGTACATGTTACGCTGAAGGTTTATTCAAAATTAAGACACATTTACTCGTAGAAAATAATTTCTATTATATTATTGTTGATGAAACTACAGATGTACGCGGTCGATATATAGCAAATTTATTAATTGGCATTTTATCTGAAAATTTGGAGCAAAACCTTATTTAATTGCAGTTAAAGAATTAGAAAAAACGAATACCGTAACTATCAGTAGATTTATACAAGAAAATTTGACTAATATATTTTTACCAAATGCTGTACCATTTGATTAAATCGTATTGTTGCTAACTTATGCTGCTACATACATGGTAAAAGCTGGAATATATTTTAAGTATTATATCCTAATTTGTACTTGCGTCGCTCACGGTATAAATAGAGTCGCCGAAGAAATACGAAATCAATTTCCGTTAGTAAACGATTTAATTAATAATATGAAAAAAGTTTTTATTAAAGCTCCTATAAGAGTTCAAATACATAGAGAAATTCTAACAGATGTTCCACTTCCCCCTAAACCTGTAGTTACATGATGGGGCACATGGCTTGACGCGGCTTTGTTTTATTTCAAATATTTACAACAAATTAAAGAAATAATGTCAAAATTTAATGATGATTCCTCTGCGGCAATAAAAAAATAGGCTAAAACTTAAGTTTAATTAATAACAATTAGAAATTTATTATTGAGACAATGACAAAATTAGAAAGACAGGGAGTACCCTTAAATGAATCAGTTAAATTAGTAGCACAATTAAAGTTAACTGTTAATGAAGGACAGGGGCTTATTGCTCAATAAGTATGAAAAAAACTAGAGGAAGTTCTCAAAAAATGAAGGTTTCACCACCACCAAGAGTTAATCTTGTATGAAAAGTTTTGGATGGGGAATTTTCAGACGAGCTAAGAATTGACTATTAAATATTGTCATCATTAAAATATGCCCCTATTACATCTGTCGACGTAGAACGCAGCTTTTCTATGTATAAACAGATGCTAAAGTGACAGAAGGCAATCATTTAAAATGGTTAACCTGGAAAAACATTTAATTATTAATGTAAATGAATTTATATTCCGTAGTTCGTAGTAATAGATTGTAAATTTCTGTAAATAATTAATATTAAGCATGTCAATATAATTGTATTTATAAGCAAATAAATTTGTTAAAAACATTATTTTGTTTATATTTTACATAATAAAAATAATTCTATACTGTATTTAAACTTTACGTAGATATTACAACTGATATGTGAGTATTTTTTTGCTATATTTTTTGTATTCTTGTGCAGCATATTTTGCATATGTTTTTGCATATATTGGACATCTAACTGCATATTTTCCAATAAAAGTCTGCATATATATGCGCATTTTCTTCCTATTTTCCTTGCATATAAATCCGAGCTTTAGTGATTACCATAACCTGCGGGCTCTTAAGGGCAATTCACAAAACGTGCGTTAATAATGTCCATGTGATCACTGAGCCTGTTTTTTTAATACCAATACATCTGCAGTGGCGGATTTAGCACTTGTGAGGCCCTAAGCGCAATTCATTTTTGAGATCCCCTAAAGAGACCTGCATCGGGTCGGGTACCCGCGGAAACCCGCGGGTTACCCGCTTTGCGGGTCGGTTTGCGGTGCAGGTCCATGATCTCTTTTGCGGGTTGCAAGTCGGGCGCGGGTAAGACTTGCGCGGATATCGGGTCGGGTCACGTTTACTTTTTATTTCCTTTTTATTATAATCATTGTTCATATTTTCTATTGGCATTATATTTTCATAGTTGTTTTTACTATTTTCAAAAACAAACCATCTATAACAGATAATACCATTATATCCCAATTAAAAGTAAAATGTCTGCGTATATTGAACGATAAATTACAAATTAATTAATTGCATAAAATTTCTGTATTTTTACACCCAAAACTAAAACGTTTAAAGTTGTTGGAAAACGATTTGGAAAGAACCGAAGTTAGAAATGAAATTAAAAGGCTTTTAAGTGAAAAAGTGCAGATTAGTGTAACTAAAGGACCTACATAATCTAAAGAATAAATATATTTGTTTTTAATACTTTGTGCTGATAAGGAATAAAATGTTTTACATACATTTTTCTGATTTTTTTGAATAAAATTTTCCATCTTGCATTTCAGACTGATGTTAATTATTTAGCGGGTAGCAGGTTCGGGTGCGGGTATAACATTGGCGGGTACGGGTCGGGTTGCGGTTCAATTTAAAACGAACTGAGTCGGGTACGGGTCGGGTGCGGGTCTTAATGTTGCGGGTACGGGTCGGGTGCGGGTTTGAAAAAGTATACCCGCGCAGGACTCCACCCTAAACCCTAAGAGTAGCCATTCCTCTTAAGGCCTCTATGTTCTTTACGGGGTATAGTAAGGAAATGCGCCTACCGGACACTTTGCTAACCTAACATTTAGTTTTCTTACTAATAATTACAATCTGTCATTAAAATCCTGTGACTAGTTGATTGAAATTTTATTAAAAATCAATTTAAAAATGCTATTATGTACATATAAATTGAAAACTGAATTTTGCGTCGTTGCCGATAAAAATAAACGACTTCCGTATACATTAATTTTACTTCTTTACACTCGTATTCTCTCAGATATGAATGGTAATATATAAAATCTGTGCACTTACATTATCCATCACCTTGATGCCAACACCAGTCCATTTTATTCCGCACATGAAAATTTAAAATCACATGATGTGAGAACCCAGCCCGGCAATTTGAATAAGAATATGCCAATAGGAAAATCTATCTCACATAAGAATTCCGTAGAGTGAATGTTATTTTGGTTGTTGGGTTTGAGGTCGGTTGGAGTACGGGACGAGCGTGGGAACCGCATCCCCAGGGATGCAAGTTTCTCTGTACGCCTCAGGCGGCTTCAAAGAGAGAACTGTCTGGAAGGATAATACTCAACTTGTAAAAGAGATGGGGTATACGAGTATTTCAAATAGGGAAGTGATTAACAAAAATTTTTAATTGACTAGGACAGTAAAAGTCGTAGAAGACGGGGCTGAGTCGCCATTATCTTTGTTTAATTTTCTGAACGTAAGTACTACGATGAGGTTATGCTGTGATAAAAAGTAACCTCACTTGAATGATAGACATTTCTACCAATATATTATTACTAATTTAATTATTAATAATATTTATCAAAACACCACAGACCACAACACCTTTGTCATAACAAGTCTGTTGACAGCTGCAGTGGCGGCTATTCGGGTGAAGAAGGTGAAGAGCAACTTCACCTGTTATTTCAGAAAACAAAACCATTTTTTAAATTATTTTCAACACATTAAATTTTTCATATTATGTACTATAAAGCCTGAAATAAACATCAATATAATTTAAAAGCAAATTATTGACTAAAAGTTATAATAAATGATCATCCGCAACCCGCATCACATGAAGAGCAATTCATATTTCGAATAAACGCTTCAAAGTTGCGCGCGCAGCTAGCGTTTACTGGCTAGATACATTGGTTGCCATGGCAACGACGCCACTTCTACCACTTACAAAAGCGAATGGTGAATACCACATCTCGAGCTCTGCACCTCATTGTCGCATTGAAATTGATGCATTATTTTGCTACGCTGTTAATAAAACAATTTGAATAGTTTATTATTATATTTATAATTATTAACTTATTAATACTAATATATTTTTGAGTGACAATAAAATTACATTTATATTAGAAGTATTGCAATTGTACTTTGTATAGGTACCTACGGAGACACCGTACTCCAAATGGACAGACGACAATGAAAAAGATTTATTGGCAAGCAGTCGACTTACCCCCCCCCCTTCATAAGTATCTCCTCACCTACTTTTCACCTCACGAGCCGCCACTGGACAGTTGACAATCTGATTTTTTACTTCCTTGTACAAAGTAAAGGATGTTTTGTAATAGCAAAAAAAATCGGTTCTTTACTTCCCTGTACAAAGTAAAGGAATAAGTATTGTAATCGCGAAAAATTTTGATTTTCAGATTTCAACGGAAATATCCATTCTGACCATCCTTGAATCCATTTTGACTAATTTCGTCGTGACATCTGTACGTACGTACGTATCTCGCATAACTCAAAAACGATAAGCCGTAGAAAGTTGAAATTTTCTATTTAGGACTGCTATAACATTTAGTTGTGCACCTCCTTTTTTGTTCATTACATAATTTCCAGAAGTGGAACTTTACTTGAAGCCTACAATACATTTTAATGAAAAACTATTATAAAAAATCTGATGTGGACACCACACAACTTCCATATACGCAAGAAAAATATGAAGTATAGATCCAATTATAAAATTGCACATATTTGACGTAATTTGACATCTATTTTTTTTTTTGTTAATATTAGTCCTAATTTATAGCATTATAGCAAGCTTCATTATAAAAACCAAAAAGTATATAAATTTTAAATTTATATATCTCGCTTATACGAAGGGCTAATTTAATAATACTTAATGTGCTAGACGCAGAATTTAATTCTCTAAAACTCTTATTTGAAGCATTTATTTCTAAAATGAAAATGAAACCATTTTATTCAAGAAAAACTGTTAACTACATCAGGTAATATATCATTTCCGGTTAGCCTGTTTAACCAAAATCTACTATGTTATTCCAATAAAAGTCTTATATACCAAATTTGAAAAGTTTTGGATTATATTTTTAAATAGTTTTTCATTGAAATCTATTATAGGCTTCAAATAAAGTACCATTTCTGGAAATTATGTAATGACCAAAAAGGGAAGTGCACAACTAGATGTTACAGCAGTACTAAAAACGAAATTTCTACTTTCTACGGATTACTTTCTATTGAGGTAATTTACAATTAGATTTTTTTAAAAAGGATTTGTCAAAAATTTATCTTAGTATTTTTTGACAGTTATGTTGGTAGCGTTACCCGCTAACAATTGAAATTTTACATTTTGACAGTTTGTGTATTGTGTGATTCTGATTGATTGTTTACAATAAAATATTGTATCAAGCATTATATAATTATGGAAGAGGAAAACCAATACTTACAATGCACTCCACCGGTTTATTAATGAACCATCTGATTTGACATATCTTGTAATAAAAATAAATTTATCAAATAACGAATCGGGATCGCTTTTTAAATAATTAAAAACTTTAATGAACAATTTATTGATCTACACTTTAACATTCCACCATTTTGTTAATACCTCCACTGCTCAGTTTCAGACATAACAGCAACAGCTGTTCTTACATTCTTCAATACAAAACATATGTCGTATTTGTACATGGCACTTATGTCTAAATCATATTTAAAAATTTAATATTCGAACAGTTCGCCTCGACGTGGAACTGGAAATCATGGATCGTAAAATTTTCATATTCTCTTGCAAGTAGCCACAAATTGAGTTGACAGTGTCAACAATTCAAGTAACGTGCACCATACATTTCTAAACCTGCCTGATATAACAATACAATCAGCTGAAAATTGCAATGTTACCATAAAATTAAATTGTAATAAATAAAACTTACCGTTTAAATTGCTTTGACAAAGTAAATCTGAGCATTTTGTTTCTTGTTTAATAATATTTTAGTTGAAAGATTTTAACTTCACAGATTCTTCTTTCTTAACCAACACAGATAAAGCTATAAATTCCTCTTCTTTCTAGTCGTATCATCTGGAGAAACGATAAAAATCAATAATTAGAAGTAATATTTCAACATAAACAACTTACCATTTTGAGGTTATATGTAATTCATCTGTCACGACTACCACCTTTAGAATACGAAAGGCACCAAAAACAGTACGTTTATAGATCTTCTAAACGTCGTGTTTTCAGTGATAAACAGTGCTTTTATAGACTCATAAGAACACCGAAATAGAAAAAGTTTGTTTTATATCCATACTCTATTTTAGATCTTATTGGTGATTTATATATTTTTAATATTGTCTCCTTTTGTGCTCCCCATTTTTGATGTTTCAGGGTTTTTATGATATTGATTTGTTGCGAGCATTCTTTTTTAAGGTTTTGGATGTGTGGTTTCCAGTTTAATTTATTTTGTAACGTTATTCCCAGGAACTTAATGGTGTTGACATATTCGACTTCTATATTATTTATTTTGATTTTAGGATTGTGGTGTATGTTCCTTTGTTTTGAAAAGTGTACACATTTTGTTTTGATTGAGAGAACTTGAATCCTGTTTGACTGGCCCAGTGTTCCAGCTTATTTATAGTTTGTTGTAGTTTTCTTTTAATGGATTATAATGTTTTAAATTAATTTTAGGAGCAGTTATAAAATGATGACATAAGTGATATGAACAATTTGTTATTTTCGTTACGTTCAGCAGACTGTACTTCAGATTGTCTAACAGACAGTTCCAAGGAGCGACAGTTCTACGAAATTTGTTGTCGTTTTTTTACTTCACAAAAATCTCAACTCGGCTCATGTCAAACTCATCTTACTTTGAGCTGAGGTGAGGTGAAGCAAATAATAAAAAGAACGCGACTATTGTGGTATCAGACTGGGTGTAACGTGCAGAATTTCAATGCTTTAATATACGTGTCTACCTCACCATTATCATCAATAATTTACTTAATAAAATATGAAAAGAATTTATTACTGCTCACATGTTATAACTCACGATTTCCTTTACCTGTAAATCATTTATCCTAAATTATAACCTCAATTTCATTTTAGCCTATAATCAAATTCTTTCAATCTTGGCACAATACTTCCAAATTTTTGAGGCATGAATGGCAGGAATAGGAATAAACTCGTTGGATGCTTTGAGGCGGAAATGGGATGTACGGTAAACCGAGTTATGATTTATACATCGCAGCACGCAATTTTCAGATTGAAAAACCCCGCACGTATAAATGTTAAATAGGGCTTTCTCGGCCACACCTTGATAGGGAATTCTGACGCCGGTTGGCTCTGGACACCCCAGAAAAAAAAACACTTGTTCCAGGCGCGAAGTATGAAACGTTTTTAATTTTGTTGTTTAATTAAGGTAGAAGCAGGAATTCATTAGAGAACTGCAGAATAAAGTGGAATGTGCTGTTTTGATGTTTATGTTTTAATTAAATTCACTTGTTTACATAATTAGGTATTAATATGCTCACAAGTGTGCCTGAATTAATTATTTTTGGGTAAAAAATATACTGTAAAACAAAAATTGTTTTTAATAAAGTTAACAAATTAAAAATATACTGAAACAATAGCTGTTAATAAATACCTATTTGGAATCTCAGACATACACCAAATATTTTGACAATATATTATACGTTCATTATGGTCTACAAGTATTTAAAAATAAATTAATACATATTGTTATATCTTATGGATATTTATAAATACTTAGCACGCGTAACGTTGAATAATAGAATAAGAGTACAAGAACATATATAAAACATTTATTGTCAAAGTGATAATTAACTGTCAATATATATAAACAATCAGAATCGGAATATATTTGATATCTTGATATTATATATTTTATTACTGTCGTCGCACACTACAATTCTCCCACACGTAATCTTTCAAATAGGTAGGAGGCCGGCGTTCACGTAAAGATCTTATTGGTTCATCTCTAGCATCTAATAATGAAGGATTAACATTAGGTTCTGCTGTATTAGGCGTTAATTCTGTCTCTTCAGAAGTAGTTGTGTCCTTTTCTAATATTTCAGCTAGACTCGCTTCATCGGCAAATGTTACATGTTTTTTTACTTGTTCTGGATATAAGTTTGTTTGATTCTCTACTGGCGGCACCATTGTTCCTCGAAGTTGATTGATATGACGTTTCAAAATATAACCATTATCAAGACGTACCTGGTAATGTAGACGTCCCAGTTTCTTTAATATGACACCGAATTTCCAGATATTTTTATTTTTCTGATACCATCTGGCTTGTATCCTTTCTCCCACACGTAAATTTCGTACCTTTGAATGATTTGGAGGAAGATTATTTTGTTCTTTGGGTATCATGGCATCTAATTTAATACGTATTTTCTGTCCCAGGTATAATTCTGCAGGTGATTTTCCACATGCAAGAGGCGTAGCACGATAACGGAATAGTATTTCTCTGACTTTTTTATAAATCGGTAAAGTGGATGTTGACATACTTGCAATTTTATTTTTGATAGTTTGAACACTTCTTTCTGCAAGTCCATTGGTAGCTGGATGACCAGGTGCAATAAATTTCTGCCAAATACCATTTCTATGACAGAACTTTTTGAAAATTTCACTGGTAAATATCGTTGCGTTATCAGAAACGATAACATTTGGGAATCCATGAAAACTAAATATATCTAAAAGAAGTTTAGTTGTTGATTCAGACGTAGGCGCTCCTCTTAGAATTTTGACTTCCAGCCATTTTGACTTTGAATCGATGAGTATTAAGAAATAATGTCCCAAATATTTGCCTGCATAATCGATGTGAATTCGCTCAAAATTTTCCCGTGGAATATCCCAAGAATGTATGGGTACTTTCGCTGGACTTTTCTTTATGAGAGCGCAGTTTTCACAAGTTTTAACTAATTTTTCAATGTCCTTGTCTATTGTTTTCCAATAACAATATCGTCGTGCTAATTGTTTCATCTTTACTATGCCAACGTGTGTGTGATGCAATTATTCGTTTAGTACATACGTTTGTAAAGACTTTGGTATAACTACTCGATTATCTTTGAATACAATGTTGCTATGAAGAGCATATTCTAAATTTGAATTCTTACCGTGTATAAGATCATTTTTGATAATTCAGGGTCTTTCTCAGTTTCTTTTGCTATAGTGGTGTAGGTGACATCTGTTGATGAGATTTGGTTAATCGTTTGATCATATAATTCCTTAACTTCATCTCCAATGTTAGTTTCAGCACCCCTTGATGTGATTTTATTCTTGACTCTTGACAGGAAATCGACGTTGGCATGTTCCTCCGCTTTTCGATGTTCAACTTCGTAATTAAATGATGTTAAAAATATAGCATAACGAAGTAAACGACTAGTTGTCATAGCAGGTAATTTTGAATTTTGGTGAAAAATATGTGTTAATGCTCTGTTGTCGGTTATTAGTTTAAACTTTTGACCAAACAGATACATAAAAAATTTATCCATTGCAAATACGATTGCTAATGCTTCTCTATCGAGCTGGCTGTAATTTTGTTCGGCTTGAGTAAGGGATCGTGAAACGAATGCTATTGGTCTTTCTTTACCGTTGATGATATGGAAAGGACTCCTGCGACTCCAGTTGGACTCGCATCGCACGCAAGTATAATGGATAGTTCTGGATCATATGGTACTAAAACTCTGTCGCTTGCAATTTCATTTTTCAGTTTGACAAATGCAGCTTCGCAAGAGGTAGTCCATTTCCATTTACTATTTTTGCGCAACAATTTTCGAAGTGGATAAGTTAAAGTTGACATATTTGGTATGAATCGACTATAATAAGTTATCATTCCCAAAAATTGTCGTAATTCATTTTCACAATTTGGTGTTTGAACTTTTAATATAGCTTCAACTTTCCTTTTGTCTTTTTGAATTGAATTGAATTTGACAATGTAGCCCAAATATGCTATTTCTTCTTTGAAAAATTCACATTTGTTTTCATTTAGATGTAAGTCATACGATTTCAATTTTTCTAAAACGGCAGTAAGTCGCTGGTAACATTGTTCTTTAGTAACACCATAAATGATGATATCGTCGAAATAAAACATGGTGCCTTCTAATACTGTAAGAATTTGGTCAATAATACGATTGAATTCGCTCGGCGCTGTTTTTATCCCAAATGATAAGCGATTCATTTTGTAAGTGCCACGATGGGTAGAAATGGTTTGGATAGACTTACTTTCTTCATCTACGTTCACGTGTAAATAAGCTTTGTACAAATCTAGTCGACAGTAGTATCGTGAATTTCTTAATTTGTTTAGAATTTCGTCTATTCGACGTATGGGGTAATGTGCTCCTTGAAGTTGAGGGTTGACAGCAATTTTTAATCTACGCATAATCGAACATTTCCATCTGGTTTAGGAATGACAACGAGTGGTGAGCCCCAATCGCTGATTTCCACTTTTGTGATAATACCATCACGTTCTAAATTATTGAGTTCCATTTCAACTTTTTCTCGCAGGGCATAAGGAATTTCACGTTCTTTTAGAAATACTGGTTTTGCGTTTTCTCTTAATTTCAGTGAGCATGTTATGCCAGGAATACATTCAACTTTTGCTTCAAAAATGTCAGCATATTTTCTTTTCAATTCTGGAACTAAATTTATGGAACATACTGATTGAATTCTATTTGAAATTTTCTTGTCCAGGTCTTCAAGTTTTATGTTGAGATGTCTTATCCATGCCCGTTGTTATATTTTACTTTAGCTTCTATTACTCCCAATGGTTTAAAAATTTCTGTAGTGTAGGTTCGAAACAATACGCTGGTTGGTTTAAGTTCGGGTTTAAGATTTAATTGTTTATAATCTGCTTCTGGAAGAAGAGTAAAACCTGCTCCCGAGTCGACTTCAAATGATTGTTTCTTCCCTTCAATAAGGACATCCACATAATATTTTTCTAAATCTTGTTCTGATATAGAACATTTTCTGTACACATCGACGATTAAATTGATATCAGAATAATCTTGGGCTGAAATTGAATCTAATAATTTAGTTGACGATCCATAAACTTTTGAATTTTTAGTCTCGTTCTTATTTAATAATGTTTGGATGCATATTTTTTTAATATGACCCATTCGACCACAAGATTTACATTTTAGTCGATTTTTATCGCATTTGCAATTTGAAGTACGGTGGTTATCTTTGCCACATCGTAAGCATAGGTTTGCTATTCCTAATTTGTGATAATTGATTTGTTTTGATTGATAATGTGCATTTCCTTCTTTATTAGATCTATTTTGACTGATTGACCTTCTATTTTTATGCGTAGTATTGTTATTACTTGAAATTCGATTAATTTCGGTAGGTTCTGTAAGAGAAATTGGTTTACTCATAGCCAATTCTTTGTTATCTTCTTTAGACGCCTCGTGTACTAACGCTTCTTCGACTGCTTTTTGAAATGTCAATTTTTGAATTTTTAGAAGCTGTTCTCTTGTATATGGATCAAGCAATCCTCTAATAAACTGTGCCCGTAATAATGTGTCAGTTATTTTTGTATTACAGTCACATTTGTCACATTTACATGTGCAACCACTACTAAATTCACAGTCAGTAACTCGTTGTTTAAGAGTGGCAACAAATTGTGCAATCGATTGTTTATCTTGCTGTACGCAATTGAAAAATCTGTGTTGTTCTACTACGATGTTAGGTTTAGGGCAGAGATGTTTTTCAACCTTTTCTATTAGTTCGTCGTAAGAGATAGCACTTGGTTCTTTAGGGGCTGCTACGGAACATAATATTTTATACCCATCTGATCCAATTGAATTAATTAACATATGGAGACACATATCTTTATCTGTAAATATATTTTTCATTTTTAAATAATTCTCAAATCGATGTCGATACTGTTTAAAAGATTCCTTTGATTGATTGAAATTTTCGAAATTCGGGAGTAAGGTAATTGTTGAAGGGGTTGATGTAGGTTTCTTTTCAGCTGGTTGTTGCAGCTTCTCTATAAGCAGTTGTTGGGTTTGCATCATTTGATTCATTGTATTTAATAATTGGTTTAATTGTTCACTTTCCATCTTTATGAGTGTTAGATTTCTTTATCCTCGTCGCCAATTTGTTATATCTTATGGATATTTATAAATACTTAGGACGCGTAACGTTGAATAATAGAATAAGAGTACAAGAACATATATAAAACATTTATTGTCAAAGTGATAATTAACTATCAATATATATAAACAATCAGAATCGGAATATATTTGATATCTTGATATTATATATTTTATTACTGTCGTCGCACACTACACATATAAAGGCCTTACACTAGAAGTAGTATCTCTGACTAGTCGCGTATTATCAATGACCGGTTCATACTGATGACGTGAAGGATCAGTTGGGAATTCGTGGAAAAAATGAAAAAGTTTTGCAGGTACATCCATAAGTTTAAGATGGGTTTTCATCAAGTTGCATTGCAGTTCATTTATTTTTATATTGTTACCTAAAAAATTTTATCGACAATTTGTTATTATACAATGACTACTTTTTACCTCCCCTTGGTACGTGAGGTATAGGGATCATGCTAAAAATCGCATGTCGAGATTTTGGTAAATGAGTACGTTTTAAGGTCCCTAGAATCCAATTTAACATTTTCTCAATGATGTCTGTGTGTATTAGGGTACCTTTATAACCAGGGTATGGCCATGGGCCAAAAACACCGCCATTATCGGTAATTCATTTCCCTATTTATTTGTAATAAATGTAATATTATATTATAAAAAGATGTTAAATTATCACACTGTGAATTTATAAAGGTAATAAAAATTAATTAATTTAAGAGATACACAATTGTTATTAAGAGATATATTTAGAGGTTATGTATAATATGTGACATGGGTTGTTATTATCACATCTAATTTAATATCTGTAGTTCTTATTTACATAATAATTGTATATTCTAAACTTACCTTTTAAAAATTTAAATGATTGAGTTTAATATTGGTAATTTTTAGGTGTTTTCAATATGTCAGTAATCGTGGTGGGTATCTTAACAAACTATACAAGTAAATATAATAAAATATATTACTTACATTTTAAATACATATTAAAATGATAATTAAATGTGTTTTTCATTAAAATAAAACAAATAGCTACGAAAATACATAATAATTTGCCCAAGAACAACACATATAACAGATGGGCCGGCAATGGCGGACGAAACGTGAGCCTCGCCATGACCATACCCTGGTTATAAAGGTACCCTAGTGTGTATGTGTAGATCCTCCACTCTAACTCAAATAGAATCATTCAGAAAATTTTGAAACCTTGTATTTCGAACTTTTACTATTATGGAAAGAGCCCATTAGATTTTGGTGTAAATCTTAGGTCATGAGTTTGACATTTGTTGTCAGCGCCATCTCTTGATAATATGGAAGTCCAATATTATGAGTTCAAAGAAACTAATTTATTACGTTAATATGTGTACAAATACCTAATAACAACTCGCATCAATTGTATAAATAGTTCTTTGTTCCTTCTACGATTTCGCAATCTCTATCCTATTAAAACCATCCTTTTCCATTTCTTGAACTGAGCAGCAGAAAAAGTCTTGTTTAATTTCCCACAAAACCGCTTTACTTTTACGATTATCTCCACTGGATCCTTTTCCAGTTAATAAATTTCTTGTTTAACAAACAGTAAATCCAACGGGATCTTTGTAGTCCTACTCTCCCATGTAAGTGTTTACTGTTTCATACCTTGACAGCAACAGAGAGCATCGGTATCACAGCCGGTGTCGCCTGTGAATTATTGGATTACGACGGGTCAGAGGTCACCGGCATGAATTACGCGTGTGACCGTGAAATGCGGCCCAGTGTGAGTAATAAACGTGACAACGAAGAAAACATGAAGTTTTTATTTTTACGAGCGGTAATTCGTGAAGGAAATATGGTGTACACAAGGCAGTAATGTATGACATTAGGAATATTACATTACATTAGGAATTCCAGGTTTCTTCTGAAGAAATTCAGATATTTTTAGAGAAATATAAGAACGTCCTGAGGCTTATCTTACCAATACTTTGCACTTTATACTTTTCACTTTTCATTTACAAATTTTATGCTCTCATAGTCCTAAAATTTTAAAAATGTCAAAGATAAGGCTATATGCGATGTGCACTTTTTGAGCGTCAGCGCCTCTAACGGCTACATTGGCATTTTTGGTTACCGAATCAATTTTGACATTTCGAGAAAGTGATACAATTTACAATTTTATTTAGAATTGTTGCTATTGTGTATGAATATTATGCATCATAGTATATTGAAATGAATATTTAAAATGCTATATATGTGATGTGACAATCAAAAATGTCAAAATATCAGCGAAGGTACTGTGGCAGAAAATATAATTTTTCTCATAATATGTGTGATTTCTGTAAACCATTTTATCATATTTAAATTTATATTATAATTTATAATATTAGTTAAATGTTACAAGATGCACAATACATGGAAATTGAGATTAAAAAGTTGGAAAACTTAAATGATTGGAAAGAAGAAAATTTTTACATATCACGATATCAGTATATGATGTTAGCATCTTTCTTTTATATTCGCAATAAATGAAGAAGATTCTTCATTGAAAATATATCAGGCTTTAAGTGGAATTAGTTGCACATGCTCGAAAAAGAAAATATACGAAAAGAACCATGTGAATTTATATATTTAACATTAACTTTACATATACAAAATCTATAATAAATAGACGAATTATGTCAAAAATAGACTTCTATTTCATTCAACTGCAAGTATTATACAATTTTAAGACAATTTTCTGCTTCTTGTATTATATCTTGGACAAATATTAACTTAAAAAAAACACATTTTTATAAAATTCATTATTGCAATCAGACGACCATTGTTGGACTTTTATTCATACGACAAGTATTTTTTACAATGAGAAAATATGTGCACCTAAAAGAATTTTTCGTATCTGTTGAAAAGTTATTTTCTTATACATCTGTTTCTCATAGGAAATTTATAAAAATTGATACATCAATCGCTAATTTTGAAAGAATTATTACATCCCCCACTGCTTTATATAATATTTGTCGTCCTATCATTCGCATTCATTGCAAATATTTTATAAAATAGAAATTGCAAAATTATTCTGACATAAAACATAACCTTGCTATGTTTCAATGAGTAACCATTTTGACATTTTTGTCCGCTGTGGGCGCTGACTACTTTTGTGCACACCGCCTATATCGATCATGCATCAGAAAAATTATAACACAGTAGTGTACAGGTGTGTTGCCAACTGACCGGTAATTTGGGTTTGTCTATTACAAGAAATAGTTAAATATTAAAGTATAAAAATAAATAATATGGGTGATAATCTGCAAATTGAACCCTTTTTCTTTACAATAATAATTATGCTTTATAAAATAAATTCATATTATATGATAAGGTATTTATAAACAGAACAGTTGGTAATTCTGCCACATTTAACTGTTCCCTTCGGTTTTACCTTGATTTATTTGACATTTGATTTGAGGTTAGAATCGTTTAAACGTATATAAAACAATGAATACGTGCTTAATACAATATTATTATACAATAAAACTTATTTGCAGGGGCACGTGAATGTGATTATCACAAAAATGGATTGCAATGACAGCGACCGGGTGTAATGCAGGTGACCACACTACTAATTTGAAGTTAAAAATATATTAAAGGCGGATTCATGCAGGCATTTAATTTAATTTTCATATAATTCTCATTTATCTTTTTTTAAATGTGTCATTCAAGCAGACATACAAACATAAATTAAAAGAAAAATGAAAGCATGTGCATATTGACATTGACAAGTTCGGTTTGTAAAGGTAATTAAAAAAAATGGTTATTTACTTATCCAGGCAGGGAAGTTCATCTTTTCATGACGAATATGGAGATTGTTATAATGTTATGTTATATATATAAATAACCATAATGAGTCATGAAAAGGAACTTCAATGACGAGATAAGTATTTTTTTTTTTTGAAATCGTATAAGGATTCAAAATTACTGAATGGTACATATAACCTATTTTCATTTAACAAGTAAATCACATTGAAAACTTAAATAACTCTATTGAATTTCATATACAATTTAAATTCAGCCACAACTTAGCTCAGTAAGGCTCAGTGTATTTGGCACAGGTATTATATGTATAGGTTATGTTGTGTGTTGTTGACGTAAACTTGAAACATATGAGTTGCGCGGAGTGAACATTGTCAGATTTCAGATTACAAATTAGGGTTAGATAAAAGATAAAATTATCGTTATAAATTATTAAATATTTTTTTTATATAATTCATTTAATATAAATTTTATATGTTAATAAAATTTGAAAATTACACATAAATAATTGAATTTCATATTGAAACATAAAATGTGTTTGTGAACATAAATATTGCAACGCTGCATTTTACTTCCCTGCCTAGGCAGGGAAATTCAATTTCCCTGCCGATTTTGCGGCAGGGAAATAGTAGATTACATTACGATTTCAGGAAAAAAATGTTTAATGAAAGCGTTAGTGAGGACGAAGTATTGGCGTTAGCTTGGAATTATTTATCATAAATATACTCAGAAAGAAACGACACCGGAGATTCCCGGTACGTCCAAAGAATACGTGTCGCCAAAAAATGGGGTTTCATAATAATTTGATAAAACTCATACAAGAATATGACTATGATAATTTTATATATACAAGAATGGCACCAAATTTATTTGATAATTTATTAAGATGAATTGAATCGCATATACAAATAAATACAAATTATATTGCATTGATAACCGTATCCGTTCTTTTCATTTCTGCTCCAATTAAATTTCAAATATTTCTTCTTGCATCCCTACTTTTAAAAAGATCGGTTTTGTCATAAATGAGTGCATTTGGTCGCACTAAGTCGACCAATTTACCGTCCCGTCGTCGAAATTCATTTGTGTTGATTTGTCTTTGACATTTGACAAAATTCCAAACAAAAATTTTGACGTTTTACAACATCGCATGTGCAGTGAATTTTCATTTTCATTTATATTCAAAAGTTGAAAGTTGGTTAACTCATAAATTAAATGAAAATGAGAGATAAATGAGAACGTAAATTAAAATGGTGCATGAATGCCTACATTGGTTTACACACATTTAACTTTTAAATTAAATGTAAATGTAAATGGCTGTATGAATCTGTCCTAAATTATGTCGCTTTTGTGGTCGTATGAAAAAGAGTGCACAGCACTCTCCATAGAGAGATTTTCATACACTCGTGGTACAGACAAACGTATTGACCGAGTATTCTCTTTAACAGCTATTTCCATATACCAGTAACTTCCCGAGTACCTACTCGACACTAACTGCATACGCTCACTACGACACTGCTGTGCTTCTCACTAACACTTTACTCTCTAACACTCCATGTAACTAACTCTATGACTGTATGTAACTAACTGTGTGTCCCGAGCATAGCAACGTCCCTTATATACAACTATCATTATTATCTAGAAAAGCCCTAGAATGTTCGACCGCATATTAACAATGAACACAAAAGGTTCAGGCGACCGCAAGTAATTAAACACGTCGTGACCAGTTTGTTTACATCTGCAGGCTGATGATTATAATTTTCGGAGAATGTGGACGTAACGCCTAACGACAGAGAGGCAACACAAGCCTATTCGGAACGTTTTCCGGATAGAAATCTTGTGGATCATAAACCACCATTTGTTGTTTTAATCTCAAAGAATTCAAATGACAATAATATTTTCGTTTAACAAAATAATAAACTCTTTTAAACATAGCTGTTCACATTCACACACACATATAACTAGGTTAGTTTATTTCATCTGTCACTTAGCTAGACCGCAATGGGGCGTCACAAATCATGGCGGCAAAACTAACTTGAATCGCAAATGAAGTCAAGCTCAAGTGATCGTAACGATGTATCACAATAGTAGTAACGATATGTAATAGAACACCCTGCTGACCCTGACAGAAATGTAAATCTAATTACAAGGAAGTAGAAATAGTGAGACTGGAGAAACTACAGTTATTGAAATTTGCTGTTAAAATTTCTTTACATACATGTATTTTACTGAAGTATGCCAGTTTTAGCTTTGTCAGGATCATTATTTAAACTTTTCTTTTGTTTAGGAAAATGGATCAGATAAAAAATTTACATACCATGCTTGCGAAACAAAGGTACATTTTTTCTGGCACTTTACTCTTAGTAATTACTATGCAAAATGCATTAGCTTACAGGCTTCTGTACTAACGGACAATAGAAAATTGGAGAAATATACTTGGAAAAGGAATTAATATTTTTTAATAAAAAAATTGAAAAAGTGCTCTCTGGAGTAAAGATCGCGTGAATGAGTAAGCGAAAATTAATTATCTAAGTTCGAATTAGGTTGAATTTGAATGCAATCAGTTTGTTCTATTTGCATCGGTTCCAACTTCACAAGGGCGTAAACAGACAATTTACATGCAAATTTCGAACATTTTTTATTTTTAATCGGGGAGTAACCGAATTAGAATGAAACTTTCGACTGCATTTATCAGCCAGAGAAACAAAGGAATTTTGGAATGATATACTAGTTATTAGATTAATTTTCATTTTAAATAACCCGTTATTGTAGGCATTTGAATTTGAGATTTGCGCAAATTTACATTTTCCAAATTGAAAGATTTGAAAGTTATATTCAGTGGTAACATTTTGCAATAAAAATGACTCGATTATATATGCATAACCATGAAAATTAAAATGGAAACTGTATTTTTCTGTGAAAATCATTGTATTTTTTTTTCAGTAAATAATAATTGTTTGTAGGGATTGCGGTAAAAATCGTTTTATTTTAATACAAAAACATAGTCATATAGGTAGTTTAAATAGAAAATGCGATGTTTGTTTATATCAATTTCGAAATAATTCTTAGTATGTTACGCGAAGTACAAGTATTACAAATTAGTAATATATTTGAAAATTGAAAATCATGCCTCACAGTTTTACGGCCAAAACCTTTTAAAAATCGATAGATTAGATAACCTTAGACATGACAAGGTGGGCCATTTCTGCTATGTCAAAAAAAAAAAAATTAGCAGAGGGTATTTTCATATTCCGTCTGATATTAAAATGTACATAGATTTTGTTATTTTATTACTAAAAATATTGTTTTCAGACAAATCTGACCTGAGCTCATTTAATACTTCTGGACAACTTAGTTTATCATGTTAACAGTTTTCAGACGGAATTCTATATTACCGTAAAATTTGTTAATATTTTCAAAATGCTCTCAAAACATAAGGTGCTCAGACTTTTATCTGAAAATTGATGTATTCGCATCAATTCATCTATTTAACTATATTCCGGAAATGAGACTGAATACTATGATACAATTTGGTAAAATTAGTTAACATTTTACCTTCCTTCACCTTTAGGTAAGGAAGGTATTGTCTTTGGTCAAAAAAATAGATGATGAGTTTTTAAATCAAGGAAAGAAAGAAAAGAATGCTTTCCGGCGGGATTTGAACGTAGTGGTAGTTTAGATATACCCCACACCTAACTGTGATGCGGGTCTCATACACAAGGCTATGAGAATATAACTTAAGAAAAGATTGTATAGACTGGCGAATTTGCAGCCCAGCCGTGGTGTAGTTGGTAACGGTAATACGCAACAGTACAAATGTTGAGATCGTGGGTTCGAATCACGCCGGCTAGCATTCTTTTCTTTCTTTCCTTGATTTAAAATCAAATTAAAAATAGCACTTACATTCATCTTAATCTGCTATTTGCAATACATTCCTCATAAGGTTGTGCGAATGTTTGACAATTCACAGGTGTTTAAACGTAGTGGTAGTTTAGATATACCCCACACCTAACATGTGATGCGGGTCTCATACACTAGGCTATGAGAATAAAACTTAAGAAAGGATTGTATAGACTGGTGGATTTGCAGCCCAGCCGTGGTGTAGATGGTAACGGTAATACGCAACAGTACAAATGTTGACATCGTGGGTACAAATCTCGCCGGCTAGCATTCTTTTCTTTCTTTCCTTGATTTAAAATCAAATAAAAAATAGCACTTACATTCATCTTAACCTACTATTTGATGAATTTTTAATCAATAAGCACGTTTTAGGGTTCCTAGAATACGATTTTTATGATGATGTCTGTATGTTTGTGTGAATGTGTATGTATATGTGTGTGTATGTGTGTGTATGTGTGTGTATGTGTGCGTGCGTGTGTTTGTAAGTGTGTGGGATAACTCTAATACTACAATTTCATAAATTATAATTCTATCGTATTCTTCTTCGTTACATCCATATGAAGAGCTGATTAGATTTTGGTTGCAATTGGTCAACCGAAAGTACCCTCATTTGAAGATTTTAACAGTTTTTCTTGAAAAAACGATGTCATCATTTTTTTACATTTAATTTTATTATAAATATTAAAGAATATTTTATTTTCTATACGATTTGACTGCATTTTATACTATTAAATGGATATAGAGTGAAAAAATTATAAAGAAATTAAATTTCATAAAGTAGACAGGTATGGAAACAGCTACTATATTAAGAAAATTCTGACTGAAAGATGTCAGTGTCAAGTGCAATTGACATAAGTGTGTTTGTCTTATAGTTTTACTGAAACATAGGATCTTTTGCTTTTTCTGTATGGAATTTGTATAAAATACATACAACAGCCGGAAGGTAATGTACAAGAAATAGAATCTTTTGCAAGGAACTATCGGTATGAAATTTGTACAAAATACATAGAACTGACGGAAGGTAATGGGCTGGCCACATCAGATTTTTTAAAAATGCGCTCACATCAGACACTACGTGCGAAATTTCTGAAATTAGCATTTTTGGGTTCAGGCTTATCGAATCTATCGATTTTAAATGGTTTTGATCGTAATACTATGAGACAAAAATTTTGGTCATGGGCTCTCGTACTATTTGCCATGGATGGATAATTAGTGGATGATATATTTATTTTGCAAATTTAATAAATGCAGTAGGTATAAGATTATTTGATAAACGAAGATGAATTTCTTTGTAATTTGAACTATTGTGAATAATTACCATAGAAATTTAGATTAATTAAAGTCTTTACAATGTCGTGCCAGATGCATGTAAAAGTGAAATTTATTCGCAAAGGAAAATTAATAGCTGACAGGTAACTGGGCTATTCACATAACTCTTTCTCTTCATAATTCCACTTCACCTTTGCTACTTCAATGGAATCTTAATTAAATAAGTCTATGGTACTATTAGTGCTATAGTCTTCAAGAAATTCACCTCATTTCAACCATTACTCACTACTCATCTCCATCATCCATATGTAGTGAAATATTTTATTAGAGAGAGAGAGAGAGAGAGAGAGAGAGAGAGAGAGTGTCTCAATCACTAACAGCAATATTTTAACGATTATCAGTCGTTATATTTTATAAAAATATACCTTCAACTAAGGTATTTATATTATGTTAATGCATACGAGGTGTGATTATTAAATAACGAGATTAATCTTAGAACAATTACTATTCAAAAAAAAATCTAATGTGGCCAGCACCTAACCTCCTGTCAATTCCATGTTTAAAATAGCAATGAGCTTTAAGTAAAGTATCAATTCCGATTGATCGTTTGTAAACAAAATCTAATTTGTTGTTCCAATAAATAGAAAAGTCTATAATACCGAATTTTGGATTATATTTTATTGTTTCTCCTCGAAAATCTGTTAAGAGCTCCAAATTAAATACCACTTCCGGTTTATCACATAAGCATAGTCAAAATTAATATAAAAGTTTTAAATACCAAATTTTTTACGAAAATCTGTTCAGAGCTTCAAGTAAAATATCATTTCCGGTTTATCAATTTTAGAAAAGATCTAATATGTTGTTCTCATTAATTTAAAAGTTTTAAATAACAAATTTGAAAAGTTTTGGAATATATCATATATATTTTTCACGAAAATCTGTTCAGGGCTTCAAGTAAAGTATCACTTCCGGTTTATCAATTATAGCCAAAATATAATATGTTGTTCCCTTTCATATAAAAGTCTTAAATACTAAATTTAATATATTTTTCACGAAAATCTGTTCAGAGCTTCAAGTAAAGTTTCACTTCTGATTTATTAATTCTAGCCAAAATCTAATTTGTTATTTTCCTTGATATGAAAGTCTTAAATACTAAAATTGAAATGTTTTGGATTATATTTTAATATAATTTTTCATTAAAAACTGTTATGGGCTTTAAATAAAGTATCACTTCCGGTTGTCCAATTGTACCCAAAATCTAATCAACTCTTTATATCAATGTAAAGGTTAAATACGGAAAATAGAAATTTTAGTAAATTTGTTGTAAGAATTATCGTGGACGAAGAAATCGTCACGCACACACACACGCACACGCACACGCACACGCACACGCACACGCACACGCACACGCACACGCACACGCACACGCACACGCACACGCACACGCACACGCACACGCACACGCACACGCACACGCACACGCACACGCACACGCACACGCACACGCGCACGCACACGCACACGCACACACAAACACACACATCATTGTAAAAATAGTAAAATCGTATTCTAGGGACCCTAAAACGTGCTTATTCATCAAAAACCCACCACCGATTTTTTTGATCAAAGACAATACCTTCCTTACCTAAAGGTGACGGAAGGTAAAAATATGCAGGGTGTATACTGAAAACTGAAACAAATATACAGAAATTGGCTCTCCTGTAACTTTTAGAACAAAACTACAAAAATAAAAAGCTGTTCAAAATTAATTTTTACTGTAAAATTGTTTAAATTCGTTGTAATGTCATATCTGCAGCATGATATATTCCAGAAATACTGATACAATTCCGGCAAGAATCATACGGCCATGGAAATAAAACATCAATATGACAGATTGATAAAATATCACTGCTTATAGTTGTAGTTATGATTTTCATATAATTATAGTTCATAAACTAGTTTAAATGTTACAAAATGGATGTATACAGTACAAGAGAAAAAAAAATATTTGTAAAATTATACTGTAATGGAAATAGTTATGAAAATATCACATTGATATTGTATTTAATATTTATAAACTTCTAATTCTTGGCGAAATTGTAACAGTTTATGAGATATCTCGTGCTGCAGATGTGCTGTTTCACCGAATTAAAACATTTTAGATATAAAATTTAACTTTAACAACTTTTTATTCTTGTAGTTTTGCTCTTCTAAATTTACTGGAATACAAAATCTTAAGATTGGTATCGCAAAATTAATAAAATAAATCAAACAAGAAAAGTTATTGCACCCCCATTTTTTGTCCGTGGGTGCACCTGAACTGGTGCACCCACTTACTCGCCGTCCCTCGTGAAGGATTATCTTAGTTGAAAAGAGAGTTAATAGTTTTTAAAATAATAAAGTTTTTAATAGCATTTCCTCATCTCTATATCTACGTCACATATTACTTTCAAGCCTTCTACTATCGCCTTTTAAAATACGGAATCCATTTTTAAGTACATGAATGTAGAAAATAACAAGAAAAAAAACAATGGAAGTAAACCAAATAACACTTGACAATGTTCGAAGCATTTATTTCCATATCAATTATCAATGCGCATGCGTCCATTGGCGTTTCTCGTAGCGATAGCGATAGCGACTGAGATTCAGAATCGCTCGCCAGCGTTCGGGTCGCTTCAAAGCGACTTCGGTATCCGGAGAACAGAATAATCAGGAGTGACTATTGAGGGAAAAGATAAAAATATTACAAGACTATATACGATATGAGTATATGCATTACAATGGGGATTAAAATAGATATTTAGAAGATATTTCTGCATTCACTTTTGTATACAGGTGTTCATTTTAAATAAACCACCATTGCTATTTTTAGAACTATTAGAACTACAAAGAAAGTTACATTAGTAAACAATTCATATTCTAAAAACCATTTCATTACAGTAAACAAAAAAATCAGCAAGCGGTTCTCATCATTTAGACCCCAACTTTTTTTTATTCTACATGACATCATATATTTTTATTGCTTCATTCGTTAGAAAATTTATTCTATATTCAATCATATATTATTTTCATACCCCACAGACACAGTTTCCTCTCTTCAGTGCATCCAATGACAGATACCAAGACTGCAACAAGACGCTTAATTTGGGATGAGACATTAAAGCCAGAAGATAAAGCAGATGAGAAACTACCACTACGTAATGATCAGAAATGGCCCATTTAGAAATCGTTAAATCGCCAGGGACGTAACTACGGGGGGGGCCTGGGTGGGCCTCGGCCCACCTCATTGATGTGTTGGCCCACCCGCTGGCCCACCCAAAAAATTTAAAGATATTTAGTTCATTTTGTAAAAGTGATAATAATTTTAGAACGTGTAATACAATTTTTGTGGATGTAAAACGTACATATTGCAGAATAAACATTTTAGATTGTATGTGAGACTATTTTTTCCAGAAATGTCTATGCGTGGAAAAAAAATTGAAGTAACTATTTTTCAAGAAATCGCCCCAATTCTGTAGCAAAATTATTCTTTCTTATCAACATTGCTATAGCAAGTAATCAATAATAATTGGAAACACTGAATAAAATATGACACGTTACATTTATTTCTATTGAAATTGATTGGAATTTTCAACAATGTTGTTAGTATTTAACAACTTTCTTACAGAATTGAGATGAATGTTGATTAATATGTAGCTAATTAATTTAGCGGATGATACCATATTGGACACGCCAGAGATTTGTAATATGGAAGTGTATAAGAAAAGTATCTGGACTAATAATAGATATTATACCCACTATTTCTGATGAATTCACAAAAGTGAAATTATTTTACAAAAATTAAAATATGTTTAATTAGCGTTTACGACAAATTTCATATGGAATATAGTAAATTGGTAATTCCTTATTACACTATTTATCAACATTGAAATAAAATTAAATTATATAAAAAAATTTTTTTGCTCTAAGTTGGAAATCGATTACGACACTTCAATAAAGATTAGTTTGATATTTTTAAATTGTTGAATTAAAGTATGTATTTATTTATATGGGCGCTGCATTTTACAAAAGATTTCTGGAAACCGATTCTAGATTTTGCAAAGAAAATGAGCATAGAGTACCGTAATTCAATGAGGAGGTATCTTCATATTAATATGCCAAAAAGTAAAGATGATAATTTTTGTAACGCACATTTAACGTTAGTTATAGAAAATGTTTTCTTTTGCTAAGCATTAGATAAATTGATATACTAGCCGCAGAATATCACTTTCTTCTCAACACAATAAAATTTTACAAAAATTAATGTAAAACTGTAATTAAAACAATAATGGCCCTACCAGTTTTATATCATATTTATAAATTATATTTTCCGGGAACTTTAAATAAGTAGTCATTGCATTAACAATTCGAATTTTCAGTGCAATTTCTGTTTTCATATTTTAGTTATTACTTAGAAGTATTTGTAATTTTTGTTTATTTTGTTTTATCATTTCTTTGCTGCTATCTATAATCCATATATTATGGTGATATGTAATTTAGTTTTATTGTAATACTGTTCTTATGATATAAGTATGGCCCACTCAGATTTTTCATTGGCCCATCTTTGGCCCACCCAGAAAATAATCCTAGTTACGTCCCTGTAAATCGCGTACGACGTCAAGTAGGAAAATGTACAGAAAACATGTTCAACTGGGATACCAACAAGAACCCATTTTATGTCATTGTGGTCAAGAACAAACAATGGCCCACCTGCTCACGTGCACCAGCTTAGAAGAGGAATGCACGAGAGAAGATCTGGCTAAGGCATCACCAGCTGCTATAAACTGTGCAATTTTTTGGATGAATACTAATTAGATAGGCCACTTCTTTGCCAGTTTTAGCGGACGGTTTTTCCTCTGGCATGACGGAGAGAATCTTCGGAGAATATGCATCCGACCTAGTATATGCCGGGCGATCCATAAGGCCTATTTCCATAATTTGACTATTTATATGGTTATAACAACAAGTTCAGCTAACTCTCTCCATGTGGTCCGGATGCGGTATTTCGCTATCGAAAATCGGTCACTTCAGTATCTAAGGAGTGAGAAATATTTGTTGTAATGTTTTATATATTTATTGTGTATTGGTATTTATTGTTGGACACGAATAATAATATTAATAATACCCCATATATATATATATATATATATATATATATATATATATATATATATATATATATATATATATATATATATATATATATATATTTGAGGATAATACAAAATAGTTATTTATGCAACAAGTGTGTAAAGTAGTATTTCTTTGGTCGAGTGCGCAGCCGAATGCGGAAATTGTAGTACGAGACGAAAAACACTATTTTACACACGTGTTGCATACAACATTTTTCCTACAACCGAAATGTTAGTGATGTTTCTCATAATACAGAGTGTACAGGCATCCAGCATCTTCAAATACTATTAGTGCTGTTTCTCATAATACTGTACAAAATGTAACTTACTTAAACACTTGGAAAAATCTTAGACAGAAGTGGATTAGTCTTCTATTATTGTACAAATTGTACATTTAATATTAATATTAAAAATTAGGTTAGGAATCATTATGCTTAAAACAAAAAGAAATGTTAATATTCAAAAATTAGGGTAGTACACAATATGTTAATAAAAATCATTATACTTGTTTTATTTGCAGTGTATAATATTTTTTAATATTTTTTTTTTTACTTTTATAATATTTATTTACTACCTAATT
Source organism: Harpalus rubripes (assembly GCA_963082715.1). NCBI lineage: Eukaryota > Metazoa > Arthropoda > Insecta > Coleoptera > Carabidae > Harpalus > Harpalus rubripes. Next base: position 89,015,450 of record OY720448.1, read on the forward strand.
ATCTACTTGTCAGATAAATTTACCAAATGTATTGTTGCCTAACAACGCTTATTTACTTTTCATGCATTAGTGCTTGCAAAGTGACACTTTACACACTGTAAAGAGTGCTAAAATATGTACTTTACGAGCGGTTGTAGGAAAATAATTATATTAATTTTATTTACATATGGTATAAGAGTGCCAAGAATGGAATAAATGAATACATGTTATTTTTTACATAAAATTAGAACACCATGAATGAAATATGTGAATATTTAGTTCAATAATGAGCCGGTTTCACATTTTTTTAAAAGTACTTTAAATTAAAGTTTATGCAATATTTTTCATGGTAGTGTAAATAATAATAATAATAATAATAATAATAATAATAATAATAATAATAATAATAATAATAATAATAATAATAATAATAATAATATAATAATAATAATAATAATAATAATAATTATTATTATTATTATTATTATTATTATAATAACAATAATAATAATAATAGTAATAATAATAAATTGTTATTTTTGTAAATAATTAAATAAAAAGATTGGCGCCAGAAATAGTCATGAAAAACAATTCCCACTCCTATGACGCAGCACATACAGTACGTCATTCATAGCCAATAGAAAAACAGTTTACGTTATTTATATAAATAAAAGTAGGCAATAGTTTGTCACATGTTAAACTGTATGTACTCTGACGTCAAATTCTGTATCAGATCACGTGACTTTATCATAATATTACACATATTTCAATAATTAAGTGTAAAATATCTAATGGGTATTTTGTGATATTTGCAAATTTGAGGCTCTTTAAAATCTTTTAAATTTTAGTAGTTAGAAGTCACATAGCAACAGCCTTTTGAACATATTTTTGTATTAAATGTCACATTTCTTTCATGGCATTCTAATTCGGTGTAAAGAAAATAAATATATTCAATTATATTATATTTCTCACTCTTTTAAAACAGTCATTTTTATCTGAAATATTGTTAATTTGTTGTTAATTTTTAAATCTTTCTCGTAATAATAAAGTTTTGAAGTTTTCATTTAGTTGAATAATTTATTGTACATGAAACATTGTTTGACAATCTTTGTAATCTTGTGATTCTTACCAAATGAAAATATTAAATATTAATAAGTTTTAATTAGGCACAAGTAATAGATGAGATAATAATTATTAAAGTACACATATGAGTATCTATGTTGTGAAAAGTTATAATGTTATTATTATGAGAGGTATAAAGTTACAAAACGTGTTGTGAATTTAAACTTTGAAGTAATATTTTATTTTTCTACGGTCTCTAATTTAACCTGCGAAGTTTATGAAGATGGATACATATTACATAGAAAATAGTATAACGTTTTTATTTATTTGGGTGACGTGTAAAAATCAAAGATTTATTATTAATTAAAATAAATGTTTATTAAACGATATATAAATATTAAAAATCTGATGTGGCCAGCACATAACCTCTCGCCAGATATTTTACCTGGTTGTACGCATAAAACAAAAAAATATTTTTAAATACAAATACATATATTCATGTCTCATTACAAAATAATTCTCACATATATTTGTAAAATCTATGGGATATTTTAATATAAATTATGTACAATACATACATTTTCTTTATATTCAATATCCTGAAATTTTCTTTTTCTACTTTCCTTTTCTTTTTTTTTATATTCGTCATTTTTTCGCATATTCCTTTTATATTCTATTTTACGTATATTCTTTTACGTTGTTGACTTTTTTTATTTTCATAATCTTCATAATAATGTACAAATATTTTTGACAGCATACAAATATTTTCGACAGTGACATTTATGTGTCAATTACAAACATTTGAATTTCTTGCCTTGAAGTAGTTTGATCTGAGAATTTTTACATCAAATTAATTTATATGCATTTTTTTATCTCTAAATCTATAGAAGATATAATAATGAATTTATATTTATCGAATAATGAATTTAACGTTCTTTAATATGTGTTTACATACATTTTCGATAAATAATATTTAGATGATTTTTTCTTGTAACTACTATTTCCGGTTGTCCAATTGTTACCAAAACTTAATCAACTCTTCCCATTATTGTTGGATTGAGGAATCCGTAGTTAAAAATGTCTTAAGTCTTATAGTATTTGAGAAATCGTGAATCCTACATCCACACACACATCCACACACACATACGGACATCATCGTAAAAATGTTATAATCGGATTCTTGGGACCTTAAAACGTGCTAATTCACTAAAATCTGGATATGCGATTTTTAACATGAATTCAATTACCTCTCTTAGTGAGAGGTTAAAAAGGTATTAAACTTAGCGATCACTATGATCAAACAAATATTAAATACTAATTAAGACTAAGAATATAATTAACTAGTTAAACACAAACAATATTTAATTATTTAAATAATTTACACAACTATTTATTTACACTATTAATTTATATTACATTCAACTGTCCGACTTTCTATTCATGTAACTAACTCTTTGGCAGAGCTGTGTCGCATATATAACAACATTAATATTTTCTGGAAAACTCTCGAACATCATAACAAAGCGCCGGTAATTACATTTATCTCCCCTCTTGTTTACACAGTATTACCCTTAGGTCGCCTGCCTCCGCGCGTTGCATCTATGGTATGGATCGCCTACCTAGGCTTCCCCTACCGAGGCCACACGAGAATATAGGCCTGAATGCGTATCCCTGCTCAATGCGTCACGCCAAACTATGAGGCCAGCGTACTTGTCTAGCCTTCTAAAAACAGTCGAACTACAGCCTTTATTGCAAGTGGATGTACGGCACAGCACAGCACGGAACGTCAAATTTCGTTTGGTTTTCGTTAAAGGATATTGCAAAAAATGGTTATAAAATGTTGTGTGCCAATGTGGAGGAGCAATTACAGTAACCCAGCTGAATTGATATACCTGACATTTGGAAAATTAGAAGCTAAACAAGTTTTCCTAATATATGGTAAATGTATATCATACAGAACATCAATTTAGTTGTTATGAAAAAAATTTAAGGGATATTCAGTAACATTTTACTAAGTAATTATGGGAAAAACTGTAAAGAACAAATATGTAATAAAAAGCAACTTAACAAAAAAAAAATAGCGAGCACCTAAATGTATTTTATTCCAAAGTAATGGTTATTTTAAATACGAATAATATGCGTACCTAATGTCAATCATTTTTAGTTTTATTATTATCATTTTCATATTATGTTATTTTCATTTGTTAGCTCCAGATCTAAAGATTTATTAATGTTTTTATTATTATTATTATTTCTATTATTTTTATTATTTTTGTATTATTTGAACAAAAATAAATAATTTAAAGTAAAACATGAGTTTATTCGTATATTCATGTCATTTATAATTCGTTTTTTATTTAATTTGTTTAGTTATGTATACAAAATAGTTATTATATAATATTTGAATAGTTATTTACGAGTTGTATATCTTTATAATTTTATTTTACAATCCTATTTGTTTAAAATTCCGTATATTTCCTATGGTTACACTGCTGTCGTTCAAGGCGTGGCGTGACATCAAAAGGCTTGCTGTGACGTGACGGACTACGCATTCAGGCCTGTATTCTCGTGTGGTCTCAGTCCTACCCACTAGAATGCTTGTATCATCGGCGTCGGCCCGCACGTACTGGCCGAGGACTCGCAGACCAAAGGTCGTAGGTACTTTCTCTCACGTTACAATAGTTATTTACAATAAAGGATAGGTAAACAAAGTTTTTCAATTGAGAAGGTAGTATATAGTAAAACCTTAAGAGAGATAACGGTGAGTTGATTAGCAATGTTGTACCTACGCCTATAGTTGCTAAAAAAAAAAAATTCTCAGTAATAATATAACAAGAGAGTGAGAATAAATTGAAAATAATTTGACAGATCATTCGAAAACCAAATGACAACAACTTTGAGAAGGATACTAGCGAATTATTTTCTAATTTATCGAACTCACGAATTATATTTTATATATATTTTTTAATCCACAAATTTACATGGCCCAGTTGGTAAGTCTGTTTTGACAACTAAAACAATTTTAACAAGGCAAAATAAATATCGTAACGTTCTTTTTATTTATTTACTTGGGTGATTTGTAAATATTAGACAATTATTATTAATTAAAATAAAGGTTTATTAAACTATAATTAAATATAAAAAAGGTATTAAATAATAACGATTACTAATAATAAATACTAATTTAAAATCTATTTAAGAATAACTATAATTAACTAGATAACACTAACAATATTTATTTAAACAAATAACACGACTATTTATTTATACGATCTTACTGATTATTTATGTCACTGCTTTTTATATCACTGTCCGCCTACCGACCTCCGGAGCGTCTATATACTCAACTGACTTAACAGCGTCCGTATATTCAACTGCTCGGACGGAAGTCACACTTTTCACCTCAATATCTGTCTATTTATGTAACTGACAGAATTACTTCCACAGCTTCAGTATCACCGATTATCCGTATGCCACAATTCTTCAACACTAATGCCGAGTATCCACTCCAACTCGCTGTTACTGTTATTGTATACCTAGCTTCTCAATACTCGACAACCCTACCGAGTATTCAATTCCACAACTATACCAATATACCAGTAACTTCCAGACTCGCCGTTACTATCCTTGTACATTATAGCTTCCCAATACTCGTCTACACTACCGAGTATTCACATCCACAGCTACCCAGTTAACCAGTAACTTCCCGAGAACTCCACTTGACACTATACTGCTTACACTCTATACGATACTGCTGTGCTTCACTAACACTCTATGTGAATGTCTCTATATCTATCTCCAAGTAATTCACTAACTAACTCCCGAGCATTGCTGCGTTCGTTTTATACAGCTGCCATTATCTTCCAGAGAGCTATAGAATATTCGACCGCATAATAACAATGAACACAAAAGGTTCAGGCGACCGGACGTAATTAAACACGTCGTGGCTTGTTTATTTACGTAGTCCGGCTGTTAGCGTGATTGCGTTATCCCTATACTTAGACGCTTGTTCAGCGTAGCAGCGGGGCTCACACGTTACAAATATTTAGGAATTATACTAATTATGGTACTTCTAGAAGTGGTTTCTATAATATTTTGGTTTATTTCATGATTAGAAACGGCACTAAATCGGTCTTTTACAATCATTTTACTTATGTATTGATGACTATCTGACATTTGTTAATAAAAACAAAAGCTAGAGAGATTATTCCCGGGAATAATCTCTAGAGCTTTATTCTCAATATAATAATGACAGGATTGGTTAAAACGCAGACACGTGACTAAGAATGAAGCATTACATTGGTTTTAAGAATTGTCAAACAATCATCCTAATAATAAATTTATTTGTCAAATAGTTTTAGGTAGTTTTAGTTTGTTATGAAATAGAAATCACGAACATTAAACTTCTAATGCGAAAAGCGTATAAGGCAATAAAAGAAATACTTTATTTTTGTATTATAAATTAAGTTTCTTATGATTTGCCTACAGATTTACTGATAATGTTAAGAGAAGAGATTCTTTTGTTTTTCTCTTGGGTAAGTGGTATCATTTCATATTGGAAGTCTCTCGTACCAGCAGAATCCTGCAATAAACGTCACAAAAAATCTTTTATCGATATTATAGGTTGATAACAGTTGTAACTTACGTCAGTTAAGGGTTAGTGTGTTTAACGTTCGGTAACTGCCACTTACAAGAAAATATCGCTGCTCTTAAAAGAAACTGATATTCAATAACGTTATATTTCAGTTAAAAGAAGGGTATATCGTATAATCTAAGTATAGACATAATTGTTTACTTAAATTACTTTTCAATATTTATTCTTTTCAATAAATAACAAAAGTTCAAGCACATTTCTACTACTTTACATGGATTTTTTTGCCATTTGGCAAATTACTGGAATCTACTTTTAAGAACGCAGGGTCCATTTTTAAAATGATGCGTGTATGTAAACCATATGAGTTATGTGGTTTGGCGGTTATTGAGTATCTTTATGAGTATGTTTATATCGACGTTCTTAATCGGATTTAAGTGTATTTACGATTAAAAATCGTATTTAAGAAAACGATGTAAACGATCTGGATTTGATATAGAATTGGATTCTAAATCGGCTTTACCATCGAGATTTATATATATAAATCCGATTTACTTCCATGAGATAAACAACGATTTAACAGAAAATTCAATAGCAGGTACCTACTGAAACCATGAAAAAAACGCAGAGTAATTTATTAATTATTCATGGTTTGACAGTTAATATAAGTCAATGTGGTGTCAACAATAAGTTAGTATAATTATTAGAAGATTAATGA
>OY720448.1:89024299-89026799 GCA_963082715.1 Harpalus rubripes
CATTATCATTATCATTATCATTATCATTATCATTATCATTATCATTATCATTATCATTATCATTATCATTATCATTATCATTATCATTATCATTATCATTATCATTATCATTATCATTATCATTATCATTATCATTATCATTATCATTATCATTATCATTATCATTATCATTATCATTATCATTATCATTATCATTATCATTATCATTATCATTATCATTATCATTATCATTATCATTATCATTATCATTATCATTATCATTATCATTATCATTATCATTATCATTATCATTATCATTATCATTATCATTATCATTATCATTATCATTATCATTATCATTATCATTATCATTATCATTATCATTATCATTATCATTATCATTATCATTATCATTATCATTATCATTATCATTATCATTATCATTATCATTATCATTATCATTATCATTATCATTATCATTATCATTATCATCATTATTATTATTATTATTATTATTATTATTATTATTATTATTATTATTATTATTATTATTATTATTATTATTATTATTATTATTATTATTATTATTATTATTATTATTATTATTATTATTATTATTATTATTATTATTATTATTATTATTATTATTATTATTATTATTATTATTATTATTATTATTATTATTATTATTATTATTATTATTATTATTATTAGTGTCCAAACCATATACATAATATATAGCATTACTGCCCAATTTCATAAAAGATGGATAAACTAAGTAAAATTTACTCTTAAAGTAAAATAGTTTATTCCAGAGATTTTCCATATTAGAATTTGCCTAAAATTGATAAGCCGGAAGTGATACTTTGTTTGAAGTTATGAACATATTTTCGTGAAAAATATATCGATACAATCGAAAACTTTTCAAATTAGGTATTTAAGACTATATTAATGAAAACGACATATTAGATTTTTTCTAAAATTGATAAACCGGAAGTAGTACATTACAGAAAGCTATAAACAGATTTTCTTGAGAAAATATATTAAAACATGATTCAAAACATATCAAATTTGGTATTTAAAACTCGATTTTGACTATACTTATATGATAAACCGGAAGTGGTACTTAATTTGGAGCTCTTAACAGATTTTCGTGGAGAAACATTATAAAATTTAATCCAACATTTCGTATTACAGACTTTTCTATTTATTGGAACGAGAAATTTGATTTTGTTTACAAACGATCAATTGAAAGTGATACTTTACTTAAAACTCATTGCTATTTTAAACATGGAATTGACGGGAGGTTATGTGCTGGACACATCAGATTTTTTTCCCTACGGTAGTGAGCGATAAAAACTGCAAAATTTAAATTTTCTTGTAGTGATATGCGCACTTCGCATCTCATGGTTGTCGAGATCTCGTTGATAAACATGTTACTCTAGTCACTCTGTATAATTATACCGTGTGTCTGTCTTAAAGATGTACATAAAAGATTAACATGGGAAATCAGTTTTTGCAATTTCCTGCTCGCCTAATTATTTTAAGCAAAAATGCGTCAAATAAAAGTTTTAGAAAAGCTAAATTCGTAACAAAATTTGAAGACTGCTAATGTGTCTTCAAAAAATACACGTGAGCCACGTAATCAGAATATAGGACGAGCAGAACATGCATTACTCTAAGAAAGAGTGTTAGGAATGATAAACGTAGACCCCTTCTGTAGTACTAAGGTAGATGTATTGGAAATGAGTTGAAAGTACATAACAGCATCATACATCATTTTTTACGCAATGTTGAATTTTTGACATATTCATATTATTTAAACAAAACTGTATTTTCTTAACTTTATATATTTTATAGTTCTATTATTGCCATAATTAGCGATATTTGTTCAAATCAAATTGTCAGAAACGTCAAGTAAGTTAACTTACGTTGTGACATAAAACGTCAAGCATTTATTTATTTTTTGTTCAATTCCATGGCTGTTGATATTTTTAACGTAATTTTCGACATTTTCATATTTAATTTCTGTCGTTATAAAGCACGTAAAGGTAATTCTGATAATTGACGCATTTTTGCTTAAAATAATTAGGTGAGCAGGAAATTGCAAAAAACTGATTTCCCATGTTAATCTCTTATGTACACCTTTAAAATGGACACACGGTATGATAATTCTTCAGGAAAATCAAATAAATTATAATAAAAAAATCCCTGTTATTTCAACAATGTATAAACTGAATCACATATATTGACACCCAGACATTTTCCCAAATAAAACTGAAACGTTTCATTTCACCTCTCGATTTTGTTCTCACATTGAAAAAGCATTTCCACCGTAGTAGGTTGGAATTGTATTTTCCGATAAGGAAGGCGAATGCACAGCACAGATGTATTTGAGAGAATTTTCCCGCGCAATCAACTGTGAAATGCCGCGTCACTCCGTGCTCTCTGCGATTGTATATCTCCGGGAGTCACTCCTGATACAACTGTCGGCTATCCGAACACCAACACCGTAACCAAC
>OY720448.1:89031799-89214299 GCA_963082715.1 Harpalus rubripes
GTAAAAATGTTATAATCGGATACTAGGGACCTTAAAACGTGCTTATTCATTAAAATCTGGATATGCGATTTTTAGCATGAATACAATACCTCTCTTAGCGAGAGGTAAAAATAGAAGAAAACTTATACTCTCGCCCGATTAAATTTCAATCACGCCTGATCACGCACGATAATTTTTTAGTGCCTCACGCTCACTTCCAATCACGACGCAAAATTTAAATTATATTCACGATCACGCGGGTCACGTCGTGACCCATCGTGACCCGACAAAATCACGGCCCGCGCCCACCTCTATTACACATACACTACCTAGCTGACGAGTACATAGACTTCCAAAAACTTCAATTTTCCAGATGTCCGAAAACGGCGACAACCGAACACGCTTCGTATTCTATCCAAGAAACTTTTGAAATCTATATTACGCAACTAAAATTTTGTTACAAGTGACTTGTTGAGCATCAAATTGAAAATTATCTTATGAATAAATTAAAACATACGTATTTAATATGTTTCAAATAATGGATATTTATTTATATAAATAAAACAACCTGTAACAATACCTAATAAATATTATTATAGATCTGATATACCTGGGATACCTGGCTTGAATTTAATGTTAGACAAAAATTCTGTGTGTCTTTATATCTATATTATATTATCTACATATATCTATATTTAATTCCAAAAGTGTTTAATAATTATTTAAAGATCTGGCAGCTCAGTATATAAATTTCGTTTAAGAAACTCCCTTAGTTAGTTTAAAATGCAACTTTTTTGAGATTTTTGCTATTTTATGAAATTTCATAAAATAATTTGAAACTAAATAATTAAAAAAAAATGCAGAAAATTTCTCGCCCATCAAATTTTGGCGCCCGAAGCGCTAGGTCCTTTTGCTTACTGGTTAATCCGGCTCTGGACACATAAATGTCACTGTCAAAAATATTTGTATGCCACTGTCAAAAATATATGTACATCATTATGAAGATTATGAAAATAAAAAAAGTCAACAACGCAAAAGAATATAAAAGGAATTTGCGAAAAAATGAGGAATATAAAGAAAAAGAAAAAAAATATCTGGCGAGAGGTTATTTGTTGGCCACATCAGTTTTTTCTAATAGTTATTTGTATACAAATGCCACGAAATCACTCTTTAGCCGCTTGCGGCGGAGGCAAGACAATTTTGAGGGCGCTAAAGGATTTCTCGGAAAAGGTGTACACAATATTTTTTGTGCAGCAGTAAAAAATATGTAATTAAAGTCCGTTTGTACGACTTGATCCCCACGTCATCAATAGTAAACATATGGTTCAAATCGCCAGGGGAGGGATGGAATTGATGACGTCATATTCCCATGGTTTTATTACAGGAATTTAATTTTCTAGTTTGATATAAGATGGCGTATGACAGGACTTCATGTTTGACATTTCCAATATTTTGTTTGCAATAATTTTGTTGTTCGCTAATTTATACCTACCTACTGTGTAAATATTATTATTCATAAAAATCCGAAGTGACATATTTCGCAATTGAATAATTATCATGCAATATTAAAACTGGTAAAAACTGACAGTATGTCCTATACTGTGTCAATTTCGTTATTAATTAAAATACGATTTATAAATAGTTATTTAAAAATAATAAACCAATTGAATAAATACGGTGTAAGTATAATGGATGAAATATACCTCTTTTTATTGTTCAAAAGCAATATGTTGCAATAATTGTCGGATATCTTAGAAACACCGTCTTTGCAATAACAAAATGCACAATATGTATAATCACAAGAATTAACATAATTACCAACACTACGAATACGAAGCACAAATTATTATCGACGCCAAATCACCTTAATCATTTTTGAATGACTTGAATATTCAAATAATTCAAATATTTTTACAATACAGTTTCTATTTCATTTTTTGCCGTTGGTTAGACGGGGATAGCTTATACCCCTCCTAAACACGGACGGCAATGAGATAGCGAATAAAAGTCTCAAATATGCTATGTTGTATGAGAATGATGCTAGATAAAAGTTTTGTAATTCTTGCATCAAAAATTGATGACGTGAGGATCAACTGGGAGATATAAGGCCTGTTCGTTTGTATGGTTCTAGCTGCACGAACTTGTAATTTTGTGAAAAATATGTTCGTTTGTGTGTTCTAAATTGTCTGCAATGTGTTCGTTTGTATAGTTAGGTATGTAGTAGTGCGTATTGCATTAACTTGTCAGAACTGTACTACCTCCCGAGCTAGTACACTTAGTGCAGTTTATAACGTCACAGTAATTTGACAACCAGGCTGATGTGAACTTGTAATTGGCATTATATTTTTTCCAAAAAACGAAATCTAATCTAAATATGAATCAAAATAAATGTTTTCTTGTAAGAGATGAACATGAAAAAATCCTTTCCAATGAAAACTATTATTATTTTTGCTAGTAAACTTATAATTTGCACTAACTTGTCTAATTTGTGTTCATTTGTATTTAGAAAATAAGTGTACTATTTTGTACCAAACTGCACTAATGACGAATTCTCAGTACATGTTGTACAAGTTAGTGTAATACAAACGAACAGACCTATAGAGTGTACAAATTTTATTAATGCTAAACAATTTAATTGAAAAAAAGTTAGCTTTCAAGGTGGGTATATGGGATTGAAATTTAATAAACAAAACCATGTATTTCCCAAGTGTCAAAGAGATTATTTACCTAATTTTACCACCGCTACCAAGACAACGGCCTGTATTATTGCGGTTGCGAAATGCTTATTTCGCGGCCAAATGCAATTTTATTTTGTGAGAAGGAAGTTTGGGTAAAGTATTATATACAAAAGATGAATATTCAAGGTCATTTATGAGCCGTCTGATATAATGTAATTTGCAGATAACTTCACTGTATTTCGTACTCATAAGGCGTGCAACGCGAAATATTTATGGATACATTTTAACTGAAAAAATAAATATACTTTATTAGAAAATTTTGTTTCTTTTTAAATAATGCTTTTCTTAAAGTTTTATATTCTTCACCTACGTTTTATCATAAAACAAAAATATAAGCTTGACGTAAATTATAAAATAATAATTTGATTTGAATGTCAGTGCCACTAGATAAACATTAGTACAGAGGGCAGTGTAGTAGATAATTATATATCTGTAAGTAATGGCACTATTTACGTATATCTGTCACACCAAATAAATTAAAAAGACGTACGTCAAATAATCTTTTTCTTTCTAATACAAAATGTTGCTAAGCTACTGTTATAAAATTCTGTGTATACTTTCTTCAAACAAATGACCTTGAGTAATCATCTTTTGAAAATAATAGTTTAACGACGCGCAGAGGAGTAGCCCAACCCTTCGAACCAAATTATCGACAATTATAAAATGAGTTCTTTATACTATTTTTTTTTCTATTTTGCGCCTTTTATAAGCTATTTAAATAAAAAATCGTAATTTCAAAATTTACGGATTTTGTGTCAGTTGGTGATTAATGTGACGTTTGAGTTTCAACAACGTAACCTTATTTTTGTAACATCGAATATCTACGACATATTTTATTTCTTTATAACTTTACTATTCTATACCGTCTCTTTTTATTATTATTACTAATTTTAACTTCATTATGATTTAAAAATTATAATCGTGTTCGTTTATTTAGCGAGATTTGAAATTTGATATTTTTTGACATTGCTAGTCACCAACTTAATAAATTGTACTAATCTGTTACAGCATTCGAATGAGCTCTAAACGAACTCTTTTGGGTGCTGCAATAGCTTTGTTACAGACGCAAAATAAAAAAATCTGATGTGGTCAACACGTTACCTTCGGTCAGTTCCATGTATTTTGTACAAACTTCGCACAGAAAGTTCCTTGCAAGAGATTCTATTTCTTTTACATTACCCGCCGGCAGTTGTATGTATTTTATACAAATTCCATACAGAAAGTTTGTAGCAAAAGATCCTATATTTCCAGTATAATTTTAACACAAACATACTCTGTCAATTGCACTTAACACTGATACCTTTCAATCAGAATTTTCTTAGTATAGTAGCTGTTTCCATAGTTATAGCATAGCTGGCTAATTTATTAAATTTAATTTCTTTATAACTTCTAACTCTATATCCATTTAATATGAAGAATAAAATATTATTTAATATTTATAATAACATTAAATGTGAAAACATGTTATTTGTCATTGTTTTTTCAAGAAAAACTGTTAAAATCTTTAAATGTGGGGACCAATTATAATCAAAATCTAATCAGCTCTTCATATGGATGTAACGAGGAGAAATACGAAAGAATTATAATTTTTGCAATTGTATTATTAGAGTTATCGCAGAGCAAACTTTTGTCACACACACAAACACACACACACACACACACACACACATATACATACAAACACACTCACACATATACAGACATCATAGTAAAATCGTATTCTAGGGACCCTAAAACGTGCTTATTGATTAAAAACTCATCTCCAATTTTTTTGACCAAAGACAATACCTTCCTTACCTAAAGGTGACGGAAGGTAAAAAATATATTTTATTCACAATCGGTTAGTAATATGACGATTTCTGACTTTTAAAAAGTTGGGAAGTTAGTTATTGTTAACCTCATATTCCAAGAAGTTGGAAAGTATAACGTGAAGATAGCTGGGGTTGGAAAGTTGACACTTTCCAACCTCAGCTATACTCACGCTATACTTTTCAACCTCGAGGCGGGAAATAGCTGCCCCCCGCTTTGAGAGATCAATGCGTATCAATGATGGGTATTTACATATAAACAAAGCATCTTTACAATTTATATGATAAAAATATGGAATAAATTTGTAAATAATAAAAGTAATGAATGAAATCAATATTTAAGGTTAGAAATCAAAGTGGCAGTTCATGTGACAAATGAACAATCTCAGACCATTCGTTTATTTATGTTAGGTTATTATTATTTAAATATCAAATATTAATTTTTTATTTCAGATTGTGAATAAAATAGTATACAAACCTCGGTGAAAAGTTTCATTGTCTCGGGCTATAGTTAACCTCGGCGCTTCGCGCCTTGGTTAACTATCTTCGCCCTCGACAATGAAACACTTTCCACCTCGGTTAGTAATATACTATTATACACAATCGGTTAGTAATATGATGATTTCTGACTTTTAAAAAGTTGGGAAGTTAGTTATTGTTAACCTCATATTCCAAGAGGTTGGAAAGTATAACGTGAAGATAGCTGCCTCAGCTATACTCACGCTATACTTTCCAACCTCGAGGCGGGAAAAAGCTGCCCCCCACATTGAGAGATCAATGCGTATCAATGATGGGTATTTAAATATAAACAAAGCATCTTTACAATTTATATGATAAAAATATGGAATAAACTTGTAAATAATACAAGTAATGAATGAAATCAGTATTTAAGGTTAGAAATCAAAGTGACAGTTCATGTGACAAATGAACAATCTCAGACCATTCGTTTATTTATGTTAGGTTATTATTATTTAAATATCAAATATTAATTTTTTATTTCAGATTGTGAATAAAATAGTATACAAACCTCGGTGAAAAGTTTCATTGTCTCGGGCTATAGTTAACCTCGGCGCTTCGCGCCTTGGTTAACTATCTTCGCCCTCGACAATGAAACACTTTCCACCTCGGTTAGTAATATACTATTGCGTAAGAAAATAAGACCTAGCAATAAAATTTATGTTATTTAGATTATAGTAATTATTAGTATCAATATGCAGAATAAACGAAAAGTAAAGATATTTATTAATCAATAATTTGTATAGTTTCCAATGGAAACAAAAATATAGTAAATTTAATATTTACAAACAAGTTTTTATTTTGTTACAAGTGGTAACAGTGATAGTACGCGCTCGAGTTTGCATTTGCAGTGACAGTTTGCTGATGCTCGAGGTATAATTTGTATTTGTTTTACGGTTTTTACGTTTTAGTGACTGTATTGTTTATTGTGTGAGTGTTTTAGTTCCCATGACGTTTATTTACAACAAAGGTATGTTTATTTTAAACATTCTAACATCATTACGGTTTACGCTTTCATGAACATTATTCGGTTTGATTAATATGTGTATTTTATGTATTGAATAAGACAGAGATAGACGTTTGTGTATGGCAGAGTGAAAGAGATATTGATTTTTTTCTTGGAACTTGGAAGATGCTGTTGTTATAATTCCTAACACTAATCTGAAATAGGTCTCGAATTCCAAAAAGTGTAATTGCCATCACTATTTAAGCGAGTACTAAATATTACTAATAATTTATTAATTATTCTTTATAAATTTTCATATTCAGTATTGCATAAATAGTTTGCAATCATTATTCTAATCCCTTTTCGATAGTTTTTTTTATGGCATGCAAATCACCATGAGACACAATGTTTGTACGACAAAGATGCTAGATAAGAGTTTTGTAATTCTGGCATCAGAAATTGATGACGTGATGATATATATATATATAAATTCTTGTCTGACATTTGCTAATTGTTTATGTGATATTTGTTTAAATTTTAATTCCATGGCACCTATGTTTTTTGCAAAAATGTTATAATTGTATTCGACTATTTTTACGGTTTTGGATATTGAAAAATTATAAACAATATCATGTTCGAATGCAGTATTTTACCATTGAAACTCCTATGCTGCGTCGTCCAAGTCACATATATATATATATATATATATATATATATATATATATATATATATATATATATATATATATATATGCATATTTAACTATCAAAATAAAATTCTTGAGGGGTATTCTAGACTTCAGCCTTGAATTTTACTAGTAGTAAAAAGGAACACCATCTAATTTCAATGTTAAAGTTAAAAGTGCGGATACTTCGCGAGTGCCGTTGTTTCGAGCGTTAATACATTTCCTTTGCACAAACGGAATCGAATACTAGCATGAATGGAATCTATTTGAATCAAGTCAGACACTTGAACTATTTACATAATTAAATAAAATTGCAACTAAACTGATTTCCCTCCAATCCGATATTCGATTGGTGGAAATAGTGGAAATTACCTTAACCACGAAACTGATGTAAACTTTGGTAAATCTACCGCATTTCTCGTTAACGTAAATTAAAATTATTGTGAAATAATTTAGGTGAGAAAACTGCAGTTGAATTTCATCTAAGATGTAATGATGTCAATAACAACATTTACGCGGGCATTATACTTTCAATAATAGTGGTGCAATATGTTTCAGACAGGTGTTAATTGACACTTAATATTGACAATGTGCAATAACCCACCAGATGTTGAATAATAATGTTCAAGTTCAATTAATGTGCAAAATTATTAACGTCTAGAACCGCTTTACACTCCTTGCTAATAATGTAACATGTAACGTTTATTTTTTTGGGGAAGAATAAAAATTAATGAAATGTTGATAATTAAAATAAAAGTTTATTAAACAATAAATAAGTAAGAAATAAGATAATAAAAAATGACGAGTAGTATGATTAAACAAATCTTAAATACTAATTTAAGAATAATATTATTAAGTACTTAAACACGACGTCCTATTTATTTACACGATATTTGTTTCACCAACTGTTTATTTATTTCACCATTTCCATTTATTTCACTATGCGTTCCAATCTTAGACTGCCGGTCGGTTGCAGACTGTTATAGACTGAATGCTATATTTATATCGCCGTTCAACGGTCTGAACTCTCTCCACTTACTGAATTGTGCGACTTCACTAACGGAACTTAATTTGTTAACTGACTTCCACTGACTAACTCGCACAATGTTTCGTGACTTTTATATAGCGCTCTACATTTACTAGAAAGTTCTCGAACTAACGCGAACAAAGTCACACCTTGCGAACATCAGCCGCCTGCGGCGAGCGGCAATTGCATCATCGCTTTCCGGGATTACGTTCTAGTAACTTTGCTCAGTGGCGATGGCACAGCACGGTCTATATTCAATGGTATCGGGTCCACACACTCTACAGTAACATACTTCTTATTTTTCATTTTTTTCCTTGTCCTTAATTATTCATTTTTGGTAATGTTTCTAGACGTTCAAAGTGTAACATCGTCATCAGATGGAATACGGTTTTATAAAACCAACGATGTCTGCTCATTCCATGGAAAAAATCTGATGTGAACACCACACGACTTCCTTGTACCCAAGACCAACATGAAATATAGAATCAATTATTTTTATACGTATTTGACGTAATTTGACATTAACATTAAAAACTATTATGGGCTTCAAGTAACCAGTCACTTCCGGTTATCCAATTTTACCGAAAATCTAATCAACTCATTATGAAAGCTTAAATACGGAAAATAGAAATATTTGGAAGTTTGTTATAACACACACACACACGCACGCACGCTCGCACGAACGCACGCACGCACGCACGCATGCACGCATGCACGCACGCACGCACGCACGCACGCACACACGCACACACGCACACACACGCACGCACGCACGCACACACACACATCGTAAAAATAGTAAAAACGTGTTGTGGGGACCCTAATTCGTGCTTATTTACCATCGAATTTTTGGCACGATTACATTACCTCCCTTACCTACGGTATGGCGGGAGGTAATAACGGTATTATCTATTTCTTTTCATTTAATATTTTATTATTTTAATATGAAAATTATAATTGCATATTCTCGTTTTCATTATTTGTACGAATTAAATCAGACTAATCAAAGATAGTAAACCTAACAAAGATGTGTGTAAATGGGTCAAGTAGTAGAGTAAGAATCGCTCTAAGATTAGCTTCACCATTTGAAATCAATAACGGCCTAAGACAAGGAGATGCGATATCTCCGATTCTATTTAATATAGCATTAGAAAAAGTCATAAGAGAAGCGAAAACAAAATGTGAAGTTTTCAGTGGTGCAGACCCGCGCCTACTGGTAGCGTTTGCGGATGACCTAGACGTAATAGCACAAAATACCATAGATATGAAAGAAGGTATTCTTAGACTGGAGAAAGAAGCAGCAAAATAGGTCTACACATTAACGAAGGCAAAACAATGTACTTTTATGTGCACAACATGAAAAGAAGATCGAGATCGGATAGGGCAGAATATTACAATAAAGAATTACAATTTTGAAAGAGTAGAGGTGCATTCACAAATGAAAATTAGGTTTATAGTTTTTGTTTAGGTTTAAGTAAGTCATTCATAAATGTAAGTTTAAATTACCTGAAAATTAGTTTCGATATGTACAGACATCTGTGTAAATGCTTCAAAAACAAGATTAAAATATCGGTAGAGCAGTACTCAACAAGATATCTGTGCGCCGTGAAACTGTCATTCGCTTGGCATTATTGGTTATATTTCAGCAATTAAGTTATGACAGTCTCCATGTTCTTCTCGCATTTGTTTAAATAGCCGAATCCACCAAGTGGATACTAAATAAAGATGGGTGTATATATCTATATCATTTCAGACTCGTTCTCATTGGTGAAGTTTGTGACGTCAAACAAAATCATAAACCTAAAGTTTGGACCATGCAAGTGTGAATGGAGTCATTACATAATAAGCGGCCAAAGTCTTTAAATCTGAAGTATAAACCATAAATCTAAACCTAATTTTCAATTGTGAATGCACCTTAAGGGAATTCACATATCTCGGCTGGAAGATAACAGAAGATAATGTAATCACGGAAGAAATAAAACACCCAATCCAGCAAGCAAATAAATGTTGGTACTCGTTAAAACAGTTTCTAGGATCGAAAATAGTAGCGAGAAAAGTTAAGATAAAAATATATAAAACCGTTAAAAGACTAATAATCATTATGGATGCAAAACGTAGACGATGACAAAATAAAATGAAAACAGATTAAGAACCTACGAAAGAAAATTACTAAGAAAAATCTTTGGACTTAATAAAAATTATGAAAACACGCAAAGTTTTAGAATAAAAACCACCAAGAATTAGAAGACCTGTATAAACAGCCAGACATTGTCAAAGAAATTAAAGCCGAAAGATAAAGGTGGGCGGGTCATGTCAGAAGACAAGCAGATGACAGAGTCGTAAAACTAGCCTGGGACGAAGAACCAAGTGGTAAGCGACCCTCAGGAAGACCACGTATGTGTTGGAGGGACAATATAAGATCAGCAGGACCTTGGAATCATGGGAATAGAAAATGGACTTCAACGCATGGGCGTCCATAGTGGGGGGCAAGAGGGGGCACTTGCCCCCCACCGGGTTTTCTCTAATTTTAAGAATTTTAAAAGCAAAGCTACCATTTTTAATTGTTTTATCATGGCTACTTATGTCGCGTCCTAATGTCCTTGCAACGCCCTGTTGTTTTCTTCTTTCGTTCTGTTTCCTAACGTTCAAATCTTCATCATGAAGTTAGCGTAGATAAGCTTCGCGCGCACATAATTTAAAAGAAAAATCCGCAGTACACATTATAAATAAAAATATTTCCAATACCATAGCTCAACTTATTCCGATTCAATAAATTACTTGGATTCCTTAATTAGTTCTTTAAATTCTTGTTTTTCGAAAGATAGTAATGTTGCCTTTTTGCTCTATAATTTGCATCCGATTAATTTGAAACAAATAAACTATAATAATTTTACTAAACTAGCTCAAGAGATTCATTCATATTATAAAATTGACAATTTTTTAGAAGAAGCTTTAGCATGGCACGAATATTGGAATTCAAATAAAGAAATGATTATTACTAAAGTAACTCCTGTAATAGAACTTTTACAACATTGTACATTTTACCCAGTAATCTCAAAAGCTTTAGAAATTTTAATTTGTCTTCCTCCAACTACATGCACTGTGGAAAGATCTTTTAGCACTCTAAGAAGAGTGAAAACGTGGATTAAATCTACTATGAACCTCCATCGCGATTACATAAGCGAAAATAAACAAAAATATATAGACGAAGTTCTAAATGAATTTGCCAAAGATGCAAGGAATTTAAAATTTGCATTTTCGGAAAAAGGATAAATAGGTAATGTTGCTTAATCGGTTGGTAATATAACGATTTCTGACTTTTAAAAAGTTGGGAAGTTAGTTTAATTGTTGGTCAGCTATCTTTGCCCTCGACAGTAATGAAACACTTTCCAGCTCGGTTAATAATGTACTATTACTGTACTATAATTTTTTCCATAAATATTTATGTTGTTTTATATTTTTAAGAATATGCTTATTTTTAGTATATTAAATTTTTGTATTCTTGACTTTGCCCCCCCGCCCCCCTGAACAACATTGTATGGGCGCCGCATGGAAGCAGAACAGAATGGAGGAAAATCGTACAGTCAGCCAAAACCGTACCCAGGGTTGTAGTGCTACGAAGTAAGTAATCAAATAGAAAATTGTACTGGATAAAATAATAACAAGGTTTGTAATAATTGTAATATTGTTATTTATATAATTGGATAATCTTTTCATCAAAAGATTTTAATTGTTATAAAATTGTATTTTTATGAAATATTGTTTCAAATTTATATTTAGCTATTGAAAATATATCATGGCAATTATTTTCCTTTGTAAATGAAATTCAATAAATATAAAATAAAATAGAGTTACATATTATCATAGAAATAATAACAGAAAAATTACATCAATTACCTCCGGCTCTCCTGTTTACGGCAAAAGTAATTAAAATGTTTAATCAAATTCATATTTGTGCGAATTTGCAAAATAGCAAAAAATATATAATGATCTTTATTTAATATATTACACTGAAATTTCACAAAACTGTTTACTTTTAATCAAATTCAAATAAAATAAAATAAAAGTCTGCTCTGTTACACTCGATTTTCAAATGAAAGCGATCTCTTTTGTCTAAAAACAAAATTAAATAAAACCTCAGCAACGTTTCAATTATCTCCCATCAAGTGTAATATTAATTATATTTTATTAATTGGTTAATTAAAACCGCAATCAGTACACATCTTATTGGATATAATCTTTCCGTAATAACGCGATAAATATTAATCCTTTCTTTGTGTAATTAATTACGAGATTAATTAATTCTGGCATATCATCACACAGGTAATGTAATTTAGTAGATAAAGGTGTGCTAAACACTGTATTCAAGGTTATGTTGATTGATGTGCATTTATAGCAAACTTCTGAGTCACGATAGGAGTTTGTCAGTAAATTGGTAAAGTAAAATATGCTCACTTCTAGTACGAGTGACTGAATTTTGTAGATTTTATTAATTAAGTGGATCGTCTACTTCACTGGTATTCAAACTAGGGGTCGCGACCCTAAATGGGGTTGCGAAAAAGTTTGTTGAGGTCACAGGACGTACAAAAGAAAATGACGCAGAAGTGTTGTTTTCTCAATTTTCTCAATTGCTAGTGTTTGTTTTTATTGACTTCCTTTAGTCGTATGCCGTAATACATTTTTCAAATTTGTCACTGACCAATAAAAAAAATTGGCTGAAATCTCTTTTATTATTACAATTTTTGGTTGAGAATTCAAAACGAATTTCCAGAATTATCCGATACGGCACTGAAATTCTTGTCCTTTGCATCATCTTATAAGTGTGAATTTATTTAAAATGTAAATGTAGAGATAGTTTAGACGTAAAATCTCTCCTCAGACACTGGTACGACACTACCTTATACGTGTGTATTTGAATTTGGTGACCTTCAACAGCCTCGCTTTACGCGCTAGCATAGGCGTACGTGAGATATCTGCCTAGGTATCTAAGAGGAAAGATTATTTATTTTGATATAAATGTTAGTATAGTACAATGATTTTTTTTGAAATAGCATTCTTTTAAAACCTTTTCCGGTTTAAACTAAAATGTAAACATGCAGAAAATACCTGAAACCTAATTCAAATTTAAATGTCCATTTAATAAAAATAAAAATATAATAATTATTCTAAATTAATAAAACCACATAAGAATTACATATAAATTTTAGTTTTACCATAATATACTGAGGCGGTCGATAGAAATGTAAAATAAAATAAATATAATATTTTTCTGGGTCAGTCGGTAATCTAAAAAAGCTTTTTAGAATTGTTTTATCTTTATTATTATTTGGACAGCCTTTTACACAACAATAAATTATACCACCCGGCATTATGTCTAGTAGTCTAGTCTGGTAGTCGTAATATTCTTGCGCAGAACCGCCCTGCATACAAACGCTGTCACTCCGTTACTGGGAAAACCTGGCGTACGCCCAATCTCCTTACGTCACCCCTCCCTGGTCAAAGTTTACGCACACGCACACATAGCCATGAGCACACGGACGGCAATATGTACAACAGTGTCGCTTCTGTTGACGTTAGTCATGTATATATTCTGTGCCTCAGACTCAAACTAGGTTTAGTATAGCCAAATATTACAAATAAATAAATAAATAAATAAATAAAAACCATTCGCAGTAAACTATTATTTTTGCTATACGTATACGTATTTTTTATTTGACTGTGTTATATTTTTATATGCTTTTTTGTGATGTGTGTGTGTGTGGGGGGGGGGGGGCGTGTGTGCATACGTGTGTATGTGTATGTGTGTGTGTGTGTGTGTGTATGTGTGCGTAAGGTGCATTCACAAATGCATTATGTCGAATTTAAATGAAGAAACTCGATGTCATATGTAACAATACCATCTAAATATATCAAACTTTATCTGTTTGTGGCATAAACAGATTCAACAATGCAAATATTTTCTCTCATATGTTCTGCTACTTGAATATTTAAAATAATGGTTTATAAAAGCTGCCAGAAACACAATTGGAATTTTTCACTTGCTCTAGACTTTTCTTTTTATTGGTTAGGTTTTATTTTTCAAGACATAAACGTTTTTATATTGTTTGTGTATAATTTTAATTTTGTTTCTGAAACAAAATCGAAATATAAATGCTGAAAATTGCATTCTGATATTTTTTTTATGAAAGTAAACAAATTATTTTTTCTGAAATAATGAGTTATTGCAGCATTTTAAATGTAATTATGATTTGGAAAAAACTCAATAGTATGTACGTGCAATGCATATTTCGTTTAATGAAATATGCAATCAGGAGTTTTTGTGATTGGAAAATAATTGTTTGACTGTTTATGAAGTTAAAATAAATGATTGCTCTTATATTTCATGAATAAATTTTAAACTACAAGTGTATACGTTATTTTTTCTCTTTTTATATAGAATTCAAATTTTCTGTTGCCCGGGTTTTTCAATTCTGCTACTGTACTGTAGTTATTTTTTCCATGATTTTTTCTTCAGTTTTTGGTAATAGCGTTTATGTAAATAGGAATTTTGAAATACATCATTAATTTTCTAAGTTAGATTTTTGTGCTTGTTTTCATTGTTTTAATATAATCATTTTTTAAAATTTGTTTTACTTGCTTATGTAAACTTATTGATACATGACGTCATTATTTTTAGTGATATTGTATTTATGACAAATCGTTTGACTGGCTGGATAGTATACAGGCCCGTGGAGAGCCGTTACGGGCCCTGGGGCAAAATCAAACTACCGCCCCCCCCCCCGCCAAATAAAGAATTACTATATGTACTTTTCATGTAAAATATTTTCAATATTTTATTCATCAATGTAACATAAAATAAAAACAAAATATTCATTGTGTAGGATTATCAAAAATTAAATAAAAAATTATGACCAGAAAGAATTATACCTATACTTAAATAAATTGAGTACTAACTAATTTAAAGATAAATGAATATTGCGATGATAATAAAAATAATAATATAAAAACACCGCCAGCAACATAAATTAAGTGCACATGTAAAAAATATAAAAGGTACATAATAAAACAGGTACTTATATGAGTATGGTACATGCAAGATGCAAGTTGCCTTTAATTTCAACGCTAACGTCACAGCATAGCTTCAGCTTCACGGATATGACAGTTGAGCTCTACCGGTTTAGTTTGGAACTATTTAAAGAAACTTTTGGTATTTATTTTAAAAAATGTTTTATTTACATAACTTCTACAGCACTTGTAATTTTAAAGAAATACACAATAATAATCTTCTCTCGTAAACTCTGCTGTTACTCGCTTTTTTCACCTAATATTATTTTATATTTTTATTTATTTATAATAAAAGATTTTAACAGTACAAAAACTTATATAAAAGTGGTAGCGCCGGGCCCTGTCGGGCCCGGGCCCTGGGGTTCTTGCCCCGTCTGCCCCCCCCCCTCTCGTCAGGCCTGATAGTCTACAGGGTGTTCATTTTAAATGGGCCACTATTGCTCTCTCGAGAACTATAAGAGTTACAAAGACGGTTAAGTGGGCAAACCATTTCTACTTCACAAGACAAATTTAAAGAAAAGAAAAATTATTTTTTTGGATCAGTGGTTCTCAAAATACGGGACCTAACTTTTAAATTTTAAATGAGATCATATATTTTTTACTTGCTCATTCGTTAGAGAACTTAATTCTGAATTCAGTGATATAATATTTTTATTCCCTTACATAATGATTTTTTTGAGAAAAATGCATGTCAAGTTTCATATTAATTTGATTAAAATATGACTATAATAAGAGTGTCATGAATGGAAAAACGAAAACTTGTTATTTTTTTTTGAAAATCGTTATGTAAGGGTATAAAAACATGATATCACTGAATTTTGAATTAAATTCTCTAAAAAATAAGCAAATAAAAAATTTATATTCTCATTTAAAATTAAAAAGTTGTGTCTCGTATTTTGAGAACCACTTGCCCAAAAACCATCTTTGTAGCTCTTATAGTTCT
This sequence comes from Harpalus rubripes, assembly GCA_963082715.1. Lineage (NCBI taxonomy): Eukaryota > Metazoa > Arthropoda > Insecta > Coleoptera > Carabidae > Harpalus > Harpalus rubripes. The sequence goes on from OY720448.1 coordinate 89,047,508, forward strand.
CGAGATAGCAATGGCGGCCCATTTAAAATGAACACCCTTTATAGTAATAAAATAAAGGCATGATTTATTTAGTGCTTACAATTTTGCTAATTTTAATGTAACATTATTGACAATAGGATGATATTTCATTTGTTTATATGTAAACAAATTGCGATCTCAATCATGTTTATCTTTCGATTAGGGCTTCATGTTCAGCCCGCATTACTGATGTATTTACGAATTTTATTCTTTTTCATTTACATTATTTTCTCATTCGATTTACGTTTTGAGTTCGATAATAACTTTATCTCATGCTGGTGACTGTTTACCCTCCCCTTACCGTTCGTTTTGCTGGTTCTTCCTCACCCAAGCGCTTTGCGTATTCGTGCAAGTATAGTATCTCTCAATGCTGTCTGAGGAAAAATATTCTTTGTGAGCTTTCCTTTCAGCTGTCACTGATGCGCGAAGTTGCTTTGCTTTGTATGGCCCTCTACTCCAAACACGGATTTTTATTTTTTGTTGCAAATGATTATATTATGAGATATACATATAAAAGTAATAATACAACTAATAATGTTCCGAATATTTTTGTTGTTTTAACGAAAAATATAGAGCGTTGCAAATTGAGATAGCTTTTTTGTATATTCCCGGATGAACAAATTTTTTGGCGTTTTTATTTCATTTGTTCGGTAGGGAGAATTTTGTTTTTAATATCAAGGGAATCAGAAATTTTGTTAAGAATTTTTAGAATAAATGAAAAAGGTGATTCTTGCTTTGCATTCGCTTTCCGTTTTTTGTGAAGTGAATTTTTTTTACAAGAAATGGGACAGAATTTAATTTATTATTTCAGAATAAAATATAACATTATACATTACTATAAAAAAAAATTGAAAAAGCTGAACATTTCAACTTTTTCAACAAAGTTTTATAAAATCTGACATGAAATTTATCTTAATCTTAATCTTGCACGGTTGCAGGTTTATGCAATTGCAGAGAATACTTACCTTTGATTTTTGGTGATGAATATCACTTAACACTATATGCGGATTATACTTCCATAATTGTTTCAGATAAGTGCGATGAACTGCTGGAAGAAAAATGTAGAAATTGATTAAATATACTCTCGACATGGTTTTCTGAGAACGACTTTTATTTTAACTTAAACAAGACACATTATTTACGTTTTCATTTCTATCAGTGCAGGAGAAATCTAGATTTAAATATTTCTATTGATGGATTTGAAATTAATAGAACTAATAATGGAAGCATTTTGGATTATAATTTTGATGAAAATTTAAATGGTAAATTTCATACAAACAATCTTGTCTCAAAACTAAGTTCGATTAGTTATCAGTTTTGGTATTTGAGTAATATTCTTACCAAACAACAGTTAATCGTTCTATATCATGCTCAAGTAGTATCAAGACTAAGATATGGTATTTGTTTATGGGGAATGTCGTCTTCCGCAAGTAATGTGTTTGTCGTACAGAAGCGCATAATACGAACAATAGCAGGTGTTCCATGTAGGACCTCCTGTAGAAATTTGTTTTCAAAATGTAAAATTTTAACCGTTATTATATATATTTGAAATCTGTACATTTATTTTTAGTAATAAAAGTCATTTTCAAAAAAATTCAGATGTACATTCATGCAACACCAGACAAAAACATATGTTCTATATACCTACCAAAAAATAAACATATAACTTTAGATAAAATTTCAGTACAAGGTCTAACTATTTTCAATAAGCTTCCCGAAAATATTAGAACAGAGAATAATAAAAATACAGGGTGTTTCCTTTAAAACAACCAGCGCTTTTTTGGGCGAACTAATGATTTTAGAAAAAAATGTTATATACAAAAAATGATCAATAATAAGGGGCTAATTTATTAATAATAACAAACCGAAAATTCGACCGGTGGTTCTCAAACGGCAGAACAAAATTATATTTTTTTAAATGGTATCCTATATAATTTTTTAGCCCATTAGATAGAGATTTTTTTTCTTATTTCAACGATATAAATATGATATAGGATTCTATAACAATTATTTCGAGAAAAATGGTATTAAAAATAATGTTATAATATTATTACACAGGTCTGTTGCCTAGTTACGCTAGTAGTAAACCCCTTTTTAATTACATTATTCCTAGTTTTTAATACCATTTTTCTCGAAATAATTGTTATACAACCCTACGCTATATTTATATCGTTGAAATCATAAAATAATATTCTATTTAATAGGCTAAAAAATTATATAGGGTGCCTTTTAAAAAAATATAATTTTATTCTACTGTTTGAGAACCACTGGTTAAATATTCGGTTTGTTACTATTGATACATTATCCCCTTATTCTTGATCATTTTTGGTATAAAACATTTTTCTCTAAAGTTATTAGCTCACCCAAAAAAGCGCTGGTTGTTTTAAAGGAAACACCCTGTATATCCAAAAAATTATTAAAAACATTTTTGTTACAAAATTCATTTTATACAATGGATGAATTTATGGCACGGTAATTTTTCTCTCGGTTTCGGATCAGTACTAAAGTCCTTGCTGGCTTTTGTAATTTTTATTTAATTATGTAATTATTATTTTTTTTACCTTTGTACTTTTTGACGTATTCTATACAAGCTATGTACACTTGTCGGTAGAATAAAAACTATTATTATTATTATTTTTATTATTATTATCATTTTTAAAATGGCTGCTGTCGTACAGTATTAAGTTTATAATAAATAAAAGATTTGGAAACATAAATTCTAATAATTTAACTGTAGGGGTTGGTATTCCTCAAGGTACTTACTGTTCTTGCTCCCACTCTATTATTATACTTTATACAAATTGTAATAATACGAGGGTAAGAGCAATAATAGTCAAAGGTTTAATTTCTCCGTGCCAACATGGTTTCATGAATAAAAGATCTACAACAAGTAACCTAGTTAATTTTACTCATTTTACTTCTTCTTTAATGGATAATAGAGGTCAGGTAGATTGTTTATATACCGATTTTACTAAAGCCTTCGATAGGATAGACCATGGTGTTCTAGTTAGTAAACTTCTGTCTTACTCTTTTTCTGCTGCTTTAACTAATCTTCTAGCCTCTTATCTTTCAGACCGCAAGTTATATGTCCAAATACGTGGCTTTAAATCTCATAGATACACCTCAACATCTGGAGTACCCCAGGGATCTAACCTTGGTCCACTTTTATTTCTTTTATTTATCAATGACCTACCCGCCAAATTAAATTGCGAGAAACTTTTATTTGCTGATGATGTCAAAATATTTTATTCTATAAAAACTATTGACGATTGTTTACAACTCCAACATGATCTTAATTCTATAAATGAATGGTGCTCCATCAACTCGTTATCTCTTAATATTAATAAATGTAATATTTTATCATTCACGAGAAAATCTCATCTTCTTTTGTTTGACTATAAAATTGATAATACATGTTTACTTCGGGTTAACGTTATTAAAGATCTGGGAGTAATTTTTGGCACTAGATTGTCATTTATTCATCATATTAAGAATATTTACAAGGAATCCATTAAATTGCTTGGTTTTATAATACGTAATACCCGATCTTTCAAAAATATTTCTTCCATATTTACTCTTTATTATTCATTGGTGCGCTCTAAAATTGAGTACTGCTCTATTGTATGGAACCCCACTTACGAATGTCATCAAGATTTATTAGAAAAAGTCAGAAAAAATTTCTAAAATTTATATTTTTAAAATAAATAATATTTACCCTGATTATAATACATCATATTGCGAATTACTCGAGGTGTTTAATATGCCAAGTCTTTTGGAAAGACCTGAGGCTTACTCAATTTTTTATTTATCTAAGTTAATTAATGGCGACATTGATGACCCCATGTCCACTAGTTGTCTTAACTTCCACATTCCTCGTATTTCCAACCGCTACTCATGTACTTTCTATCTTCCTACTCCTCGAACTAATGTCCTACATGTTTCCCTCATTTATCGCATGTGTTCGTACTACAATATTACATTCTCTAATTTTGACGTTTTTCTTCTAAAGCTTAGTCAAATTTTCAAATGTATAAATAATAATAGCCTTCATACATTTTAATCTGTTCAAAATTATTCTCTATTATATTGTATATTTTTAAGTGTGTTTCCGGCTCTTTCATTGGGAATAATCCTGTTGAGCAGTTGTAATTAATAAATAACTAAATAAATAAATAACTTTTTATAAACTTTTCTAAATTTTAGTTTCAATAATCATACTTTAACTCTGTTTATCTATTTAAGTCAAAATTCAGTTTAGAAATTCTTATCATATTATGATAGTCACGACGTTTATTTGTTGTTCATAAAGTTTAGAAATTACTATGTATGCGTGCGTGACTTTGAATGCCCTAGCCTATGCACCCTGTATCCCTAAGATCATCCTGTCCTGAAGATAGCGCTTTGTTTTAAAGAGTCGACTTTAGTTACTCATGGAGTAAACATGAGAAAGTCGAGATTAGATCGCCGAGTCGTGCAGATGTTTTGTTGTCGGAACATGTAGTGTTTTTTGTTTTGGGGCGCGTGCTAAACGCCCGCCCGCTTCGTTACGGAATGTAACATGTTAGGCTATGTTTAATTACAAAATCAAAGAAACAAAGCGCCAAGCAAAGCCGGCTTGATTTTGAAACAATTGCGTTTTCTCATGTATTTTAAATGGGTGAATTGAAAAACTAGTGGTCTGTGACTGCCTATAATAATAATATTCCGTAACAGTATGACAGAATGTCCTCATTCTGTAATAGTTTTCAGTTACAGAATATATGAATTCCATAGTAGTGTTAGAGAAAATAAAATCCGTATTCGTTTGTAACTGTTTCCATAATAATATTCCTTTAGATAGGTTCGTCAGTCGAATAAACATTCGTTATTTAATTTATTCCTATTTCATAAGTCATGTTGACGTTTGACGATTATAAATAATTTATGAAAAACCAGAAAAAAAAGAAAACAAGAATCATGGCTATAGCTACTAATAAACCGAAATATTAAATTAAATATATGTACTCGTATACGCGTACACATAAAAGATAGGTACCTATATCCCTGCTTAAAAGCAGCACTTTTACACCTGTCACGCTTTGGCATCAAAGAAAAATCTAACGACCATCGAAAAAAATACGAAAAGTCATAGAGTAAAGTGATCAATGTATAACAAATATTTTTAATATTAATGTGTAAATTATTGCGCTAAAAAATAAATGATACATAGTAAAAAATAATAAAATATGAAGCGGAAGCTCTCCTTAGCCTTTTTTGACGAACCGGCACTGATTTATATTATGTTTGTTAAACGCATAATTTATGGGTGTAGTTGGATGTAAATGAAGCTGTTACAATGAATATCCGCTGAGCGTCGAGGCGCTAGTGTTCCGCCGCCTGAACCGGAACCGGAAGAAGGCTAATTTCATCACGTGTCGCTCCCAACTTAGTCGTTGGACACTAGCAAACAGCTTGTGACGACCATTTCATTCTGATTCCAGATACTGAAATTGGGTTTGCTATACGAAATTCTGAAGCGACAAACACAGGTAGGGCAGCATAAAAGAGTGCAGAGTATGTGTTGAATTTTAATTGAAGTGTAAATAAATATAAAATAAATTTATTCATATCTTACTCATTTTTACCTTCCGCTACCCTTGGTAAGGGAGGTATAGGAATCGTGCTAAAATGGCATATCGAGATTTTGGTAAAAAATTTTAAGGTCCCTAGAATCCAATTTTAACATTTTCATATGATGTCTGTGTGTATGTGTGGATCCTCCACTCTAACTCAAATACTATCATTCAGAAAACTTTGAAACCTTGTATTTCGGACTTTTTCTGTAATGGAAAGAGCCCATTAGATTTTGATGTAAATCGGATAACCGGAAATGGCACTTTACTAGACGCTCAAAATAGTTTTTCTTCGAAAAATCCCTAAGGCCCACTTTTACAATTGATGGAGAAACTATGGTATAGCTATCGGAGGTATAACTTTATCCTAGCAATTATACCTTCGATAAACAAGATTGTCTTTTACAATGCATTTTTATCTGTCAGATAGTTATACCAAGAATTACGTTAAATCACTTTAGGTTGGTATTGGCACAATAAAATTATCTTCTTGTTAGACTATTTTTCTTCAATATTGTTATTATTTCTGCCTTCTAATTTACATTTTTCACGATGTTAGATGATATAAATGTTATTTTTGATTCTGACTGTGAAGATGAAATATTTGATTGACATCTGTCAAACGTATAAATAACAAAACATCGTTTGTGTTTACGTGGTATCCATAAGAACCAGGGATAACGTTATCAAAGGTTTACGACCGATTTCCATGGGATAAGAAATACTGGTGTTTATCCTATCTGAGGTTTATCCGAGGTTTGTAAAATACAATTTCCAATTTTATACCTATGGTATAGCGTTATACGAGGTTTATCTAATGATTGTAAAAGTGACCCTAAATGTAATTTTTTCGACATTAATTGTTATTATAAAAATTAAAGATTATTAAAGTTTCTACAGATTTGCATTAATACTTTTTTTATATATTTTATGGATAAATTTATAAAATTATCTATAATTTACATCCCGGAGCCTACGCTTTAAACAAACAAAACTACTTGGTTGTGCAGTTATTCAAATGTATGTAACTGACAGATAAATGTCACTGTCAAAGAATTAATCATTTCAGATGAATACTAGTAACGTTTTAAAAAGAAAAAAGTAAATAGAATAGGAAAGGAAATTAATACAGTTTTCATCATAAGTATATATGTAGAGATGTATTTAGATTAATAAAAATCAACTATTCGCAAAAAAGTTTAAGCTTATTCTCATTATTGAATTAGTGAATTCTACTCCTTCTCGGTATTTAAAATTTATTCTTCATTTTATTATCAAAAAAGGTAGTTACTTGGATTAGATTAGACTATACTTTAAGAAATAAACTGCCAAAATTAGAGTAAAATTCGCTAATCCAAAAATAAGGATTAGATTAATCTTTTTTGTGACTCGGGCGGTAAATGGCGGGAGGTATTGTGTTGGCCACACCAGATTTTTTAAATATGGTTGACTTACAACAGTAACGTAATAAATTTTCCAGCATTAGTCTTCTGTTGTGTGCCGAATGAAACTTAGCAGAACATACAGTACAGCTAACATAATATTTTTGTTATATTTCATACAATCAAAAGTGTAGTTACATTATGTTTATATCTACACAATTTAGGAAAAAATAATGAAGAAAAAACAAAAAAATATGTTTTCTTTAGATGTTAAAAATTAAGAACGATGAGTAAAATTTTTCATAAATTATTATACTATGTCACATGAAATGTAAGCTTACGTGTGGTTATAAATGTTATGTTTCCACAGCGAAATCTCAGTATATTTCTTCCTTCTTGTTATGACTTTATGAGGAAATTTGTTTCAAAGGGATTTGCGAAAAGTATTTTTGAGGCTGAATAATATATATTAATACCGTGTTTACCTAGCTTGAAATTCTAAAATGACTGTAAGTTGATGTAAGTAAGCATATTATCAGAAAATACATTTTAATCAAATTTTCAAAGCTGCTTTTAGATTTGTTTTCAGAACGGTAATTAGATTTGGAAATATTGCGTATATTTTTGTTTATTTATGTTTTCATTTAATTTTTGTCCTTACTGTGAAAATGATGTAGAAGGTAAGTTATTTGTCTGTGTACGGAATAGTAGTAAACCTAAACCCAAGGACGATATAAACATTGAATTTTATTTACATTATTATCTCGGATAATATAATGGTTCTCTCATAATAAAAATCTGATATAAAGAAAATAACATTAGTATTAGTATTATTATTATTTTGCTATATAAGAAAATATTCTTCACAATTTTTTTTCTTTAATTGAATATATCTGTTTAAATTTGATTATTTTTTACCTCCCGTCATACCGTAGGGGGCAATGTAATCGTGCCAATAATTCGATGGTGAGTTTTCAGTAAATTAGCACGAATTAGGATCCCCACAACACGTTTTTACTATTTTTACGATGATGTGTGTGTGTGTGTGTGTGTGTGTGTGTGTGTGTGTGTGTGTGTGTGTGTGTGTGTGTGTGTGTGTGTGTGTGTGTGTGCGTGGGTGCGTGCATGTGTTTGTGTGTGTGTGTGTGTGTGCGTGCGTGCGTGCGTGTGTGTGTGTGTGCGTGCGTGCGGTTGTGTGTGTGTGTGTGTGTGTGTGTGTGTGCGTGGGTGCGTGCATGTGTTTGTGTGTGTGTGTGTGTGTGTGCGTGCGTGCGTGCGTGCGTGCGTGCGTGCGTGCGTGCGTGCGTGCGTGCGTGCGTGCGTGCGTGCGTGTGTGTGTGTGTGCGTGCGTGCGGTTGTGTGTGTGTGTGTGTGTGTGTGTGTGTGTGTGTGTGTGTGTGTGTGTGTGTGACGATTTTTTCGTCCACGATAACTCTTATAATAAACTTCCAAATATATCTATTTTCCGTATTTAAGCTTCCTGAGTTGATTAGATTTTGGGTAAAATTGGATAAATGGAAGTGATAGTTTACTTAAAGCCCATAACAGTTTTTAAAGAAAAACTATATTAAAATATAATCCAAAACTTTTCAATTTTAGTATTCAAGACTTTTATATCATGGGAAACAGATTTGGCTAAAATTAATCAACCAGAAGTGATACTTTACTTGAAGTTTTTCTCGTGAAAAATATATGATATACTCCAAAACTTGTCAAATTTAATATTTACGACTTTTATATGAAGGGGAACAACATATTAGTTTTTGGATATAATTGATAAACCGAAAATGATAATTTATTTGAAGCTCTGAACAGATTTTCGTGAAAAATATATTGACACAATCAAAATTTTTCAAATTTTAGATTTTTCTAAAATTGTTAAATCGGAAGTGATACTTTAGTTGAAGCTCTGAACAGATTTTTGTGAAAAATATATTATGATATATTCCAAAACTTGTCAAATTTAGTATTTAAGACTTTTATATAACGGGAAGCAACATATCAGATTTTGGCTAAAATTGATAAACCGGAAGTGATACTTTATTTGCAGCTCTGAACAGATTTTCGTGAAAAATTAATTGATACAATCCAAAACTTTTCAAATTTATTAAGACTTTTATATTAATGAGAACGACATATTAGATGTTTTCTAAAATTAATAAACCGAAAGTACTATTTTACAGGAAGCTATAAACAGATTTTCTTAAAAAAATATATTAAAACATGATTCAAAACTTCTCAAATTTGGTATTTAAAACTCGTGTATAATTTGAAACAACATTATATTTAGACTATACCTATATGATAAACCGGAAGTGGTACTTAATTTGGAGCTCTTAACAGATTTTCTAGGAAAAACATAATAAAATATATTCCAAAATTTGGTATTACAGACTTTTCTATTTATTGGAACAACAAATTAGATTTGGTTTACGATCAATCAACTGGAAGTGATACTTTACTTAAAGGTCATTGCTATTTCAAACATGGAATTGACGGGAGTTCATGTGTTTGCTACATTAGATTTTTTTGCTTATTAATTTAGACAGTATAAATTATGAGTCTATGGCCGGTATTATAAACATCAAGTTAAATATAGTAATAATTTTAATAAAATGGACAAATTCGAATCATTTTACATTTCCTTATGACATTGTTCGGCCAAAAACCAGCTCGGTCACGACTAAAATCAAGACTATTTCCTCACTCCGTGCATCTTATGACAAAGACCAAAATTTCAACAAGACGCTTAATGTAGGAAGAGTCATTAAAGCTAGAAGATAAAGCAATGGGTATCCTTCCAGATGAGAGATTACCACCAGGTAATGACCAGAAATAGGCCATTTGGAAATCTTTAAATCGCCTATGAAGTGAAGTAGGAAAATTTGCAGTAAACATGTTCAACTGGAAGTACCAAACAGAACCCACTTTATGTCATTGTGGTCAAGAACAAACAATGGCCCACCTGCTCAGGCACGTCAACTTAGAAGAGGAATGCACGAGAGATCTAGCTAATGCAACACCAGTTGCTATAAACTGTGCAATTTTTTGGATGTATTCTATTTAGTTAGGCCACTTCTCTGTCAGTTTTTGCGGACGGTTTTTCCTCTGGCATAAGGAGAGAATCTCCGGAGAAGATGTATCCTCTCCGTCCTAGTTTATGCCGGACGATGCATCAGGCCTGATATTCAAATTTGATCCATGTCATATCAATACCTGTGCATTGCATAGCCTATTGTAATATTATAACATTATTTTTAATACTATTTTTTTCGAAATAATTGTTATACAACCCTATACCACATTTATATGATTGAAATTAGAAAAAAAATCTGTATCTAATAGGCTAAAAAATTATATAGAATACCATTTAAAAAAATAATATTATGTTCTGCCGTTTGACAACCACTGGTCGAATTTTCGGTTGATTATTATTAATAAATTAGGCCCTTATTCTTGATCATTTCTTGTGTATAACATTTTTCTCTAAAATTGTTAGTTCGCCCAAAAAAGCGCTGGTTGTTTTAAAGGAAACACCTGTATATTTATTGTGTATTTTTAATTATTTATGTATATTGTATATGGTTTGGAAACGAATAATAATAATGACATTTAAATCATTGATACCAAAAATTCACGGTGCATTTGTTAATTTATGATATTTCCTATGGAACTTATGCTGCAATTCTGAACAAATCTTACAGATCTGTAAATCCGTAAAAAAAACTGACAAAAACGTATCTATTTTAGTTGATTAATATAAAATTTGGCTTACAGATTTGCTCAGAATTGTAGTACTAATTTAACTGGACGTTTATAATATTGTCCGGTATATTTTCTGCGCTATGTTATATTTGCGAAAATAATTATTGTTTCACTGTTTAGAAAATTGAAGTATCTGCTATAATTTTACTTATAATGCTTTCTAAAATTACGCCCATGATAAATAGTTCAAAAGGAAGATAACTAAAATTACCCCGTATTATAGTTTAAACCAGGACAAAGAAAAGCTATTAAAACTTTCTATGATTAAATTTTCTTACTTTAATAGTATTAATTAATAATTCTTTGAGTAAACAATTTCAGAATATAGTATGAATAATTTATTTATAGAATGTAATAGTTAGTTTTAATTTTGAATTTATAAGATATTGTCTTGTTATTAAATAATACAGCATTTTAGATTCCCATTATCTTTTATTGTTTACTCAAAAACACAAATCATATTTGTGTTTTTTAGTTAAATAATAATAGACAATGGAAATTGACATAACATAAACTATGTGGCGTTACCTTTATTCGCGAGAGTATGCTATAGCCGCTTTCGTTCGAACTGTGATTCGTGATAAAATTGAATATAGTGAACATGATTAAGAAGAATTATGTTCCTTGGTTCGTTTTTCGTTAGTCTCACTCTTTCATTTTGTGATTACAACTCGTCCTGTTCAGAATCAGTTTTTTCTCACGATTACTGTTATTCAAATCACAAGAGTTTGAAAAACAACTTATAACATTATTTATATTTCAGATGAATTATGAGAAGTACCAATTATTCGTTGTGTATTATTTCTATTCATTTGAAAGTGACATTTGAATTATATGAATGATAGTATTTGAGTTAGAGAGTATACAGGATCGACACACACACGCACGCACGCACGCACGCACGAACGCACTCACGCACGCACGCACACACACACACACACACACACACACACACACACGCACACACACACACACACATCATCGTGAAAATATTAAAATTGGATATAAGGGACCTTAAAACGTGGTCATTTACCAAAATCTCGACATGCGATTTTTAGCACGACCCTATACCTCTCTTACCAAGGGTAGCGGGAGGTAAAAATACAAAATTTGTCTATATAATATTTATGTTCAATCATTTAGTTTTTCGCCACCGTCTAGAAAATGAGTTGTTTCTGATCACTTTTTTATCGAAAAATCCTTCTTTACTTCACTAGCTTGGAAAATTCTCTATAAAGGGATCGGAAAATTACTTTCCGATACATGAATGTTTCCATGGCGATCAGTTGTGTATCTATTTATTTATTTATTTTATATTTACTCGCAATAAAAAATAAAATAATGCATATCTATAGATTTTTATTTATCCTTTTTTCAGAAGAGCGAAGAAAAAATGTACCCAACATGCCCTGAAAGAGTATTTACGGCTCGCTCTGGAATATGCTTGTTTACCCAGTAAAGTATCACTTTTAGGTCTTGGTACGTAAATTACTATTATAATGAATTTTAAAAAGCAAAATTGTAAACCAAGTTTTGTTTTATATTTTAAGTGATATAAATCTTTATAAGGAGATAAATCTTCTAAAACGGGACAAAAAAACTAAAACGATGGTACGGCTGGTACATGATAAAAAACGGGACTGTCCCGTTCAAAACGGGACATATGGTCACCTTATTTATGCAGCATGTAAACTATAAAAATAAATTAAGCCACTAAATTAAGAAACTTAATTAAAATAACGTCGTTTATGCAGTAAATTAAAATTAAGAACGTTATGTTTGACACTTCGTATAAACTAACTTTTACAGGTAAAATTGCGGTACGTTATATTTATGTAGGATAAAAAGATATAGATATACATATTGTTGAATAAGTCCAATTAGAATTTCGTCGCTATTCTCCGCAGAAACTTTGTTGTCATCGTACATTATGATAGGTTAGGTTATATGTCATAAGTGCAAAATCGGCGCAGACGCAAAATAAATAGACCTTTTCAATTTAACGGCTATCTCTTTCTATCGCTGCAAATTGTAAGTAAAATGGCGCCAACAAAAGCCAGTTGGGCTGTCAACGAAACGTCAAAAATATTGCAGGCATCAAAATACCTGTATTCTCGGTGAAAAATTGCATCGTTAGACATTTTAGCTCAAATAAAAGCTTTTGTAACTTCTTTCGAGAAGTTTTTTAAAGTTACCAAAGACTTTTCTCAAATTTTACGTCTAAATTTTTTAGGAACAAACGCCATAAATCTCATTTGTTCTTACTATGCGCAGATCCCCATTGCGCATATCTTCTATCTCTTTACATTGAAATGGTCTATTATAAAATTAAACTAAAAGTTGAAAGTAGCCAACTTTCTAATTCAGTGTTATTAGTTTAGTTCTTCACTTTAGTTGCATAAACGTTGTCATTGATAGCAATTGTTTCTACTTGTTTAGTTTTATTAATTTAGTTTTAGTTTAATTTTGTAAATTAATTGTCTGCATAAACCCATCATTACTGTCCAGGCCTTCTCTGCACTTTTTTTTACCAAATGTCATTTCGAAATGTCAAATTAGAAAACCTTTAAAATACATTTTAAACCGTTTGAAGATGAAATTTGTTTGGCACATGTGTGTTAATTACATAATACACTTGAAATAATTACTCCACTCGGCCTAACACTTTTCTTGCGTGACTTGTTTGCAATATAACACACTTGTACCATAAATATTTTCATTACAAAAAAAATCTGATGTGGCCAGCACATTACCTTCCGTCAGTTCTATGTATTTTATACAAATTTCATACAGAAAGTTCCTTGCTAAAGATTATATTTCTTGTACTCTACCTTCCGGCAGTTGCATGTATTTTATGCAAATTCCATACAGAAAATTTTTAGCAAAAGATCCTAGATTTCCAGTAAAATTATAAGACAAACACAGTATGTCAATTTCACTTGACACTGACATCTTTCAATCAAAATTTTCTTAATATGGTAGCTGTTTCCATAGCTATGGCTACTTTATGAAATTTAATTTCTTTATAATTTTTTAACTCGATATCCATTTAATATTAAGTATAAAATGCAGTCAAATCGTATAGAGAATAAAATATTCTTTAATATTTATAACATGAAATGTGAAAAAATGATATTTAACATAGTTTTTTCAAGAAAAACTATTAAAATCTTCAAATGAGGTTACTTCCGGTTGTCCAATTCTAACCAAAATCTAATCAGCTCTTCACATGGATGTAACGAAGAGAAATACGAAAGAATTATAATTTTTAGAATTGTAGTATGGAAGTTATCGTAGACGAAAATTTTGTTACACACACACACACACACACACACACACACACACACAATACACACACACACACACACACATAAATACAAACACACACATACACACATACAGACATCATCGTAAAAATAGTAAAATCGTATTCTAGGGACCCTAAAACGTGCTTATTCATCAAAAACTCACCACCGAATTTTTTGACCAAAGACAATACCTTCCTTACCTAAAGCCTCATCTACACGTTGGGCCAACTAACGCTAATAAACCAATATAAACAAATACCGACGAGGCAAAGCAAAGCGAGTCGGCGTAAGTATTTTGCGTCTACACGTTGGCAAGTATTTGGCCCAGACAATCAGGCCTGTATCAGATGTTTCTCGTTACTTCCACACGTTGGTGTAAACTCGGCGTTGGCTTTCTTTCGCCTAATCTGGGCCAACGTGTAGATGAGGCATAAGGTGACGAAAGGTAAAAAGAAATTGTTGAAATTTTGTGCTAAAATTTGTAGGACATACGTTAGTTAGTTCTTTGAAAGGCTTGTGGTGTGTGAATGAAAGTTTCGCGATGCATCAATATGCTATTAGTGAAGTGATGAAGTTTGCTTGAGGTTGTGGTGTAATTTCGCGACCCTTTCCCTCATTCACGTGCGGCATACGGTTACGAGTGAGTCTTGTCGATGGCTGACTCAGACTTTAGCTCCATTATTCAACCGCTAATCGCTAAAACTGCAATTTATGTTACCGCACGTTCGCACCTCGTTTTAGTGCCTATTCTACGCTATAGAGAAAGACAAAGTTTTGAAGTAGGCATGTAACAAGTGGTAATGATGGAAACGTAATGTCTTGTCACACCATAAGGAAAATATTTACAAAGTTACTATAATTATTCTAATTTTATCAGATTCATAATTCGTAAATTCTTATCGTACAAGTATTTTTCTTTCGCCTGAACTTTTGTATTCATTGTTATTATGCGGTCGAACATTCTAGGGCTTGTCTAGAAGATAATGACAGCTGTATAAAAGGGACGTAGCTATGTTCGAGAGTTAGTTCAGTTGAGTCCCTGATCACACAACATTAGTTATGTGATCGGGGGTTGACTTATATAGTCAGTTGAGTTAATTACATAGTTCATTAGTGAAGACGGACAGACACATTAGTGCAGTTAGTTAGTTAGTTACATACAGTTATAGAGTTAGTTACATGGGGTGTTAGAGAGTAAAGTGTTAGTGAGAAGCACAGCAGTATCGTAGTGAGCGTATGCAGTTGGTGTCGAGTAGGTATTCGGGAAGTTACTGGTATATTGGCCTGAACTTTTGAGTTCATTGTTATTATGCGGTCGAACATTCTAGAGCTCTCTGGAAGTTAATGGCAGCTGTATGAAAAAGACGCAGCTATGCTCGGGGGTTAGTTACATGGAGAGACATATAGAGACATTCACATTAGTTACATGGGGTGTTAGAGAGTAAAGTGTTAGTGAAGCACAGCAGTATCGTGGTGAGCGTATGCAGTATAGTGTCGAGTAGGTACTCGGGAAGTTACTGGTAAGATACTCGATAGTGTTGACGAGCTATAGTATACGAGGATAGTAACGGCGAGTCGGAAAGTTACGGGTGTACCGGGATAGCCGTGAAAGAGAATACTCGGTAGTGTTGAAGAGTATTGGGAAGCTAGGTATACGAGGACGTAACGGCAAGTGGAAGTGGATACTCGGCAGTAGTGGTGAATAATTGTGTCATACGGACAATCGGTGTAGTGATGCACGACGACGCGAGAGTACTCTCGCATCTCGTCTCGTCTCGTAGTATTATGCGAGACGAGAACGAGAGCGAGATTGCAGTTTAAAATTCGAGGCGAGATCGATATAACAACTGCAAGAAGCGAGAAATTTCGCGAGATTCTCGCGAGAGTCTCGCAATAAAAAGTATTTGTTACTTTATAGCTTTGATTCATAAATTCAATGAAAATGCACCGTACAAGGAGTGGAGTCAACGCTAATTCATGCATAAAATACGAGACTGTTAAAATTATATGAATTCACTATATTATTGAGTCTCTTTAGAGTCGATTGGTATCGGTGCAAAATGCAAAATAAAACCAAATCTGTTTTGCATTCAACAATAATTAGTTTTCTCCAATATTTCAGTCCGTAATTCACTTCAATTAAAACCACGGTTAACATTTTCTTGCCGCCCCTAAAAATAAAGGATGTTATATTAAGCGTCGATGAGAGCCAAAACGGAGAGAAGCGGAGTGATTGGTTGCCGGCGATTTGCAAAAAAGAATTGTTTAATGTTTTAATTTGTTTTACCGATGACAGAATGTATTAACAGATGTTTGTATTAAAAGAGTTTAGAGATCACAATTTGGTGATAAACTGGATATTTTACAGGTTAAATTATTTACAAACTTATCACATATTCTGGTGACCGTTAATGAATACACATTATATTCGTATTGAAATAATTTGGTGACCAGAATTTAGTGTTTCGTCTCTTTATTATATTGGTACTTATACGACTGCAAATACACGGAAGTCGGTGAGATTGGTGCGAACTTGTATCTTGTAATTAAACTGTTACGTAAATACGTAGTGTGCAAGCGCTTATTTCTACAGCGAGACTCTCGCGAGACTCTCGTGCGAGAACGAGACTAGACCCAAAAAAATGTGCGAGAACGAGAGCGAGGTCGAGATTACAGAACCGAAAACGAGACGAGGTCGATATTATATGAATTGAAGAAACTAATATAATATGTAATAAGTAAAATTTATCTTTGTATAAGATCCATCTTCTCTAATTAGTGACACATGCTCTGTATGCGAATTTAGTGGAGCCCATATGTTCAAGTCCAATGTCCATTCTCTATTCATTGTGGAAACAATACCAACTGCCAATTACCAATACTGTGAATTATGTCAGTACACACATGCAACTACATAGATAATCATAGTAACCTTTGGGATATGATATCGTTATAGGTAATTAGTATTACTTCGTAAAAGGTTGGGGAATTTATTTTTAGAGATTTATTAATAATATTTAATTAACTTTAAGTTATTTAGTATTAGAGGTATTAGTACTCGTATGAATAAATGACGAATCCTGGGTGTACGGGTACGACCCGGAAACCAAATCCTAGTCGTCACAGTGGAAGCAATGAAAACCGACGAGGGCACTACACACTACCTCACTCAAATTCTGCTTGCCAGCAACAGACCCTACCGACAATCGGGAAAAAATTCACGCATGTGCACGAAGGTTCAAGGTCAGCTCATACAAGCGCGCTTGATTCAAATCCATTTGGTTTCCGCAAAATAAAAATAAGATCGGATACTTTTCTAACAGACCTCGTATGTATACCGTTGTTAATCCATTTTAAAAATAAGTCTGTGGAGTTTGTAAAATACCCCACTTGGTTACGGAAGGGTTAAATTTAACTTAAAATCGGGCCTATTCTGTAACTCAGTGGTTAATTTTTAATCACTGGTTATTATTTTTATCCAATAGATATTAATTTAATAACTAAAAATCTGTTTTTTGTTATGTATCAATATACTTGATTGGTTAAAAAATTTAAACAGTGGTTAAAAATTAACCACTGAGTTACAGAACAGGACCGTATACATTTTATGTGGCTGAAAAGCAGTAATTGTTTTTAATTAAATTAAATTTCTAATTTGTAATAAGCACACAGCTTCGCGTTTCTATCATTTAATTTTAAGCTCTTTTGAATGGCTAAAAGAGGATACACCAAAACACTCTAAAAAGTCTAAAACGTTTTACCTCATCAACGTTTCAACATGTGAAATGAATAATTCGTTTTAAAATTTTTGGTCTCAAAATTTACTTGAATTTTCGAATGTAGTTTAACCCGATTTCTTCCAAATGCAAAAACAACGTCATATAGTATAACCCATACAAAATCCTATGAGATCCTAACTATAACAACTAGAAAATTAAAGCTCTAAACGCAAACGATATTGATGGAGACAGTCTCGTCTCCATATCAGGGTTGGCATAAACCACTTTCCTTTAATAAAAACCAAATCAATGGTTAAAACTGGTGTGTGTGTGTGTTTGTGTGTTTGTGTGTTTGTGTGTTTGTGTGTTTGTGTGTTTGTGTGTTTGTGTGTTTGTGTGTTTGTGTGTTTGTGTGTTTGTGTGTTTGTGTGTTTGTGTGTTTGTGTGTTTGTGTGTTTGTGTGTTTGTGTGTTTGTGTGTTTGTGTGTTTGTGTGTTTGTGTGTTTGTGTGTTTGTGTGTTTGTGTGTTTGTGTGTTTGTGTGTTTGTGTGTTTGTGTGTTTGTGTGTTTGTGTGTTTGTGTGTTTGTGTGTTTGTGTGTTTGTGTGTTTGTGTGTTTGTGTGTGTGTGTGTGTGTGTGAGTGTGTGTGTGTGAGTGTGTGTGTGTGTGTGTGTGGATCCTCCACTCTAACTCAAATACTATCATTCAGAAAATGCGGGCGGGCGGGCGGGCGTGCGTGCGTGCGTGCGTGCGTGCGTGGGTGCGTGGGTGTGTGGGTGTGTGGGTGTGTGCGCGCGTGCGCGCGTGCCTGTGTGCGTGTGTGCGTGTGTGCGTGTGTGCGTGTGTGTGTGTGTGTGTGTGGATCCTCCACTCTAACTCAAATACTATCATTCAGAAAATTTTGAAATCTTGCATTTAGAACTGTTTCTGTATTGGAAAGAGCCCATTAGATTTTGGTGAAAATCGGATAACCGGAAATGTTATTTTTTTCGAGATTAATGTTATTATAAAAATTAAAGATTATTAAATTTTCTATCGATTTGCATTAATACTTTTTCTATATATTTTATGGATAAATTTATAAAATTATCTATAATTTAAATCCCAGAGCCTACGCTTTAAACAAACAAAACGCAGTTATTCAAATGTATGTAACTGACAGATAAATGTCACTATCAAAGAACTAATCATTTCAAAATAATATTAGTAACGTTTTAAAAAGGAAAAAGTAAATAGAACAATAGAAAAGGAATTCAATACAGTTTCCAGCATAAGTAAATATTTAGGTATGTATTTAGATTAATTAAAATTAACGATTCACAAAAATATTTAAGCTAATCCTCATTTGGATTAGTGAATTCTATTCTATCCCGGTATTTAAAATTTAATCTTTATTTTATTATAGTTTATATAGGCATGAATATGTGTGAATGTAAACTTACTCTGTAATTGGGATTTAATCCTGTTGAGGGGTTTAAAAAAGGTAGTTACTTGCATTAGATTAGACTATATTTAAAGAAATAAACTGTCAAAATTAGAGTAAAACTCTTTTTTGTAACTCGGGCTGTAAATGGCGGGAGGTATTGTGTTGGCCAAACCAGATTTTTTTTATTTCTTTTGACATTTGCCGCACTGTTTAAATTTTCATATTCAATTCAGATTACTGTAATAAAATCATCTCCCTAGAGTACTACAGTAGAAATTTATTTATGAAACGTGATTTTTTACTGAAATAACGATATGTTGCTACTAGAATTAATAACTATAGTAAAAACTACAAGTTCTAGGAAACAGGCTACGTCATTTAAAAAATAATAGTTTTTTCCTTGTATTTAAATGTCATTTTCCTGTGGACTGTGACACATTCTACGTTTTACCCTAGAAAGCAAAGCTGCTCACCTGTGTAGTTACGGAACAGCATCGATTTATTTTCCTGCCGAGTGATGAGTACGCGCGATGAAATAAAGTGCTGTTTAAAACCGGCAGGATTTAAACATTCCAACCTTCCCAGGCTTTCTTAAAAGGTTTTAACTCAAAATATCTCGCAGCGAGGATGCGAGCTTGTAAATTGAAATATTGACAACAACAAAGATTAATTGCATTTAAAACACATTCGTGTATAATAAAATTTATGACTGTAATTCAATAATAATAGATGAATTTGTGGTATTGCTCTAATTAAATTTATGTGTGGTGGTGATAATAATAATAATGCATATTTGTATACATATTTTATTTATCGCTGGAATTTTGTTAATGGCATAACATAGTTCGTATTGAAATGTCACGCAGTTTGTTTTAAAACCAATTAAATTGCACATGTTTGGTTTAACCATTCACTATTAATTAATAACTTCATTTTTATATTATTCGTTATTGAATAATAATACATACACATAATTATAAATATTATAATTATTGTGTTGTATTGTAGGTACTCGTATTACTATATTTGGTATTTGGGCTTATTCTGTAACTCATTGGTTAATTTTAAGCAACTGATTAAGAATTTTTACCGGGTTCAGGATATTAATCCATTGTTTACATGTACAAAACTAGGCTGGTAACTAAGTAATAACAGTATCTGTATGGTAATATTATTAGCATACAGACTTGTCACCAACGGTCTACAAAATGAAAATAAAATAAAATGAAAGTATAATGCTTTTCATTAATACATACAGATAATGTTAGTGTATCGTTCTGTGTACGGTTTATTTTAATCTAAAATAATAAACATGAGGAATAAAGCACATAATTTGAATATTTGTCATATTGACATATGTCAAAAAAATTGTTCTGTTAATCATAGCATTCTGAAAGTATCATTAACGAAAGAATTTCAGAAAATAATATTTATTAATATAGTTTTCATTTTCTGAAACCGATAAACTATTGAACAAACCACGGATGTTATGAATCATAACAAGCCTTAGATGTCTTAAAATCCTCGCTCTATGAGCTCGGATTTCAAATCAACATCTGCGGCAGTTATGATAGTCATAACAATCCTAGGTATGTTAATAGCTATAACCAATCAATTAGGTCTACAACAAAAAATCTGATGTGGACACCACACGATTTCTTTGTACGCAAGACCAACATAAAGTAAAGACCCAATTATAAAATTGCACGTATTTGACGTAATTTGACATTATAGTTATTAACGTATCAAGGACAATAACGCCTGAGGTCAACAGTGTACTTTTCGAGGGCCTCTGGCCCGATATGTGTACGTTGACCGAAGACATTATTGTTCGTTCAACTCACATGGTGCGTTCAACGTTTAACGTCCGACTATAATTTTTAATATTCTATGGATTACGGATCAGAAAGTTTTAATAAAATTTGCGGAGTACGTAGACTATGAATGCTTTTGCATGTTTCTCACGCTTTATCCAAGTATCAATATCAATTTATTGACAACATTACCATAGCAACAACTCATAAGACGCTCTAGGGTGTTATTTGGTATATAACAACCCTGAAAGCAGGGCTGTTATGATAATAATAACATACCAGTCGGTTAAAATTAATTTTTTACCTCCCGTCATAACGTAGGTAAGGGAGGTTCCCACAACACGTTTTTCAATTTTTACGAAGATGACTGTGTGTGTGTGTGACGATTTTTCCTCCACAAAAAACTTCCAAATATTTCTATTTTCCGTATTTAAGCTTTCTGCATGCATATAAAGAGTTGATTAGATTTTAGATAAAATTGGATTCTCATAAAATTATCTTTCATCATCCATCCTAGTCAGGTAATTACCTAGATCCCAATAGAAAACAAGTTTCATATGGCAATATGTTAACGCACGCATCCAGGCTTGGAAAACGACTCGTTTTGCGCAGTTTTACAAAGGACGGCAATCTGTTAATGCAGGAGTCCAGGTTTAGAAAACGAGCCGTTTTGCGCTGGTTTTTACGAAGGACGACTGCGATAATATTTATATTCCTTCCTTGTACATAGTAAAGAAAGTATTGTAATCGCGAAAAATTTCGGTTTTCAGATTTCAACGGAAATATCATTTTGACCATCCCTGAACCCATTTTGACTAATTTCGTCGTGATGTCTGTACGTACGTACGTACGTATCTCGCATAACTCAAAAACGGTAAGCCATAGAAAGTGTAACTTTACTTGAAGCCTATAATAGATTTTAATGGAAAACTATTTTAAAATATAATCCAAAACATTTCAAATTTGGTATATTAGACTTTATGTCAATGGGAATAACATAGTAGATTTTGGTTAAAATAGGCTAACCGGAAGTGTTAACAGTATTTCTTGAATAAAATGGTTTTATTTTGATTTTAGAAATAAATGCTTCAAATAAGAGTTTTAGATAATTATTCTGCATCTAACACAGTAAGTATTATTAAATTAGCCCTTCGTATAAGCGAGATATGTAAATTTAAAACATATACTTTTTGGTTTTTGTAATAAAGCTTGCTATGTATTAGGACAAAAATAATAATAAATAAAATTAATGTTAATGTCAAATTACGTCAAATACGTGCAATTTTATAATTGGGTCTATACTTCATGTTGGTCTTGCGTACAAAGAAATCGTGTGGTGTCCACATTAGATTTTTATTGTTTTCTATTGATATAATTTTATAAATTCTATTAGATTTGCAACTTTTCAAAAATATGTGTTGGTGTTTTTTTATCAGTTATGTTGGTAGCGTTTCCCACTAATAATTTTAACTTTACAAATTAAAAAACATTTTCTTAACGGTATGTTTTCAGGGCGTTTATAGACTCATAAAGACACCGAAATAGAAAAATAAATTTGTAACATTTTGTTATTTCAGATATACATGTAATACTTTTTAGAAAATAGACTTCATATCGTTATTTAATCTTATTCTTAATCTTTCCTTATTGTAGTTTCAATGTCTTTGTTAAAAGTTACATTTTGAATGCAAATATCTAAACTTAGTAGGCTTTACAATTAAGTAAATATAAGCTTTGTAAATACGGTTTATAAATATTTATTACATTTTACAATAATAGAGAGATTCAATCAACGAATAAATGAATAATTTTAATTAGATTTAAATCAATTCTAATTACAGATTTCACACCATTTTAATTTAAATAATAGTATGTAAATCAAAATATATTACAATATGTATTCGCAAATATTCACATAAAGATAATTGATTTGTTTATCCCAGTGTATATCTATTTTCAAAGCATATTTTTCCCTTGTTTGAAAATTATAATTTACACGTAGTTATAAACAAACTAAACAATCCAGTTTTTTATGGAAAAATTAATGAAGTTTTCAGTGAAATAATATGTACAATATGGTAACTGATGTTGATAGACAAAATATTCATTAAGTTCTGTTTATCTCCGAAAAGAATCAATAAATCAATTAAAATGCAAAAGAAACAGTTGAAATTAACACATCGCAAAACAGAAATGTATTCAAATTTATGTAAAAACTCGTCTTGAAACAATATCTTTAAGATTGGATGACAAATGAATGTCACTTCCACTCCCAACTTTGCTTTTCTTGACTCGCTTTAAACAACCAGACTTTCATTTGTCAGGAAGTTTTCTTACATATCATTTCATGATTTCCATGCCTTTTTAGAATATTTAAATTACTTGGTAAGTTTGTTACGAATGAGTTTTTCAACAAATTTTCGGCGGTTTCAAATTCATGTTGAAATTAGTTATTCTTGGTTTTAAAAAGAGCATTATTTTCACAACAGTGAGCACTTTGAGGGCACATCGATTTGACATCCTCTACGATCCTGACCGAACTATGCCGAATATGTTCGAAGCAAATAGAAAATCGTATAAGAACACGTGTAGTAGGATAATAATATGTACCTGTATCTAACATACTGTAACGTTTTTATTTATTTGGGTGAAGCCTAAATATTAGACAATTATTATTAATAAAAATTAAATGTTCATTAAACTATGATGAAAGTTACTATTAATAAGATTAAACAATTATTAAAAACTAATTAAGACTAAAACTATAATTAGCTAGATAACACTAACACTTACATTATTTATTTAACCAATTAACACTACTATTTATTTCCACGATATTACAAATTATTTATTTCACTACGCGTACCAATCTTAGACTGCCGGTCTGTTGCAGACCCTTGTAGACTGTTTACGCGATATTTAGATAACTATGTTTATATCACTATATACTTATATCACGTTCAACTGTCCGCCTACCGACCTCCACAGCGTCTATATACTCAACTGACTCAACAGCATCTGTATATTCAATTGCTCGGACGGAAGTCACCTATTTCACAACACTATCTGTCTATTTATGTAACTCTCTGTCTAACTTCCACAGCCTCAGTATCGCCGACTGTCCGTATGCCACTATTCTTCAACACCACTGCCGAGTATTAACTTCCACTTGCCGTTACTGTCCCCGTATACCTAGCTTCCCAATAGTCTTCAACACTCCCGAATTTTCTCCTTAACAGCTATCCCGATATACTGTTCTTGTACACTATAGCTTCCAAATACTTGTCAACACTTCACATCCACAGCTATCCCAATATATCAGTACTCGACACCAATTGCATACGCTCACTACGATACTGCTGTGTTTCTCACTAACACTTTACTCTCTAGCACTCCATGTAACTAACTAACTCGAGCATAGCTACGTCCCTTTTATACAGCTGGCATTAACTTCCAGAGAACTCTAGAATGTTCGACCGCATAATAACAATAAACACAAAAGGTTCAGGCGACCGGAAGTAATTAAACACGTTACGACTCGTCTGTTTACATCGCCCGGCTGCTAGCGCGATTACGTCACCCCTATAAATACATACTCGCTTACAGCGGCCGCCACGGCGGGCGTTCCACGTTACAATACAAGATGTCGATTCTGTATAAATGTAACAATGGGGTATGTGACGTGACTATAACGGAATTTGAATATATGGCTCATAATATATAAAAAAAATAACCACTTAGGTTT
Organism: Harpalus rubripes; assembly: GCA_963082715.1. Lineage (NCBI taxonomy): Eukaryota > Metazoa > Arthropoda > Insecta > Coleoptera > Carabidae > Harpalus > Harpalus rubripes. Next base: position 89,072,297 of record OY720448.1, read on the forward strand.
TTATTATAATAATAAAAATTAAACATTATTTCGTAATAATAGGTTTATTCCAATATACAATCAAATCAGTATGGAACTGTACGACGCATGCGCAGTATTAAAATAGCGCTCCCATTTTAATACTGCTAATATTGTTATCTTATAATATATCAGGTAGCGCTCGAAATCCGTTAACATAAAAAAATAGTTTTTCCTTGCGCGTCGCTTCCCAAATTATTTTAGATCAGAACCTATATAAATGTAAATGTTTGTTTGTTCAAAATCTCAAGTCTCCGAAATTTCTTCACCGATTTCATTGAAATTTTGACATTGTTGCAATCGATTACGTGCGTGTTTTTAAATATCTACCTATTTTATTCTTAATGTTCGTTTGTACAAAATCTCTAGTCTCCGAAAACTCTTCACTGAACGCGGATAAGTTCATTCCGAACAGCGTGCTTCTTGACAACTGCTGTCATTTAACAATAGTACATTAAAACACAAGTATCATAAGGCAATCTGTTAACGTACGAGTCCAAGTTAGGAAAACGAGCCGCTAGGCGAGTTTTACAAAGGACGAGTGTGTTAACATGCCTTATGATACATGTTTTTATTCTATTTTTTCTATTGAGGGAATTTTACAATTAGATTTGTTTAAAAAAGACTTGTCAAAAATATGTCTTAGTGTTATATTGTCAGTTATGTTGGTAGCGCTTCCCGCTAACAATTGAAATTTCACATTTTGACAGCTTGTGTATTGTGTGATTCTGACTGATGGTTTACATTAAAACAATACTTAAAACGTACTCCACCGGTTTATTAATGAACCACCTAATTTGACATATCTTGTAATAAGGGTAAATTTATCAAATAACGAATCGGGATCGCTGGTTCGTGTTAGTTATTATCATAAATAAAACTCTTTAAATAATGTAATACTTTAATGAACAATTTATTGATCTGTACTTTTACATTCCACCGTTTTGTCAACTCATACACTGCTCAGTTGCAGACATAACAGCAACGGCTGGTCTCAATATATGATAGTTAAATCATCAGTCATTTGTTTGTCTTTTTGTTTTAATTCCACGGCTGGCGCTGTTAAAGTAATATCATAATTATCATATTAAATTTCTAGAGTTACGAAACATACGAAATGAATTTTATTTACTAATTCCTAAGTAGAATTTTATGCCCTAAACTTTTATTTGAAGAATTTGTTCAAAAATAATTTGGGGCGCAAAGCACAAGGAGAAACTATTTTACCCTGTTAAATGCCTATGTAACGGATTTCCAGCGCCACTCGGTATAAATGTGAAAGTTTGATGTTATATAAATCTACACCGTTATGTGCATATCAACGCAGAATTTGTTTTTTCAGCTTCCGGGCCTACTAAAAAGTACAGTTTGTCTGTATCTAATTAAATTTGTTATAAAGTTTTCTATTCAGTGAATACCTGGAAAAGTATAGATGAAACAGGTTCAGTTAAAAGCTCGTTAGTAAAACTATACTTCAGCAGTGAAACTAGTTTGTCGACCACTTTGTGTTGTTTACTTGTCTTGCCTATAACCTGACTAGACTAGAGTGCTGCATGTATTAGGAACAAACTACACCTCGAACTAAAGTAAATAGAAAACTTGTCTTGTGTATTCTGTATTTAGAGCAAGTGTAGCGTGTAGCGTAGAAAACATACGAGAAATGATTTAATTAAGAAACTATCGAAGTAGTTATTACTACATAAACTCTAAAACGACCCGCAGGCGCATCGATTTATCGAACGTTATATCTAGTCGAATCAATAAAGATTTTTACCTCTCGCTAAGAGAGATATTGAATTCATGCTAAAAATCGCATATCCAGATTTTAGTGAATAAGCACGTTTTAAGTTCTGTAGAATCCGGTTATAACATTTTTACGATGATGTCCGTGTGTGTGTGGATCTGTGTGTGTGTGTGGATGTTGGATCCACGATTTCTCAAATACTTAAGACTAAAGACATTTTTAACTGCGGATTCCTCAATCTAACAATAATGGGAAGAGTTGATTAAGTTACGGTAACAATTGGACAACCCGAAGTAGTAGTTACAAGAAAAAAAATATCTAAATATTATTTATCGAAAATTTATGTAAATACTTATATTAAAGAACGTTAAATTCTTTATTCGTTAAATATAAATTCATTATTATATCTTCTATAGATTTAGAGATAAAGAAATGCATATAAATTAATTTGATGTAAAAAATCTCTGATCAAACTACTTCAAGGCAAGATATTCAAATGTTTGTAATTGACACATAAATGTCACTGTCAAAATATTTGTATGCCAATATTTGTATGACAACGTTTTATGCAACTGGCCCTAAATCTGGTAAATACCCTGTAAACATAAGAAGTTCTTTACTGCTTTCTGTAAGTATTTTCTTTCAAAAAATTAATTCTAAAATTTATAAGTTGTGTGTAGAGAAAAGAAAATACAGATATAAACACTAAAGAACTTTCATCTCTGGTTAAATCGTCTGTCAGTTAAAATGAAAAATGACGCATCGTACGTAATTTTTACATGTTTTGCAATGTGCATAGAACCCGATTCTATACTGAAACTTCATTATTATAATTTCAAAATATTGAATTTGTTTGTATAGCCAATGTGAAAAGCTTTCTAATCTTTGCTTATGGATATTTATGAGAATATTCAATTACCTACGGAAATAAAATCAATTTCTGCATCTGACATGTTATGATCATAAATAACCATAATATGTGCTTCAGTGGTTTGCAACCGAATTGAATTATAAATTTATAAACGACTTTATTGATAAGTTGAGTGGATTTTATTTGGTAACAAAATATCATGTTATAAGTTTTTTGGGCGCTATAAGATACCCCGTTTATATAAGAAAGTCGCTAACAATAAATCTTAGCAACATTGTTAAAAATTGTAACCAGTAAAAGAAATGTAAACTGTAAACTTGTCATTTTCATGTTTTATTCAGTGTTTGTAATTACAGAATGATCAAGTTGGCAATACTATTTTGGGGATCTTTTTTTATTCCACAGTTTAAACAACACTAGGTAAAAGCGGAAATACTATTTGACACATCATTTTTAGAATAAATACAAATAGGTTATATCAGAGCAGGGACCAGGTAAGTAATAGGATGTCGAATGATTGAAATACTTTAGAAAAATTCCAAACTGAAAAATGAAAACTAGGTATCTTAATCATTTATTATTATTAAATGTTCAGCTCGATTTTTCTCAGAATTTTTGTTATGCAACCTCATGATTTATTTACATGATCATAAAGGGAGGAAAAATCACTATCAGATTCCACTACAGTAGTGGCCGTATCCAAGGGGGGGGGGGATCTGGGGGTTCAAACCCCCTCCGAAATGTAAAATAAAATACAAAAATTATAAGTGGTCTAACCAAGATGCTAGCATAGCACTAATGAATATACATTGGGAAATAAACATTTCCAATGAAGATGTTCCAGATATGTTTTCATCAAAAGCAAGAAAGATTGATTTTGTTATATAAAGTTTAAATATATGGGGGTCTCGTGGTTGCGTGCCTGAATGTCAGGTCGCGAATATTGGGAACCGGGTTCGATCCCGACCGACGCCAAATATTTCGAATTTTAAATGACACAAAATTGACTTCTGTGGTGCACTCTCCACGCCAGCAATGAGTACCCGTGAGGTGACGTCTGGTGAGCGCTCGCGCGGTGCAAATATTTCATCATATCCGATATCTGTGTACAAGCAGATTGATACAACCAGCAATGGGTAATAAGCCGTGATGATATATTTATATTTATTTATTTAAGTTTAAATATTTTAAATCCCAAAGTTCCTTTTTATTCTTGTAATGGAAGAGATATATTTTTGTTTTATTTTAGAATTTCCCTGAAAGTTATATATATATATATATATATATATATATATATATATATATATATATATATATATATATATATATATATATATATATATATATATATTGTACAAATGCGAGAGAAAAATCAGCTGACGCCGGGGTTCGAACCCGGGACCTCCAAATTTAATGTATTTTTAAAAACTAAAATCCATATGTTTCAGCGTTTTAAAAAAACCGGTACACTGTGTGATTTTTTATCTGTTATAAAATTTAATTTACTTTTTTATTTATGACCGATAAACAATCACATTTGTTAAGCTTTTTGTTTTAATTCAATGGCTATTAGTGCAGGCGCCAAGAAACATTCCGTTTGAAAAAACCGGTGGATTCATTCTGATTGATGATTTAGGTTCAGAAAGACCTAAAGAATGAAATTCTGAATGTTGCCGGACAAAGTTAGTGGTCAATTTTTTTTATAGGGGGTATAAGAATTATTGATGAAATCGCTGTAACGGTCAAGAAAACGTTGTTTATTACTAATAAAAAGTTGTTTCTGTAGGGTAAGAAATTACAAACATCACGAATATTATAAAATACAAATTCAATACGGTAAAAAAGCCGCGTGCCTACGTGTTTGGTCGCGAATCTGGGGAACCGGATTCAATCCCGACCGATGCCATAAAGAAATATTTCGAATTTAAATGGCACAAAAGTGACCCTTGTGGTGCACTCTCCGCACATCAATAAGTGCCCGTGAGGTGACGCCTGATATACGCCTACACGGTTGCCGGATACGACCGATGGTTGTTTACTTTGTTTCCCTCTCCACAGCAGTTTATAACAGCTCTAAAGAGTTGCAGTAGGCTATATTGTACCCGACACGATTTAGACGTTTTAGTTATAAAAGAGTTTTCACATAACGTCAAACTAGATAGTGTGATAGCTTATTTGAATGCTGAGTTAAAAAATTTACGTGAGAAAGATTTCGAGATGCCTCAATTTTTAATAAATTGTCACATAAACAACATTTAAAATAGAAATATTTATTACAATCTAGTGCACTACGGAGTGACTCCTAAAGCTTGTATTCACTATAAAACAGTGTATTTTGTCATACTATACTCCAAACAGACCGTGAAACGTTCAAATCAGATGTAAAAACTGTTTTGCAACATGTCTCCAAATCACTTGAAATCTCATTTTCTAAGCAAAATACGTGTTTTTAGAGTCTTTTGCAGTATCTTCCATAGTTCAAACCGGTACTTTAGCTGCGCGGGGGAGTGCTCTATACGGAGTGACTCCAAAAGCTAGTATTCACTAAAAAACAGTGTACTTTGTCGTATTATACCCAAAACAACAAAGTACTACCGAAACTACCGGTAGAATATAATTATGTTCAAAGAGTACGTGCAAATCGGTTGTTTCAGACAGTGAAACTGGTTGCGACACGACCAGCCGGGTAGGAGCTAAGAAACAATGTCTGTATGTTGCATCACAAGTATTTGGTCAAGATCCTCTCTCTACTTTTGGAAATAACCCAGAAACTCCGATGCACTTTCATCAGGTTGAAAAAGTCTGCACTTATTTGTTTGCCAAACAAACAACCACATCAGATGAATTACGCTACAAGTTGATTACCCGTAAAATTGGGTTCAATTTAAATTTAACCAAAATTATTTGTACTTCTGATGCTTTATTTTTACATTGTTTAAGAGCTGCATCCCAAACATATTTATGGAAAAAATCATTACAACCACTGTTTGAGCCTCTGAACTTCCTCCAATTCGTCTATGGATTACGAAATTCCAAGTCACACCCGACGAAAATGATAAAACCTCCTCTGCCTGATTCTTTAATTAGGCCTTGCAAATGTAATTCAGACTGCAGAATAATGTCTTGTAGTTGTAAAAAAAATGATTTAAACTGTATCTCTCTCTGTAAATGTGTTCATAACGATTGTCAAAACTTATCTTTTTAAGGTAGTATCTTCTTTTTCTTCTTCTTCTTCTTATTCTTATTCTTAGGGGTCGCTGTTCCTTACTATTCTCCTCCAATCATTCCTGTTCAATACATCTTCACACTGTCCTTTCTTACTCAAATCTTTTGCGTCACAGTCCTTCCTCCTTCTCTTTGCCCTTACTCATATTCCTGAGATTGAGAGTTTTAATCCTAAGGACTGGCTTCTCTAACCCCGACCGTCCATGACGGGGTAGTCCTAACCGACTTGGCACAGAGGTCAGGCGAGGCTACAACTGCATGTCACTTGCAAGGAACACCCTAGACCTTATACCATTTTCCGATCCTATACTTTCCGTCTTTGGTTTCGGCGAATATTGTACGGTCGGATACCTGTCCTATCACCAACCCTCACCATTTACTTGGGCTTGGAACCGGCGCCAAGTTGAGTTGGCTTACTCCCTCAGTGGCTGGTTATTGTACAGAACAATAATATTTACATATTTTCTTATTGGTAAAAATCGATTGACCATCGTAAATTTGAGATAAATGCAATCAAAGAGAGCTCTTTTTGTATATGTTTTCTATATCAAGCAATAATAAATGTCACATTTTTCACTGTATCTTCAAAACAGTGCTTCCTATTTTATTGAAAAACATCTCAGTTTATAGAAATATATAAATGACAAATATTAAAATAAAAATAACTTTTTGGCCATATTGTTTAAGAGATATAGCTTAATAAAGTGCGAATTTTTTTACTAATACAGGGACGGAAGGTGTCGAAGTGCTATGATCAGGCAACACAGGCTTGTTTAAATGTAATATACTTGGCCTCTAACTAAGAAAATTTTATCATCAATCTGCTTTTTCTGGAACAACCATTAGAATTTGCACTTAAATTTGTTAACTCAGATATCAATATAAGCTACCACACTATCTAGTTTGACGTTATGTGAAAACTCTTTTATAACTAAAACGTCTAAACCGTGTCGGGTGCAATATAACCCGCTACAATACTTTGGAGCTGGTATAAACTGCTGCGGAGAGGGAAACAAAGTAAACGACCGTCGGTCGTATCCGGCAACCGTGTAGGCGTTTACCAGGCGTCACCTCACGGGCACTCATTAATATGTGGAGAGTGCGCCACAAGGGTAACTTTTGTGCCATTTAAATTCGAAATATTTCTTTATGGCATTGGTCGGAATCGAACCCGGTTCCCCAAATTCGCGACCAAACACTCAGGCACGCGGATTTTTTACCATATTAAATTTGTATTTTATAATATTCGTGATGTTTGTAATTTCATACCCTACAGAAACAACTTTTTATTAGCAATAAACAACGTTTTCTTGACTGTTACAGCGATTTCATCAATAATTCTTATACCCCCTATAAAAAAAAATTGACCACTGACTTTGTCCGGCAACATTCAGAATTTCATTCTTTAGGTCTTTCTGAACATAAATCATCAATCAGAATGAATCCACCGGTTTTTTCAAACGGAATGTTTTTTGGCGCCCGGTCTATATAACTATTTATATATTTTTTATTTTCGACAATTATTCATACCTAATTTCTGCCGTTACAAAGCATGCAAAATTAAATTTGTTTATTGTTTCAAATGCAGAATTTTATGATCTACAACTTATACTTATATATTTTTTAAAAATAATTTGGGAAGTAACGTGAATGGAAAACTGTTTTCCCGTGTTAAATGCCTAACGGATTTCGAGCGCCACCCGGTATATATATATATATATATATATATATATATATATATATATATATATATATATATATATATATATATATATTATGTACATGATATACCGGGTGTCTACTTTATTTACCGACCATACATAGAAAATTCAATGTTAAAATTTTAATTTGGTGATATCTCTTTACCTATTAATTTCAGAAAAATATGTACAATGAAAAAGTGCATCGATAAGTACCAAGTTTGTTGTTCAATTGTTCCTTATGTGCGAGTTAGATGCAAAAGAAAATACACGAATTAAGGCAATTAACAGAGTGCCATGAAAAATAAGACAATAATTTATGTTTGTTGTTGCTGAGGGGCTGTCCTTAAATTACGTAACGCTTCAAGGGGGGGGGGTCAAGAGTAGCGTTACGCAGTGTTACGAGGGGGTGGGGGAGGGTTAATGTGTGCGTTACGTAACGATAAAATATAAAAAATATTGCTAAACTTGGTTTAATAGTTTTGAAACATTCAAATTTCGCGGTGCTAATTCGTATATGCAGGCAGTCGTTTGTTTTCAATTACAGTGTCGGGCACAGTTCAAATTCGGGCCAGTGGTCTTTCATTCGTGCAATGCAATTCATATTAACACATAAATTCAAGTAGTGTTGATAAGGAAAAACTTTTCAATAGTTTGTTAAAAGCATATGGAAATGCATATGCTTTTAATTTCTGTGCTGTTATTTTTTCATCTTTATGTACATTAATTTAATTAGTGTCTGTTTCAAATTTTAACTGAATATAAAGGAGGCCATATACATTTATATACAGTAAAAAAATTGGGGTGACAAGCCGTAAGACAAGAGTAGTACATTATTTTTCATCTTTATGTATATTAATTTAAATAGTTTCTGTTCTGTTCTGTTATTTTTCATCTTTATATACATTAATTTAAATAGTTTCTGTTTCAAATTTTAACTGAATATTAAGGAGGCCATATACTTTTATGGGGTCTCGTGGCCGCGTGCCTGAGTGTCAGGTCGCCAATCTGGGGAACCGGGTTCGATCCCGACCGACGTCAAATATTTCCAATTTTAAATGGCACAAAATGGACCCCTGTGGTGCACTCTCCACGCCAGCAATGAGTGCCCGTGAGGTGACGCCTGATAAGCGCCCGCACGGTGCAAATATTTCATCATTACCGATATCTGTGTACAAAGCAGATTGGCACACCCAGCAATGGGTAATAAGCCGTAATGATATATATATATATATATATATATATATATATATATATATATATATATTTATTTATTTTATATACTTTTATATCCAGTAAAAAAATTGGGGGGCGTCAAGTACTGCGTTACGTAATATATGGGGGGGGGGGAGTTCATGTTTGCGTTACGGGTGCGTTACAAAGGGGGGAGGGGGTATCAAAAATTTCCTAATTTTGCATTACGTAATTTTTTTTATTATTATTAGAATAATAGGGAGACAATGTAGAAGTAAATAATTAATCATAAATCCTTATAATAATAAAATCAAAAGAAATATCATATCTGTCAGATATGTCGGAAACATCATCAATAAATTATTGTTTTATTTTGCGTGGCACTCTGATAATTGCCTTAAATCGAGTATTTTCTTTTGATTCTACTTTGTACATAAGAAAAAAATCTGATGTGGCCAGCACATTACCTTCCGTCAGTTCTATGTATTTTGTATAAATGTCATACAGAAAGTTCCTTGCAAAAGATTATATTTCTTGTACATTACCTTAAGGCAGTTGTATGTATTTTGTACTAATTCCATACAGAAAATTTCTAACAACAGATCCTATATTTCCAGTAAAATTATAACATAAACATACTGTCAACTGCACTTGACACTGACACCTTTCAATCAGAATTTTCTTAATGTATCGCAGCTGTTTCCGGAGTTATAGCAAAGCAGACTAATATATATGATATTTAATTTCTTTATAATTTTTTAACTCTATATCCATTTAATATGAAGTATAAAATGCATTCAAATCGTATAGAGAATAAATAATTCTTTAATATTTATAATAACATAAATGTGAAAAAATGATATTTAACATCGATTTTTCAAGAAAAACTGTTAAAATCTTCAAATGAGGGTACTTCCGGTTGACCAATTATAACCAAAATCTAATCAGCTCTTCACATGGATGTAACGAACAGGAATACGAAAGAATTATAATATTTGGAATTGTAGTATTAGAGTTATCGCATTAGAAAATTTTGTCACACACAGACACACACACACACACACACACACACACACACATACATACACACACACACACATACAGACATCATCGTAAAAATAGTAAAATTGTATTCTAGGGACCCTAAAACGTGCTTATTCGTCAAAAACTCACCACCGAATTTTTTGACCAAAGACAATAGGTACCTTCCTTACCTAAAGGTGACGGAAGGTAAAAATGATCAACAAATCATCGATGCACATTTTCATTCTCAACATTTTTCTTTAATATACTTTTTTTCTAAAATTAATAGGTAAAGAGATATCGCCAAATCAAAATTTTAACATTGAATTTCGTATGTTCGGCAAATAAAGTAGACACCCGGTATATTGCTAGGTATAGTATTGTACTGATTTTGATAATTAATGATGATGATTTATGCGACACACGAAATGGTGTATTGTTAAAATATATTGACATATTGTAGCAATTAATTTAAACCACATATCTATAGTAAATATATTAACATTATGAATGAATTTATTAAATCTGAACTAGGTATATTAATGATATTTCATATACAATAGGTAACACACATGCTATAACTGCGTGAAATATAACATGATATCATATAATTTATGACTTTATCAAACTATAATATTTTACAGTTAAAAAAATTGGCATAATTTAAAATAGTTATGGAAATTTTATGCATTGAATGAACAGGTTTTCTATTATAAACTGAACAATGTAGTAGAGTACATATATATGGGAACTTTTTACATAATGTATGACTCGTATAATTTTATTGCTAATGCATAATTTTGATACAGAACTGAATGGTAGAGTTCTCTTCTGAATTTTAACTACTGAATTCAATCACGAGATAGCTACAAATATGAAAATTGCGAAGAGCGTTTGCTTATTTTATACAATGTAAACGAGTTATAGGCATAGGCGTAACTAAGGGGATTTTTTACTTAAATATTCTGGAAAGTTCGAAAAGGTTCTAAAATGGTCTAAAATGTTCATAAAAGTTTCAGAGGTTTATATGTATACTTACTTTTTTAAATAGCCAGAAATTGATAGTCCGGAATTATCCACCGCACCGAACACGGCATGAAAACATTCGGATCCAATAAATTTTTATATATTTTCTAGATTTTTTATTGAACTTCGAATGAAAAACTGTGATTTTCAAGACACATTCTTTAATGCGTACTTGCGACAAAATGTGATTTCCTATCTACATAACATTTGGAACTCAAGGGCCTGCCATAACCTCCCCCCACAGAAAATTTTTCTAGTTACGCCCATATTTGGGGGTCTTCTTAGATGTGCTTTTGGTTTGACAAAAATTCTCATAGGTTACAAGAAAATAGCAGAAAACTGAATTTGGTCGATAATTTAATTTTGAAATTAATTCTGAACTATCAGTTATGGAGTAAAATGTTTCAAATAAAAAAGTTTGATATTTTTATTGTCTATTCAATGATGTACAAACATAATTTATCTATTTATCGTCTCAAATAAATTAAAACGTTACAATATAATTGAATATTTTGCACTTCCGAAATTTCGAAACAAACCAAAAACATCAATAAGTCCAATTCTTGAAACAGTAATCACATCACATCTAATCATAATATACAATAAAGTCATTAAACATAAGTACCTTTTTTTTGCTTTCTAAAAGGGCCCCCAATCTCTATGTGCTCAAGTGCATGTGCATTAGGGTACCTTTATTATCAAGGTATGGCCATGGCTTGGCTCACATATCATACGCCATAGTCGGGCCCTCTGTCATAAGTGTTTTGTTTTAGCAAATGACAGTCCTGACAGTTGTTTCAATTAAATTTTGTCATAAGTAATAAACTTCTTTATAAGGTAAAATTCTGTCAAAATTCTTACATTTACAAATAGCGAGTACACAGACATTGTAATTACTTACCTATGGTTTATTTATTTATTCGTATCTTTACTACATTTTAATTTGTAGTTGATATAAATACAGTGTTATAGAGTTGCCAACGCATTTAGACGGAGCGTTTCCAAATCATACTGTTCCTAATATTCGCACATTTGTTAATCTTTTACATCTTTATCACAATACGGAGTGTCACATATGACAATTTTTTTTAAAAAGCTATAGTTGTACCCATACCATGTGCAAAAAGTTCAATCTTTTCAGCACATAACAGACTTCAATTTTGGGATGGCTCATAATGTTCATTAATGAGACTGAATTTACTTGGGAACGTGTATTTATTATGCACATTACACATCTCGACAGACGAAAATGCTGTAAAAATTTTCATTAAAATCTGTTTGGGTGGGAACAATAAATGGACGACTAATTATTGGTAGTCATGTACCTCGTTTAAATGTATAAGAGTTTGTACTTACATTTTTTGAATAACGTATTTAAACTATTATTATTTGTCGACGATAAATTATCATCTCATAACCTAATACCTATGCTTTTGCTCTTCCTCTTCGTTCTTCCTTGTCTTCTCGTCTTTTCATAGGTGATTAAAATCCTGGTTTAATACACAACTTTATAATTTTGATATCCAAAATTAAAATTTCTTTTTTTAAAAAATTGTACTATTACGAATTAATTAATAATAAATGTTATTTCCGTTGATTCGTTTATTAATTACTGTGACTGCAAGTGTAACCGATAAACGACAATTTTTGAGCTTTGTATCCCACTTGAATACGGCAGCAGCCATTTGTTCTCCATGGGCGGGTAACGAAATATACAGTAAATCTTTAAAGACTTTTAACTCAAAATTTAAAAGACTTAGAAAAAAAAGTTGTTAAGAAATATTGTTGCTCTCGTCGAGTTACATTTCTGGTTAAATTTACTGCACTTATGGCCCTATTCTGTAACTCGGTGGTTAATTTTTAACCACTGGTTCAAATTTTCATCCAATACATATTGATTTGACAACTAAAAATCCCTTTTTTTGTTATAAGTCAACATACTTGATTGGTTAAAAAATTTAACCAGTGGTTAAAAATTAACCTTTGAGTTACAGAATAGGCCCCTTATTTCATTTACACCCTGGATATTTATTATGTAACTACAGATATTAAATTAGATGTTTTAATAACAACCCACATCCTACATTTTACATAACCTCTAAATATATGTCATAATAATAATTACATATCTCTTAAATTAATTAATTTATATTACCTTTATAAATTCATAGTGTGATGTTTTAATATTATTTGACAATAAAATATCACATTACTTACAAATAAATCAGGAAATGAATGCTCAGTATTTTTGACATGAGCCTGTCAATGGCGGCGATCTTGTCCCATGGCCATACCCTGGTTATAAACATTGACGTATTATATAAATGGACGCAACGTACACTATTATTCACGAAAGATGACTATTCAAGGTCATTTGTTCGAAGAAAGCATACACATCACTTTATAGCAGTAGCTTAGCAACATTTTGTATTAGAAAGAGAAAGATTATTTGACCTATGTCTATTTAATTTATGTGGTGTAACAGATATAAGTAAATAGTGGCTTTACTTTCTAACACACTATAAATAATAATGACATATGTCGTAGTATTACAGATACCTAATTATCTACTGCACTGCCCTCTGTGCGAATATTTACCCAGTGGCGTTGACGTTTAAATTAAATTATTATTTCTTGGTTTATTAAGTTAAGTCCATGTTTTTGTACTTTGTAAAAACATAAGTGAAGAACATAAATCTTTCAGAAAGGCATTATTTAGAAAGAAAAATAATTTTCAAATGAATTACTCTTATTTTTTCAGTTAAAATGTGTCCATAAATATTTCATACTGCACGCCTATGCAAACTAAATGCAATGAAGTTATCTACAAGCAATATTATATCAGACGGCTCACAGATGACCTTGAATAGTCATCTTTCATGAATAATAGTTTAGGTACTGCTTTACTGTATAAGCATTGACGCACACCTTAGAAAAGGATAGAGCTAAGTTAGGGGCAAAGTCAAAAGATGAAAAATAACACAAGAGTGCTTAGGAATATTCATCTCATTCATAATAAATGACAATGTAAAATATAGTTCATATTCGATTTAACAAAATATTTCATTCGTATATTAAATTATTTGTAAAAATAACAAATATAGAAAAGTACTTTTGCTTTAGCTAATATTATTTATTTAAAACTATTTTTATATACATTTTAGATATAGTCCGTCGATTGAAAATGATTTCTGCGTCACAGAATGTTTGGATGACTTGAAATTGTGTCTTCTACCTGCAATAAGCCAGTCTGTTCACAGTTCATCTTTCGGAAATCTACTCGAAAAACATTCATATAAGATATGACAGTTTAGTTTACAACGAATAAGAAAGACTTGTGAAATTTTATGTCTTTTTGATAACGAACTATGCACCCATTTGCACTGCCTGGCATTACCATTTTAAAAGAATTTTGAAATATAAATGAATTCACACTTATATGCATAGCATGAATGACAACATAACCTGAATTACCAGCAAACTACATTCAAATTATTTCTATTTCACATTAAATCAAAATTACCCACTTTGTATTGCAACTAACTCTTAGTTAGAGATATGAATATTATTTTTACTAATATTCTGAGGAAATATATTGCACTTTTACTAGCTGTCACTACTGTCAGGCAAGCAAACAAAACAACAGACTGCAACAATGTTCTTGTTTGACGTTGCCCCGCTTATCTATCTTTCCTTTTCTAAGGCGAGCGTCAATTCCTCTCTCTCTACGTTGGGTCCATTTATGTAATTGTCAATGGTTATAAAGGTACCCTACCCTGTATGGCCTAAGACGGCCCTGATCGTACGAATTGGTACCGAAACGAGTAAATACGGTACCAATTCCCTTAGCGGATATTACACGGTGATTGTAATGCCTACAGCCTATTTGCTTATTTCAGATGCACCACTAACCAAAAGGCAACTATTAATATAAAATCAAATGCAAATCCAAAATGTGCAATTATAATCTGGTTATTATACTATTTGCATTTAGTGATTATCGTTTCACAGACATTAATTGATATATAATAACTAAATTATGTTGTCAATATGGTTTATGAAATGAAGCTTAGCTGTTGTTATCTATATCCTTTGTTGATTTTCGTATTGTTTTCATAACAGGCTGGATTATTAGGAAATTCATATGCGTGTACCAAATACCAAACAAAATATTGTTAAAATTAATTGTCAAATATTAATGTTAATGCATTTTGTTTCTTTTATGAATATTGCACGTGTCATTTACAAAATGGGAATTGAGTTAATTAGTTCGATTGATTTTTGTAACAACAGGTTATTTTGAAATTTGAATAATGTGAAATATGGAGCGAAAATTTAATCTGTGTTTTTGACATAAATTTATTTATAGTTAAGTTGCGTGGGTTGTCATGCTAGCTAGAGCCTTTGATAAAACTTTATGTATAATACAAAATACAACACAACAATACAGGGTGATTAAAAATATAGGCACAAATGGCTATAAAATGGTCCTGAATTTTCCAGTATTCGCCGGAAGCGATCTCATCATTGATTTTTTAAATTTAATATTATTTTCTGAAAATAATTTAAATTAGTTTTGTAATGATGCTAAATGCATACATTTTTCAAAATTATACGACAGTATGCGCCAGTTTTCAATCTCTGGTTAAAATTTTAACCAAGAGTTAAATAATAGTATTCATCTGTAGTAGTAATAGTAGTTATCTGCTATTCAAGTTTTTTATATGTTCTACAAACAGAATCGACTTCTTCTAGAGTAGAGCTACAAATAAAGCTAGCGGCCGAGAAGGTCCTTTTAGCTTCTATATTTGTCGGTTTTATCAACAAATACTCATAAATAAAAGACAAGTATTTTCTCCTATCTCTTTCACTTTCATATGCAATCATGCCTTTTTTTATATTTTCCTTTTTCATCATTACCGATATCTGCGTACAAAGCAGATTGGAACACCCAGCAATGGGTAATATGCCGTGATGATTAATTTATATTTATTTATTTTCATTTTTTCTTTTCTTTTGGCATTTATGCTATAGTTTTTTGATTCTTGCTGGATTTGTATTTGAAACAACGCGAGTATTTTTCCAAGAAATCGGTGTGTGTGTATTTTTTTTAATTTAACGGATCCGATTGCAATCCGTACCCACATCCCATTCGAACTATCTAAAATTCAATGAAGAGTAAAATGGACCTTTCCAATTTAAAGAGATAGAAGATATGCGCAATGGGGATCTGCGCATAGTAAGAACAACTGAGATCTATGACGTTTGATTCTAAAAAAATTAGACGTAAAATGTAAGATAACTTTAAAAAATCTTATCGAAATAAGTTACAAAAGCTTTTATTGAAGGTAAAATGTCTAACGATGCAAATTTTCACTGAGAATACAGGTATTTTAATGACTGCAATATTTTTGACGTTTCGTTTGACAGCCCAACTGGCAGTTGTTCGCGCCATTTTCTTACTATTTGCAGCGATAGAAAGAGATAGCCCTTAAATTGGAAAGGTCCATTAAATTAAGGTATTTTTTTTTTTTTCGGCAATAGACCTTTTTAATTTAAAGAGAAAGAAGATATGCACAATGGGATCTGCGCATAGTAAGAACAACTAAGATTCATAGCGTTTGTTTAAAAAACTTCTCGAAAGAATTTACAAAAGCTTTTATTGAAGCTAAAATGTCTAACGATGTAAATTTTTATCGAGAATATATTTTAATGTCTGCAATATTTTTGACGTTTTGTTTGACAGCCCAACTGGCAGTTGTTGGCGCCATTTTACTTACTATTTGCAACGATAGCAAGAGATAGTAGTTAAATTGAAAAGGTGTATTCAATATAAAAATTTTCTAAATTTATAATAGTCAAACATTTATCTTAATCTTCTCAATTACTTAATGGGTGAACTTAAAAATAGTCTATTAACTTTCTTATGTGTTCTTCGATGAAATTAAAACTTTTCCGCAAATCAAGACGTAACTACGAAGTTGGAATAATTTATATTGAATTCTTTTATTTTCTTACCAACGGTTAACTCAATTAAAAATGTTTGTTCGTGATCCTGAAGTTATATTCTATTTCTAGTTTCTTTGCAACGTTCCAGGAAAGCTTTGGTATTATTTCTCTGCTACTATTTTTCAATATTATTCCGCTAGGATATTACTTACATAAACATGAAGATTGATATGCTAAAGAAATGGATACTCGGCTATTAGAATAAAATCAGCATAATAATATACTGCATGTGAATTTTTGTTTAACACAAATACGTAAATATGAATAAATCAGTTTTTTAAATAATCATATATATCATAAGTGGTAAATTTTTGTCGGAAAATTTTTCAGATTGTTACGAGAGCTGGTTGCCTAGCAATTTATTGAGTGGCATTGACATAAAAATCACGAAATGTCAAACGAGTGATTTTTGATCAATGTCACGAGATAAATTGGCAATAGGCTCGAGTAAAGCAGCCGGAAAATTTTTCCAGGATAAAATTTAACCACGAATAGTATTCGGATGACTATTTCCAAAATATAAATCAGGTAATCACTTACATATTTTTTTCTTGATAAAAATCTTCTAATTTGTATTGTGTTTTGAGGTGTTATATTTAAGATTGTTTTTTCAACGTTTTAAATAGATTCCTGTCCGAATCGACTTATTTTTAATTAAAATTGATAACACTGAAAATATACACACTTTGACATGACTTTGAATGTAAACATTATGTTCCTAATACGACATCTTATTGGCTTAAAGGGTGCGAAATTTTTTTTGTGACGTTGTTTTGTCGAAATGAAACTTGGTAACTAGGTAGAATCCTGAATTTGAATTGGCTTATAAATTTATGAGTGAAATAGTCTGTATTAAACAAATGGTATATTATTCTAACAATAATATTATATTGTTTTCTTTACTCCGATATGTAAAGTTGATGCTTTCATTTGCAGTCAGCAACGAGCTATAAGTAAAGACCACCATTGGGAATATACTATAAGGAATACGACTTCGCTTAAATGCGACATGTGGTACGCCCATATACCTATTAGACTAATTAGTTAATAGGTATATGGACAAAACAAACGCATTTCTTATCCAGTCAATTTCAGTTTCAATTAAATTCGGATGAAATCAAAAATAGTTCCGAATTATTTATTGCACAAATGTTACCTGTTTTGGGCACTCCTCACACCAGTGGTGGAACCATGCCATATTGTAATTGATATTGACTTGATATATTAAGCAACCAAATCATAGTCAATTCAATTGCTATTTTGTACTATACCGTATTGATAATAAATAGTTGATAAATGATTCGGACATCTTCGGCTTGGATTGATAAATTTACATACATTTTAAAAACATTCTGTAGACACGCCTGCGCATACAATCATTTGAATAACAAAAACCGAAAGCGATTATTACGAGACTTCAATTTAATTCGCAGAATAATAAGAATTCAAAGTAATCAGTTTACTTTAGATGATATCCTTTTTATTAGTTTATTTCGCCTTAGAAAGGAACTTATACATAATTTTATTCATCAGATTTAGCCATATATGTCAAACTCAAACCATCCGATATATATATATATATATATATATATATATATATATATATATATATATATATATATATATATATATATATATATATATATATATATATATTACACCTGAATTAAACATATTTGCCGAGTTAAGTGTTTATCCTACTGATATTTATTACAAATTAATTGGACAAAGTTACAATATATCTATCCACAATCAATTTCAACTTTCGGATGAAGATGTAGATAATCAAGTATAAACTATAAACTATAGTGTTTAGGTTGAACACGAATTCGTTTATGCATCTAATGAACATTATTCATTATTAATACAGTTTTCAATATACTACGTATATTTAAGTTTTACCTAATAATAATACATTTACAAAATAACTTTGAACACTTACTTTTAAGGTTATGTTTTGATTAGTAAAGCCGGTTCTCACACAGCATGCACACCGTAGTGCAGAAAACGTTGAAAACGCTACGACGAAAAATATTCTGTAAACTGTTTTCGAAAGGTTGATTTCGTATTTTTTTCAAAAATATATTGCACGATATTGATTGTTAAAGCAACAACTTTATATTGTCGCTTTCTATCAAGTCAATGATTTCTACATATCAATAAAAATAAAGCAATAGCAATATCGTGTAGTTCCAAAATATTGAGATTGACAAATTAGGGAAGGGGTAAAGTGCAATAAGGGGGACATATCAATGTCAATGTGGCGTGGTAGCACCACAGGATTGTTTTCCACTAGCGTGAATGAGAAAGATCTAGAGAGAAGATGCGCCCTCGTCGTCCTACCCAAATTTACCTCCGGTGATACACTCGGCCTAGTAAATTATATTATTACTAAATTGACGATTTTATAGTATCATCAAACTTTATTACCTATCGATACATTCTAAAATATCTCAACTTTTTAAAATTAATTTTTATTTTATTGTTATAACATAACTAAAACTATTAGCAACGCAACAGTTACTCCTTCTCAAGACCAATATGCGGACATCTTGTTCAATTGTATTTAAGTTCTCTATTCAAATTTTAAGTTTGGTTGTATAATCTTGGAAAACCTACAGTGGGTAAAAAAGTATTTGCACACAACGTATTCATTTTGTAACTGTGTAAATGTAACACAATGCATAAAAGTACGAAAAATTATGTAATTTTATTGTTGGCAATAAACGAAAATAATGTAATATGATTTAAATCGCTGTAAGTAAAAATTAAATAAGCTTTTAACAATAACGATTATTTGTTAGTCAAAAAAGTATTTGCACACTCTTCATATACAGATGTTATGTTACGAGTATTTCTACAAAATCATATACAATTAGTTATCAATATAATTTGGTTCAGTCTTTCTTTTCTTTTCATTGTGATTATGTCGCAGAAACAATGCGAATTGTCACAAATTCTCCGCGAAATTTTTTTAAGTCTACGTTCATTCAACGATGATGTATATGTTATAAAAAGATGTAAAGAAACCGGAACTACCGAAAATAAGAAAAGATCAGGATGTCCAAAAAGTTTTATTGAGAGAGAAAGATAGAGAGAGAGAGAGAGAGGGAGAGAGAGAGCGGTGTCAAATTATCAACGAAGTAAGAAAATTACCATTTCTTGCGAAGATATTGGCCATTTCCAACTGTTAACATAAGCACAGTCTTAAGTTTTTGTACTTATAATGTTTGTTCACTCAAAAAAGGAACACATTTATAAAACTCTTTACAATGCTTCAAAAATTATATAGTTATTAATGATATTAATGATGAGTAGTAATCATTACTCAAATTAAGTAATAATGTAATTATTTTGTATAATTCCAAAATAACATTTGAAATAAAGCACGAAATTAATATGGTGAACGAGCCACAATATTTCTAATATTCCACTTTAAATTTCAATATTGTCTGTATATCCATAAGATATGTGTCACAGATATTATTTTGCGTAAGATTATTTTTATTAAATTTATTATGTTTTGTCTCTAATTAGCTATTTAGGTACGTAACCGATGCTGTTGGATAAGAGCTACATTTAATGATACTGGTATTCACGTATTTTATTTCAGTTTATTTCTAGATTTCAGTGTGAG
Organism: Harpalus rubripes; assembly: GCA_963082715.1. Lineage (NCBI taxonomy): Eukaryota > Metazoa > Arthropoda > Insecta > Coleoptera > Carabidae > Harpalus > Harpalus rubripes. The sequence continues at coordinate 89,092,744 of OY720448.1, forward strand.
AACATCGATATTATAGTGATTCAGGTGAGAGAGTTAATCTAGCGTGTGTATGATTGTGAGTGTGCGTGTGAGCAGTACTGGGTACTGTAGTGGCCGCATCGTGTGAACCCGAGGGTCGCCAACGGTAGCAGCAGGGAAGGCTGTAGTGACCCGCATCTGTGGTCGCCAACGGTAGCAGCAGTTAGGGCTGTAGTGATCTGATCCAGTTGGTTAAGAGGAATGTCTCCGGATCACCACCGAAGCGGCAGTGGTTCCGTAGTGGCCGCTCGTGTGAACCCGAGGGTCGCCAGCGTAGCAACAGGGAAGGCTGTGGTGACCCACATCTGGTGTCGCCAACGGCAGCAGCAGTTAGGGCTGTAGTGATCTGATCCAGTTGGTTAAGAGGAATGTCTCCGGATCACCACCGAAGCGGCAGTGGTTCCGTAGTGGCCGCTCGTGTGAACCCGAGGGTCGCCAGCGTAGCAACAGGGAAGGCTGTGGTGACCCACATCTGGTGTCGCCAACGGCAGCAGCAGTTAGGGCTGTAGTGATCTGATCCAGTTGGTTAAGAGGAATGTCTCCGGATCACCACCGAAGCGGCAGTGGTTCCGTAGTGGCCGCTCGTGTGAACCCGAGGGTCGCCAGCGTAGCAGCAGGGAAGGCTGTAGTGACCCACATCTGTGGTCGCCAGCGTAGCAGCAGTTAGGGCTGTAGTGATCTGATCCCGTTGGTTAAGAGGATTGTCTCCGGATCACCACCGAAGCGGCAGAAGTTCCGTAGTAACTAGCGGTACTGCCCGTAGTTGCCAACATGTGTGTACGGTGTGTGAATGCCTGAACCTTTTGTAAATGATTGCCTCCTCACTGAGTATTTCTTATGTGTTAATTCTTTTACAGAAATAATCATGGCGTGAAGGAGGATTCCGCGTGACCGGGTTCGGCCAGGCGACGGTCATCTAGATTTGTTATTATTTTTGTATTAATACTGTATATACCGGTTTGGGTGATAAATATGTTTTAATATTCTAATTTTCAGCGCTAACATTTAATCGTCATTTATAACATATGATATAATTTTATTTGTACTTATAATATAAAAAATATGATTCTTTTCTTTCTGTTGTCCATATTTATATTCTCTCAACACAAAAATAATAACATAACCACCAAAATAATGACAGATACAACGCGTAGAACTACTGCGCAACATAAAAAGAGATAGCGCTTACATCACTTATCTCTCTCCAACAGAACAGCGACAAAGACTATGACGAAAGTATGAAGTATGCAAACTTTGTGTTTATGCGCTATGACAAAGACAAAGACTAAAGACTAAAACAGTAGCTGGAAACGCTCAAGCCATTATACGTATGACAAACTTTCAAGGTTATGACAAATAACAAAAACAGTGACTATGTTAAGAGCTGGAAACGTAGCTTAAGCGCTAAAAAAATATCGGTTAATATTGCAACAACGTCTGGTAAAAAAAATTAGTCCTCAAACAATAAGACACGTTCTTCATAGTGCCAATTTAAGGAGCAGAACTGCAAGTAAAAAATCCCTTTATAAATGAGAAACTTAGGCAAAAACGATTGCAGTTTGTAAAACTCACTAAAGTAAGTCTAATGAGTTTTCGCAACATATAATTTTTTCGGATGAAAGTAAATACAATATTTTTGGATCTGAAGACAAAATGTAATGTGTAATTTTACTTAAAAGCAAAAAGAATGAGTGCTTAAAAATAAAAATTTATATGAGAAAATCAGAGAGGTCGTGTGGTATTTGATAAGATAAATTCCAAAGACAACACAAAATGAAACAACAATTATTATTATTTTATTTCTAAACTTCAAATATTAATTAACTGTCACACTGACCATAACAACTGTTTATTTACTTGGTAGCGAAAATTTATCGAGGTACCGAAGTTTTATCATATAGGTATAATATTGTAATGTTTTATATTTATCTGGGAGAAGTGCAAATATTAGACAATTATTACTAATTAAAATTAAGTGTTTATTAAACTATAAAGAAAGTTACTATTAATTATATTAAACAATTACTCAAAACTAATTAAGATTAAAACTTTAATTAACTATATAACACTAACACTATTTATTTAACCAATTAACACTACTATTTATTTCCACCATATTACAAATTATTTATTTCACCACGCGTTCCAATCTTAGACTGCCGGTCTGTTGACGATTCTTATAGACTGTTACGCGGTATTTATATCACTATATTCATATCACTACATACTTATCATGTTCAACTGTCCGCCTACCGACCTCCACAGCGTCTATATACTCAACTGACTCAACAGCGTCTGTATATTCAACTGCTCGGACAGAAGTCACACCTTTCACCTCACTGTCTGTCTATTTATGTAACTCTCTCTCTTCCACAGCCTCAGTATCACCGACTTTTCGTATGCCACAATTCTTCAACACCAATGCCGAGTATTAGCTTCCACTTGCCGTTTCTGTCCCCATATACCTAGCTTCCCAATACTCTTCAACACTACCGAGTATTCTCTTTAACAGCTATCCCGGTATACCAGTAACTTTCCGACTCGCCATTACTGTTCTTGCACACTATAGCTTCCCAATACTCGTCAACACCAGTGGCGGATTTAGAGGGGGGGGGGCACACGGGCACGTGCCCCCCCTGTTATTTAAAAAAAATAATTATTTAATATTATCATTCACGTATTACACATCATATATAAATAAAAGAATAAACATACTAATAAAAATTATAAAAATACAGAATACCTATTTATTTTTCAAATTGTTTATTATTTGGAGATGCCCCCCTAACTTTTTTTATTATAATAGAACAAATGGTTCATATAAAAGTTTCATTATTTTTATTATACTATTTGATGGCACGTTTAAAAGATACGACTATCAACTTTTATTTTTTAAATAGCAAACAATATTTATTTCACTAAAATATAAACCGCCATTTTTTGTCTTAAGTTGTTCTTATTACTTAATTTGATGTTTTAACTTGTTTTGTATAACATTGTTGCATTTTATTTATTTTCACATGGCTACTTAGAATATTTGAATAAACATTATTTCTCATATTCCTAAAACTTATTTACTTGGTTGGGGTCCTGCACTCTGATTTGAAGCAATTCGTAGTATTAAAAAGTCTTAATTGTTTTTGGTTTAATTGAATTTGATTTTTAAAGTCAACGTGACGTCATGGCGACACCTATTGCTATATCTTTCTCTCGCACAAGTTCTATAGTAGGCAGCGAGAGAAAGGTAGCACTAATGTGACGTCACAGTGACACTGACAACAAACCTCAAATATCTCGCAAAGTAATTATTAAAAAATTGTTTTCTTCATCTTAATCCCTATTTATTGAGTAATACTTTAAGTAGAAATGTACATTTTATTATTTTTTGTTATGGTGCAGGACCCCAAATAGATCATTAAAAAGACAAAAAATGGGGGTTTATATTTCAGTAAAATAATAATAAGTTGTTATTTAAAAATAAAAGTTTTGACTATAAAAAATATTTACATGTGCCATCAAATAGTATATTTAAAATAGTATAACTTTTATATGAGCAATTTTTTACAATACAACGCAAAAGTTAACGAGGTGGGGGGCTCACCCTATATTTATTTAAAATTTGTGCCTCCCCCCCCTATTATAATTTTCTAAATCCGCCACTGGTCAACACTACCGAGTATTTACATCCACAGCTATCTCAATATACCAGTAACTTCCCGAGTACCTACTCGACACCAACTGCATACGCTCACTACGATACTGCTGTGCTTCTCAAACTCATTAACACTCTATATGAACATCTCTATGTCTCTCCATGTAACTAACTGTAAGTCAACCCCCGATCACACAACATCAGTTGTGTGTTCAGGGACTCAACTGAACTAACTAACTCTCGAGCATAGCTACGTCCCTTATATACAGCTGTCATTATTTTCTAGAACAGTCTAGAATATTCGAACACGTAATAACAATAAACAACAAAAGGTTCAGGCGACCGGAAGTAATTAAACACGTAGCGACCAGTCTGTTTACATCGGCCGGCTACTAGCGCGATTACGTCACCGCTATAAATAGACACTCGCTTACAGTGGCGGCGACGGCGGGCGTCCCATGTTACAATATCATTCGTGTAACAGTAATATTTCATGGACCCTCATAAGAACTAAGTAAACGACACTACTGAATTTGACAGCTAAAAATCTAAAATCTTAATTCAAACATGATGGGTCCCAAGGGAAAAATGATTGGACAAGCAGTCTACTGATGAAAGTTATTTATTTCTAACCGACGTTTCGACTAAAACGTTAGTCTTCTTCAGGGCACTATAATGAAAATTACAAACATTTTTTACAAATGAGGTACAGATATAAAGATATAAAAAATATTTTGCTTATAAATAATGTACAGATACTTACAGAAATGGTCAATTATATATCATTTGTGGCAACCACCCATGAGGAACAGTTTTCGATAAATTATCACAGAGTTGATCGTCATAAGGTATACAAACATAAATAAATAACATATAAAAAGATGAGCAGTCAATTGTAAAAAAATAAAATAAATATGATAATTGTAAAATTTGTAGTCCAAAATGTAAAATAAAAACTTTTTTATAACAAAAATTACACGTGTGACTGACTAGTTGACTTAAATATGAACATACAAGGATAATCACGACTTAAGTAAGGAAAAGGATTAATTAACAACTATCCAATAGGGTCGTCGAACTATAAAATTATCCACACCCAACGTTTTGGGGGCCTGGTGAGTAAGCAACAATATTTACATCTGGGTAATGTGGTATGAACACCTTATTTTTTCTTTTTAATTTTATATTGTATCAGGTTGTAAATTGTGGTCAAGTTTTCTATATCGGTTTGGTGATTTATATTTTTATAGTCGGATTTAATATGTAGCATCTCTAGAGTGAGTCGTTTGTGTAGATTTCGTTCCGTTTGTAAGACCTTTGTGTTCTCAAAATCAAATTCATGTTCCATATTGTTACGAATATGAGTTACTAGAGCACATTTCGTATCATTGTTTGGATTTTCTTTAATTTTATTGCAATTTCTTTTGTGTTCATCCAGTCTTATTTTTAAGTAGCGTTTAGTCTGACCGGTGTAGGTTAAATCACAACTCTTACATGGAATTTTATAGATTAAATTTGATTGTATTAGTTTATTGTTTTTGTCCTTGATTTTGCTAAAGAGGTTCCTTACTGTTTTTTGTTGTTTGAAAGCTACATCCTTATCTAATTTATCTTTTATTAATTTTTGAATTTTGGCGCTAGGCCGTTGACAGGGTAATGACATGTATCTAGTTTCATTTTTATTTTTTTGTGAGTCATTGTCAGTTGAAGAGTTCATTATTTTATTTATTAATTTCCTTGGATAGTCGTTTTTGTTTAATAAAAGTTTAATTTCGTTTTTTATTTCTGTGTGGTATTTTGGATGTGTTAGTTGTAAAGCCTGATACTTCATATTTTTTGCTACATTCATCTTTTGATGTATGGGATGATATGATTTATAATTTAATAATCTGGATGAAGAAACAGGTTTTCTGTACCACTTTGTGGCAATGGTGTTGTCTTCGTTGCGTATTAGAAGCCAGGGGCGCACACAGGGGGGCGGTCCAGTAGGTCCGGACCGCCCCTAAAATTGACAAATATTATATAAATACAACAATACAACAAATACATATGGAAAACTGCTAAGCAAATTATAAATAAATAATAAAAAACCACGAAATCCTACTTTACTTTTCACCAAAAATTAGGCCACAATCACGAATTTAAAAAATAGCGGATTTTTATATCTGGGAGGTCAGTTGGACCGCCCCCAAAAAAAAATCCTGTGTGCGCCCTTGTTAGAAGCACATCCAAAAACGGAATTTCATTATCTTTTTCAAGTTCCACGGTAAATTGTATACTCGGATGAAAATTATTGAATGTGTCAACTATCATTTGTATGTGTTTCTTAGGGGCTGCAGTAATTATATCATCTACATATTTCTTGATAAATGGTAACTCAATTGGAAGCTGTTGCAAAACTTCTTCAAGAACGTGGTCCATCACTAGGTTGGCCAGGACAGGCGACAGCGGACTTCCCATAGCTGTGCCCGAGACTTGTTTATAGAATTGGTCGTTGTATGAAAAGTAACTGCTATTGTAACAAAAAGTTATGATTTCTATGAATGTATTAAGCGGTATGTCAGTTTTAGAGCTAATATTGTCCCATTTTTTTGTGATGACAGTGGTTATAAGGTCCAATGGTATATTTGTAAAAAGCGATACAGCATCTAAAGACAGTAGAATATAGCCTTCTGGAACAATTTTTTCTTTTATGGAATCCAGAAAATCCGTCGAATTTTTTGTGTAATATTCATCATTTTCTAAATTGCTTAAAATATGACTTAAATATTTGGATAATTTGTACGTTGGAGAGTCGATACCAGACACAATCGGCCTTATTGATAATTCTTTTTTATGGTCTTTAAGTAATCCATAAATTTTAGGTGGTACTGAATTGTCTATTGTTAAACATTTTTTTGTGCTCGTATCAATATAATTGGCTGAATGTAATTTTTTAATATATAAATTATTTTTATTTTGTATCTTTTTAGTGATATCCTCCTCTATAGGTTGGTAGACATTAGTATCGCTAAGCATATTCGACATCTTTTGACAATAATCATTTCTATTGATCGCAGCTGTTTTTTTAGTTTTATCTGTTTTTATTATAAGAGTATCTTTATTATTTTTTAGAAATTGTTTTGTTTTTTTATACATTTTACTCGTGATGTTTTCTTTTCTATCGTATGTTTTCTGTTGATTTAAATGATTAGTAAGTATATTTGTGAATTCAGCTCTGAAATTATTTTTTGTGTCTTGACTATAATTATCTGATAAGGCATATTCCATATCCGCAATTATATTGAATATCGGTATATCTTCTTTCTCTAATGGTACACTAAACTTGGGACCTAATGATAATAAATACTCAATATCTGTTGGGAATTCTGTATTAGTTAAATTGATGAACCAATCCTCCTGTTTGTTAATCTCTGATGACGACAATTGTGTTCTTTTTAAATTTATGATCTTGTTTTTTTGTTTGATTTTTAATGTTTTGTTTAATTTATTGTAATTGTAATGTAACATGTCATATAAAGTTTGTCGATGTATTTCATTGATTTTTTGGTTTATGTAATTTAAATGGTGGTTGTATTTATCTTCTAAGGTTTTGATTTTCCAGCATGTGATTTTAATTTCTATATTTAATATCTGGGTTTGAAAATTGTGGAAAAATTTTGTTATTTTTTGTTTGTAAGGGTTATTATCCAGTAAAGAATTCTGTAAACATTTGACATTATTGATAATATGATTAAGAACTAGATTCTGTGTCCTGCATGTTAATAAAAATATTCTTTGATTTTTTAGCTTCGTGATTTTGTTATTGCAGTTTAATAGTTGCTTTGTATGGTATTTCATTTCAACTCCGTACGTCAAACATTTCGTAGATGACCTTGATCGGACATCTTTAATTTTTTTTTTAACTGTGTACTGCATTTGGTTTAAGAATGCAGTGTTGTATGGTATAGGGACATTTCACGCATTAAAAGTACCTTATCATAAATGTAAAATTATTATACCGACCATAAGTATTGTAAAGAAAATACTTAAATTTGCATATTATCACTTATATTATTTATTTTCATACTTTGATATTAACGATTTCTCGTAAAAGACAAACCCAAATTACCGGTCAGTTGGCAACATGCTGTGTGTTATAATAACACACTAGTGCGTTATGTATTTTCTGATACATATACGACATTGTTAATTCTCACGCCTAAGTAATCGTGTGGAAACAAAGTTTTTTATGTGGTCATGAAAATATAAATATATCATGTCTGTTATACGAAGAATAATATTTCAAAGAATATGTCTACAACATTGTGTTGCAGTATAAAGAGTCAAAGATGTATTGAAATACTATTCTATTTTCCAAGAACATATTCTTACTATCAAGATCTTTTAGCGGGACGTGATCTAACAAAAAATTCTAAGTTTAAAACCTTCTTTCTCAATTGTTTTTATATCTCGAATTGTGTGAGATGGGTCCGTAAAAGTAATATCCAAGATGGCCTGCGGTCTTCAAACTGGTACGTCGTTTGTTTTTACTTCTTGTCAGATGTTTTAATAATTGATTTGACTCCATGTCACGTTTCTTATTATAAAAAAATAAGGAAACGAAGAATAAAACTATGATTTTACATTCTTTTTATTCAAAGAAAAAATTAATTGTGTTTATTTTAAAATAAAAAATTAATTAGATATTGGATAATTTTTATTAATGAGCAAAACTAGATTTTGTTAATTAAATGGAAAATTTTAAAAAAATTAATTAATTTCTGATATTCCTGAAAAGATGTAAATTTTTATGGATATATGCATATAATGAATTTATCGTTATTATCATGTTTTCAAAATAATTGGCAATTTATATAAATTTAAATTATATGTTTATTTTGTACAGGTTGTCTCTAAAATACGTAATCACAGTTCCTAAGCTTAAAATAAAACGATTCAACTAAACTTACCTATGTGTATATCAGAAAGATTACTGTCTATAGCAGGGGTGGGGAACCTTTTTTCTGTCACGGGCCATTTGAACATTCACAACATCACTCGCGGGCCATATAAAATATAACCCCTCCCTGTTTTTTAAATGATAATGTAACCTTAGCTTTTTATTTCAGTTTTTAGTTGTGTACAAACATGTTTACATATAATATGCATATTAAACAATTATATTATTGCCTCTCCTCCCTAAATTAAAGTCTAGAATCCACCACCCCTAATGTGAGGGTTGGAACTGCTTCATTTTGGTAATTTGTGTGATATCAATTAATATATTTGACGTTGATCCTCGCAACTGATTTTCCAGGTTTGTATCGGTAAACCTGGAGCGTAGTCGATTTTTTGCGATGGTGAGTTTTGAAATAAACTGCTCACAGCAATAAGTTGTTCCGAACATTAGATGCATATTTTAATGCATGTCTCCATAAAGTGGGATAATCATCATTACTTATATAACTTTTATAGAACTCAAGAAGTGGAAGATTGTTGTACCTAACTTTGTAGCTGAAATATATATTTTTTAATTTTACATTACGAGTATTATTCAGTTAATATAAATTTATTTTTCTATGAAAAAAAAAGTACATAATTTTTTGAATTTCAAGTCCCGCACGCGGGCCGGTCCAAACTACTAGGCGGGACGTATACGGCCCGCGGGCCGGACGTTCCCCACCCCTGGTCTATAGCATATATTCTGCTTCAATCGTATTCTAAAAAAAAATATTTAATTATAATTAGAGAACGCTTTGTTCGATTTGGTTGAAATTTTGTTTAACACTAGATATATGCATGCCATATTATAAGACAAAATCAACTGTTCGCGAGCAGTTTGATAGCTGTAGTTACACCAAAAGTTCGCGTTTAGTTCGTGAGCTTAACGTCCACACCAAGTATTTGAATTATGAAGTCTCGCAGTGAAGTTCGACGGAAGTTCGATTTTGAAAATAATAAATAAAACAAATAATCGATGTCGAGTAAGGAACATGTTACAATGAGATATTCCACGAGAAAAAAAAGACAGAAAAATCATAGATGATGTTAAAAGTGAAGTTTATGTCCGGCGCCATCAAAAGAAAAAAATCCGAATTTTTTTAAGGGCGTAATTATAATTTTTACAAAATAGTTATCCATATCCTTCAACTGTTAGCTTTCATATTTTCAATAAACTTTTATTATTTTTGATTACGGTGGAATAGCTTATTATTGATAACTCATAAATAATAATTATTACTGTGAAAATTTAGATTAGACTGCTTGATGCTATATGAAATTTATTGTAAAAATTGCACGTTGCAATCACTCAATTCTTATTTTGTCGTCTAAATCGTTACAGATATGTCAAATTACAAAGATATAGAAAACATTACCATAGAATGCACCTTTCAGAAAAAAATATGTTACAACGTTACCATTAAAAAATCTGATGTGGCCAGCACATCACCTTACGTCAGTTAAGTATATGTATTTTCTACAAATTCCATACAGAAAGTTCCTTGTAAAATATTCTAAATATCTTGTACATTACCTTTCGACAGTTGTATGTATTTTATACAAATTTCATACAGAAAGTTTCCAGCAAAAGATCCTATATTTCGAGTAAAATATAAAATATATCTTTCAATCAGAATTTTCTTATTATAGTAGCTGTTTCTAGCATAGCTGGCTAATTTAAGAAATTTAATTTCTTTAATTTTATAACTCTATATCCATTTATGAAGTATAAAATGCAGTCAAATAGTATAGAGAATACAATGTTCTTTAATATTTAAAATAACATTAAATGTGAAAAATTATATTTAACATCGTTTTTCGAAGAAAAACTGATAAAATCTTCATATGAGGGTACTTCCGGCTGACCAATTATAACCAAAATCTAATCAGCTCTTCGTATGGATGCAACGAAGAGGAATACGAAAGAATTATAATTTTTGGAATTGTAGTATTAGAGTTATCGAAACGAAAATTTTGTTTACACACACACACACACACACACACGCACACACACACACACTTACACGCACACACACACTTACACACACACACACACACACACACACACACACATACACACATACACACACATACACACAAACACACACACACACACAAACACACACACACACACAAACACACACACTCACACACATACACACACACACACAAACACACACACACACAAACACACACATACACACACATACACACACACACACACACACACACACACACACACACACACACACACACACACAAATACACACACACACACCATCTTATACGATGCCATATCCAAATTTTATTCAAATCGAAGAAAGCCTTTTGTTATTATAAGAATTTGAATCACAATAGTACTTGCTAAACGGTACACTTTCGGATAAAGGTAAGATTAGTTAAATCGTTTTATTTTTGGTACAGGAATATATAAGATATGTTGGTATATTTTACAGATATTCTGCGTTTTTTTTAAAAAAAAATAAAAACACCTGTAATTTGATTCTATCAAAATCTGAACTCTTTATAACAGTTTTTGTTCATGGAAGTGTTAATGCCGAGTTAAAAACTAATTTAAATTTTGTAAACTAAAAAAGCGCTTATGATGAAGCCAATTTTAATTTCCGCAGCAAAAAAGTGTTACATGTTCATATCGCAGCATAACAAATTACAAAACCTAATACCATTTGCTGTCAATATCTAGATTCAAATTAGGCTTTCTACATTAATTACTTACATTACTAACACACTTCTAGATCTGTGTATAGTTTATGTACGTCAACACCAATTTGAAAGAATAAAACAAATAAAATTTTATATATCACCGATTTTTTTCGTATATTAAATTTGATTTCTTGTATTTCTTTATTTCGTAAAATACGATATTTCAATGGCATTTCAGAACTTTCAAGAGCACTCCATACTTTTAAGTTGTTTCTTCAAAAGTTATGACTTTAGTATTTTTTGCATTACTCACACAAAATGTGCAAAAAATGCATTGTTTTGGAAACGATCGATGCATGATGATAAAATGAACCTTATCCTATATTTTTAAAATTAAGGGTGTTTACTCTAGTTTTAAATTCTTACGATTTTTTGTGAAACAAGAAACCAGAGAGTATGATGGTGTATCCTCTATGTTGTCTGTAGTAATATATCAAGTGCATTTGAGTGCATTGAAAATGATCGAAAATTCTGCATGAAAATATGTGTTGCCTAGAAACTTGATGAGTTTGTTTTGATAGTAATTTGACAAAAAGTGCCCGAAACGAAGTTGAGGGAACTTTTTCTGTCAAATTACTATAAAAATAAACGAACACAGTTTCTTACAGGCAACACATTTTGAATGTTGAATTTTAAGATCATTTTTAATGCACGAAATTTGTTAGACTATTTCCAGAACATTAAAATTCAAAAAATCATACTAATTTTTATTATTTAAATAGATACTGTAGCGCCAAAAATTCAAAACTGTGTTGTTACCCCTAGTCCCGATAGGTGACAGCACTTGCTGAGACGCCAAGAAATATTTCCCACGCAATGTGAGCTAGGTAACCCATATTATATGCTGAGTTATAATTTTTTTTATGTAAAATAAACATTCACTCTTGTTTAAACACATAACCAGTGTTGGAGATCAGAAAATCTCTGGAACAATAAATGACACGTAACAATATTATTTAAAATTTGGCTGTAGTATTCCAAATGATTTTTACTGTTACCTCTTTATAATTTTCTTCGTTAATTTTACCCATTTTGTATGCCGTCGATTAGAAATTTGGCCAAAACATTATCTGACGTGTTATCAAATTGATAGGATTTCATCAGAAAATATTTTAAACTGTTTTCACACATACGCTATAGATCTTTTAGAATTTAGAGGTATGTTTTGTCAATGCTATTTTCAATACCTATTTTCATATGAAAACATTCCAAAACAATTCATTTTGGTATGATTATGAATGTCAAACAAACTTTGTTTAAATCTGTTTATATATTATCAATCCTTAGTAGCCTTATTTTATAATGCGGATTTAATGTAAATTTCTAAATGTCACAATGCTCAAAATTCCATTTTATACAAAGAAAAACGATAATTTTGTTAGAAGATAGCATTACAAAATAATTAATTGGGTTATTTCTATTTCACTTATCAGTTTATAATTACAAAAAAAATTAAAAATTGCTTAAATATGTTTGCAATTTTAGGCTGAATAAGAAGAATAGTATATTATATTACAAGTCATGAAAATGTTTCATTGCAGACGAGAAGACTTGTTCAAAGCCTCCGATGTATTCTATTTTTTTAAATCGGTAATTATAGAAGCTTAAAATTATAGAAAAAATTAGGTTTGCATAAATCATTAGAGCCGTGACAAATTTAAGAAAACGTTGTCATGACAAGTAAACAAAGTGACAAATTTTATTATTATAAAAATTTGACGCGTTGTGTTTGCTTTCTTGCTACCGGTAATTTTCCCTTTGAAAACGATGTCGCAATGCGAACAACTGTTGCTTTTTTTAAAAAATTGTCATATGTGACACTTCGTATTGTGATAAAGATGTGCGAGATTAACAAATATGCGAATATTAGGAACAGTATGATTTGGAAACGCTACATCTAAATGCGTTGGCAACTCTATAACATTGTCTTTATTTCAACCACAAATTTAAATGTAGTAAAAGTACGAATAAATAAATAAACCATAGGTAAGTAATTACAATATCTGTGTACTCGGTATTTGTCAACGTAAGTATTTTGAGAGAATTTTACCTTATAAACAAGTTTATTACTAATGTCAAAATTTAATTGCAACAACTGACAGGACTGTCAATTGCCAAAACAAAATTTTTCAGAGCTATTGCTACTGCATTCAATTATTACAAAAATATTTGGAACGACTCGTCAATTTACGGGGTTGTAAAAATGCTAAAAAAATATGCAATTTCGAGAAAAAGTTAATAAGAAATATTGTTGCTCTCGACGAGTTATATTACTGGTTAAATTTAATGTACTTATTTCATTTACACCCTGTATATCAGTAGTAAGTATATGCAACATATAAAGGAAACGTATATTATATGTATAATTTACATTGAATATAGTTCTTCTATATCTTATACCGACGGAATTTATACAATATACCATTTTTAAATCAGCTTTACTTATATTACACGTATAAAAAGACAGTCTGAGTTTTCTGGGCGGCCTCCCTGCTCCCCCGACCTTGCATCAACTTCCTTTTTCATATTCCCCAAATTAAATTTAGTGTTTAGAGAGAGACGTTATGATACAATTTAGGAATTTAAATGAATTTGGCACAGGTTCTGTAAGACATCCCACCAAATGCGTAAGTGGACTGCTTCCGGAAGTATAAACAATGCTGAAAGTATATCAGTTGAGGCGTACAGGAGAATTGGAAACCTCTATCTACAGTTTTTAACTTTCTAATTCTCTAATTCTAATAGGCAGATGTACTATGTTCAATTTGGCAGAAAGTCATCGTCACAATCTTTATTACGAGTATTTATACTTATATTTTTCAGGATAGTCTTGCAGTATCCACCACAATATGGTTTTGTGTTTATATTTAAATTTATATCAGACAGAACGTATGAGGTATATGAATTTCAAAATATTTCGTATGTGAATTATTTATAGGTTATATTGCAAACATCAATTGTAAAATTATGACATGATTGACACGACATACGTGAAATAATTTTTCCCGTCACTCCGTAAGTTACAGGATAGCGAGCTGAAAAAGCGAGCTGGTGTAGAGCGATAAAACAAAACAAATTTAACCTTTATGGCAGGACCGGAATGGGGTATTCTATTAATTTTTTTTCGGCTGCATTTTGCTTGATTCATAAATACTAAAATTTAAAGTCTATTTCACTGACGTGAGATTATTATTTTTTTAAATTATAACAAATTTGAAATTTATGTGATTTAATTGCTCAGATAAAATTTCTATATACATACAGCGCTATGTATGCGTTAAATACAAAATCTTTTTTTTTTATTTATTTGGAATCATTGTAGGGGCGGCTCGGATAAAATTCGTGAGTGAGTTAGGTTAGGTTAGGTTGGGTTAGGTTTAGATTAGGTTTAGGGTAGATTAGGTGTAGGTTAGGTTTAGGTCAGGTTTAGGTTAGGTTTAGGCTAAGTTCAGGTTAAGTTCAGACTAGGTTAGGTTTAGCTTAGAATTATGTTAGGTCCGGGTTAGGGTAGGCTAGGTTTAGGTTAGGTTCAGGCTAGGTTTAGTTTGGGTTAGGTTAGGTCTAGGTTAGGTTTAGTTAGGTTAGGTTAGGTTTGGTTTGGTTTGGTTTGGTTTCGTTTCGTTTCGTTTCGTTTCGTTTCGTTTCGCTTGGCTTGGCTTGGCTTGGCTTGGCTTGGCTTGGCTTGGCTTGGCTTGGCTTGGCTTGGCTTGGCTTGGCTTAGGTTAGGTTAGGTTAGGTTAGGTTAGGTTAGGTTAGGTAAGGTTAGGTTAGGTTAGGTTAGGTTAGGTTAGGTTAGGTTAGGTTAGGTTAGGTCAGGTCAGGTCAGTTAGGTTAGGTTAGGTTATTTAGGTTAGGTTAGGTTAGGTTATGTTAGGTTAGGTTAGGTTAGGTTAGGTTAGGTTAGGTTAAGTTGAGTTGAGTTGAGTTGAGTTGGGTTGGGTTGGGTTGGATAGGGTTGGGTTTTGTTAGGTTAGGAGTGTGCGTGACAAAAATTTTCGCCCGCAATGTCTCTCAAACTACAATTTCAAAAATTATAATTCTTTCGCATTCTTCTTCGTTACATCCATGTGAAGAGCTGATTAGATTTTGATCAACCGGAAGTACCCTCATTTAACATTTTTTCTTGAAAAACCGATCTCAAATATTATTTTTCACATTTAGGGCCGGTTTTTCATTAGCTGGTTAAGCTACGGTTAACTTAACCATGATTATGTTTAATCAGCACAAGTTAACCACGGTTAGTGCAAAGAGCGTTTTTCAATCGTATACGCATCTTTGATTAAATTAACCCTGGTTACCCAGCTTCTAGTTTAGGTTGGCAATAGAAGTGTATGACTGGTGTTATCTTCATGTTGCTAGAGCTGTCAGTGTTTTTTTACTACTATTTTGTGTTGTGAAATAATACATTAGAAAAATGTCTGAGAAACGCAACAGAAATGCTAATGTTAGTAGTAGCTGTTTTATAGCTGGAACAGCATTATTTCTGGAAAGTATCGTTATTTAAATATAATATAGGACGCGAGCAGTCATGCGACTATGTTGGCCCTGACAAGCAGATATGGGGGCACGTGTGAGAATAACCAGTGGCGTAAATAGGTGTATGCAGTGTATGTCGTCGCATGGGAGCCCGAAAGCCTAGGGGGTTCTTCGACGTTCTGCTGAACTATATTTAGATATAAACTTTAAATTCTAAAAGAAGAAAATAGAAACTGATTGTGATTTTTGGCCTTTAAGATTCCTGATTACAACAAAGAAAAGCTTGATTACAACATAGAAAAACTGATTACAACAATGAAAATTACTATTTACGCAAAAAATTTATTATAATTATTATCACCGTATACTTAGAATTCTAATGCTCTTAATTTTTTTCTTGGAGGTTTATAAATCAGGCGGTAACAGAAATTATGTAGATGGCAATGTCATAATGTTTCATTCCAAATTTCATGATTTCCCAATTCCATGTGGTCGACAAGTAAATTTCACACTCGGTGACAAATAAACGACGTGAACTCAGAAAATCTTAAAATTTTGATTGAAAATTGATAACATTTGTAAGTCGTGTACATAATTATTATTACCTGT
Source organism: Harpalus rubripes (assembly GCA_963082715.1). Lineage (NCBI taxonomy): Eukaryota > Metazoa > Arthropoda > Insecta > Coleoptera > Carabidae > Harpalus > Harpalus rubripes. The sequence goes on from OY720448.1 coordinate 89,109,206, forward strand.
TATTCTGAAAGGAGCCCCATATCTGCTTGTCAAGGCCAACAAAGTCACTTATCTGCTCGTGTTATATAGATATATTATTTCACTTTTCACGTGCTATATAACCAAGTTTATAATTATTTACCTTTCTGTTCGATGCGTTACAACCTCTTCGATCAGTCCCAGTATATATTACACCAAAAGTTTTGATAAACGGAATCTTCGAAAAAATTCAACATCATCCCATTGGGTAAAATGATCTGGCTTTTGTCTTACTGTGTAAGGTTTTCTATTATTAATCATATGATTAATTAATTCAAATTCTTCATCAGAACTTAACTCAGCAATAATATCCATTGCGCTGTGCTGTTGTAATCACGGTTAAGTACGCTAACCCGCCAATTTTCATCGGTTAGAATTCTTCGGTTAAATAACAATATTTAATCACGATTAGCAATTGAAAAACGCATATTCACATTTTAATCATGGTTATCCCTAACCAAAGCACTAACCAGCGATTGAAAAACCGGCCCTTAGTGTTATAAATATTAAAGAACATTGTATTCTCTCTACGATTATAAAGAAATTAAATTTCATAAATTAGCCAGCTATGGTAGAAACATCTATTAAGAAAATTCTGATTGGAAAGATGTCAGTGTCAAGTGCAATTGACATATTTGTAGTATATTTGTATTATAATTTTACTCGAAATATAGGATCTTTTTGTTCGAAACTTTCCGTATGGAATTTGTATAAAATACATATAACTGTCGAAAGGTAATGTACTTACAAGAAATTTAATATCTTTTGCAAGGAACTTCTGTGTGGATTTTATAGAAAATACATACGCACTTACAAAAATTCTACCGGTAGATACCGCATCTACCTACTGTGTTCGAAAACACGAGTGGTAAATAGTTACCATGTTCGAAATTAGTTCAATATCTACCAGATCCATCTACCGGATTCATGAAGAATCTAATCTCAAAAAAAGGTAGTGATGCAAAGCGAAGCGCGCGCTTTAAAAGTGGAAATGTGTTCAAAATAGGACTGCTCAGTTTGTTAACTACGTAAAATTTCTAACCTGTTTCAAATTTTTTCATAGGTTATGGATCTACCCTGTTTACCACTTGCGTTCTTAAAATATCAATTCTGGTAGCTATAACCTGATAAAAGCTGTTTATCGGTAACATTTCACCGGTAGAAGTTTCGTATATACCTCGTATAACTGACGGAAGGTAATATGCTGTTCACATCAGATTTTTTTACAAGAAAGTTTTGGAATTTATATAAATTGTGTATATAGAATTAACGGATGGTAAAGTGTCGGTCACATGAGATTTTTTATTTTTTTCTTACTTACGTTCACGTAAAAATAATTGTAAGAACTTCTGAAAAAATTATAAGAATGTTTTTTTATGGACCTTAATGTCCAATTTTTAGAATTTATGTTTACGCATTATATGAATATTTATGTACGTGCGAGTATGTTGTATAAATTAGTTTCTTTTTTACAGGTCTGTTATGTGAAGAAGATGTCCGAAACTGTGCAACTTCACCACTTTCACAGCTGGCTGAAGGTAACGTACCGACCATAAATTTTATATCCAAGTTATACACCCTCCGTAACAAACTAATAAAAAAACTAAGACATAATGTTCCTAGAAGTCAAGGTTACAATTCTAAAAAAAATAGCCAAACTTTGCTATCCCATTTTTTCTCACTTTTCAAGTATATTTATGATAAACTTTTTATGAGACGTGGTATTGTCTCTGCGATTTTTGCTATGAACACTCTGTCTTAGAAAAGTCGCGCACAACTTGAGTGATTTATCGCATATCCCCCGAGGCCCTTACCGGCTTCACTTGTTCTTTTTCTTCTCGCCGAGACGCCAGAGCAGAACGCAGCAGGCACTTCACATAGGTTCCGCTTGTTTTTAACTGAAATTTATTTGTTTTACCTCGGTAAATATTACGTTAGCTGAAAAACAGTTAGTGAAGTATTAGCGTAATGTGAAGTTTTAATTTACGAGATTTGGAAATTTAAAGGAGTGCAATTTTATTTCCTAAATGTGAATTACAAACGTAAAACTATTTGACGGGTCGATTCTGTTCACATCTGGAAATCTTACAGATCTGTACATTTGTAAAAAAATAACAAAATCGCAACGAAACCTGCCACTTTTATGTATAATTTTATATCAACAAAAATAGATGCGTTTTTGTCAGGTTTTTGCAGATTTACAGGGGTAGGATTCTGTAACTCGTCCGTTATCAAACTGTACCGTTCTCACTATTGGAACGTATATTTTATAAGATGATTGGCATATTTACGTCACAGTTGTCAAATAAAAAGTCATTTTCAGATTTACAGAATCCTATACCCCAGATCTGTACAGGTGCATAGTCTAGGCCATTCAAAGTCACGCACGTATACATAATAATTTCTAAACCTAATGATCAACAAACAAATAAATGTCGTGACCATCTTAATACAAAAAAGAATTTCTATACTGAATTTTGAGTTAAATAGATAAACAGAGTTAAAATATGAATATTGAAATTTAGAAACGTTTATATAAAGTTATTTATCTATTATTGCTCTTACCCTCGCCTTGTTACACTCGTTCTCATTGGTGATGTTTATGATCTCAAACTAAATAATAAACCTAAAGTTTGGACCTTGCAATGTTTAGCTTTATGATTTGGATTTAGAGACACTAAATTCTGAAGTGTGAATGGAGTCATTACATAATATGCGGCCAAAGTCTTTAAATTGAAAGTATAAACCATAAATCTAAACCTAATTTTCATTTTTGAATGTACCTTAAGTGATCTTAATCAAAATAAAATAAATAAATATATCATCACGGCTTATTACCCATTACTGGGTGTGCCAATCTGCTTTGTACAGATATCGGTAATGTTGAAATATTTGTACCGTGCGGGCGCTTACCAGGCGTCACCTCACGGGCACTCATTGCTGGCGTGGAGAGTGCACCACAGGGGTCAATTTTGTGCCATTTAAAATTGAAAATATTTGGCGTCGGTCGGAATCGAACCCGGTTCCCCAGACTCAAGACCTGACACTCAGACACGCGGCCACGAGACCCCATCTTAATCGATGTATAATAACTTATTTCTCCCCGTAACAATGATTTATATGTATGAAGGCAACCCATAGATCATATTTTAATCCGTTTTACATGCTCATGTAAACTTGTTAACACATGACGTCATTGTTTCTAGTGACATATTTATGACGTAAACCCATTACTGGCTGGATGCCCTATCCTATAAGTATCTTGACTTTTCATTATTATTAAATTTTCAGCACGATTTTTCTCAGAATTTTTATGTAAAAAAAACAAATGACATTCGGAAGGTGAATCGCTCATATTAACGTGTATTTTTAAAAAATAAAATCGACGTGTTTTAATTTTAAAAAAAAAACCAGTTGAGTACGCTATTTTTTCTAATATTCCATACTTTAATCCCACACTGTATATTTCGTTTTTACTCGAAGATATTTCAAATATCAGAACTAAATACTTACAATGAGAAAAGTGTGAATTTCTATGTAAACTTATATTAGCAATATTTTATTTTAATACAGTGTGTCAAAAAAATCCTAACTCGGAGTACAATAAGGTTGCTTGTTGTTTTTACTGCAATAAATTTACATTATTTTTAATATATAAACATCAATAATATTTTATTATACGGGCAACCAAGCTCTTTTATTTTTATTTGCGTCTTCGCGATAGTATAGAGGAGAACGTGGTGAAAATTTAAAATATGTGCTCGAAATTTTCACCTCAGGTGTAATAAAATTAAATAAGAAGGCCATGAAATACAATCCTTCTTAAAGATCATAGGTTGCTATCGCGTTCAAGACTTTAATGCCTGGTCTTATAAAGGACAGATTGAATTTACTCGTATTTCCATAGTAAATTAATTTAAATGGACAAATTCTAATCAAAACAATTTTATTTACGTAACGCAAAATTAGGAAATTTTTGATACCCCCTCCCCCCTTTGTAACGCACCCGTAACGCAAACATGAACCCCCCTCCATATATTACGTAACGCAGTACTTGACCCCCCCCCCATTTTTTCTGGATATAAAAGTATATGGCCTACTTAATATTCAGTTAAAATTTGAAACAAAAACTATTTAATTTAATGTACATAAAGATGAAAAATAATGTACTACTCTTGCCCTACGGCTTGTCACCCCAATTTCTTTACTGGATATAAAAGTATATGGCCTCCTTAATATACAGTTAAAATTTGAAACAGAAACTATTTAAATGAATGTACATAAAGATGAAAAATAACAGAACAGAACAGAAACTGTTTAAATTAATGTACACAAAGATAAAAAATAATGTACTACTCTTGCCCTACGGCTTGTCACCCCAATTTTTTTACTGTATATAAAAGTATATGGCCTCCTTAATATTCAGTTAAAATTTGAAACAGAAACTAATTAAATTAATGTACATAAAGATGAAAAAATAACAGCACAGAAATTAAAAGCATATGCATTTCCATATGCTTTTAACAAACTATTGAAAGGTTTTCCTTATCAACACTACTGAATTGCATTGCACGAATGAAAGACCACTGGCCCGAATTTGAACTGTGCCCGACATATTATGTTGACTGTTATTGAAAACAAACGACTGCCTGCATATACGAATTAGCACCGCGAAATTTGAATGTTTAAAAACTATTAAAGCAAGTTTAGCAATATTTTTTATAATTTATCGTTACGTTACGCACACATTAACCCTCCCCCACCCCCTCGTAACGCTGCGTAACGCTACTCTTGACCCCCCCCCCTTGAAGCGTTACGTAATATAAGGACAGCCCCTAAGTAACATTGCTGTAAAAAATTCGATTGTCAATTGTAGAATTAAATATTCCAATTATTTCTGATCATCCCTACATTCATACTAAGAGTCAAGTAATACCAATAAACTTATTATAATAATTGCTCAAAATGACGACCATCAAGCCAGGATTTGTTTGAATTTCTTGTGCTGCCGTACACTAGCATAGTTCTAGGAAGCAAACTGTAGAGGCGCGACAGTGCTTAAATTTTAAGAAAATGAATTAAGTCACCTTTGAGTTGAAAACATTTTGCAATATTTTGTATTGCAAAGTCACATAAATCATCGCACATGTCATTGAACCTACGCTTTAACATCTTTATTTATTTGGTAATTTAATTTATAAAAGTTTATAGTTTTAGTTATAGTGTCAGTAGTGATTTATTTTGTGATTTCTACAGTTTTAAAGTCTATTAACTGTGTTTTTTTTTTGACGTAATATAGAACTGAAATTCAATAAACTGATGAAAATTTGTTGTGCTGTTTGATATAAAGTGCAGTGCAAAGAAGCAGATAGACGTTTATTTTTATATTTAATGACGAAATGTACCATTTTCAATACCATTTTATCTTACATATAAACAAATATTAAAATAGAAGTGTATGTCTAAGTGACTATACTCTATCCGTTTTAACTAGAGACGAGATGGCGTTTCGAGCTCGACCGTTTTTACATGTATTAAATAAAGAATTCAAATTTTGGCGCCATTCCTGGATTTTTAAAAATTCTTTCTAATTAAATTTTTTTCAGTAATTTTGTCTTGTACGTACATGTGCTAATCTATTTTCTGTTTTTATGTATATACTTATAATGTCCCTACCTTTTTTATACATTTCGGCGAAAGGGGCATGCATAAATGAAAACCGCATTATTCAAATAAATTTTAAAGAAAACATAAAATAAAAATATAAATATCCTATATACTAAAATATATACATTATATGTATAAACTATATACACCGTTAAATATGAACAAAATAATGTTCTAAACTAATTTCTTTGTTCCTGGGGTGATCCGAATGACTCTTTTTCCTCATGTTCTTTTATAGCTTTCTAAATATTACATCGTCGTATGCCCAGTTCTGATGCCACAATTTGGACATTTCCTAATTTGGAATATGCATTCGTGGCACGATATGTGCAGTGTAAATTATACGCCACTTTTTTTGCCCGCTTCGGAGGACCTTTCCTTTTGGATATTTTAAAAGAATGGCAGAGCCAGGTTCAGGATTTTTACCCATAATATTAACGAAGAGAACAATAACAAAACTAACGAACTACTAACTAAAAACTAAGAAAACGCGCACAATGAAAACTATGTAATATGAAATAAAATTGTAAAACACTATGAAAATTATATAAACGAAAAAAACAAACAAACACAACTGAACAGAAATTGATAATGTGTAATAAATCGTGTACTATTAACTTTGTTGACATTTATATATTTTGTCAGACGGCAAAATAATTGATACAGTTGTCAAGCAAATTTATATTTCGTCTCAATTATTTTACTGTGTAAACTCGGTTCACGTTTGAACCAATCAGAGTGCTAGAATCTTAAGCCCTATCTCACCCAACGCTATATAGTTAAAACGGATAGAGTATAGTAATTTTAAATTTATTTAGAAATGAATTTATAGTTATTTTTTTGTGATTGTTTAAAATATATGTGTGTATCTATATTCAATTCTCATATCTTTTATTTTCAAAATTCACAATTTCAATTTGTGTATATAATGACAGGTCACCTATGTCACAGTGTCACAGACTACCTACCCGACCAAGCCATCACAGTGTACGTTAGTTTATGGAAGCAATCTGTAGATGTCACAATTTCGTATTTCGAAAAATACATTGTGTGTCCTATCTGTTGTTGAGGTGACCCGAGGTTTTCGTAATCGCGAAAAGTATGCTCATTCATAATGCGTCTGCAATTCAATGCTAAAAGTTAAAATAAGCAAATAATAACTAAAGTGATAGGGCACAGCCAACCAAAAAAATCTGATGTGGACACCACAGAACTACCTTGTACGCAAGACCAACATGAAATATAGACTTATAAAATTTCATGTATTTGACGTAATTTGACATTAACATTATTTTTATATTTATTTTTTTGTACTTTTTTGTCTTCATCCATAGCATGCTTTATTACAAAAACCAAAAAGTATATAATTTTTAAATTTACATTCCTCGCTTATACAAAGGGCTAATTTAATAATATTAGGTGTGCTAGACGCAGAATTTAGTTCTCTAAAACTATTATTTGCAGCATTTATTTCTAAAATCAAAATAAAACTATTCAAGAAAAACTGTTAGCAACTTCAGGTAATATCACTTCCGGTTAGCCTATTTTATCCAAATTCTACTATGTTGTTCCCATTAACATACATGTTTTACATACCAAATTTGAAAAGTTTCGGATTACATTTTAAAATAGTTTTTCATTAAAATCTAGTATAGGCTTCAAGTAAAGTTCCACTTCTGGAAATTATTGTAACGTATTTGACGTAATTTGACATTAACAGCAATTTTTTTTATTTTTTTGTTATTTTTGTCCTAATCCATAGCAAGCTTCATTACAAAAACCAGAAAGTATTGTAACGTTTTTATTTATTTGGGTGAAGTGTAAATATTATACAATTATTATTAATTAAAATTAAGTGTTTATTAAACTATAATGAAAGTTACTATTACTAATATTAAACAATTATTAAAAACTAATTAAGACTAAAACTATAATTAACTAGATATCACTATCACTATTAATTTATGTAACCAATTAACACTACTATTTATTTCCACGATATTACTAAATTATTTATTTCACTACGCATTCCAATCTTAGACTGCCGGTCTGTTGCAGACTCTTGTAGACTGTTTACACGACATTTATATCACTATATTTATATCACTATATACTTATATCATGTTCAACTGTCCGCCTACCGACCTCCTCAGCGTCTATATACTCAACTGCTCGGACAGAAGTTACCTCTTTCACCTCACTGTCTGTCTATTTATTTAACTAACTTTCTCCTTCCACAGCCTCAGTATCACCGACTGTCCGATTGCCACAATTCTTCAACACCACTGCCGAGTATTCACTTCCACTTGCTGTTACCGTCCCCGTATACCTAGCTGCCCAGTACTCTTCAACACTACCGATTATTCTCTTTAACAGCTATTCCGGTATACCAGTAACTTCCCGACTCGCCATTACTGTCCTTGCACACTATAGCTTCCCAATACTCGTCAACACTACCGAGTATTCGCATCCACAGCTATCCCAATATACCAGTAACTTCCCGACTACCTACTCGACACCAACTGCATACGCTCACTACGATACTGCTGTGCTTCTCACTAACACTTTACTGTATAACACTCCATGTCAATATCTCTGACTCTGTAACTGACTGTCTCTACAGCTGCCATTATTGCGTTATGCGAGATACGTACGTACGTACAGACCGTGATGTCTGTACGTACGAAAGTAGTCAAAATGGATTCAGGGATGGTCAAAATGGATATTTCCGTTGAAATCTAAAAGCCGAAATTTTTCGCGATTACAATACTTCCTTTACTATGTACAAGGAAATGAAAAAGGTAGATTACTCTTTTATGAGTCTGCGTAACTCGAAACTGTGCATTTCCAGATTTGAGTTTATTATTAAAAGTTAATTTATTTTGCATCCCCTATAAATACCCTACAAATTTGTAACACGTATTAACACCCAGTAAATCTAAAGAGTAATACTTTGAAGGGAGCAAAATGAATATTAATGAATATATTATTACTTTTTAAAACGAACGAAAATTCTCATTATTTTTTTACTAATCCCCGTATTTATTACCCGAAGTTGCTTTATTACAATACTAATTAATTATTCTTTCGTAAATAATGAACTCTTAATAGGAATTAACCAATAAACGAATAATTGTTTTTTACTTCCTTGTACAAAGTAAAGGAATAATTGCGAAAAAAATCGGTTTTCAGATTTCAACGGAAATATCCATTTTGACCATCCCTAAATTAATTTTGACTAATTTCGTCGTGACGTTTGTAATTACGTACGTACGTACGTATCTCGCATAACTCAAAAACGGTAAACCGTAGAAAGTTAAAATTTTGTATTTAGGACCGCTATAACATATAGTTATGCACACCCCTTTTTGGTCATTACATAATTTCCAGAAGTGGTACTTTATTTGAAGCCTATAATAGATTTTAATGAAAAATTATTTAAAAATATAATCCAAAACTTTTCAAATTTGTTGACTTTTATGTCAATTGGAATAACAGCAAATTTTGGTTAAAACAGGCTAACCAAAAGTAATATATTAACTGAAGTTGTTAACAGGTTTTCTTGAATAAAATGGTTTCATTTTGATTTTAGAAATAAATGTTTGAAATAAGAGTTTTAGAGAATTAAATTCTGCGTCTAGCACATCAAGTATTATTAAATTAGCCCTTTAAATTTAAAACTTATATACTGTAACGTGTGTGTCTATTTATAGCGGTGACGTAATCGCGCTAGTAGCCGGGCGACGTAAGCGAACAGGTCGCGACGTGTTTAATTACTTCCGGTCGCCTGAACCTTTTGTGTTTATTGTTATTATGCGGTCGAACATTCTAGAGCTTTTCTAGAAGGTAATGACAGCTGTATAAAAGGGACGCTGCTATGCTCGAGTGAGTCAGTTACATGCAGAGTCATGGAGATATTGTCATGGACTGTTAGAGAGTAAAGTGTTAGGAGAAGCACAGCAGTATCGTAGTGAGCGTATGCAGTTGGTGTCGAGTAGGTACTCGGGAAGTTACTGGTATATTGGGATAGCTGTGGATGTGAATACTCGGTAGTGTTGGCGAGTATTGGGAAGCTATAGTGTACAAGGGCAGTAACGGCTAGTCTGAAAGTTACAGGTATACCGGGATAGCTGTAAAGAGAATACTGGGTAGTGTTGAAGAGTATTGGGAAGCTAGGTATACGGCAAGTGGAAGTGAATACTCGGCAGTGGTGTTGAAGAATTGTGGCATACGGATAGTCGGTGATACTGAGGCTGTGAAAGTTAGACAGAGGCTTACATAAATAGACAGATAGTGTTGTGAAAGAGGTGACTTCAAGTATTTGAATATACAGATGCTGTTGAGTCAGTTAAGTATATAGACGCTTTGGAGGTCGATAGGCGGACAGTTGAACATTGTATAAGTATATAGTGATATAAATATAGTGATATAAATATCGCGTAAATACTCTATAAGAGTCTGCAACAGACCGGCAGTCTAAGATTGGAACACGTAGTGAAATAAATAATTTGTAATATCGTGGAAATAAATAGTAGTGTCAATTGGTTAAATAAATAGTGTTTAGTTTTAATGTTATTTAGTTAATTATAGTTTTAGTCTTAAGTAGTTTTTAATAATTGTTTAATATTAGTAATTGTAACTTTTATTATAGTTTAATAAACACTTAATTTTAATTAATAATAATTGTCTCATATTTACACTTCACCCAAATAAATAAAAACGTTACAATACTTTCTGGTTTTTGTAATGAAGCTTGCTATGGATTAGGACAAAAATAACAAAAAAATAAAAAACATTGCTGTTAATGTCAAATTACGCCAAATACGTGCAATCTGATAATTGGGTCTATACTTCATATTAGTCTTGCGTACAAGGAAGTCGTGTGGTGTCCACATCAAATTTTTTTGTTTATATTTGTTAGTTCTTGTTTAGTATATTCTACTATGATATTTCATTTTGAAGAATAATTCAAGATCGCAGTCACGTGATGCACCGCATGCAGCTTTTATTCTGTCATCTGCCGTCTTCGCTCGCAAAGTGTGAAAATGCGAACGACAAGACAACGACGCGAACTCTCAAATGCACTCGACGACTATCCACGCAAACTTTTACAAATAACTTTTACAAGCACGACTTTTCCGCCTGGAAAATCGCTCACTAATGAATTACGGACAGCTGGAGCGTTTTTCCGGAGAAAAGATTTTGTTGATAAATAAAATCTTGGGAAGTAGCCGCACTTGGGTGTAGTTTTAAAACTAGTTTAAAGTTTTATGTGAGAACTTGTTTGTCCAACGCGAATTTCCGTCAGCACATGTGGCACACAATTTTCAATTTAGTTATACATATGTGGATAATGGTAGAAGTGGGTGCGTAATAGTATATTATACAACGACGCTATAATGGATATTATTATCGAGGATGAAGTTTACAACACGAGCGAAAGAAGCGAGCAAGGGTTGTAATCATCCGAGGTAATAATAGCCATTATTAGTGATGCACGACGAGGCGAGAGTACTATCGCATCTCGTCTCGTCTCGTTGCATTATGCGAAACGAGAACGAGAGCGAGATTGCAATTTAAAATTTGAGGCGAGATCGATATAACAACTATAAGAAATCTCGCGAGATTCTCGCGAGAGTCTCGCAATAAAAAGTATTTGTAACTTTGTAGCTTTGATTCATAAATTCAATGAAACATGCACCGTACAGGGAGTGGAGTCAACGGTAATTCGTGCATAGAACACGTGAATGTAGAAATTATATGAATTGACTATATTTTTTGAGTCGATCTAGAATCGAATGATATCGGTCGCAAAGCGAAGAAATGCAAAATAAAAACTAAATCGGTTTTGCATCTAATAGAACTAGTTTCTAGAACTAGGGTTCTCGTGGCCGCGTGCCTGAGTGTTAATAAAATTCTTGTCGTCCTTGAAAAGTAAAGGATCTATTATTAAGCGTCGATAGGAGCCAACAAGGAGTGAAGCGGAGTGATTGGTTGCTAGCGGATTCCCAGTGTAGCGCTTTTTTATGAGTAAATCTTACTTAAATAGTAGGAAATAGTTAATGATAAAGTGAAGAAACTTTTAGTTACAAAAAATAATTTTTTAAATGTTTAATTAGTTTTACTGATGACAGAATGTTCGTATTGAAATAATTTGGTGACTAGAATTTAGTGTATCGTCTCTTTATTATAGTTATACCACTGTAAATACACGGAAGACGGAACGATTGGTGCGAACTAGTCTTTTGTACTTCAACTGATACGTAAATACCGAGGTAAATACATAGTGCGCAATTAGAAATATATTTAGATTACAGTAGTAAATTACTACAAAACAAAAAACGGTAAATCGTTCTAATTCTATTCATAGTTAAAAACGCATTTTTTGCCATAAATCCATGGTTGCCTGGACCAAAAGCTCATAAAAACTGTAACTTTATAATTAATTTTTACCTTTATATGCAGAGCTAAAATAATTGTTTCACATGACAGACGCAGAATTTAAATCTCTGTAACTTTTATTTGAAGTATTTTTGCATAAAATAATTAGATAACGGTAAGGTTTTTTATAGCTTATTTAAACAAATATGCATCCATAAACATATTATGTACATGTATTGTTCGCTATAGTGTAGAAAATAAAAATCTGTTACGAGTAAGACATACAAGTAGGACAATAATTTGATTTGAAAAGAAGAAAAAAGAACATCTTATCATATTATCTTGCGTCGAAAAGAAAAAGAATGAAAGGCTCTTTTCTAGCGCACAATTTGATTTACGAATAACATTATTCTATAGACAGAATATAAGCACTTAATTGAAATGCTTCACAAAAATAACAATACTTCTACGAGTAGAAAAAAGAAATAACGAATATTTTAATTAATTTCACGAGAGAAAGCTTATGAGAGAAAAGTTGTAAATAGAAATACTATTAATAAAAAATGTTGCTGTCAGGAAGGTTTATGTAGGTTGTTTATAAAAGTTAATGAACTGCAAATAACTGAAATTCGTACTTCATTTATTAGACATAAATAAATCAAAACAAAATGTTTTAGATTTTAAAAAAATGACAAAACTACTTGAAAATGAGTAATCAACTTACCGGTAATTTCGAAATTTGGATACTTTACTCACAACCAAAATTTGCAAAAAAAATCCATATAAAGGCAATGTTTATGCTAAATATGTAAGAGCACAAAAATGATGTTATTGTGAGAATATGTAATGTAATGAACAGTATAAAATAGTTACTTATGCAACAAGTGTGTAAAGTAGTACTTTTTTGGTCGAGTGCGAGACAAAAAACACTATTTTACAGACGTGTTGCATACAACATTTTTCCTACAACCGAAATGTTAGTGATGTTTCTCATAATACTGAGTGTACAGGCATCCAGCATCTTCAAGTACTGTTAGTGTTCTTTCTCATAATATTTATTTTATTTTATTTTATTTTATTTTAAACATACAATGCTCGACAGGCTACAAACCCAATAATGAGCAAAGAATAATAATAACAATACATAATATAATGTAATGAAAAAATAACAAGCAAAATATTCATTTTAACGAATGAAACAAACTCAGTGTAGTAAATGATGTTTTTACTTAACTCTATAAGTTATCATTAAACAAACATTTAATCATTTGAACAGCATTGTTAACAAAAATATCAAAACAATTATACATCGAATTATAGATATTACACATATTATTAATTGGCGATCGTGAAGCGATGTTAGTGCGTGGTATAGGGAAATAAAATGGTGTATAATGTCTAGTAGAAGAGTAGGGAATTTGGAAATTAAGGTAAGAGAGAGACAGAGGGTCATCAATGCGAAAGTGGATTAATTTATGTAAATGTGTGAGGCAAATTTTTGTTCTACGTTGCTCAAGAGATTCCATTTGAAAAATATTTAGTAGAATATTGTATGATAAATCTCGAGGTGGATAATAATTCATTATTTTGAAATAAATATATTTTAAAAATTTCTTTTGAACTGCTTCAAGAGCAGCAATGTGAACAATATAAATAGGATACCAAATAACCACACAGTATTCTAATTTAGAACGAATAATTGAAAAATACAAAGTAAAAATTGCTTGAATATTATAAAAATTTCGTGTATTTCTGATAATAAAACCAAGCAACTTATATACACTGGATAGTAATTGATTAACATGGGGATTAAATGTAAGTTTTGCGTCATACAATACACCAAGGTCCGTTATTTGACTGACTCTACCAAGACTAAAGTCATTAATATTATAGTTATAATGAATAACTGATTGTTTACGCGAAAAAGACAATGTTTTACATTTACTTAAATTTAACGCTAGTCTATTATTTGAACACCACATAAAAATATTATTTAAATCCTCCTGTAAAGAGATACAATCTTCAACAAGATTAATGGACCGATATATTTTAAGATCATCTGCAAAAAGGCATTTGTTGTTAACAATGACATACGAAATATCATCGATGAACATAAGGAATAGAAGAGGTCCAAGGTTAGACCCTTGAGGTACACCTGATGTTGCCATATGAGAATTTGACTTACATCCACTAATTTGAACATAAAACTTACGATCCTCAAGATATGAGGAAATTAAATGTATAAGAGCTGTTGAAATGGAAAAAGTTTCAAGTTTTTGAATTATAATTGAATGGTCTATTTTGTCAAATGCTTTGGCAAAATCAGTATAAATGACATCAATTTGACCTTGATTATCCAAAGCATTTGCAATGTGATGTGTAATAGAACAAAGATTACTTGACGTAGACCTATGTCTCATGAACCCATATTGGGAAAAAGAAAGCACTGATTTAATTTTATTATAAATTGTATTAAATATAATCATTTCAAATACTTTACTAAATCCAGAAAGTATGGACACAGGACGGTAATTATTAATAATTTTTTTATCACCTGATTTAAAGACAGGTATAATCTTAGAATTCTTCCATATAAAAGGGAATGTGTTAGTTTTTAAGGCCAAATTAAAAATGTGGAACAAAACTATAGACATTGAATAGGCACAATCCTTAATTACAATATTTGGAACAAGGTCTGGACCTGCAGTAAGATTGGATTTAAGTTTTCTAATTGCCAAGATTATCTCATCAACAGTAATAATAGTAAGATTCATTTCATTACTGGAAATAACTGTAGCAGGAATAAACACGTTTGTGGCATGAGGCTCAAAAACACTGTGAAAATAACTGGCAAAACTATTCACAATTTCTTGAGATGTACTTAATTTATTATCATTTATATACATTGGGTTGGGATAATTTGAACAATTACGTTTGGAATTTATACTGTACCAAAATTTGCGAGGATCAGTATTAATACTATTTTCACACTTCAGAGTATATTGTTTATACGAATATTGAATATCACGCTTAATTTTACATCTTAAATATCTGAAGTGATCGTGATAAGTTTTAATATTAGGATGTTTTCTGGACATTTTCAAATAATGATTTTTCATTTTAAGATCTTTCCGAATAGGACTAGTAATCCATGGAGGAAAAGAGCTTCTATTGACAAAGGAGTAAGGAACGCACTCTTCAAAAAAACCATACAGTATTGTGTACAAGTGAGTACAAGCATCATTGACATTAGTGAATGTAGCAAATTGATTCCAATTATAATTAAATATTAAATCATATAGTTTAGAGTAATTTGCTTTATTAAAATTATAAACTTTAGCATTATTACTACAAATATTCTTGTAACAATTATCTTGATAGGGCAAAGTAATGATTATATTTAGAATAGGATGATGCTTGTAAACTTTTTCAAATACAGAATAATTCTCTTCAGATACAATACAATTAACATTGCTTATAACTAAGTCAAGTAATTTACCCTGAGAATTATAAACATAATTATATTGTTTGAATTCAGAAAATGATAATAAATGCTGTAATTTTAAAATTATTCTAGATTGATTGTTAACACAATTCTCAGAAAAATTTTTATTAGCATACTCGGGTATATTAAAGTCCCCAACAATGACGAAATTATTACAGTTTATTAATGAAAAGGTTTCGAAAAAGTCGAATAATTGTTCATACAAATCAGAGTTTAGTGCTGGAGGAATATAAATGCCAAATACATAAATAAATGAGTTATTTTGATAAACTTTAACGCAAATCATATCGATTATTGGTGGCAAAAGCTGATTATATACATGAAGGGAAACATTTTCAGATTTAAAACAATTTTTAACTAGTACAACTATACCGCCACCACGAGTGGTATTGAGCATCTGGTGATTACGGTCTTTACGATAGACTAAATAGGCACCATTTGACAATTCACTATCCAATACACTAGAATTAAGCCATGATTCAGAGAGAACTAACACATCAAAATCTATACACGGCAAAAGTGAATAAAGTTGATTGATTTTCATATTAAGTCCTTGAACATTTTGATAATAAATACTTAGCGAAATTGATTTTGTAGTATCTAGTTTTTTTGAACAATAACAGGGTTCCCATTTTTGTACGATATCTTCCACTTCTTATTCCCATCGGAGTTGCGGGCATCAAGATCAGCCTTAATTTGTTTAAATTGTTGCAGTTGTAATGGAGTACGATCAGGATTTATATAAATATTATTAAATTCCACAAATTGACGTAGTTTGCTCGCATTTTTGACAATAGTGAGTGCAGAGGTCGTGTCTTTGAAAACCACTTTGATTAGACGTGGTTTAGATTGCTCATTTGACTTCTTTTTACCAATTCTGAAAGCCTTGGAAATTGATAAATTGACTGAAGGGGCAATTTTTGCTATCATATTATTGACTACTGTTAAACAGTCATTATCTGACTCGACATCCTCGTTAACACCAGAAATAATGATGTTAGTTACACGGTGCTTGCGGTCATTTATTTCAGTTAAAACTGAATCTATTAAGTTATTGGTATTGTTGGAGCTCTGTTTTTGTTGTTGTTCCATATTAATAAGTTTGTCTCTAATCACGTGTATTTCTTCTTGCAGGGAAACAATAAGAGACTTCAATGAATTAACTGAGCTAAATCCTTGTAAACAATTATCACAAAATACTTTTATAGCTCGATTAGCAGACCGAGTAATACGATTAGCTTCTTCAACAGATAACTGTAAGCACACCATATGTGTAGAAGCAGTACATCCATGGCATTGGAAAATCTTCTGGGGATCATTTCCAACACTTTTATTACAATTAGGGCAGTTTTTAGACATATTTAACTAAGCACACGAACTTAGCCGAAAAATCCCGATGCTGAATATTCCTGTGTTGTCACAACAAAGTCTACACCGCACTTTGCAAAAATAGTTGGTTTAATTAAGAAAAATTGTAAAATTTGCAATAATAGACCTTATGTATAGTTTGTGATGTACAAATTTTATAATAACTTTGAAATAGGGCACAGTACCTTGATAATAATAGCCACAGAACACTAGCACTTAGTTTATATAGCAAATATCGAGCACATCAAAATTAAACTGAGTGATTATCACATAAAAATCAACAAATTGTTAAGACAGCACTTAGCACCAAACGACAGCAGACAGAAATTATTGTTATTTTTTGCACAAAATGTAACTTAAACATTTGGAAGAATTTCGGACAGAAGTGGATTAGTCTACTATTATTGCACAAATTGTACATTTAATATTAATATTAAAATTAAGTTAGGTTAGAGTTAGAATACATTTTTTTTTTAAATAAATCTGTTAAAAATTATTACATATGTTGGAAAGACGTAACACCGACTTGGTGAATGATGAATGTAATGTAATGGATTTCTCGGTGGTTGTAGGGCGGAGGTTTTATACAAAAGACAAAACTCTCATTGATGTTAATTTTATTTTAATTCCAATATTTCGTGGTTATTTTACCACTTCATCAGGGAAACTACAGCGTACAAAATTTGTTATTCTACAGAATAGGTTATTACATTCACATTTTTAGAAAAGTACTTACAAACAGTTTTAACTTGAATGAAATTTTCTAACATCGAGAAACATCCTATATCTCTACTAAATGCACGTTAATTTTATAATTTTAGTAGAGATATAGGATGTTTCTCGATGTTAGAAAATTTCATTCAAGTTAAAACTGTTTGTAAGTACTTTTCTAAAAATGTGAATGTAATAACCTATTCTGTAGAATAACAAATTTTGTACGTTGTAGTTTCCCTGATGAAGTGGTAAAATAACCACGAAATATTGGAATTAAAATAAAATTAACATCAATGAGAGTTTTGTCTTTTGTATAAAACCTCCGCCCTACAACCACCGAGAAATCCATTACATTACATTCATTATTACATATGTTTCATTTACAGTCTATATTAATACTTCTTAATAAATTTGGCATATTACCCATTGCTGGGTGTGCCAATCTGCTTTGTACGCAGATATCAGTAATGATGATGACATATTTGTACCGTACGAGCGTTTACCCGGCGTCACCTCACGGGCACTCATTGCTGGCGTGGAGAGTGCACCATAGGGGTCAATTTAGTGCCATTTAAAATTTTAAATATTTGGCGTCCGTCGGGATCGAACCCGGTTCCCAGATTCGCGACCAAACACTCAGGCATTATTATTTATTACCTAATTATATACTTGACAGGTAAATTAACCGAATTTCACTGTTGCCTAGCAACGTTTATTTACTTTTTAATCACTAGTGCGTAAAAAGTATTTTTCACGCACGGTTGTAGGAAAAATAAATAAAGCAATTATTTCGTGGAAAAGTTTGAATTTATGAATATTATTTTACCGCACCAGTAAATTTATGTGAAATAAATTGCTTTTTTAAATTTTTTGCAAATGCAAACTTTATTTATTACTTACTGGGTTTGAATCCTGCCTTCATCTAATTTATAACTTGAAAATTATTTCCAATTTTCAGATACCAAAACCAAAACAAAATTGATCAACGACAGTTTTCAGAGCTCATAAGATGACGCCTGGTAAACATACTCAATGGCCCAGATATATTGTCATTTCGGAAATCTATGAATAAAAAGATATAATGCACCCAGAAATGCGTAAGCCGAGATGATATATTTATTCATTTTTCTATTCCGGTGTCTCTATGAGTCTATAAACGCACTGAAAACACGTCGAGTTGGTACGACTGCTTTCAAAACTGGCAGATGAACGACATATAACCTCAAACTGTCAGTCAACAATGAATTTTCATGTCTAAAGCCCGTATTACACTTCACAATAAATCGTACAATTTATCGTGCAATAAATTGCACAATTTATTTTAAAAAAATATGCATTTTACACTTCACGATATTCTATCAATTTATTGTTGTCGGGAGAAGGGCTACCAACCGCATTTGATGATCAGATATACTCGTATTTTAAAGGTAACTGTTTGTTACGTATAGTTGTGTTTGCGTTTCGAAATCGTTCACAAAAATAAAAACTTCCGTGATACTTACAAAGCACACAAACGTCAAACAGAAATAGTTCAAAGTGTCAAATATTATACAGGTGGCACTGGAAAAGTAACCAAATTTTTTTAAGAAAATCGGAGAAAATAGAACAATCTAATTTTCACAATTTATTGTGAAATTTATTTTCAAAATAAATTGTACAATTTTGCTGCATTACACTTACCGATAATTCGCCAATAAATTGAAGGTTACAAAATTGTACAATTTACTGTGAAGTGTAAAACAGCTATACCTTGTTCCATTTAAGCCATTCAGTATTGCGGAGCATAGGGAATAGTTTTGACATCTCTGATTGGCTGAAATTGGAGACAAGAGACAAGTTTATCCAATGTAATTTCGGCTACTTCAGATTTGCGCTGTTGGCAGTGCCATCTACTGAATGGCTTAAATGGAACAGAGCATATATAATAAAAATTATTAGCGAGAAGCAGTACCAACATAGCTAATAAAAAACACGAAGTCATATTTTTGAAAAGTTTTTTTTATATCTAACAGAATTATAAATTTACCTCAATAGAAAAAATCTGATGTGGCCAACACATAACCTCTCGCCAGATATTTTACCTGGTTGTACGCATAAAACGAAAAATATTATTAAATACAAATACATATATTCATGTCTCACTACAAAATAATTCTCACATATATTTGCAAAATCTATGGGATATTTTAAAATAAATTATGTACCTACAATACATACATTTTCTTTATATTCAATATCCTGAAATTTTCTTTTTCTACTTTCCTTTTCTTTTTCTTTATATTCGTCATTTTTTCGCAAATTCCTTTTTTTACGTATATTCTTTTGCGTTGTAGACTTTTTTTATTTTCATAATCTTCATAATAATGTACAAATATTTTTGACAGAGGCATACAAATGTTTTTGGCAGTGACATTTATGTGTCAATTACAAACATTTGAATTTCTTGCCTTGTAGTAATTTGATCTGATATTTTTTACATCAAATTATTTTATATGTCTTTCTTTATCTCTAAATCTATAGAAGATATAATAATGAATTTATATTTATCAAATAAAGAATTTAACGTTCTTTAATATAAGTATTTACATAAATTTTCGATAAATAATATTTAGATGATTTTTTTCTTATAACTACTACTTCCGGTTGTCCAATTGTTACAAAAACTGATTCGACTCTTCCCATTATTGTTAGATTGAGGAATCTGTAGTTAAAAATGTCTTAAGTCTTATAGTATTTGAGATATAGTGAATTCCAACATCCACACGCACACACACACACACACACACACACACACACACACACACACACACATCCACACACACACACATCCACACACACACACACACACACACACACACACACACACACACACACACACACACACACACACACACATCCACACACACATACGGACATCATCGTAAAAAATGTTATAATCGGATTCTAGGGACCTTAAAACGTGTTTATTCATTAAAATCTGGATATTCGATTTTTAGCATGAATACAATACCTCTCTTAGCGAGAAAAATAGTATAAAAACATAAGGCCTGTTATCGAACAGATTGCTTTATGAAACTTTTTATTATACTATTATTACATTTATTATTATGGTATAAAATATTTCTATTATTAAAACCATGAATAAAGAGTGTATTCATTATTTCATTCCTGTATAAACGCTTACATTTTTGCTCTAAAAGTAATGAAATTTATTTAACGGATGGCTACTGATTTCACTGAACATAAAGAGATCTCATTTTGAAAATTATAAAATATATTTCCCCTAAAAAATAATTAAATTTTAGGCCCGTTATCTCGTCTTTCCGCCTCAACGGGTTTTAATCACTTACGCGATAGCGTTGTACGCGACCAACCCAAATTATATCAAAATGTTTCAAAAACTGAGCTTTTCTATTTGTAAATCATGATCGGCTTCATTTTTTTTCTTATCCTCTCGGTTTACCAAAATGAAAATAATTATAAATTAATTGTGCTGAAAAATAATAAATGATTCGAGAAAAGATTTAGCGGCCTTCCCTAATTTATCACGAAGAACATATATAGGGTGTTCATTTTAAGTGGTACACTATTGCTATTTTGAGAACTATAAGAGCTACGAGGTTGGTTAAATTAGCTAACAATTTCTATTTTACTAGACTATTTTAATGAGCATAAAATTAATTTTTTTCAACCGGTAGTTTTCAAACTGTGCGTGGCCAACTTTGTTTTTTTAAATGGGATCATATTTTTTTATTTATTTATTAGATAGAGGATTTTATTCTGAATTCAGTTTTTTTTTAGGAATATAATATGATTAAAATATCACTATAATACGACAGCCATGAATAGAAAAAATTAATACATTTTATTTTTCTTACATTTAATTAGAATGCTATGAAAGAAATACGTGAACATGTTGACATTTATAATCATTTGACTACTTTCTACCAGGGCACTCTAATTCTATGTAAAAAAATTAACATGTATTCATTTTTTCCATCCGTAGCACTCTCATCATAGTCATATTTTAATCATATATAAAACTTTATATGTATATTTCTTTTAAAAAATCGTTAGGTGAGGGTATGAAAATATAATATCACTGAATTCAGGATAAAATTCTCTATCTAATAAGTAAATAAAATGTGATCCCATTTAAAATTACAAAGTTGGTCCCCCAGTTTGAAAACCACTGGCTGAAAAAAATAATTTTACGCTCATTAAAATAGTCTACTAAAATAGAATTTGTTTGCTAATTTAACCGATCTCGTAGCTCTTATAGTTCTCGAGTTAGCCATAGTAGAGTCCTGCGCGGGTATACTTTTTCAGACCCGCACCCGACCCGTACCCGCAACATTAAGACCCGTACCCGCAACATTAAGACCCGCACCCGACCCGTACCCGAGTCAGTTAGTTTTAAATTAAACCGCAACCCGACCCGTACCCGCCAGTGTTATACCCGCACCCGAACCCGCTACCCGCTAAATAATTAACATCAATCTGAAATGGAAGATGGAAAATTTTAATCAAAAAAAATAAAAATAAAATAAATAAGTAAATAAAAAATCAGAAAAATGTATGTAAAACATTTTATTCCTAATCAGCACAAAGTATATAAAACAAAATATTTATTCTTTAGATTACATAGGTAATAAATTTTTAAATCCAAAAAAATATTTTAACAATTACTAAATATAATGCAATACAACAACGTGTATAGTCTAGGTCTAGGGTCTAGTCACTTTAAATGAGCTAGGCTAGACCGCGTGTTTATGCCTGCGCAGTTGTTCAGTGCGTCAAGGGCAAGGTTCAATTTTCAAACGTCTCAGACAAGGGCCCATTATTGTTTTCGAAAATAATAAAAACAACTATGAAAATATAATGCCAATAGAAAATATGAACAATGATTATAATAAAAAGGAAATAAAAAGTAAACGTGACCCGACCCGATATCCGCGCGAGTCTTACCCGCGCCCGACCCGCAACCCGCAAAAGAGATCATGGAACTGCACCGCAAACCGACCCGCAAGGCGGGTAACCCGCGGGTTTCTGCTGGTACCCGACCCGATGCAGGTCTCTAAGCCATAGTGTACCACTTAAAATGAACACCCTATATATATATATATATATATATATATATATATATATATATATATATATATATATATATATATATATATACAGGGTGTTAATTAAAAAGCGGGCCATAGGCGTTTAACATGGGAAATCAGTTTTTCCTTGCGCAAAACTTCCCATTTAATTTTAAACAAAAATGTTTCAAATAAATGTTGTAGAGAACTAAATTCTACACCAGTATCACTAAACAGATTTTATTTTGCATGTTTAGTAACCTGTAAAATCCAAATTGAAATTCTATAAATATTGCTCATTTATAGTGATAGCCATGGAATTTAAATAAAATTACAAAGAAATGCATATCGTTTGAACTGTCAGAAATTCGATTTTCAAATAAAAAATACTGATAATTATAGTCTATCCTAAGTCCTTAAAAATATTTTGTTTTTATAATGTACATCTAAATTATTGCTTAGATTTTATTTATTTTTATTTTGTAACCTGCAAAATCGAAATTCTGACAATTCAAACTATATGCATTTCTTTGTAATTTTGTTTAAATTTCAAGGCTATCACTACAAATGAGTAATATTTATAAAATTTCAAATTGGATTTTACAGGTTACTAAACATGCAAAATAAAATCTGTTTAATGATGCTGGTGTAGAATTTAGTTCTCTACAACATTTATTTGAAACATTTTTGTTTAAAATTAAATGGGAAGTTTTGCGCAAGGAAAAACTGATTTCCCATGTTATACGCCTATGGCCCGCTTTTTAATTAACACCCTGTATATATATATATATATATATATATATATGTATGTATGTATGTATGTGATAAAAATTTGTTACTTGTTTCATTTATATTTGTTTTAATATATAAATTGCAAATAAAATTTATGTTTAAGCTGTTACTGTAACTTGTGTTTATTAACTTGTGTTTATTTATTGTGGGGTTTGAAAATTAAACAACAAATGTTTATTTACTTAATTTATTTTAACACATTAATACACTTAAGGAAAGCAATGTATAACAGTATACAACAACAACTAACAATTACATTTGCATTCAATGTTCGTACCATTACCAATTCCAGTTTAAAACCCCTTGTCGCACTCCCTTTTCAGCTTATATATTGCTCGCCAATCAAAATCTCGAACGTTCTTTAGTATTCTATAGTACACACATAATTACCAAACTCGAAGAATCCTATATTGCACATGCTCGGCAATTTCCACCATCACAGTAACTACTAATGGAGCATGGCATACGGTCAATATTAATCGTTCATAAGTTTCAAATTGCGTTATTTTAATTGCCAGAAATTTAATTTGATAAGAAAATGAAAATTATGACGGTTCATCGATTGTGGGTTCGGGTTCGAATTTTGGTTCAGCACGGCAAATGATTACAAGCACAAAAAGATAGTGATATTTTGATTGAATTTACACTTTTAACTGAACTTAGGTTTATTGGCTTTGACAATTAAAGGTTTGGTTCAGGTTTATCAAAAATCCGGGTTTTCGGTTCAGGTTCGGGTTCAGTTTCAGGTCCCTGATTATTTTTAAAAGAAAATATCTGATGCGGCCTACACAATACCTCCCGCCATTTACAGCCCGAGTAACAAAAAAGATTAAGTTAATCCTTATTTTTAGATTAGCGAATTTTACTCTAATTTTGACAGTTTATTTCTTAAAATATAGTCTAATCTATTCCAAGTAACTAACTTTTTTAAACCCTTCAACAGGATTAAATCCCAATTACACAATAGGTTCACATTCACACACATCCATGCCTTAGTGGGATTCGAACCCAGAGCCCCGAGCACACTCATGACTTATGAGGCGTTGCTCTAAACATTGAGCCACCGGAGATATAATAAAATGAAGATTAAATTTTAAATGCCGGGATAGTATAGAATTCACTAATTCAAAAATGAGGATTAGCTTAAACATTTTTGTGAATCGTTAATTTATATACGTACATACATATATTTATATACATACATACATACATATATATATATATATATATATATATATATATATATATATATATATATATATATATATATATATATATATATATATATATTTACTTATGTTGGAAACTGTATTGAATTCTTTTGTTCTATTTACTTTTTACTTCCTTGTACGAAGTAAAGGAAGTATTGTAATCGCGAAAAATTTCGGTTTTTCAACGGAAATATCCATTTTGACCATCTCTGAATCCATTCTGACTAATTTCGTCGTGACTTCTGTACGTACGTATCTCGCATAACTCAAAAACGATAAGCCGAAGAAAGTTGAAATTTTGTATTTAGGACTTCTATTACATATTTGCAAATCATTTCATAATTTGTCTACTATACATCGACTATATTATTCGTTAGTAAGATCAAAACTGGAATACTGTCTCCATATATGGAACCCCATTTACAACAAACATATCAGTCAACTGGAATCTGTTCAGAAACGATTCGTTAAATATTGTTTTTATAAAAAAATATAAGCAGTATCCCAGTTTTGATATTACATATAACGAACTTTTATCTGACGCCAATATTATTTCTCTGTACAGTCGCCGAAAAACACAGTCTTGTTTATTTCTGTACAAAATCATTAACAATGTTATTAATGACAGTTGTATCCTAGGCCATCTTGCGCTAAACATTCCTCGTATATCAGCGAGAAACAAATCAACTTTCAATTGTAGTAAAGTTAGGACAAATTATGAAATGAAATCTCCAATCTGGCAAATGTGCAATATTTTTAATGAAATCCCTTGTAAGATAGATGTATTGGCGATTCATTCAATGTATTCAAACGAGAATTGATAAATTACTTTAGTTCTATAGATATCTAACTTTTAATTATTATTATTTTTCATTTTTACTATTATAACTAGGGATCGACCGATACCGATATCGGTATCGGTATATCGGCCATATCGGTCTTCTTGGCCGATATCGGTATCGGCCGATATGTAAACCACGATATCGGCCTATATCGGTATCGGCCTAAAAAAAATATAAATTGCTTAATATTTCAGTTGCAAAGGATTTTTTAAAGGAAATTAAAACAGAAATACTAAATAAAAAACAAATCAAATTTATTCTTATTCAAAATTTAGCAAAAAAGTCATTAAAAATGTAGAAGTTACACACTTACTTAAACGAATTAATATTTAAAGTTAAGTTTTGGCAAGTTGTAATGTAACAAAATTAAGCTTTCTGCTCTTTCCGGAGTTAGACGATTTCTTGTGCTTTCATAAACATTTCCAGCTGAAGAAAATGCTGTTCACTAGCAACACTACTTGGCGGTGGTGCTAAATATATTATTGCAACTTTGTACATCAATGAAAAATAGTATATTATGTTATTAGGAGTAAAAGTGATACTTTGTGTGGCGAGCATGGAAGTTTGCACGACGAGCGAAGCGAGTCGGACAATTGCATGCGAGTCACACAAGGACACTTTTATTCCGAATGACACATTAAATTTTTTTCTACTCCGTCGGCGTAGAAATTTCCAACGGCGTAGAAATAAAGCTTCTACCTTGTGAATTAAGTCACAAAAATGCCATTTCTACGACGTTTGAAAAAAAATGTCTTTTTTTGCATTTGCTTTGCATTTTTTTGTGATTTATTTATGGTTAATGCGTGTAACGGTAACAGTATATCATTATAAATCACTTTTACATCATTTATACAGCAAAAAATTTACGACAAAATTTTATGGCCGATATATCGGTATCGGCCGATATCGGATATGAGTATATCGGTATCGGTCACAAAAAATCATATCGGTCGATCCCTAATTATAACAGTTAAAATTTCAATTTTCTCTTAGTTATTTTTATTATTTACAATGTGTGTACTTTTTGCAGGGCTTTTATGTACTTAATTGTTTGTATAATCATCCTGTAATTGGAACTTTTAAGTTCTGTTGGATTGTTTAAATAAATAAATAAATAAATAAAAATATATAAATAAATATAGTTGTGCACCTCCCTTTTTGGTCATTACGTAATTTCCAGAAATGGTACTTTATTTGAAGCCTATAATAGATTTTAATGAAAAACTATGTTAAAATATAATCCAAAACGTTTCAAATTTGGTATATAAGACAATTGGAATAATATAGCAGATTTTGTTTAAAACAGGCTAACCGGAAGTGATATATTGCCTGAAGTTAACAGTTTTTCTTGAATAAAATGGTTTCATTTTGATTTTAGAAATAAATGCTTCAAATAAGACTTTTAGAGAATTAAATTCTGCGTCTAGCACATCCAGTATTAATAAATTAGCCTTTGGTTTTTGTAATGAAGCTTGCTATGGATTAGGACAGAAAATAACAAAAAAATAAAAAATAGATTAATGTCAAATTACGTCAAACACGTGCCATTTTATAATTGGATCTACATTTCATATTGGTCTTGCGTGCAAGGATGTCGTGTGGTGTCCACATCAGATTTTCACTTTAACAAATAACATCTAAATGTAAAACAAGATGGAATTTTGTTTTACACTTCTTTAGGACACTTTTTTATTTTCTTTCGAACGACTATGCTCAATTTTTTTATCACTGTTAGATTTCGAGTTATGAGGTAAAAGTTATGATTTTTATACGGACCCCATATTGGAAAGTTACACCATTAAAGGAAGATTTTTTTTAGCTTTCCAGCAATGTATAATTTATTGATGTTCTTTTGTTTGAAACAGCAAATATGCAACAATTATTAATTTTGTAGGGCAAAAACAATGATTGTGGTATTGGAACAAAAGAAATAATAATTATTGTCACGTATAAGTATTGTCACGTTTACATTCTTCATTTTTACAGATTATTTAGCTCTGAATCACTTTTCTAATTTCGTTTTCAATATGGTCCAAGCCTATTATGGGGTCTATATAAAAAACATCAAAATTAATTGAACTGAATAAAATTTCAGATCTAAATTAGGAAATTAGAATTGAAAATAAAAAAAGAATTATGTTTTCATTTGTTTCATTCCCGCAATCATTGTTCTTATCCTATAAAGTTAATAATTGTTGCATTTTTGCTGTTTAAAACAAATGAATCTTTAAAATGGCCTACTAACGGGACACCGTGTATAGCGAACCCACTCTAACTGTATTCGTATAGGCTTAAGTACTTCCATCATCTTTCTACCTATGGTTAAAACGACTATTTTCGATCATCCTCCACAAATTTTATTTTCCTAGTTGAATTTCTCTGGAGTCTGGTCTGATTCAACTAGAGTCATGATTATTCAATTCAGCAGTGCATTTCTTTGAAAAGCAAACATAAAATAGAATCAGAAATCGCATTTGCAAGCGCGTGTTGCGAGAACGTGTGTTATGCTCCTGAGTGTTTGTGCCGTTGTAACGGAAAGAACGAGGTAATATTTTTATTCGCTCGAACGGAAATATCTAATCCACAATGTGGATTACTCTAATCTGCGTGTGAATGAGTTTGCTTTCTGAAGCTGAGATTTTTATTTTTATTTTATTGGATGAGATTTTTATTGAGTGTAAAAACTAAAAAGCACAGCCGTCGGTTTTATCAACTTTTGTGTGGTTCAGAATTTATGGTGGGGTTTACGTACACCATGATAGTAAGTGTGTTCCATAATAGTTATTATAATGGGTTTCTCCACCATGGTAACAAATTATAATATTAGACATTTGTATTAAAAAAAATTGGTGTGGCCAACACAATACCTCCCGCCATTTACAGCCCGAGTCACAAAAAAGATTAAGTTAATCCTTATTTTTGGATTAGCGAATTTTACTTTAATTTTCATTGTTTATTTCTTAAAATATAGTCTAATCTAATCTAATTAACTAGCTTTTTTAAACCCCTCAACAGGATTAAATCTCAATTACAGAGTGGGTTCACATTCACACACATCCATATCTTACTGGGATTCGAACCCAGAGCCCCGAGAGCACTCATGACATGAGGCGTTGCTCTAACAATTAAGCCACTGGAGCTATAATAAAATGAAGATTAAATTTTAAATACCGGTATAGATTAGAATTCAATAATCCAAAAATGAGGATTAGCTTAAACATTTTTGTGAATCGTAAATTTTTATTAATCTTATCTAAATACATACCTACATATTTACTTATGCTGGAAACTGTAATGAATTCCTTTTTTCTATTGTACTATTTACTTTTTTTAAACGTTACAAATATTATTTTGATATGATTAGTTCTTTGATAGTGACATTTGAATAACTGAGTTTTGTTTGTTTAAAGAGTAGGCTCTGGGACTTAAATTATAGATAATTTTATGAATGTATCTATAAAATATATAGAAAAAGTATTAATGCAAAACTATAGAAAATGTAATAATCTTTAATTTCTATATATAATAACATTAATCTCGAAAAAATAACAAAGATATTTTTCGAAGAAAAACTACTTTGAGCTTCTAGTAAACTGCCTTTTCCGGTTATCCGATTTTCACAAAAATCTAATGGGCTCTTTCTATCACAGAAAAGTTCAACGTATAAGGTTTTAAAATTTACTAAATGATAGTATTTGAGTTAGAGTGGAAGATCCACACATACATACATCCACACAGACATCATCGTGAAAATGATAAAATTGTATTCTAGGGACCTCAAAACGTGGTCATTTACAAAAATCTCGATATACGATTTTTACCACAATCCTTAGGGTAGCGGGAGGTAAAAAGATATTAATTTGTAAAATACTCGCGATTTTCATACCCTTAATATCTACGTCATACATCAACTCTGTTCCTACTAGTTTTAAGCCTTCTGGTATCGTCTTTTTGAATTCTGGATTCTGTTTTCATTTTCAACAATATCATGCAGAAGGTATTGAAATAACTTTAAATGTTGTATGAGGGAACCATGTTGATAATGTGCAATAAATATTATTAAATAAGGAATATTGGAACTTGAAGGCCTTTTATTTATTGCGTATTGAAATAACGTAAGTTTATAAACCAGGGGGCCGATTCTAATTCATTTTAGAAACTTGTCTATAAACATGTAGTCTCAGTTAATGACCTCAGATTTTAGGTATTTAATTTTCTAGGTTGGCATAAACATATGAATATGAATTTTTCTTGTTTATAGTAGCGATAATAATAATTTAATATTTTTCGTATTAATTTGTCTTCCTCAGCCATTAAAAAACCTAAAATTAGGATATAACGCAACAGAACCATTTCCTAAAAACATAATATACATTTTAAATAATTATGGTTTTAAGTGTTTCTAAAGAAGAATACTTACCTTATATTATATTCTTTTCACGACAATATTGGCGAACAACAAAATTGTTGCAAAAATAGAAAGTCCTTAACATCTCTATAACAAAACCATGGTAACAATATGACGTCATTAACAGAGACATGTCCCTAAAATGAAATAGAATAATTGGTGCCCAGCTTTTTTTAAAATTTATGATGCCATACCATGCAGAAACTACATTCGTTTGTATGTCAATGAAAGATAAGATATAATATGTTTGTTGATGTTAAATGAAACGTAGTGCCTTTGGCCAGTGACAATCAAATGTTGGATTATAGTATACCTACAATGTATGAAGTTTTTCTTTATTAAGTATTTTAATAAATTGCTTATTATGCATATACATATTCTCAATTATTGACATTTAGTTGTCAGTTTTTAGTTTGGAAAACGATATTTAGTAACAATATTTCATTAGTCACGAGTTACCAAGCAACAAATGATTACAAATTTTAAACACGCTCCATTTGCGAACCAGAGTGAATATTTTGTTATCATGGCATTTAATATTGAGATCTTTATTCATTAATAAGAGTTATTTGTTATGACTGTGGAACGCGGGCTAATTTTATTTAGTGACTAATATACATTCCACACGAGTGTAATACAACGTTTTATTCAACACTTTTTTAAAAACTTCTTAAATCATTTTTATGTTTTCATTCATCGTTTGACACTGACAAGTCAATTGATGTAAAAAAATTGCTGTAATAATTATTGTTTGTCATTGGGAATTATTTGAAAGAAAAATACATTAAAATGGGTGAAAATGAGGACCTTCCTCTAAAACGTATACACTTAGAAGAACAAGCAGCATCTTTGAATTTAATTCCGAAGCCATGCAGTACCCACTAACTCGTTTCTCGTTTTCGTTTCATCAGCCGTACAGGACTGTCATTGTATAAAGATAAGTAATCTATTTTAGCATTAATGTTAATATTCATTGAAATAAATAAGTTTCGTAATGTTAAATTATTTCAATAATGAAATAATTTTGTAAAATTGATTTTTATTTATATTTAAAAAAACACACAAAAATCAGTAATAACTCCTCCGTGACTTCTAAAATATTCTCTCACGGAGTGACTAATGTACATTAGATATTTTAAATAACCATAGTAACAAGTATATTATGAGTCGGTGTTGGATAAAAGTATTTTATTTTATTTATTGGGATTTTAGATTCTATTGTAGATAAAATATTGCACGATATACATACGTAAAGCATCTTTTTGCAAAATCTTTTTTTTAATGTTTACCAATAGGGTTTCTAAGGCAATAGGCTTTATTTACAAATTACTGATCAGTAGGTAAGTGATGTGAATCACTTACAGATCATGAGGCGGAGGCGGTAAGTAAATAAAACGAATAAAGCTTACTTTAAAAATGGCAACCAAATTTTTTTTTATTTTGAGCTTCGATCGTGTAAAAAAAGTAATAAGCATTACGGTCAGTAAAGCCTCATTCACAATGAGGTTTCATTACCGATGCCACTAATTCTTGCTGATAATTTTTCTACTTATTTATTTAACACATTTTATATGATGCTATTCACAATGAAGAGGTATCGGGAGTGGCAGTGGTAAGAGTATCGGCAAAGAGACAAATGTTTGGCACAGCCAAACTTTTACCTCTACTTCGGGTTACCGCGCTACTACTCGGGCATAGTCGGATTTGAATAGACAGCGAACAGCGTGTATTTAGGGTTATATTCTTCTAGGTTATATTTTATGTTTATGCTTTGTGACGGTGGCGTAATGAATTTTGCTTTGTAAATGGACGAAAAGTTAATAATATTAATAGAATCACAACCTGTAATATGGGACAAAAGGATAACTGGCTTTAGAAACCTGAATATTAAAGAAGCTTGGAAAACCATTGCAAAAAATATGAATCTTCGAATGAAATTGTACTCATTCGAGTATAATTGAAAAACATACGTGTCTGACAACCTCATCTCTTAAATAAGATGTTCATAATCTCCTTGCTGTTCTCTGTTCAAGTTTATTGGTCTTGTCCACAAACGTCGACGATTTTTACTTCTTTAGAATAAGATACCAGGCGCAAGTCCTATAGTTCCAGCTATTAATGGATTCATTAATAAAACTTTATATATATATATATTTTTTTTTGATAGTAAATGAATTACCCACTAGAAAGGTTATGTTTAGTAGTAACGGCATCGGTAAGTCTTCCTTATTGTGAATGGCAAAAGGTAACGGCAACAAAATCAGTTACTGGTACAATTAGTGGTATCGGCATTGGTAGTGTTATCTCATTGTGAATGCACCTTAAGTGCTTCCTTCCGGTATCGGGTGTATTACTCGTAGATCATTTAGACCAACGTTTCTTAACCTATGGGTCGCGACCCAAATTTGCACTAATACAAGTAATACAATGTGAAATTCTTACTGCTTAAAACCCTACCGAGACTTTTAGTTCATTTTGATTTAAAAAAAGACACCAATCTTGTAATTACTAAAACTAAATTTTAGGAACCGTCGTGATCCGAAGAACTAAAAACTAATGCAAACTCAAGGTTCACAGTAATTACCATTAATTATTGTAAACTACTCTTAATATTAATTTTAATTTTTAAAGAAAACCAATTTCAATCATCTTCGAAAGTCAAATATAGAAAGGTAATATTTGTGTTTCGAACATTTGACTATCAAACATGATTAAAATTGTATCAAATTTATTTACTTTCCAAATTGTAACAAATTTCATTGTATTTGAAATTATTTATCTTATACCACTCCATAGTGTTAAATTTTTAGTATTTTGTTTATAAATATGTAGGTATGTGATATACCTATTCCTACATATTCATTTTCGTATTTTCATAAATAGATCATTGTTTATGTTTTCTAAAAAATTCAATACAGCGGGTCACGAAACCAATATAATAGATAAATTTGGGTCGTGCCTTGAAAAGGTTAAGAAACGGTGATTTAGACAATGATTAAATAGAAAAGTATTTTCAAAACATACTTTTTCCTTCCGCTTATTGATAAAGAATGAATAGTAGTGACGCAAGGCACAATATTTGTACAACTCCTGTGAGTGCAACCACAAAAATTGTCAAATTTACCAATAATTATGATCCCTTTGACTTGTGCCATTTTTATCGACAGACGATGAGAAACTGACCACCCCCCAGTGATAAATAATTGTATAAGTAAATCACTCACATGGTATGGAAATACGTTTTTAACAAATTTTGGTCAAGAACATACCAGTCATCAAAGTCCGATTTTAGCAACCGCAATATCCATGCATTTTTTTCCGAAAATACAAATATGTACATTTCTAGCATAGCTTTATAGTCGGGCAAGTTTCCGAGATCCTAATGTGTATGCACACGTTATCTATATATTTACAGATTTGCTTGATATGAATAATAAAAACGTTAATGCTATATCGTTGAGGATTATATTAAATAAAATGATATTCAGCTCGCTGGTAATGTTCCATATTTTTTTACTAGTAGCACCAGTGGAATATTCTGACTACATTAATGCATGCTCCAGAAAAACTAATTTAATATGTGCTCGACTTTTCAACAACTCTACGCAGCACTGCACTGTAATTACCCATGAGTCGAGAAATTATGATCTGACTTTTATGTTGCTCCTATTTTTTGCCATATAATTAAAAATGTCTCGACGTATTCTTGCTTCGACACGCGTAAAACTATGAATCTTTTGTTTCTATTATGTCTACTCTAAGTAAAGGGTAGTGGTATAAATGGTGATAAAATTTGGTAAAATAGAATTTTGAAATTCAATTTTAACGTAAAATATAATATCAGATATCAAACTGGAATAAAATTCCATTGCTTCAATTATATTTTATTTAATAATTTTATATTACATTTTCTGCGAACATTATAATTCCATTAAAAAATCTGATGTGGCCAACACAACACCTCCCGCTATTTAATTTTCATTAATTTAAATATACATACTTACATATTTAATTATACTAGAAACTGTATTCAAATCCATTCCATATAACTATGGTTCTATTTACTATTTTCTTTTTAAAACGTTACTATTATTAATTTGAAATGATTACATTTATCTGTAAGTTACATACATTTGAGGTATGAATTGTCTAATCAAGTAGTTGTGTTTGTTTAAAGCGTAAACTCTGTGATTTAAATTATAGATAATTTTATAAATTCTTCATAATACCATACTGTTTAATGTGCTTTAACAGTACTGTATGCTCAATCAACAACTGATATCTGCGTGGCGCCAGAGTACGTGTACGGATTTTCTTGTTCACTCTGGGTGTATGAAATGACATACTTGGAATTGTTAAATTAGATAATATAATAAATTATGCTATTGTCAACAAAATTCATATTGCAGGTCTCTTGGCTTTTATTACTACTGTAGTACCCAAATGTCTAGGCGAGAATAATAAGTAGACTAAAATAATAATTGCAAGAAAACATTATGTTATGTTAATAAATTGGTCTTGGTATGGTAAGAAAAGATCATGTATTCCATTTTGTTTTCCTAATGGTAGGAATTATTAACTGAATTAGAATTAAATCAAATGAATTTTTCTTAAATCAGTGGAGATAATAGGATAGATATTTGACAAATATTGGGAAAGTGTTTTAAATTTTACATATACACCTAATATAGTTAGGCTAAATTATATATGCAAAATGGTTATTATATATTTTTTAATCGTTAATACATTTTAATTCGGGTTTTTAAATTTTTGTTACAAATCCCGATTTGAAATGTATTAACGATTAAAAAAATATGTAGTCCAGGAAATATACAATTTTACCTCAAAATATTACAACTAAAGCATTTTTGCGGAGTCCTGCCAAAAAGAAATGCGCTGCATAACATATCAAGTTTCCGGAAATCGGACCATAGGAACCTCCTGCTCATCGGTAAAAATGACGGCATTTTTAGATTTTTGCTAAAATTTTACAAGAATACAAAATTAAAGCTTAGCAGTTTTTATAAAAAAATCTGATGTGTACACCACACGACTTCCTTGTACGCAAGACCAATATGAAGATGAAGTATAGACCCAATTATAAAATTGCACGTGTTTGACGTAATTTGACATTAACATCTATTTTTTATTTTTTTGTTATTTTTTGTCCTAATCCTTAGCAAGCTTCATTACAAAAACCAAAAAAATCTGATGTGGCCAGCACATTACCTTCCGTCAGTTCTATGTATTTTGTACAAATTTCATACGGAAAGTTCCTTGTTGAATTAAATACATATTCTATTTCTTGTACATTACCTTTCGGCAGTTGCATGTATTTTATGCAAATTTCATACAGAAAATTGTTATTTTGTGACGTTTTCTATATACAGTGTAATGTATCTGCAGAAATAAAAGATTTATTATTTCTTGTACATTACCTTAAAGCAGTTGTATGTATTTTATACAAATTCTATACAGAAAGCAAAAAATCCTATATTTCCAGTAAAATTATAAGACAGACACACAATTTCACTTGACACTGACATCTTTCAATCAGAATTTTCTTAATATAGTAGCTGTTTCCACAGCTATGGCTACTTTATGAAATTTAATTTCTTTATAATTTTTTAACTCTATATCCATTTAATATTAAGTATAAAATGTAGTCAAATCGTATAGAGAATAAAATATTCTTTAATATTTATAATAACATCAAATGTGAAAAAATTATATTTAACATAGTTTTTTCAAGAAAAACTGTTAAAATCTTCAAATGATGGTACTTCCGGTTGTCCAATTCTAACCAAAATCTAATCAGCTCTTCACATGGATGTAACGAAGAGAAATACGAAAGAATTATAATTTTTAGAATTGTAGTATGGAAGTTATCGTAGACGAAAATTTTGTTACATACACACACACGGACACACATACACACACACACACACACACACACACACACACACACACACACACATACATACAGACATCAGCGTAAAAATAGTAAAATCGTATTGTAGGGACCCTAAAACGTGCTTATTCATCAAAAACTCATCACCGAATTTTTTGACCAAAGACAATACCTTCCTTACCTAAAGGTGACGGAAGGTAAAAGTATAGAAGTTTTAAATTTACATATCTCGCTTATACAAAGGGCTAATTTAATAATACTTGATGTGCTAGACGCAGAATTTAATTCTCTAAAACTCTTATTTGAAGCATTTATTTCTAAAATCAAAATAAAACCATTTTATTCAAGAAAAACTGTTAACAACTTCAGGTAATATATCACTTCCGGTTAGTCGGTTTTAACCAAAATCTGCTATGTTATTCCAATTGATATAAAAGTCTTATATACCAAATTTGAAACGTTTTGGATTATATTTTAATATAGTTTTTCATTAAAATCTATTATAGGCTTCAAATAAAGTATCATTTCTGGAAATTACGTAATGGCCAAAAAGGGAAGTGCACAACTAGATGTTATAGAAGTCCTAAATACAAAATTTCAACTTTCTACGGCTTACCGTTTTTGAGTTATGCGAGATACGTACGTATGTACGTACAGACGTCACGACGAGATTAGTCAGAATGGATTCAGGGATGGTCAAAATGGGTATTTCCGTTGAAATCTCAAAACCGAAATTTTTCGCGATTACAATACTTCCTTTACTTCGTACAAGGAAGTAAAAAGGATTCTTAAACTTTTTACCTGATGAACTGTCTAAAAGTTAGGTTAAAAAATATTTAACCAAAATAAAATAATTTATGAAAGAAATTTAAATTACTTAAAAAATATACAATATTACGTATTTAATACTTGGTCTAACAGGTTTTATTGTTTATAACAGTTTAAATTCATTGTGGCATCGAAAGAAGTAAATTTACCATGATTTCTAAATAATTTTTGTCAACGCTTTCGTACAAATTTTCATTTTTTCATTCACTACTCTGATTCTGTTAAAGATAAAATAACGCGGTTTGAAATTTTGAATGGGCTACTTGCGTGGTACTGGAAATCTGATATCCATCACTATATACCTAATGATATGTTGAAAAGGAATGTAAAGATGTAAATTTTATTTTAAAAAAATTTATGTTTTTTAGTAAATTAAGAAAGAACATTTTCTCTGACGTCATTATTTTGAACCGGAGCAAGAGAAGCATATTTAAGAATATAACCTGTAGATGGCGTGCGGGTGCGAGTTTTAATTTGATTTTGACATTAGTTCATTTTTCTCTCTCTGTTCCTTGTTTATTATTTTCCATTTTGCGTGGTTTCTGTTACTTTTATTACGTATTTCGATTTCTTAACCAGGATTTTGACAATCTAAAATACTAACCTTTAAACGCCAAACAAATGATCTGTCATGTTTAAATTACCTGCACATGCCGTTGCTATGGGGCGTACCGATACTATGACTCTACGGCCATTCATTGGTTTGGCGTAATTCTATGTCATACATGGCGGTAATTTAAATAACCAAATTCATTATTTTTTTTCTGGTCAATTAATGAAAAATTTGTAAAAGAAAAAATATGGATAGCAAGTTTTCTTTGCCTTTTAAAAAATATTAAATAAAAAATCTGATGTGGACACCACACGACTTCATTGTACGCAAGACTAATATGAAGTATAGACTCAATTATAAAATTGCACGTATTTGACGTAATTTGACATTAACATGTGATCTATTTTTTATTTTTTTGTTATTTTTTGTCCTAATCCATAGCAAGCTTCATTACAAAAACCAAAAGGTATATAAGTTTTAAATTTACATATCTCGCTTATACAAAGGGCTAATTTAATAATACTTGATGTGCTACACGCAGAATTTAATTCTCTAAAACTATTTATTTATTTCTAAAATCAAAATGAAACCATTTTATTCAGGAAAAACTGTTAACAACTTCAGGTAATATATCACTTCCGGTTAGCCTGTTTTAATCAAATTCTGCTATGTTATTCCAATTGATATAAAAGTCTTATATACTAAATTTGAAAAGTTTTGGATTATATTTTAATATAGTTTTTCATTAAAATCTATTATAGGCTTCAAATAAAGTACCATTTCTGGAAATTATGTAATGACCAAAAAGAAAGGTGCACAACACTAGATGTTATAGAAGTCCTAAATACAAAATTTCAACTTTCTACGGCTTACCATTTTTGAGTTATGTACGTACGTACGTACAGACGTCACGACGAAATTAGTCAGAATGGATTCAGGGATGGCCAAAATGGATATTTCCGTTGAAATATGGAATCCGAATTTTTTCGCGAATACAATACTTTCTTTACTTTGTACAAGGAAGTAAAAATGGTACTCAAGTAGCCCATTTAGCATGAAATTCTCTTTTGTGTCATGGATTATACGATTTTTTACGGTTGAGCAGTTCGCGAGTTACTAAATTTGTAGGAAAGCATCTAAGTAAGAAACGACGTGGCAATGTAAAAGTAAAATTAATAGACGTTTGTGTGTTTACAGAAACATATAAGCAGATTTTCTTGAAAAAATATATTAAAATATAATCCAAAACTTCTCAAATTTGGTATTTAAAACTCGTAAATAATTTGCAACATATTATAGAGTTTTCTGCTTAGAAGTCGAGTGCGCACTAGTGCTCATTTTCTTGCACTGGGTGTTTTCAGCTTGTCATTGAGTGCAAAATTTAGTCAGTTGATACGTTGTCAGCTTAAGAAAAAGTTGCACCGTACATTGGCTCAGTGCAACTTTTATGCACTGCGACTCGCTAGGCAAGTACAATAATGTCAGTACAAATATGGCGGCTAAACAAAACCGTTTTCAGCTTAAACCGGATGAGGGCAGAACTCGTTCAGTGTGGTCACGTGTTATGTTGCACTCAGTGCGCACTTGCACTACTAACGCTATTAGATTTTAACTACACCTATATGTTAAACCAGAAGTGGTACTTTATTTGGAGCTCTTAGTAGATTTTCGAGGAAAAACATAATAAAATATAATCAAAAATTTCGTTTTACATACTTTTCTATTTATTGGAACAACAAATTAGATTTTGTTTACAAACGATCAACCTGAAGTGTTACTTTACTTATAGCTCATTGTTATTTTAAACAATGAATTGGCGGGAGATCATATTCTGGCCACATTAGATTTTTTTATTAGTTTTTGAACTTTTAATTTTTAATAACCAATATAACGTTTCCAATATTCATTTACAAATGTGAATCCTATTTTTATAATTCGTATTTTGTTGTGGGTAGCAGGAAGCACTAAATTGATTTTTAATTGCATGGAATATGGTTTTAATTATTTTAAATACTCATTAATCCAAGATGATGATAAATTCTGACTCTAATCTCGTTAACTTGTATTCATGAAGGAAAAAAATGGATAAAATTGATTTTTTAATTAAGGAAATATAAAACTGCGGTGGTTACGGTTACGGACGTGTCCCAGAATGGGAATATTTGTAGATTTATCGGTAGTTTCATGAAGCCATTAGGGTAATTGTGAAATTAACTGCTACTCTGACCTTATACTAAAAATAATTTCACTCCGTTTTGATTTGAAAACCGACGCTTTTTTATAAATGAAATATTTCATAACGTTACATTCTAATTAGGAAACAACAGATTTTAATAATATTAAATTTTCCTGGCTGATCTTAATTATTTGACTAATTATTTAGATTACACTGAGAGGAGAAAACAGTATATGTATTATTCTTTTCTATAATTATTTCCATATTTTCAATCACAGCCATAATTGATTAACTAAGTTGTAACTAACTTCATCTTAATTTCAAATGGGCCACTTTCACAATTGATGGATAAACTATGGTGTAGCTATCGGAGGTATAACTTTATCTTAGCAACTATACCTTCGATAAACAAGACTATCTTTTACAATGCATCTTTATCTATCAGATAGTTATACCAGGAATTACGTTAAATCACTTTAGGTTGATATTGATACAATAAAATTATCTTCTTGTTAGACCATTTTTCTTCAATATTGTAGTTATTTCTGCTTTCTTATTTACATTTTTTACGATGTTAGATGGTATAAACGCCATTTTTATATTTGCGTTCACAATGAAGTCATTACGATACGCATTTTTTTGTTTTAGACGGTTGGTACAAGATGACGTTTCTTTAACTCATTTTTACCTAATTTTTTTTTAGTTAATTGACAATTCATT
Organism: Harpalus rubripes; assembly: GCA_963082715.1. Taxonomy (NCBI): domain Eukaryota; kingdom Metazoa; phylum Arthropoda; class Insecta; order Coleoptera; family Carabidae; genus Harpalus; species Harpalus rubripes. The sequence continues at coordinate 89,149,390 of OY720448.1, forward strand.
TTAATAATATAATGTCGAAATTATTATTATTTTTTATTTAGTTAAGATTATTTACATGAAAATGTACAAATGGTTACAAATATAATCACAAATTGAGTAAGTAAATGTTATTGTAGAAGGCGCAAAATATAAAAAATAGTATAAAGAACTCATTTTATAAGACTTTCTTTCGCACTTGTCAATTTTGACGCGTGCGAAAAAAACATGTCTTATAAAACACGTTCTTTAATATACTATTTTGATTCTGAGAGTGATGATGAAATACTTTATTGACATCTGTCAAACGCATGAATAACAACACATCGTTTGTGTTTACGTGGTAACCATAAGAACCAGGGATAAAGTTATCTGATGTTTACACGACCGATTTCCATGGGATAAGAAATAGTGTTTATTCTGAGGTTTATCCCAGGTTTGTAAAATACAATTTCCCATTTTATGCTTGGTATAGCGTTATACGAGGTTTATCTAATGATTGTAAAAGTGGCCCTAAAATGATAATGCAAATTATGTTTATCAAGTTCCCACCGCGTTGTTACAGTCTGAGTATGTAAAGTCTGTTTACACGAGTTGATCCCCACGTCATCAATAATAAACATTATGGTTCAAATCGCGTGGTGAGGGAGGGAATTGATAACGTCATATTGTTACCATGGTTTTATTATAGGGATTTAATTTTCTAGTTTGATATTGGCAAATGCCTTTAAGCTTGCAGCGCCAAATTTGAACTCATGGAGTTGAGATAAATTGACATTTACTAATTTCTTTTGTACTTAAATGTGTATTATTAAGAAGTACTGCATTTCTAAAAGTAAGTAATATAAATATAATGGATAAAATTAATGTTTATACAGCCGAACTAATGTCATATAACATTAACTTACACAATCAACGATAGTTCCGAAAATGGCACCAGATGTCATATTGCTTAAATTCAGTTGCCAATAAGGCGGAGTATGATAGGACATTGTCATGTTTGACATTTTCAATATTTTATTTGCAATAATTTTGTTGTTCTAATATAACATATACCTACTGTGTGAATAATAATATTCATCAAAACTCGAAGTGACTCTTACATATTTCACAATTGAATAATTATGATGTAATGTTAAAACCGGTAAAAACTGACAGCATGACCTACATTGTGTCAATTTCGGTATTCATCGAAATTCGAAGTATAAATAGTTATTTAGAAATAATAAATATAAAATATTTTCACTTGCGAATAAAGGTTTAGATAAATGTATCCTGCGGATAAATATTTTTGTTGTCTTTTCACTTGCAAATAAATTTATTCGAAAGAATAACATCTGTTATTCGCGAAAAAAAATTATTCTGTAGTTGGGTAGCGAATAACCTGTTTATTCGTAAGTTCATTATATTTCCACATAGTGCAGATTTTTAAGAAAATAGATATATTAAATATTTTTTATGATATTTTGAACTATGAAGTAAAAAATAACTTGAGAAATCAATTACACACCATCATACAGCGACATAATCACATACATGAAGGAATTTTTTGACAGATTCTGATCATGAAAACAAAGTGTTTCCAATTTATTATTACATATTGGCGATCGTATTTGATCTCAAAAAGTGAATATAGGTAAATCATTATAAAGATCCTGATATTTGACGCTGGCAAAAGATTTTAGAATTTTGGATACTTTTGTTGAATACAATGACAAACATTTACTTCGAACTGAAAGGAATATACAAAAAGTACAAGGACAATTTTACAATATACATATCTCGTTTACCGCATATGATTGCTGCATTAGATGGTACTTGTTAAATTACAGTCTCTCTGGGCTAAATATGCAGAATAATACATGAAAGATGTCAAACAAAATGTTGACAACAACGGATTCAAAAGAAGTCGACAAATTTTATCCTTGTCTGCTTAACGTGGCTACACCAAACTCCATCCTTCTCTACTGACACAAATTCACTTAGCAAGGCTATCAATTTACGAACGTTAAAGTTATTCGACAGATAGCTATTTGTTTTTGTCAAATTTGTGAAAAGACGCAATGGAATTATTCATTGGATAAATACATAAAGTTTATTTAACGAATACTTATTCGAAACTTTATTCGGAAGTGAAAATACCGGGCCTAATTGAATAAATACGATATAAGTATAATGGATGAAATATACCTCTTTTTATTGTTACAATAATCGTCGGAAATCTTAGAAACACTGTCTACAATAGCAAAATGCACAATATGCATAATACCAAGAATTAACAAAGTTACCAACACACAACGAAGCTCAAATTATTATCGACGCCAAAATCACCTTAATCACATGAATGACAGAATGACATGAATATTCAAATAATTCAAATATTTGAAAATGACACTCGTTACCGCAGTTACAATAAAGTTTCTACTTAATTGTTTGCCGTTGGTTAGACGGAGATAGCTTATACCCTTTTGAAAAACCAACGACAATGAGATAGCGAATAAAAGTCTCATATATGCCATGTGTGTACGATAAAGATGCTAAATAAAAGTTTTGTAATTCTTGCACCAGAAATTGATGGCGTGGGGATCAAGTGGGAGATATAGAGTGTATGCCTGAAAGGGGTGTAGTTAAATAATATTTTATTGATGGCATAGGTAACTTGTACAAGTACAAAGACCTTTTTAAGGGAAGTTTTTACACTCGATCTTGAATTGCTTATGAATTATTCGCATATGGTTCCGGGAGCATGAAATACTTATTTAAATGGACATTTTCTAGTTATTTACACATCTTGTATTGAGACACTTACGCACAATATGAAAAAGCAACTTCTTAAAAATTCAGAGCATATAATACTTCAATGAGCCGGGTTCACATTACCTTTGTAACACGAGGGGGGTACGGAGCTACTGACTGTTTCTAATACTGATTATTACTGATTACTGTTTCTTGTTGCTTACTGATTACTTGTTGGCTCCAACGATGATACACTTATTGACTGGTGGACGCCTCGGATGATTGGCGTCCACGGCTTCGTGAGAAGGACTCACTTGATAAGGAAGAACACACATAAACTAACACTTTACACTTATGAGCACTACGGGAATTTACGGACATGGACACTACTTGGGTTTTAATAACTAAACTTTTTGTTTACAATTTATTACATTATTATGAATTAAAAATAGACTAATATGTTACATTCCGTAATCCAGCGGGCGTTTAACACGCGCCCCAAAACTAAAACACTACTAAAAAGTAAATACAACAATAGGAACGAAAATTAATACAGTTTCCAGCATAAGTAAATATGTAGGTATGTATTTAGATTAATAAAAATTAAAGATTCGTAAAAAAGTTTAAGCTAATCCTCATTTTTGGATTAGTGAATTTTATTCTATCCCAGTATTTAAAATTTAATCTTCAATTTATTATCAAAAAAGGTAGTTACTTGGATTAGATTAGACTATATTTTAAGAAATAAACTGCCAAAATTAGAGTCAAATTTGCTAATCCAGAAATAAGGATCAGCTTAATCTTTTTGTGCCTCGGGCTGTAAATGGCGGGAAGTATTGTGTTGGCCACTCCAGATTTTTACCTTCCGTCTCCTTTAGGTAAAGAAGGTATTGTCTTTGATCAAAAAATCGGCAATGAGTTTTTAATGAATAATTACGTTTTAAGGTCCCTAGAATACGATTTTACTATTTTTACGATGATGTGTGTGTGTGTGTGTGTGTGTGTGTGTGTGTGTGTGTGTGTGTGTGCGCGTGTGCGTGTGGGACAAAAGTTTACTCTGCGGTAACTCTAATACTACAATTCCAAAAATTATAATTCTTTCGTATTCCTCTTCGTTGCATCCATATGAAGAGCTGATTAGATTTTGGTTATAATTGGTCAACCGAAAGTACCCTCATTTGAAGATTTTAACAGTTTTTCTTGAAAAAACAATGTTAAATATAATTTTTTCACATTTAATGTTATAAATATTAAAGAACATTATATTTGACTGCATGTTATACTTCATAGTAAATGGATATAGAGTTATAAAATTATAAAGAAATTAAATTTCATAACTTAGCTAGCTATGCTAGAAACAGCTACTAGATTAAGAAAATTCTGATGGAAAGATGTCTGTGTCAATTGACATATTCGTAATATATTTGTGTTATAATATTACTCGAAATATAGGATATTTTTGCTCGAAACTGTCTGTATAGAATTTGTATAAAATACTTACAATTGTCGAAAGGTATGTACATACAAGAAATTTAGAATCTTTTGCAAGGAACTTTCTGTATGGATTTTATAGAAAATATATAGGCATTTGTGAAACATCTAGTGGTAGATACCGCACCTACTGACTGTGTACGAAAATACGAGTGGTAAAAAGTTACCGTGTTCGAAAATTGTACAATATCTACCAGATCCATCTACCGGATTCATGAAGAATCTAATCTCAAAAAATGGTAGTGATGCAAAGCGAAGCGCGCGCGTTAAAAGTTTGTTAACTATATCAAATTTCTAACCTGTTTCAAATTTTCAATTTTTTTATAGGTTATGGATCTACCCTGTTTACCACTTACGTTCTTAATATATCGATTCCGGTAGCTATAACCTGATAAAAAGCTGTTTACCGGTAACAGTTCACCGGTAGAATTTTCGTAAATACCTCATATAACTGACGGAAGTTAATGTGCAGGCCACATCAGATTTTTTTATTTTACAGTTATTTTTTATTTCACACTTTTCTATAAAGATACATTTTAGCCATTGAAAAGTGTGAACTAAAGACAACTTTAGAAGATGGTGTTGTAAAAACATATTTTTGTTCTTGTTTAGACAATAACAATCCTATGTTGGTTAACATAAAGGTTTAGTTTCATGTTTAATCCTGCAGCCTGCCATATGATCCCAAGTATGTTTAAATTTATATTATGTTCGCTTTCATTTATATACTTTCACAAATTTCAAAAAAATTGTCAAATAATGTGAAAACTAAAATAACTTCTAGCCAAAAAATATAATAATATAAACAGGCTTCAGTTCATACACTCGACTGATTGAAATATTTTTCCTAATTTCATTGAACTATACCTCATCGTCTTCTCAATTTCTCATACATTCTGCATGCTTACCCATTTTTCCCATTACCCACACTTACATATTCCCCGTCATCCCTAGTTTACAACCACACCATCATCCTGTTGCTCGCTTGCGCGCGTCGGCAAGCGTCGGGACGCCGCCGCGTCAGTCCTCCTGCAGCGTCCGCCCGCGTCGCTTGCTGCCTCGTTCTTACGCCCCCGTACGATATACGCTCTTTGCGCTCAGAGTAAATAAACACACCACTCAACTTGCAACTACCTACAACTACTTTAACACCCCCAGGGACAAAGAAAAAATATTACAAGGTGGTCCAACCTCACGGACACGGTGTAGTGTAGTGTGTGGAGCAGGTAAGATATTTTTACCGTGGAGGAAATGTGGATTTTTTGTGGTTGGATATTAATCTTGAATTGTTTGAAAGTTATGCAATATAAATGTATTTTTATTGCGTGACATGAATTATTTATATTTGAACTACTTACGTGCTAATTATTTTTTAATTAGAAAAAGTTTGCTTGAATACAAGTTTTTGTATTACTCCTACTATTATTAAATTCTAAGATATTATTTATTTGTATTTTGAATTAATTATTGAACCAGGTCTATTATAAATAAAATGGGAGTAATTAAGTAATAAAATGGCAGTATTTAATATATAGACAATACTGCGAGGCAAAATTAATATAATAAATTGATACTACAGGGCATATATTTAAAAAATCTGATGTGGCTGGCAAATTACTTTCAGTCAGTTTTATGTATTTTATACAAATTCCATGCAGAAAGTTTCTTGCGAAAGATTCTATATTTCCAGTACATTACCTCCCGTCGCAATTCTATGTAATTTATATAAATTCCATACAGAAATTCCATGCGAAATATTCTATATTTACAGTAAAAATATAACACATACATGGATCCGAACCGTAACAAAACCATAACCGAAAACTGAAAATATATTTTATTTCTTCAAATATGAAAACCGAATACCGATACAAAATATAAATTTATAATTTATAAATAATATCGGTACTAAAACCGTAAATTAAAAATCTGGTGTGGCCAACATAAACCTCCCGCCATTTATCGTCCGAGTCACAAAAAAGATTAAGCTAATCCTTATTTTTGGATTAGCGAATTTTACTCTAATTTTGGCAGTTTATTTCTTAAAATATAGTCTAATGTAATCCAAGTAACTACCTATTATATAAAACCCCTCAACAGGATTAAATCCCAATTACAGAGTGGGTTCACATTCACATATATCCATGCCTTAGTGGGTTTCGAACCCAGAGCCCCGAGGACACTCATGACATGAGGCGTTGCTCTAACCATTGACCCACCAGAACTATAATAAAATGAAGATTAAATTTTAAATACCATGATAGAATAGAATTCACTAATCCAAAAATGAGGATTAGCTTAAATATTTTTGTATATCGTTAATTTTTATTAATCTAAATACATACCTACATATTTACTTATGCTGGAAACTGTATTAAATTCCTTTTCTATTGTTCTATTTACTTTTTCCTTTTTAAAACGTTACTAATATTATTTTGAAATGATTAGTTCTTTAATAGTGACATTTATCTGTCAGTTACATATATTTGAATAACGGCGTTTTGTTTGTTTAAAGCGTAGCCTTTGGGATTTAAATTATAGATAATTTTATAAATTTATCCATAAAATATATAGAAAAAGTATTAATGCAAATCTATAGAAAATTTAATAATCTTTAATTTCTATAATAACATTAATCTTGAAAAAATAACATTTAAAGGTATTTTTCGAAGAAAAACTATTTTGAGCTTCTAGTAAAGTGCCATTTCCGGTTATACGATTTTCACCAACATCTAGTGAGCTCTTTCCAATACAGTACAAGTTCGAAATACAAGTTTTCAAAATTTTTTGAATGAGTTAGAGTGGAGTATCCACACACACATACACACAGACATCATCGTGAAAATGTTAAAATTGGATTCTAGGGACCTTAAAACGTGGTCATTTACCAAAATTTCCATATGCGATTTTTAGCACGATCCCTATACCTCCCTAACCAAGGGTAGCGGGAGGTAAAAAAGATATTTTTTATTACGCCGCATCTTGAAGAAATACTTTGCATGCCTTGGAATTCATAAAAAGTAGTTTTTTAATTTAAAAAAATTGAAGACATTTTATTCCATATTTTAAAATTATAATATAAAAATAGTCATTTATTAAGACCTTTTTCAATCAATCACACATTTAGTTCACAAATTACTATTAGAATAAAATTATTATTAAAACAAAATTAAAATATTAATAATTTACGAAATGTATTTATGGCATAAAATTTACCCCTGTGGTACACTCTCCACGCCAGAAATAAGTGCCTGTGAGGTGACGCCTGGTAAACACCCGCATGGTACAAATATGTTATCATCATTACCGAAATCTGTGTACAAAGCAGATTGGCAAACCCAGCAATATGCCGCGATGATATATTTATTTTATTTATTTATGTTGCAAAAATAAACTTAAGAACTTTAATGTTGAAACCTTAACTTACAGTTACATTTTAAACCGCAATATTTATTTTATATCACACCTTAAAATTAATGTACCTTACTTTATTCTTTTACTTAAACTTCCGAGCTAGCCGAATATATCTACTAGTACTAGTTGTTAGTAAAACGAGGAATTAAAATGCTATTACATTACGAAATAGGTACGAAATGTATTTTATGTAAATTAAAAATTAAATTAATTTTTCATTTTAACCGAAACCGAAAATAACCGAAACCGTAACGAAAACGAAATTTATTTGTTTATCTAACCGAAACTAAAACCGGTATAATATTTTCAAGAAAACCGTTACCAATAACCGAAACCAAATTTACAAAGGGCCCTATTCTGTAACTCGGTGGTTAATTTTTAACCACTGGTTAAAAATTTTGTCCAATAGATATTGATTTGACAGCTAAAAATCTTTTTTTTTATGTCAACATACTTGATTGGTTAAAAAAATTAACCAGTAGTTAAAAATTAACCACTGAGTTATAGAATAGGCCCCAAAAACCGTTAACCGTAACCGAACCCCAAAATTTTTCGTTTCGAGTCCCTGGACACATACCATGTTAATTGCAGTTGACATTGACACCTATCTATCAGAAGTTTTTTTTAAATATAGTATAGCTCTTTTCATGGTTATAGCATAGCTGGCTGCTTTATGAAATTTATGCTGCAATTCTGTACACATTGGTCGTAAACTCGTAACTACATAAACTCGTAGCTACACATTGCCTCGAATCGGATCAAATTTAGTAATTCACGTTATAATGGGTGTATTCTAAACACAGTCCGTTAAAATATATTATGTAAACGGATTCCGTTAAAATATTTCTTATTAACGGATTCCGCTAAATATTCTATTCACAATATGACATTTCAACGGATCCGTTAAAATTAATATAATAAACGGATCCGTTTGCTACTGTAGGGCAGTGTTGTCACATTGTAAATGTCAACATATTTATATTTTGATAATAACAAAATATATTAAGTTCTAAACAGATATTTGTGATACATAAATTTAGAGATACTATTTAGTAATAAATTTATATCAATAAATAATCACAAAAATAAATATATTCTTCAAAATAATCTTTAGAATGTTGGTAGGTAAATACTTTGTTGTAATAAATGTCAAAATTGTCAGTTTCATAACCTTTTGATATGATTGTATATTATTGTAAATTTGGAAAAAAATGGGCATAAAATAAAAAAATCTATAAAATCATAATTCGTTACTTATTAAGCGCAGCTAAAGTAATAATGAAGAAGGTCCCCAACGCCCAACCCCAACATTTATCTTGAAATTATAGACACCACCAAGCTAATCTACAGTATCGAGAAAATGAACATATGCGGGGCCACAATTAAATATAGGCGCATGCACTTTAAAAACTACACAAATTATAAAACACACATTATGAACTTGATTTTTAATTCTTCGCAAATATTAATGAAGTTTTCTTCATTAGATTCATTCATCTAATCAGTATTCTTCCAATATTATCAAAATATCCATTGTTGTAATCAAAATATTCTTTGTTGCAATAAAAATATCTTTTGTTGTAATCAATAATTAAAAATAAAGGCACCAATAGAACATTTGTGTCTTGGGCCCCTGAATATTAAATGCAGTCCTGAAAATACTCGAATATTTTAAAAAATTAGGTAAAGAACAAGATTTGCATTGTAGAGTAAAATATCTGCTCGTTTCATTAGAGAAAGCATTTTTAATTTTTTTGAGAACGAGAAATGGATAATTTTTGTATTGTTAAAATCTTTCATCGAACCGATTTTTTATAGGTTATGTACAAGTATAATTTTGTTATAAAAATTATTTATTGTACTTTCCTTTCAATTATATTTTATGAATCCAAGGGTCGGAGCAAACAGTAAAGGATGATAACGTTATTCTCTGCTTACAATTTAGAAATTTCTAAATATTTATGTATTAAATGTCATCCGTTTACAACTAACGGCTATGAATCATTCTCCGTTTAAATTTTATTTATAAACGGATAACATAAACGGATCTCCGTTTATATTATTAACGGATAGTGTATTTAGAATAGCAAAATCTAGTTAACGGATATTTTAATTTTAACGGTCCGTTTATAAATAACGGAATGTCTTTAGAATACACCCATAAGTCCGGTAAATAAGTTTTTACGGTAGGAATTTCGAAATGAGTACCGTGAAAATCGTTTAACAGACGTATGACGTACAAAATTTTACTTCATACCTGTGTCGCATTTTTGGACGAAATTTTACAATTGCTCGTTTCTCCTTTCTTTCGTTTTTTAAAAAATCACGTCGCTTGGTCTTAATAAAAATAAAACAGTAATGACAGCAACCCATTTTCTTTTCTTTTTGACATTTCTAATATTTTTCAAAATTGAGTTTGAAAAACGATAGTTCCGAACAAATCCTCTTAAAATCTTCGGGAACAAACGGAAAATTAATCCTGAAAAATCTGCTGAAAGATATAGGAACGAATATTGGCTTTTTGTGGTATGGGGAAAAGTAAATAATCTTGCAAACATAACAGAAGATGTAATTTTGGCGTATATTTATGTTAGATCTGGTGAATTAGTGTTTATTATGTTGCAGTTTTTCTCTTTATAGAATTTTTAAAATTTTCTAGTCGAAGAAAATTAGTAGTTCTTCCTTATGGTTAAAATACTCCGTGGGTCTATGCTCCTGATGAACAAAATGTAGATAATTCTCATATTTATTTGGAAATAAATTGTTTCATTGGAAATGAATGTTATTACAAATAAAATATTCTATTTCATTTTGAATTTCATCATAAATTATGTGTTTGACAGTTCAATAATAAGTAGGTTGCTTAGTAACAATAGAGTACCGTAATAGCTATTAACATACCTAGGAATGTTATGCATATCATAACTGCCGCAGATGTAAGTTTGAAATCCGAGCTTGTATAGAGCGAGGATTTTAAGACATCTAAGGCTTGTTATGATTAATAACATCCTTGGTTTGTTCAATAGTTTATCGGTTTCAGAAAATTAAGACATTATTGATAAATATAATTTTTTGAAATTCCCTCATTAATGCTACTTTCAGATTGCTATGATTAACAGAACAATTATTTTGACATATGTCAATATGACAAATATTCAAATTATGTGCTTTATTCCTCATGTTTATTACTTTAGAATAAAGTAGACCGCATTTAGAACGATAGGATTACGTTATCTGTATGTATTAATGAAATGAATTATATTGTCATTTTATTTTATTTTCATTTTGTAGACCGTTGTTGACAAGTCAGTAGGGTAATAATATTACCATACAGATACAGTTATTACTTAGTTACCAGCCTACTTTTGTACATGTAAATAATGGAATAATATCCTGAAACCGGTAAAGATTATTAATACTGTAAAACCTAATTTACCGGACTGAAATCACTCCTGTAAACAATGGAAATGCGACACATTATGAAATAAACAAATTTACAAAAAATGCAATTTTGAGCTCGAATCTGTAAATTTCCTATCTACGAGCCTATCGTAACGATTGAAAAACAAAATTAATAAGTATCAAATATTTTGTAGTAGTCCTTACTTAGAAATCTAAAAATCAAAAATGAGGTATTTTATACGTATTATAATTTTATTATATTTGTGGGATGAAGCACAAAGCAGATTGGCACACCCAGCAATGGATAATAAGCCGTGATGATGTATTTATTTATTTTAGGAAATAATATGCAGGATTGTAGTTATTCTTTATTATATTAGTACCTACATTTTAATTAATATTTAGTCTCAATATGAAATTGTTTAGTCTCAATTTGATATTGTTTATTCCCAATTTGAAATTATTTATTCTCAATTTGAAATTGTTTAGTCTCAATTTGAAGTTGTTTCATCTCAATTTTAATTTGTTTAGTCCCAATTTGAAGTTGAAAAGGTATATAGTTAATAACACCTAATCAGTAATTGCAAACTTGTCAGTGGTATAGTTGGAACGGTATTGAAAAATATTTTGTTACTGCGCATGAGTCTAACAATAATCAACTATCATAGCAATGACAGGCTGGAACAAAGTTATTACCGTTAAATAATTAATTAATTAATAGTTAAAACAATAAACAATAAATGTAATTTACAATTTTATCAACATATTCGTATATTCCTAGTATAATTTTCCGGGTCCCGTGGCCGCGTGCCTGAGTGGCAGGTCGCGAATCTGGGGAACCGACACCAAATATTTCCAATTTTAAATAGCACAAAATGGACCCCGTTGTGTACTCTCCACGCCAGCAATGAGTGCCCGTGACGTGACGCCTGGTAATCGCCCGCACGGTGTAAATATTTCATCATTACCGATATCTGTGTAGAATGCAGATTGGCACACCCAGCAATGTTGATGCCCACGTCATCAATTTCTGATGCAAAAATTACAAAACTTTTATCTAGCATCTTTGTCGTGTACACTTGGCATATGAGACTTTTATTTGTTATCTCATTGTCGTTCGTGTTTAGGAGGGGTATAAGCTATTTGCGTCTAACCAACGGCAAATAATGAAATAGAAAATGTATTGTAACCGCGATAACAAATGTCATTTGCAAATATTTGAATTATTTGAATATTCCTGGAATATTCATGTCATTCTGTCATTCATGTCGTGTGATTAAAGTGATTTTGGTGTCGATAATAATTTGTGTTTTGTTGTGTGTTGGTTATTTAATTAATTCTTGGGATTATACATATTGTGCATTGTTCTATTGCATATAGACGGTGTTTCTAAGATGTCCGACAATTATTGCAATATAATGCTTTTGGGTAATAAAAAGAGGTATATTTCGTCCATTATACTTATATCGTATTTATTCAATTGGTTCATTATTTCTAAATAACTATTTATACTTCGAATTTTGATGAATAACGAAACTGACACAGTATAGGACGTACTGTCAGTTTTGACATTTCATCATAATAATTTATGTCTCACTTCGAATTTTGATGAATAATAATATTGCAAATAAAATATTGAAAATGTTAAACATGTCTGCAACCCTTAAACAGAAATGACAAATCCTGAGTTGTACTTCACCTTATATCAAACTATACTCTATCCGTTATAACTACAGAGTTGTGAAACTAGGAACAATTTGATCTCGTTGTTTGATTGGATAATATCGGGGTTATTATCCAATCAAAAGACTTCGCACCACTCTATAGATAAAACGGATAAACTGTAGAAAATTAAATCTTAAAAAAGTTTTTTAGCTACCAAAAGTATTATTTTTTTTTTGTAAATAGTTATATATCATAATTTATTTACGGACACAATAACGTATACATATAATATTAAAAACAAGAAGAGCTAGATATAACTAGGGTACCTTTATAACCAGGGTATGGCCATGGGCCAAGATCACCGCCATTATCGGTAATTCATTTTCCTATTTATTTGTAATAAATGTGATTATTATATTTTAAAAGAATATTAAATTATCACACTGTGAATTTATAAAGGTGATAAAAATTGTTTAATTTAAGAGATACATAATTATTATTAAGACATACATTTAGAGGTTACGTAGAATATATGACATGGGTTGTTATTATCACATCTAATTTAATATCTGTAGTTCGTATTTACATAATAATTGTATATTCTAAACTTACCTTTTAAAATTTTAAATGATTGGGCTTAATATGGGTAATTTATAGTTGTTTTCAATATGTCAGTAATCGTTGTGGGTATCTTAACAAACTACACAAGTAAATAAAATAAAATATATTACTTACACTTTAAATACATATTAAAATGAAAATTAAATGTGTTTTTCATTAAAATAAAAAGCTACGAAAATACATAATAATTTGCGCAAGAACAACACATATAACAGACGGACCGGTAATGGCGGACGAAACGTGAGCCACGCCATGGCCATACCCTGATTATAAAGGTACCCTATAGATATAACAAGAATTCCGCGCCATCTCTCAGCGGCAGCTTGGACGCTGGATTAGAGAAAAGTCTTAATCGCCTGGTCTGAATTCCTAAGCGGTTCATCCTTCCGTAAGAAGTTATCACATCAAAATGTTCTTATTATTGGCTTAAATTTGAAATGTCTAATGTAATTTGTGTCGTTAATTTGAAGATCTTAATCAAGTTGTAAGAATTAAATTTTTATTGACAAGTTCATCAATATATTGACAGATGGATACCAGGTTTATCATTTTCATTGTCAAATATCCGAAACACATCGGACCTATGACAGTTATTCAATAAGTATCATATTAGGGTCCTATCAAATTAGATAACACAAAATTGAGAAGTAAGGAGAATTTTTTAAATTAATATCCTATAATTTGATCAATTTTTAAATCTGTAATGTGAATTTGATTGGAATCCCCTGAAAAACTGTCCACCTATTAGGTCAATAGTTAAACAAAAGAAGCCAATCTTATAGAAGACAAAGGGGGTTAGAGAAGAAAATATTTTTTTACCAGTCGTTCTCAAGTCACAATACAAATATATATATATATATATATATATATATATATATATATATATATATATATATATATATATATATATATATATATATATATATATATATATATATAGGTATACCGCGTGGCGCTCAAAATCCGTTACATAGGCATTTAACATGGGAAAGCCGTTTTTCCTAACGCGTTGCTTCCCAAATTATTTAAGAGAAAATATCTTCAAATAAAAGTTGTAGAATATAAAATTCTGCATGTAAATCAGTAAACAAAATTAATTACGTATGTTTAGTAACTCCAGAAATTGAATATGAAAATTTTGAAATTTTTAGTTTAATAGTGCTAGCCATGAAATTAAAACAAAAAAGACAAACAAATGTGATGATTTAAATATCAAATATTGTGATTTTTTGTCACGAAAAATGAGTATTTGAAGAGTATAGAAGAATTAAATTATTATTCTGTTTAAGAATTTTACGTTATGTTACTCGTAATTTTATTAAATAATAAAAAGTAAATTAAATTTTATGACATAAATACACGTTTGATTGTTAAGCTTTTTGTTAATTCCATGGCTATCACTAGTTTTGAGTAGATTTTCGATGTTTTCATACCTAATTTCTGCAGTTACAACGCATGCAAAATTAATTTTGCTTATTGATTCAAATGCAGAATTTTATGTTCTACAACTTTTATTTGAAGATTTTTTTTCTAAAATAATTTGGGGAGCAATGTGCTAGGAAAAACGGTTTTCCCATGTTAAATGCCTATGTAACGGATTTCGAGCGCCACCCGGTATATATATATATATATATATATATATATATATATATATATATATATATATATATAATGTTATATCCCATGTACGGTATAGGCGAAGTTTACTGTATATATGTATATATATATATATATATATATATATATATATATATATATATATATATATATATATATATATATATAAGTTACCGCTGTCCAAATCGCTGAATTGCAGTTCCCAGGCGTCGAACCCGACACCTGAGTTTCCCGTTGCCAGCTTATAGACTTTAGTGCAGTTACAAGACAGTCAGAGTTTAGAATTCATACAATCAACATTAGAATAGAATAAATGTAATAATTAATTAAAATTTTATGTGTAACAAATGATAGTTTTTGGCATATAGTAAACTCACAATAAAAAACCCTTTTTAAAAACAATATTTCGGATCGTCGAAATATAACTTATATATATATATATATATATATATATATATATATATATATGTATATATATATTCGATAGAGTATTTTTTTGTAAATTCAACTATGTGATTATTATATGTATAACAAAGATATTAAGAAAACTTTAATTGAAATTTAAATAAATTTGAGTTTATAATTAATTTTCAGTAGGCTACGTATGAAAAAAATGAGCTTAATTTAAAATGAAACAAATATTTAATAACATGATAAATAGTGTTCTATTTGATTTTTATCCAAAATCATTCAAATTGGCAAATAGCAGTTTTTGTTTTTCATTCGTAGCCAACTGAAAATAGTAGTTTGTACAACAAGACTGGATACGATGTCCATATCGCATGAGGTTGAAGGCGATATGGGCATTTCACTCGCGTTTTACAGCATACTTTTTCTACGACTAACTAAAAGAAGGAAAATACGAATCTAAAAAGGATAACATTGACTTCTCAAATATGACATTTCATACAGTTCTGTTTCCCATTTTTTTATACGTTCTTTTTCATTACTTACATATAATTCATAATATAAATCAATTAATTATTATTAAATTATTCAAATGTCTTTTTAATCCGAAAATATTTCCATCTCAATGGCAACATTGAAATGTTAAATGTGACATTTGTATCGTTCTTCTCAGGGGGGTGAATCTGCATTGAGAAACGTGATAACAAGTTTTCAATCTAGTAGCGTTGGAAATACTTCCTGACCCGTTCATAGATGTCGTTAGTAGTACAGATTTTACAGTGATTCTCAAACTTTAATGTCAAAATCCTATAAAAAAGTGATAAATGTTTGAAAACTGCTGTAAATTTCCCACAATTCTCTATTATTGCATTGTTAGAAAATTTTTGACATTTCAAATTCAAACTGTAATATCTAAATTTGTATCTTTATTGCAATATAGTGCTTTATCATTCAATATATTTTCGGTAAGTATCTTATCTTTCATATTAGCATTATTATACGAGGTTGATATAAAAAATAACAACAAATTATTCATATTTCAGAAAAAGATCACATGAAATATTTGTATCTTCTACTTAGTAAAGAGACATTCTTGTAGAAGTTGACAGTGCCCAGTAGAAGAAACGGTGTGTGCAAGTGGATCAGGATGGTAGCAAGATATCCCATTCTTTGACGAATTGACGTAAAGCTTCATAAGATACATCAAAGAATGTTAAAATAGTATGGTAGTGTCAGTTTTAATAAAAAAGGAGTATAGATTTATTAAAAGTGGACGAATATAGATGACGATGCCAAAGAAGCAATCCATTTCTGGCTTACATTTCAAGTAACAACCCTTTTTTGAAATAAAATTACTTCTTGTTATAATAGTAATTCAAATTTTTGTTTTCTTGACTAGCATGTGCTTATATTTTATTAGTTGTCGCTGAATAGTTTGAGATTTGTAGTTATTTATTTATTATTTGATTTAAATAATGTAATGTAATAATACCTACATATTTAAATAAAGACATTAACATATTAAGTACTTTTATTGCCTATTTTTCTACAGTGCAACATATATTTTACATTCCTTAATAATGGATTTAATAAATTATCTATTTTCGATAGATTTTTTTATTAATTACATTATTAAGAAATGAAATTTATTTTCAGAATAATTCAAAATGAATTCATATTTCCCGCCATCTCTCAGCTGTCAAATTTAGTTCTCTGACCTTTTCATAGATGTCACTAAAACTTGTTATCACGGTTTATAAGGGAGATAGCCAATCTTCTACTATATATTTTCCTTAATCTATGGTTCTTCTTAATCGTGTAATAAATGAATAGACAGTTGGCTAGGTAACACGACGTACGTGATTTGTTATTCGTGGATTTCATCCTAGAATGGATATGAAATTATATCCGTTCAGTTAATTAGTATTGCCTACATATCCATTCTGCAGATTGTGAAGAAATGACAAGGTTATCAAGTGGGAGTAGAAAAAAATAATTTCTTCTCTAATCGAATATCCCTCTTGGTCTGCTCTGCTATATTTCTAATATAGAAATTATTTACACCCTGTATACAAAGATAAATATTTTGTAAATTTGAATATACCTAGTACTCTCTTTCTCTTATTAATTGTGCATGGCACATTACATTAAGTTTTGATTTGTGAGTTAAGTACTCGTATTAATTATCATGTACTCGTATATACTCTGTAGTTAATATCAAAGCGTAATTATTAACTCCCAAAATTTACTGATTTCTATCCTACATATTAATGATTTAATTAATGATGTTGATAAACACGTGCCAATAATAAACACGTTGCTCCATGCTACATTAATTGGCTTTATTCAATTCTAATTACGTTTATGCTGGAGAATACGATATGATGAGAAGTATTTGCCATATTGCAATGAATTTATTAATTAGTGAAGGTGTATATTGGAAAAGATAAGCTTCATAAACGAATATTTCCACGCCACTCGATAAAAGGTTATTGCATTTTTATGCAGATGAAAAATGTGACATGTATGAAAATGTGAGGCGTACAGGGAAAAAATAATAGGTTTTGTGAACGCTTTTTTACCGTAAAAATACATGAAAAGGATAATTTCATCAATAGACACTTTAATTAATTGTTCATTTGTTTCATAACCATTTCTACACCTATTTTTTCAACTAAGGGCTAATTTTACGACCTGCCGTCAGAATATCGGATAAAAAAGCAGAGCATAACTTCAAACTGACAGATCATTTGTTTCACTTTTATCATCTCCAGCAAGACTGTTTTTACCCTAAAATATAGGGAATTTTTATTACGTTGGTAGTACTGTAGTGTCTGGTCTGGTCGTGAATTTGGGGACCCGGGTTTAATCCCGACAGACACCAAAATTATTATGAAATTAAATAGCATCAGTGTGACACCTGTGATGCACTCTCCATAAAAATAGAAAAATCTGATGTGGCTAGCACATTACCTTCCGTCAGTTCTATGTATTTTGTATAAATTACTGATCACCTCAACTACAGATAGGACACACAATGTATTTTTCGAAATACGAAATAGTGACATCTACAGATTGCTTCCATAAACTAACGCACACTGTGATGGCTTGGTCGGTTATGTAGTCTGTGACACTGTGACATAGATGACATGTCATTGTATTCGCAATCGAAATTAACGATAGAGGCGCTGATTTTCGGAACAAGATGGCCGCCATGCGATGGGTTTGACATATGACAGTTCAGATTGTTAACTGTGTTTCGTTGACTGTTTGTACACATCTAGTTTAAAAACTTATTTATATGAAGGCGATAAGTTTAAATATTTAATTATTAATTACTACACTACTCACTCAGCTGTCACTTATTCAATATGGCGCTTGTACGATTGCTTTCCGAAGTACCGATTTGCGCCACTAGAGGGGAAATTTTATCTACTATTGCGAATACACAAATTGAAATTTTGAATTTTGAAAATAAAAGATAATAAGAGAATACATACACACATATATTTTAAACAATCACAAAACAATAACTATAAATTCATTTCTAAATAAATTTGAAATTACTAGACACTTAGACATACACACTTCTATTTTCATATTTGTTTATATGTAAGATAAAACGCTATTGGAAATGATACATTTCGTCATTAAATATAAAAGTAAACGTCTATCTGCTTCTTTGCACTGCACTTTATATCAAATAGCACAATTCTCTATATTACATACGTCAAAAAAACACAGTTAATGCACTTTAAAACTGAAGAAATCTCGAAATAAATCACTTCTGACACTATAACTAAATCTATAAACTTTTACAAATAGGTTCAATGACATGCGTGATGACTTTTGTGACTTTACAGTATAAAATATTGCGAAATTCCATACAGAAAGTTTCTAGAAAAAGATCCTATATTTCCACTAAAATTATAACACAAACATACTGTCAATTGCACTTTACACACCTTTCAAACAGAATTTTCTTAATACAGCAGCTGTTTCCAAAGTTATACCATAGCTGGCTAATATAAGATATTTATGGATCGATTCTGTTCACATATGTCAGTCTCACAGATCTGTAAATCTGTAAAAGCCTGACAAAAACGCATCTATTTTTGTTGATAAAATTATACATACACGCAGGTTTCGTTGCGATTTTTATCATTATTCACAAATTTAGAGATCTGTAAGATTTACAGACGTGAACCCATTAATTTCTTTATAATTTTTTAACTGTATATCTATTTAATATGAAGTATAAAATGCATTCGAATCGTATAGAGAATAAAACATTCTTTAATATTTATACCATTAAATGTGAAAAAATGATATATAACATCGTTTTTTCAAGAAAAACTGTTAAAATATTCAAATTAAGGTACTTTCGGTTGACCAATTATAACTAAAATCTAATCAGCAAAAGAATACGAAAGAATTACAATTTTTGGAATTATTGTAGTATTAGAATTCGCAAGCGAAAATTTTGTCACAGACAGATACAATGCGTACATACATACCCAGACATCATCGTAAAAATAGTAAAATCGTATTATAGGGACCCTAAAACGTGCTTATTCATCAAAAACTCACAACCGGATTTTTTAACCAAAGACAATACCTTCCTTACCTAAAGATGATGGAAGATAAAAATTGAGTATCGCGATTCGAAAGAACATAGAAAAGTGCCTTAAAGATGTGCAAATTAAAAAAAAAAATTGTCAAATAACAAAACACCATTAAAATGATCTGCTAATGAGGTAACTTTTGTCTAATTTAAACGACATCGTATCTTATTTCAGCAAAAATTAGATTTATTTATATATGTTAAAGAACATTTTTCATAAGCTCAAGTTAAATAGGTATACATGTTTCAATAAATCAATTACGCTAAAACGTTCTGCAAATTTACATTTTAAACAATTATGAAATTACAGTGACGCGTTACAGCAGATATTATTCATGAAGCTCGTCAATGCATTCAATTTAATTTTTAATGTTTTCTCTTCATCTCATTTATGTTTAATCGAATAAAATTATGCATGTATATACAACAATAATTAGTAAATTGTGCATATAATAATTATAGTAGATAAGAATTTAATATGTTTCATTACGGAAAAAAATTAACCTAACATATTTTTTCGAAAAAAATAAATACATCACTAAAATACTATCAGTAAAATACTATACTGATGACACAATTTGTACCTTGTTTATAGTCTTCAAGATCCCAATTTTTCTAACTTTGACTAGTGACGTTAATTTGAACCTAGGACATCGTGTATCTTGTCATTAATAAAAATCCATATATATAAAAGTCAGATATTTAGTTAGTTATTGTTCGTAAACCTAAATGATAAATTTATTTACAGGTTTCAGGATGTTACTCCATTGTTTACAAGTACAAAAGTAGGCTGGTAACTAAGTAATAACTGTATTTGTACGGTAATATTACCTTACTTTTACTGACTTGTCAACAACAGTCTACAAAATGAATATAAAATAAAAAGAAAATAATGTTCTTCATTAATAAATACAGATAACGCATATCGAAATTTGGGTAAATGACCACGTTTCAAATAAATAAATATATCAACACGGCATATTACCCATTGCTGAGTGTGCCAATCTTCTTTGTTCGCAGATATCGGTAATGATACTCAGGCACGCGACCCCATAGGTCCCTAGAATCCAATTTTAACATTATCGCGATGATGTCGGTTGTATTTCCACCTTATTCTAATATGAAAAGAAGCCATTAAATTTTGGTGTAAAGCAGACAACCGGAAATGGCACTTTACTTGAAGCTCAAAATAGTTTCTGAAAAATACCTTTAAATGTTATTTTTTCGAGATTTATGTTATTAAAAAAATTAAAGATTATTAAATTTTCTATATATTAGCATTAATACTTTGTCTATATATTTTATGGATAAATTTGTAAAATTATCTATAATTTAAATCACTGAGGGCTAGTTGCATAAAACGTTGTTAGCTGATCATGTGTTTAACTACACATTGAAACCATGGATACGTATCCAAAATACATTGGAAAAGAAGCCTGGTTAAAGTTAACAACGTGATTAAAGTTAACAATGCTTTATGCAACTGGTCCTATATCTACGTTTTAAACAAACACAAGTCAATATCAAATGTATGTAACTGACACATAAATGTCACTGTCAAAAGAACTAGTCATTTAAAATTAATAAATTAAAGTAAATAGTAAATATAAGCATAGTTATATGGAATGGGATTTAATACAGTTTTCAGCATAAGTAAATAATATGTAAGTATATATGTTTGAATTAATAAATATTAAATGGCGGGAGGTATTGTGTTGGCCACATCAGATTTTTTTTAAAAAGACAAATAAAAATATATTCAAATTATTTTTATGCGTTGTAACTTATGAAACTAACATGGGATAATTATTTCTTGCTTTATTTCCATTTGTGTT
This sequence comes from Harpalus rubripes, assembly GCA_963082715.1. Lineage (NCBI taxonomy): Eukaryota > Metazoa > Arthropoda > Insecta > Coleoptera > Carabidae > Harpalus > Harpalus rubripes. The sequence goes on from OY720448.1 coordinate 89,171,179, forward strand.
ATTTCTTATGAAATATTAATGAACTACCTTATAATAATATTTTGTTGAACTCGTTTCTTAAGTTTATTTGCTAATTTATTCTGTTTGAGTTTTACAATTTACATCACAATTTATTAACAAATGTACATTTTCTTACTTACTAAATAGAAACATTCATAAGATAAAGAAGAATTATTCGAAGTAATTATTTAATTATTTTCCTTGAATATTAATCAGTATAACCTGGTAAATATTTGCACAAAGGCAAATGTAATTTGTATTTTATCTTATTGCAAAATCTCTTACAAAAAGTTAGCAAAGTATAAATAGGTGTAATGGATCGAAAGTTTTAAAAAATATTAATGGAACATTAAGCTAGTATGTACACATACTAAAAATAATTTTGATATTAATAAAATAATCGCTAAAATAGCATTATAACTTGGGACATCTCAAGTGGGGTAAATATGAAACTAAAATATTGAGACAAATGCGAATCACTGTCGCCATTTAACTGGTAAACAAAACGTCAAAAATACAATTGAATTTAAAAAATAATTTTACAAACATTTCATTTGATTACACTTGTGCGTAATTTACACCTTTGGACAAATAAAGTTCAAATTTCTTCGCAAGCGTAAACCTTTTCTTTCGACCCTCTATACATAAATAACTATTATAATATTATAGATCTCAGCGCATTCCTGGAACACATCATTCTGACGTATTATCAGAATTAATTTTTAATCCATCAATTTTCCGTTGATATTTATGGATTTCATTAATATGTCTATAGAAAAACGTTTTAGTGTAGGACCTGCTGAACAATTATGAAGCGAAAGAATAGTAATTTATGCAACAAGAGTGTAAACACAAGCTTTATGACATGGGGTCTAGTATTGCCGAGTCACGAAAATTATTGACCGAATGTCATAAAGCTTGTTTACACTTAAGTTGCATAAAATATTTTTTTATATTTTGCGTTCATAATGAAGTCATTACGATACGCAATTGCGTATCGTAATGACCTTCGTTTCGATACTCAATTTTTTTGTTTTAGACGGTTGGTACTAGATGACGTTTCTTTAACCCGTTTTTACCTAATTTATTTTTAGTTAATTGACAATTCATTTTAATAATATAATGTCGATATTATTATTATTTTTTTATTTAGGGAAGATTATTTACATGAAAATGTACAAATATAATCACAAATTGAGTAAGTAAATGTTAATATAATGTTCGAATTAGTCCACATAGATGGACCTAGTAGTACTAAAAATTTGTAGATTGAACCTTTGAACGATAGAAAATTATTTTTAATTAATTTTAGAGCAAGTTTTAATTCAAATATAAGAAAAAATAAAAATTTCCTGTACACTGAGCCTGAAAGGGTTAAATTGTCAAACGTCAAAGATGGAAGATAAGAAATTTCAATATAACCTCAAAATTTCTTTTACTTAATTAATCACTTTATTTAATGAATATAATAATAATAATAATAATAATAATAATAATAATAATAATAATAATAATAATAATACATATTTTCGTCTTAGTTTGCATTTCAAAATAAGCAATCAAAACATTCTCTGTTACGCCTTTGACATTATTTTCTTTACACCATGTGTCAAAATTTGCAAATTCTTTCTCATAAAACTCGCGCGATTTTTTAGGAAGTAGATTATTTACTGTAGTCTGAGCTATATTACGTAGCTCAGGCGGAGTGCAACTGATTTCATCTTCCATGATTACACTAAATTCACTTAAATTTGTTCGTAAATATTGAAATGACATGAACTTTCAAATAATAATTGAATGTGGTCAATTCAATGTTACCAACTACAACATTTCACTTACAAATTTCCCTAAATCAACTCGGTTTAATATTAACAGTTTTTTTTAAATATTTAATTTGTAGAAGGTGCAAAATATAAAAAATAGTATAAAGAACTCATTTTATAAGACTTTCTTTCGCACTTGTCAATTAGAAAACTCGCTGACGCTCGTTTTCTAAATTTTGACGCGTGCGAAAAAAACATGTCTTATAAAACACGTTCTTTAATATACTATTATACGACCTCAAATAACATTCCTGAAGCAAATTAGAAATTTTAATACCCAAATATATTGCAGTATTACCAACATGAATGTACAAAATAACTAAATTTAAGTAAGACAACTTAAATGCCACACGTGTATTGATGGTGGTATCCAACGACCAAATATAACTAGACAAAACATTCCCTATTCTTCCTCACTGAATGTTTTGATTTCGACTGGCCAGACAGAGGAACTAGTGATAGAGATATGTCTTGTCTAGTTCGAGTATTTCTCACTAGAGGCCACGTAAAGTATCAGTGTATTAGGGTACCTTTATAACCAGGGTATGGCCATGGGCCAAGATCGCCGCCATTGTCGGTAATTGATTTTCCTATTTATTTGTAATAAATGTGATATTATATTATAAAAGAATATTAAATTATTACACTGTGAATTTATAAAGATAATAAAAATTAATTAATTTAAGAGATACACAATTATTATTATGAGATATATTTAGAGGTTATGTAGAATATAGGATGTGGGTTGTTATTATAACATCTAATTTAATTTCTGAAGTTCTTATTTACATAATAATTGTATATTCTAAACTTACCTTTTAAAAATTTAAATGATTGTACTTAATATTGGTAATTTATAGTTGTTTTCAATATGTCAGTAATCGTGGTGAGTATCTTAACAAACTACATAAGTAAATAAAATAAAATACATTACTTACACTTTAAATACATATTAAAATGATAATTAAATGTATTTTTCATTAAAATAAAACAAATACCCACGGAAATACATAATAATTTGCGCAAGAACAACACATATAACAGACGGTCCGGTAATGGTGGACGAAACGTGAGCCACGCCATGGCCATACCCTGGTTATAAAGGTACCCTACAGTGTATAGCAACGATCAAAAATACACTAGATATAACTTCAAAGCATTTGTTTTGTTTTCGGCTGGACAGAAAGAGACAACTAAGGATAGAGATATGTAAAGTCTCCTCACGGAGTATTCGCTAGATGTCACTGCTTGTTCTATTATCATGAACTGTACTATATTTGAAACATTTGAATTATTATTAACAAATGAAACAAATTGATATTAGTATTAGAAAAGAATTGTATATAATTATTTATATTATTCTATTGATTTTTAAATAATATTGTTTTTGTGAACATACTTATTAGCTTATTATTCTATTTGTAGTTTTTTCTAAATTTATTTTTGTGGTGGATCCGGATTTTGAAATAAATGTTTACAATTAAATTGATCAATTGAATGCCATGATTATTTAATGGATCCTGGTCCAAATATGGTTATGAATACAGTCCAAAATTCCCGTAGGTAAATTTCTCATGGTAGTATTAATTGTTTTTTTTAATTAATAAGAGTTTTTAGAATTTTCCACATTTTATTTCAAAACTCACTTGAAAAAGGCAAATTTATAGAAAATAATGAAACTGTAAAACTTTGCACAAACAACACCTCGATTTTGTAACTTTAAATTCTGTCTGATTTCAAATTCTGTCGGAATTGGGTTTTCCCCACTACGAATTCTATTGCTCCAGACCAGTAGAATTTGAAATCTGACAGAATTGCGATTCTGTCAATTCTTTCTCAGGATAGATTTAAAATTTGAAATCTGACAGAATTGAGATTTCCCCAATTCTTTCTCCGGATAGATTTCAAATTCTACTGGTCTGGAGCAGGGAAAACCCAATTCTGACAGAATTTAAAATCGAGGCCCGAACAATTTTACAATTTGCAAACAAAGGAACAAAATGTCACAAATACATTATAAGAACCATAGAGACATCTCTCGACAAACTTTACAGTAGACTTTATAGGAGTATATCTCTATCTCTAGTTGTCTCTTTCTGTCCAACCGAGAACATAACAAACAATAGTGAGGTGTAGGGCATGTTTTGTCTAGTATATTTGTCGTTATTAGTGTATAGTCTAGTGTTTAGTTTGAACGTTGCTCACTAGAGGCCACGTAGAAGCATGTGTATTTTGTCTTTGTTTTGTAGTGGTAGTGGTGTTGTGAGTGATACATTGATTTTTCTTTAATATTAAACCTTATATATTATTTAATGTTAACCCTAAATGTTAACCACGAAATTTTAACTAAAAACACTTGCGCCTCTAGTGAGCAACGGTCAAACTAGACACTGATACTCTACGTGGCCTCAGTTGCAACCTCTAGTGAGTAATACTCGGACTAGACAAGACATATCTCTATCTCTAGTTTCTCTGTCTTGCCAGCCGAAATCAAAACAAACCAAATGAAATTTTGCCTAGTTATATTTTCTCGTTGGTGGTAGCTCTGTATTGTGAAAAACAAATAAGATACACACTGTTTGCAGTGCAGTCACCACTGCTTAATTTCATACTGATACATGTACCTTTGCCCAATTTACTCGTTATTTTATGTAAATAATAATAAATGCTTTTGAAAAGATAAATTATTTTTGAGTGTATATACTTGCACAATTAATTATTTCAACTGCTTTACATAAGAATTGTAATTTTCTGTATTTAAAAGGATATTTAAATAAATTTTGAATTCGCTCTTTCTCTTTGTAAATATAAAAGACATTAATTAAATCCTGCAACAAGACTAAGAATAATGTCCGCAAGAAACAAATCAAATAAGCCTATTATTTTTGTATTTATGTATTATTACGACAAATACATTGCGTCGTTCATTAAATCTCGTCTCTTTTCATCCTCAACCACCTTTTAAGTCAAAAAGTAATTAAAAATGTAATTTACTAGCATAAAAGTAGACTTTCTGAGCAAATTTAAACGGGGCTTATTTTTTGTTAAATTTTTTTATATGTTTATACAATATTTTTTGTTGAATATTAAAAATTAAAGTTGAATAGTACTCGTAAGATCATATTATTCAGCTTTTTCCATACTTGTAAAGCCTTAATTACACTACACTTTTTCTAGCAAAAACCTAGTTTCTAACATGGAACTAGATCATTTCTTGTCTTGGCTTGATTTTCAAGATAAAAAATAAAAATTTCTTGTCTTGCTCATTTCTTGGCGACGTAATTCTTGTCTTGTTTCAAGAATTCTTGATATTTCTTGTTTCTTGACATTTTAGGGGAATCCCCTTTTTTATCGATTATTAGTTGTTGCTTGTTGGATACTTATTTTTGTGTTATTTCGATATTCCGTGCTTTTTATTTAAAACAATGACTATTCAAACAAAAATAAATCAGATTCGGAATCGGAATGTGGCCAGCATAGCATAATACCTCTGTTCGAAGACACAATACACAACACTTTATATAGCAGTAGCTTAGCAACATTTTGCATTAGAAAGAGAAAGATTATTTGATTTATGTCTATTTAATTAATGTGGTGTGACAGATATACGTAAATGGTGATATTACTTTCTAACACACCACAAATAGTAATAACGTATGTCGTAGAGTTACGGACACGTAATTATTTACTACACTGCCCTCTGTACTAATGTTTATTCAGTGACAATGGCATTTAAATCAAATAATTATAGTATGGTTTATGTCAAGCCTGTTGTTTTATGCCAAAACAGCCCGAAGAAGAGGAAAGCATTATTTAAAAAGAAACAAAATTTTCAAATAAATTACAGTTATTTTTTAATTTAAAATATATCCATAAATATTTCGCGTTGCACGCCTATATGGGTACGAAATGCAATGAAGTTATCTGCAAGTAGTATAATATCAGACGGGCTAAAAATCGCATATGGAGATTTTGGTAAATGACCACGTTTTAAGGTCCCTAGAATCCAATTTTAACATTTTCACGATGATGTCTCTGTGTGAATGTATGTATGTGTGGATCCTCCACTCTGACTCAAATACTATCAATCAGAAAATTTTGAAACCTTGTATTTCGAACTTTTTCTGTAATGGAAAGAGCCTATTAGATTTTGGTATAGATCGGATAACCGGAAATGGCACTTTACAAGAAGATCAAAATAGTTTTTCTTCGAAAAATACCTTTAAATGTTATTTTTCGAGATTAATGTTATTATAAAAATTAATTATTAAATTTTCTACATATTTGCATTAATACTTTTTCTATATATTTTATGGTTACATTTATAAAATAGGCTATAATTTAAATCCCAAGACCTACGCTTTAAAGAAACAAAACTCCTTGGTTGCGCAGTTATTCAAATGTATGTAACTGACAGATAAATGTTACTGTGAAAGAACTAATCATTTCAAATTAATAATAACGTTTTGAAAAGAAAAAAGTAGATAGAACAATAGGAAAGGAAATCAATACAGTTTCAAGCATATGTACATATGTAGGTATGTATTTAGATTAATAAAAATTAACGAGTCACAAAAAAGTTCAAGCTAATTCTCATTTTTGGATTAGTGATTTCTATTTTATCCCGGTATTTAAAATTTAATCTTCATTTTATTATCAAAAAAGGAAGTTACTTAGATTAGATTAGACTATATTTTAAGAAATAAACTGCTAAAATTAGAGTAAAAATCGCTAATCCAAAAATAAAGATTAGCTTAATATTTTTTGTGACTCGGGCGGTAAATGGCGGGAGGTATTGTGTTGGCCACGCCAGATTTTTTTACACAAATGACGCTGTTTCAGTGTTGCCAACCTACAAACAATTGATTAAAGGTCATTTTATCTAGCAGACTCTTTACAAACTATTATTGAACAGAAGCAATAATTAAAGCCGACTTTGAAAATTGCCTTTTCGAAAAAGTAAGCTTTAAAAAAGGAGGCTCTTTGTGATATTATGGAACCGGCTAATAAGCTTTTGATAAAATGAAAATTAATAATTGATTGATACTATTTTAAAATCACTGCTTTTAAGGAAACTTGAAAAAGTAATTTAGTAATATATATTTACCTCTGTTACCTATATTAATAATGAAGCTGGACTCAAAATGATCCCTTTGGGCATTCTGAAAGTTAAACTGACCTAACCAAACATAGACACACAACGAAATTTACCATAAATTGACTAATGAATTATTCAAAATTTTAGGGCCACACAATTTCTACAGCAATGGAGAGTACGTCGAGATAGTGAGTGTATTTGAGTGCATTATGTGAACAGTTATTTTTCGCATCCAACCAGAGTAACTTAATCATACTTATTAGTATATTAATGTAACAATAATGTAAATATTTAATCAATATCTGTATTACTTAGGCAACATTTTGAGAGAAATAATGATTCAATTAAACAAATTTCATTTTTCTGATTGAACAAGAGAAATAATAGTTCAAATAAAAATTTATTTGACTCTTTCGTGATTGAACACCATTTGTAACAAAACGAGTAAAAGTAATTATGTTTTTTTTTTAAATTGGACCAGTAGTGTTCTAACAAATACATTGCTATAATTAACGCCCACAAAGCTATAACTTATACGGGTATAAGTCTCGACCGATGGTTTTAAAGGATTTTTAGAAATAGTGCGTGGGATCAGAATGAAATACAGGGTAACAAATTTTTACGTAGGTCAGGGGTCAGCAAATTATTTATGTAAAGGGTAGGGTAATAATACGTCTCTACTTAAATAAATAATGGCATATAAAATAGAACTTCTATTTCAGTAAAGTATTATTTTGTCAATTTCAAGTCGATCGAAAAATCAATCAAAATGAGAATGAAGAGTTTAAGAATTTAATTGCCATTTTTATATTTTAAACATTGATGATATCTGCATAATCTATTTTTATTAATATCCATTTTTTAAACGTGTGAAACCCACTCAAGGTACTTCGCCATATGTGTATAAATATGGTGATAATAGTTTTTTTTATTACACTAGTTTTTAAAAAAAGTATTTCATTATTTGGTTATGTACATTTCGACCATGTCTAGAATTTTGTAGAAGTTGTGCCTACAGATCTTTCAACATTTGGCTTAGTATGTGAACTTATTAATATGTAGATATATTTTATCCTCAAAAGGAAAATTTACCACTCGAGGTGTTAGTATTTTCTTGCATTATTTAGATGTGAACTAATGAATTTTACTATTACAAACACTAATGTCGTTTATGGTAAATGTCCCCATTGTCGGAAATCTTAGAAACACCGTCTTTGCGTTTGCAAAATGCACAACATGTATAATCCCAAGAATTAAAAAAATTACCAACACACAACGAAGCACAGATTATTATCGACGCCAAAATCACCTTAATCACATGAATGACGGAATGACAAATATTCAAATAATTCAAATATTTGAAAACGACACTCGTTACCGCAGTTACAATAAAGTTTCTATTTAATTGTTTGCCGCTGGTTAGACGGAGATAGCTTACACCCCTTTGTCTCATATATGCCATGTATACGATAAAGATGCTAGATAAAAGTTTTGTAATTCTTGCATCAGAAATTGATAACGTGGGGATCAAGTGGGAGATATAGAGCGTATGCCTGAAAGGGGTGTAGTTAAATAATATTTTATTAATGGCATAGGTACAAAGACCTTTTTAAGGAAAGTTTTTACACTCGATCTTGAATTGCTTATGAATTATTCGCTTATGGTTCTGGTAGCATAAAATACTTATTTAAATGGACATTTTCTAGTTACTTAGACACTAGACACTTAGGCACAATACGAAAAATCTCATGTGGCCAGCATATAACCTCTCGCCAGATATTTTACCTGGTTATACGCATAAAACAAAAAATATTTTTAAATACAAATACATATATTCATGCCTCACTACAAAATAATTCTCACACTAAAGTCGTTTATGGTAAATGCCTCCATTTATAATTTAGATTTTAAAATATAAACATACTTTAAACACATACGATGGTTTATGAACGATTTACAAATTTAGAAATTTTTAATTTAGATTTTGAATATAACTATATTTTATATTTCCAAATGTAAATTTCAAATTCGACTAATCACTAGAGAGCACCATCAAACATGGCGGTATAACATTGCTTCATCCGTCAGCTGTCTGTTTTGTTTGTAGCGTGAATCTGTGAGTTTAATGTGAATTTTGAAGATGGAGACAAAGGAACAAATCAATATTTTATTAATAAGCAGTGACAATTATACTGTCCCTTGACAAATCTTAATTTGTTCATAGACCTAACAGACAGACTACATTTTTTTCGGTTGCGTTTGTTTCTTCATTATACAAATCAACAATAGTAACAAACATTCCCGATATTATTCAAAAATCATCTTCTTCATTAGCATTTAACAAATCATTAGGTACGTTCAATAAGCCAAGAAAAACAAGCAACCGGAAGTAAAATTTGTTGTACGACTTTGCTAGCCTAGCTTGATTTGTTCGCAAGCAATCCAAGCCACAATTTTCTCGCTTGTCTTGCTGTCAAATATAATGGCGGGAAATACAAATTTTACATACATGAAGTTAACTTGAACTGTTTCTATTTCTTTACATGGTGTGTGTGTGTATCTACCACATGTAAAAAAAGGCTTTGAGAGTTGTGTGATGGTTGTTTATAACATTATTAAATTTGAAATATTTTGTTATAGTCAACTTAGCTTCTTCCAAATTAATCCCACTATCTGAAAATAAATATATAAATTCATTTTCCATATGTTCGCAGACCAAGAAAAGAAATATAACAGGTACACAATTACACAATGTTATATTTGACATCTATATACGTTTCTCGATGACAGTTGTGAATAACAGTTCGTCATATAGCCACAGATATAGCTAGCAAATCGTTCAGCGCACTAAGCAACAAATCTCGTTTGCTTACCTAGCATTTGCTCTAGATATGCTTGCTTCACTGAACGCACCTAATGGGTATGAAAATAAAATCGTACCTAACCTAAAATTTGAAGTGGCGAAACGTCAAAATATGACAAGTCACATGATAGATACTGATTAGTCAGATCCAAAATTTCAAAACCGAACATAAATCAGACAGAAATTCTAATTTTTAAATCAAAATTTCTAAATTTAAATTCGTCATAAACCAACCCTTAGTCTGGAGTACGCTAAATTTTGCAAGATGATAAAATGTCTTTACTGAGGAGTGACATACAAATTTTTAAATTAAAATTAAAGATAACGTTTTTAAAGAATATTTGACATTTATATTTAATTTTGGCAATTAACAATGGATTTTGTTGGTTGTTATAGATTCGTATTTACTTTTAAGTCCTAGTGATTAAAGAAATGTTATCTCTCCTTGTCATTAAAATGTTACTTTACTTTATAAATTTAATAATTGTTTCATTTTTGATGCTTGAAACAAGTGAACGTAGATAAGATTTAAATACAAAAGGCAAAAATTTCTGTTTTTAATAGTGTAACTTTCTTATGACCTCCAAACAAAAATTAAAACTTTTACTTCATAACTCAAAATCTAACAGGGGTAAAAATTTAGTATCGCCTTATTTGTAAAAATAAATACAAGAAAAGAATAAAAGAATGTTTGTATTTATCTAGTATAGTGACCATTGCATTTTTCGGGAAAAAACAAATACATATAGTCTATTAATGGTGCAACCTTGTCCTAATTTAACAGTCAACGTATATTTTAACCATGCAAAATCTCAATGCCAAAATAATGAAGATGGAGTAGATGCTTTTGAATTGAAATATTTCATTTATTTAATTTTGATGTTGCTCACATTATAAACAATTAGAATCGTTTGATACGAAAAACAAGCAATGAGTTACAAAGATATAATTATAAGTTGAAAATAATCAAATAATAATAAAGTCGCGTTTGTTTCTCTTTTGTAATTTGATCAGAGAATATAATAAAATATACATTTTAATTAGTTCCAGATTGTTTATTTATATATTGATGACTAAATTAATATGTATTGACAAGATAATTAATATTTGTTTACTTGTCAATTAATTATTGCTTGGACTTTATTTATATAGGGTGTTTTAGGCATTATAGTACTAATTAAATTGAGTAAAAAAAGCTTAATCAACATAGGTCTGATCTTTAAATATTTCCGAGAAAAAATATTATATTTTGCATTTGAATCGAAAAAAAACTGGTGTGGCCAACACAATACCTCCCGCCATTTACAGCCCGAGTCATAACAAAGATTAAGTTAATCCTTATTTTTGGATTACCGAATTTTACTCTAATTTTAACAGTTTATTTCTTAAAATATAGTCTTATCTACTTCAAGTAACTACCTTTTTTTAAACCCCTCAACAGGATTAAATCCCAATTACAGAGTGGGTTCACATTCACACACATCCATGCCTTAGTGGGATTCGAACCCAGAGCCCCGATGGCACTCATGACATGAGGCGTTGCTCTAACCATTGAACACCGGAGCATAAAATGAAGATTAAATTTTAAATACCGGGATAGAATAGAATTCACTAAACTATAAACGAGGATTAGCTTAAACATTTTTTTAAATCGTTAATTTTTATTAATCTAAATACATACCTACATATTTACTTATGCTGGAAACTGTATTGAATTCCTTTTCTATTGTTCTATTTACTCTTTCTTTTTAAAACGTTACTAATATTATTTTGAAATGATTAGTTCTTTGATAGTGACATTTATCTGTCAGTTACATACATTTGAATAACTGCGTTTTGTTTGTTTAAAGCGTAGGATCTGGGATTTAAATTATTGATAATTTTATAAATTTATCCATAAAATATATAGAAAAAGTATTAATGCAAATCTATAGAAAATTTAATAATCTTTAATTTTTATAATAACATTAATCTCGAAAAAATAACATTTAAAGGTATTTTTCGTAGAAAAACTATTTTGAGCTACTAGTAAAGTGCCATTACCGGTTATCCGATTTTCACCAAAATCTAATAGGCTCTTTTCATTACAGAAAAAGTTTGAAATACAGGGTTTCAAAATTTACTGAATGATATTTGAGTTAGATTGAAGGATCCACACATACATACACACATGCACATACACACAGATATCATCATAAAAATGTTAAAATTGGATTCTAAGGTCCTTAAAACGTGGTCATTTACCAAAATCTCGATATGCGATTTTAGCACGATCCCTATACCTCCCTTACCAAGGGTAGCGGGAGTTAAAAAAAGAACTGGCAAAAATAGTCATCGAACTAAATTTTACCTGTGCCAGTATAGCGTGTAAATAGTCGTAACTATCATAGTCGAGATTAACCCCGTAAAAAGTCACTTTTCATTGCCTTATATATTGGAAACTATTAAAAATCGGACCTATGTTAATTAAGCTTTTTGTGTTCATTTTGGTCAGAACTTATGCCTTTAAAGTTTTTAACCAAAGTTGGAAAACATCCTGTATCTGTATCAAATGTTAATCCTATCCAAACGTGTGACTATTTCATTGGCTTCAGTTCACAATAGCATTTTTTAGACCACGTCAAAAATAGCAGTTGGGAATCAATAAAATATATGTATTTCAAGTGATGTACCCATGTTTCCACTAACTATTCAGGATGTTTTATTGTAATAGTCGAAACCAAATGAAAATGTGTTGGACGAATAAATTTCTGAAGTTTCTGTCAGAATATATATTCCATGTGATTTTTTTGGAAAATTCGTGACATGGAAAAAGGAAAATGTTAAAATAACACTTACTAAAGACCTATGTTTTCATATGTTTATAGATTGTGTTTTCTTTTCATATTGAATCACAAATGATTATGTTTTCTTCCGTAGAAATGGTTACTGTTCAAAACTGGTTATGAAATTTGAATATATTGCTTTTAACATTATGTAAATATATTGAAAAATATAATAACTTTCCAGATACATTTGCGAAACTAAATATTATTAACTCGTATTGTAATTCAGATGGAAGTGTGGAAGTGTATGATACAAATATAACAATGAAGCAGTTTCACAACATATCTGTAAATTCTAAATAATACTAAATATTTTTTTAAAAAATTGACGGCGGCAGCTGTTGGCTCTCAGTGTCACATGATAAAGTAAAGGATATATATATATATATATATATATATATATATATATATATATATATATATATATATGTGTGTGTGTGTGTGTGTGTGTGTGTGTGTGTGTGTGTGTATGTATATATATATATATATATATATATATATATATATATATATACATACACACACACACATATACATACATACACACAAACACACACACACACACACACATATACATACACACACACATACACACACACACACACACACACACACACACACACACACACACACACACACACACACACACACATATATATATATATATATATATATATATATATTTATTTATTTATAAAAAATAGTAAAGTCGTATTCTAGGGACTCTAAAACATGCTTATTCATTAAAAACTCACCATCGAATTTTTTTCAATACCTTCCTTACCTAATGGTATGACGGAAGGTAAAAAGTGACAAAAACATCTATTTTTCTTGATTAATATAAAATTATACATACATGAATGGCAGCTTTAGTTGCGATTTTGACCATTATTTACGGATTTGATCCATAAGACAAGTATTTTTGAAAAGCTTACTACCATATTTTTTATTACATTAGTAGTTGATAGCAGAAATATAAATGAATATTAATATCAAACTGTAAGACGAGTGAATACCGCATATAAAGTAAAAAAATCTGATGTGGCCAACACAACACCTCCCACTATTTAATTTTCATTAATTTAAATATACATAATTACATATTTAGTTATACTAGAAACTGAACTATGGTTCTATTCACTATATTCTTTTTAAAAGGTTACTATTATTAATTTGAAATGATTAGCTCTTTGACAGTGACATTTATCTGTCAGTTACATACATTTGAGATATGAACTGTGTAACCAAGGAGTTCTGCTTATTTAAAGCGTAGGCTCCGAGATTATAATTATAGATATTTATAATTTTATCCATAAAATATATAGAAAAAGTATTTATACAAATCTGTAGAAAATTTAATAATTTTTAATTTTTATAATGACACAAATCTTCAAAAAGTAACATTTGAAGGTATTTTTCGAAGAAAATGTACTTTGAGCGTAAATAAAGTGCCATTTCCGGTTATCTGATATACACCAAAATCTAATAATCTCTTCCCATATTAGAATAATGTAAAAAAATCTGATGTGGCCAGCACATTACCTTCCGTCAGTTCTATGTATTTTATATAAATGTCATACAGAAAGTTCCTTACAAAAGATTATATTTCTTGTACATTACCTTAAGGCAGTTGTATGTATTTTATACAAATTCCATACAGAAAGTTTCTGACAAAAGATCCTATATTTCCAGTAAAATTATAACATAAACATACTGTCAACTGCACTTGACACTGACACCTTTCAATCAGAATTTTCTTAATGTAGCAGCTGTTTCCAGAGTTATAGCAAAGCTGACTAATATATATGATATTTAATTTCTTTATAATTTTTTAACTCTGTGTCCATTTAATATAAAGTACAAAATGCATTCAAATCGTATAGAGAATAAATAATTCTTTAATATTTATAATAACATTAAATGTGAAAAAATGATATTTAACATCGTTTTTTCAAGAAAAACTATTAAAATCTTCAAATGAGGGTACTTCCGGTTGACCAATTATAACCAAAATCTAATCAGCTCTTCACACGGATGCAACGAAGAGAAATACGAAAGAATTATAATTTTTGGAAATGTAGTATTAGAGTTATCGCATTAGAAAATTTTGTCACACACAGACACACACACACACACATACATACATACACACACACACACACATACAGACATCATCGTGAAAATATTAAAATCGCATTCTAGGGACCCTAAAACCTGGTCATTTATCAAAATCTCGATATGCGAAAATAATTTTACTGTATCCATATTCATAATTCCTTCTTTGAACTAATCCATTTTCCACTTGAGTAGTCGTATCATAGCAAACCATCAATCATACTCTCCATTTATTCCTTTCTGTTCTACGGACCACAATCCCGATATGAACCATAAATTCTCTCAAATCATTGTCCGAGTTGAATTGAAAATTTCAAACACTCCTTCCACGGCATGTTCATTTTTTCATGCGAGGATTTCATTTCCCGTTTGGCATTACATGTATCTTTTTATTCCGTCTGAATGGAACGTATTGAAAAATTTAATATCACAAAATTCTTATGTTATAAGATACAAAATATGTAATATTAAATGAAATGGGGAATATATTCACATACCCCTCGATTTGCTTTATTAAGTTTCATCAAACTGTGAAAATATTTGTGCAAGATGAAAGTTATTCGCCATCAAATTAAACCGCCATTCAAAATTGTAGGATTCTGATACAAATTCATTGGTGTTTGTTCTTAAAAGACATTAATATAAGCATCCTACACTATTTTATAAACTTCAACTACTAGGAATACATGGTACTTTGTTAAGATGGATCGAATCTATTAATAGATCACAATTAGTATATTGTAATGGTTTTAAATCTTAAGGCGAGTACACACCAACGCGGGCAAATAAATTATTTCTTGCATGCGTGCAGATCGCGTTTTAACGCGCTGGTGTACGGATACCCGCGATTCCGTTAACCGCGCCGCGGAACTGTCCGCTGCCCGCACCGCTTGCCCGCGTTGGTGTGCGTTCGCCCTTCGATATTAGTACCCTCAGGAGTACCACAAGGTTCACACCTTGGTCCACTACTATTTAATTTATTCATTAACGATATTTCGCAATGTTTTCAAAATTCGAATTTCTTACTCTATGCGGACGATTTAAAATTATTTAAAACAATTACACATGCTAATGATTGTATTGCATTAAACAAAATTATCTTATCAAAAGTCTCAATCCGTCTAAATGTTACGTAATGAACTTTACCAGAAATTTCAACTTAATAACTTATAATTACCACATAAATAACATGAAACTTGAAATTAAATCTGTTATAAAAGATTTAGGTGTTGTATGCGATCCTAAATTAACAATGTCTACTCATATCGACAAAATCAGTACAGATTCATTACGTACATTAGGTTTCATAATTCTCTAGTACGCTCTAAGCTAGAATTTGCATCTGCTGTGTGGAATCCACAACACAGATCAAATATAAATGTAACTGACACTGTTCAAAAAAAGTTTTCCAATCTTCTATGCTATAAATTTAGAGTAAACTGTTCGAATTATATTAATAAATTAGAAAGGTTCAATTTGAATAGCTTAGAATGTAGACGAACTTATTTTGATATGTTATTCCTCTTTAAGATTTTCAACTAATATATGTCGTATCCTGACAATATTCTTCCTCTATTCCATATAAATGTTCTAGCTAAATGGACAAGAACTTATAATTTATTTAAGCTTTCTGCAAGTAACATTAATAATTATAAATTTTCTTGCATGTATAGAATAATGGCAGTTTATAACAATCTATTAACAGCTTTAAAAAGCGTGTCAAAACTACTCTACGTTGAACTTTACTTTTGTAATTATTTTGTTTATTTTTATTAACTTTATTACTTTTTTGCTATTGTATTTGTAGTACTGTATTTAATAAGCGAGAACCTTTATTTGGTCTCTGTCTGAGCTGTTGGTTCTCCTATTTTCTTAAATAAATAAATAAATAAATGATCGAAATTTATTGTTTTGCTAACGACAATATATTTAAAAGTAAATTAATTTCTGGTGAAATGACACAATTAAGGAAAATGTCTAAAATCTAAATCTGTATATTTTTTGACTCATTATCCTAACAATACATACTGTTTAAAGAAAAATTTGAAGAGAATATTAATATAACATCGATTACTACCACTTGAGCTTCACGTTATAAGTTCTGTTCGTTTGTATTACACTAACTTGTACAACATGTACTGAGAATACGTTAATAGTGCAGTTTATTACAAAATAGATATGACTATCGAATGAAAGTTGTCGTTTAAATTATTTAATAGATGCGGTTTCTTTTCAAAACCTAGAAAAGAATATATTTTATCATATTATGAAAATAAGACTAATTTTAAATGATTTTCTACCAAAATATTTTTAAAATATAAAACTTTTCATTCATAATTTTAATAAAAACGGTTAGCACTATAATGATATGACGTCACAACTGTATTTTTGTATTAGTCTACCAAGCAAAAAAAATATAATTTTATATTATTCATAACTTGTGAAAATAAAATCCATAATTTATATGTAGTTCTATTTTACAGGAAATCTATGAAACATATAACATTTTTTTTTAAATAAAACATATTTATTTAAAATCTTCATAACAATGGATTTTTCCTTAGACAAGGTGCAACTATAGTTTTTTGAAAGTGACAGCTGTCACTAGTTAACCCTCCTTGAAATCAATTTTTGGCAGAATTAATGACATTGGCAGATATAAACAACTTTAAGAGAAGTAAAATTGCAGATATTACGTCACTCAAAATTAATTTAAATAAATAAATAAAATAAATAAATATATCATCACGGCTTATTACCCATTGCTGGGTGTGCCAATCTGCTTTGTACACAGATGCGGTAATGATGAAATATTTGCACCGTGCGGGCGTTTACCAGGCGTCACCTCACGGGCACTCACTGCTGGCGTGGAGAGAGCACCACAGGGGTCAATTTTGTGCCATTTAAAATTGGAAATATTTGGCGACGGTCGGGATCGAACTCGGTTCCCCAGATTCGCGACCTGACACTCAGGCACGCGGCCACGAGACCCCATTAATTAATTAAATTAAATTAAAAAATTAATTTAAAAAAATTATGTTTTAAAAACTATATACATTTGGAAAGTGTAACAAACGTTAAAATTCATCATTATATTAATTTTTTCAGAAAAAAATCAATTGAAAAATGAGTACGGGACCCCATTGTACTAAATATCACAGGAATGCATTGCTATGTCTCGTTTAAAATAAATGTGAGACTACGGTACCTGAATAACAAAACAGGGGTGCAATTAAAATATTTTTCGTTTTTTTGATTATAACCAAATATTTTAACATTTAAACTATTTAGTTTGAGAATTCTAGAAAATAGGATTATTTTTAATTTCCTCTAACAGAAATTCCGACTAAAGAATTGCGTACACCTGAGACAAACGAACCAGAATTTGCGGTATTAAATTTTTTAAATACATCCCTGAATCCTGTTGGTAAGTTCATTTTAAATGCCTTCTAGTATTCCAGTGATATTGAGGTACAATTCTAATCTTCTCTCTCTTCTCCTTTCAAATCAAATATAGGGAAAAGTTTTCAAACGAAACCACATCTATTACATAACTTAAACGTCAACTTTCATTCGCTAGTCACACTATACATACTTGTTTTCTAAATACAAACAAACAGAAATTAGACAAGTTATTTTTCGTGTGACTCTCACAAGAAAATATTTCTTTTGATTTATATTTAGAATAGATTTCGACGAAAATTATAACGCCAGTTACAAGTACGAGAGTAGCGCTGAAAATTGTTAGTTGCATTTTTAAACAAAAAATCTTTATTGTTTTTCAAAATATTCTCCATTCAGACTAACAAACTTGTACATTCCTTAAAACCACTTTTTAAAACATTCGGAAAATTCATTTTCTGAAAGATTCTCAAAAATTCTTTGAAATTCTGTTACTGGTTCATCTGCACTGGGAAATCTTTTTCTTCGCATCATTTTTTTAACAGTTAGAAACAAAAAAAAATTGCACGGCATCAGATCTGGGCTATACGGAGGATGAGTTAACAAATGAACTCCCGAATCCTTGTTTGTAATTTTGCAAACATCTGTGGTAAGCCACCTTGCAGTACCATTCAAAATTAATAGTTCTGCGATCAAGTGGAATACCATAAACCTAGCATATATGCATATGTATTGATGTTTTTATATAATTAAGTGGATTTGTCGGGTTTTGAAACTAGGCGATTCTCTTATAAAATACAAAATATAAAATGTCGTAGAAATATTTTTTTCTCGATTTACTTTATTAGGTTGAAATGCTGAAAATATTTACTGTTTGTAGAAGATGAAAGTAATTCGTCAGGCCTGCTCTTTTGCTTGTATATTAAATATGAGTTATTCAAATGTTCGTAAGAGGACTTTTATAATTTTATATTCCGTTTTTGATATCAGCCGTACTCTTTTATCTCTTGATGTTTGTGGATTTAAATGTTCACGTTAGCGAGAAGTTATTGAAATTATGTACACTTCCAGCTAATCTGTTATTACGACGAAACAAATTATTTACATTAAATTTTGTTTTAAAAATGGTCTAAATGTAGTGAAGTAGTGCAAATATTGGTGAAAACTTTTATGAGCAAGGATTCCTTAATAATATAAACGTTTTTAAGAAGGCCGTAAAGACGTAAAAAATGACAAGAGAACCGGGCTATGAAAATGTGGCAAAAATTGAAGATAGTGGCTCGTACTACGGTTTTAACTAAAACGCTGTTTTAAGAAATGTCAAACTTCATTATTTAGTAACAATAATAAATAATATCAAATTTATCAAAATATGATTTTAAAGCAGAACATAGTTTGTATTCAAACAAATATTTTTTTTAAATCGTTCTTTCAACATAAAGGCGAAATTAAATATTGAAATTTGAACTTTCCATTTAATAAAACAACGTTTTAGTTAAAACCGTGATCATACTAACTCCCGATATTTCAATCTTCTAACAAATGTTCCTAACAACTATTCGATAAACAAATTTGTTAGGTAGATTTATTAGGAAGATAACAAATTTCGGTATTTCAATGTAAAGTTGCTAGGCAAATTGTTATTAGATACGTATTTGGAATCTAGTTGTAAAAATATAAAATAAATTAGTATATGACACTGACATTTTTGTCACATCCAAATATTTATAAGGTGTTTGTGTATGTAAGTAATATCTTAAAAATATGGACAAAAAACGGACATAAAACTTTTGTTGTTCGGTTATTCACGAATTTAGCATGATTGCATCAAAAGGACATTAAAAAACTGCAAACAACAAATTTGTAGTTTAGGTTAATACTTCTACAGCATTCGTAATTTGTTAGTACTCTAGTAACTTTTTTGATTTTTCCTGCTCTGGATTTATGTATACCCCCCAAAATCTCCAATAATTATTTAGAAACTCCCCGTTGCTTAAAATCTTTAAGGTAGTAATAATTGGTGTAACGGCGAAAGACTTGAATTTCTAAAATAACAATCTGTTATTGAATAAACAAACTATCGAATTCTTAATAAGAGCTGCTTATTTTTTGATATCAAACATTTTTTTTTTGTCTGTAATATCAATTTCTTTATTTATTAAACCTATACTAAGAAATTCAAACTATGAACTCGCGCAAAAGGCAAATTCTAACATCACTTTTCTGGACTATATTGAAAAATCATAGTTTGTAAAAGTACTACAATTTCAAATTACCTATTTGGGGGATATTTTATATAATTTTCTATTAATTCTAAAATATATTCTACGCTAGGTTTTGATAGCTGGAATCTCTAAAAAAATCTTCATTGGTCCAAATATTTAAATCATCAGGTTTTTGTAGTACAGTATATATTATATTTTCCTTCAGAGATTAATATTTTCAATAATTCTAAGATCTTCCTCTTCCAATATATAATCAATTTTATCAAATTATATTTATATCTTACAATATTTTATATTTCAAATGGAAATGTATTGACAACTGACAATGACATTCGTTTTATTGGTAGCTAACAAATTTATTAGCTACTAGAAGTTCCTCACAAATTTGTTAGCGAATAAACAATTTATAAGGTATCTAATAACTTGTTTGGACATTGAAATACGCAAAAATATGGTTGTTAGGTAAATAAAATTTATTAGGAAGTTGTTAGGAGTTTGAAATACCAGGCGTAGGAGCTATTGCGCTTAGTGAGGTTTCTGAGCAAGTTGGTACTTCATAGGGCTCATGCAAAAAAAATGTGGCAAACAATTCGTCTGGATTTTGCACCACGATAGTGCACTGGCTCACGATTCATTATCCATTCTTTGTTTTGCCAAAAACAACACTGTCGTGATTTATTAGGCACCGTATTCCCAACGCCCTCCTGTGAGAAATTGCTGAAGGAGCTGAAGGCTATACCACAAAGTTCATTGTTGTCAAGTGTTTTGCACTTTAGTAATAACGAAACAAATTGTTATAAATACGAGCACATTATGGGGAAAATTAATGAATTTATAACTTTTTGAAACAAATGAAAATTCTCATTATTTATTAATTGTGTTTTTTGCGGCATTAATATTGTATGAATTTAAAGTTTATAAAAGTAAAATTCATTAGTTTTCATCTAAATAGCTATAACAGCATCAGCAATACGGAACGAAAAGCAATAATGAAAGGCCGTGGTGGAGTACACCAAAAAAGTAAGAGGGGGTGAGAACAACAATTCTGAAATTAAACTGGAAACCATGCTTCATACAGATGTCCAGGGCTGGACTGGCCCGGCGGGATACCGGAAATTTCCCGGTGGCCCGTGACGGCTCGTGGTCCGACGAACTTAAAAAGTAAATTATAAAAATTTAAAGTTGAAAAAATCAATAAATCGATACAAAAATAACATAAATTCTTAATTTTGAAATAATTCCCTACTACTCTTGAATGTGCGCCAATATTTATAGCTAATTTTCTTTTTGACAACCAATTGTTAAATTCACAAAACATACTTATTTTTTGTATTACCGACATCATACACATTAAATGATCATTTATATAAGGTTGTTATTTAATTTAGATCCAAATAACTTTTTTCAAATTATAAATAATATCATACCTGCTACACCTTTTCATGTAATAATTGATTTAATCAATAAAAAAATTCACAAAAATATAAATACGGATGATATTCGGTCAATAATTTTCGTGGTAAGCTTCGTCACGAAATACTTGACCTCATGGTTCTGTTTACATACTCTTGTTGCGTAAATAACTATTACATATAGCATATTAAAATTTATTTTCAATGTACAAATTTATTATCACATCAACACAAAGAATATCAAAAATGAGAAAATCATAGACGTTTTGAAAGAAAAAATCTGATGTGGCCAACACAATACCTCCCGCCATTTAATTTTTATTAATTTAAATACATATGTACTTACATATTTACTCATGTTGGAAACAATATTTAGTTCTTTTCCATATAACTAATGTTCAGTTAACATTTGAATTTCTTGCCTTGTAGTAGTTTGATCTGAGATTTTTTGCATCAAATTATTTTATATGCAGTTCTTTATCTCTAAATCTATAGAAGATATAATAATGAATTAATATTTATCGAATAAAGAATTTAACGTTCTTTAATATAAGTATTTACATAAATTTTCGATAAATAATATTTAGATGATTTTTTTTCTTGTAACTACTACTTTCGGTTGTCCAATTGTTACCAAAACTTAATCAACTCTTCCCATATTATTGTTAGATTGAGGAATCCGAAGTTAAAAATGTCTTAAGTCTTATAGTATTTGAGAAATCGTGAATCCAACATCCACACACACATCCACACACACACGCGCACACACACACACACACACACACACACACATACATACATACACACACACACACACACACACACACACACACACATCCACACACACATCCACACACACATACACACACATACACACACACACACACACACACACACACACACACACACACACACACACACACACACACACACACACACACACACATCCACACACACATACGGACATCATCGTAAAAATGTTATAATCAGATTCTAGGGACCTTAAAACGTACTTATACACTAAAATCTGGATATGCGATTTTTAGCATGAATACAATACCTCTCTTAGCGAGAGGTAAACAGTATTAATGCAAATCTATAGAAAATTCAATAATCTTTAATTTTCATAATATAAATTGTGGCAAAATAACATTTAAAGGTATTTTTCGAAGAAAATCTATTTTGAGCTTCAAACAAAGTGCCATTTCCGGTTATCTGATTTACACCAAAGTCTAATGGCATATTTCATATTGGAGAATAAGGTAGCTATATAAGGTTTCAAAATTTTTTGAATGATTGTATTTGAGTTAGAGTAGAGGATCCATACACACAAACACACAGACATCATCGTGAAAATGTTAAAATTGGATTCTAAGGGCCTTAAAACGTAGTCATTTACCAAAATGTCGATATGCGATTTTTAGCACGATCCCTATACCTCCTTTACCAAGGGTAACGGGAGGTAAAAAGTAAAGTATTAAACATAATATTATAATGAATAAAATTATTAAAAAAAAATCGGTTCAAATGACTGGCCTAGCCCGTCCCCATCCGAATTTCCCGGTATTAAACATATTTCCAGATCAGCCGTACAGATATCAAACAACTTAAAAATTATGGAATTATGTTATGTTTGTATTTGTTGAGTAGGACCGACTGCTAATGTATGCGTACAAAAAACTGACTGGGTAGGTCTGACATATTCAGGATTCAGTACTACTATATGTCAGCTCGGCAAGAGTGTCAAGTGAAGTCAAGCCATATAGAGTTATCCAAAACTGTGACGTAGGAGATATTCATAGAAAGAAATAGAAAACGAGAGAGATAGAATATGTCTTTAGTCATAATTATAATCAGCAAGTCAGTTGTTACAAATAGAGGTTAAGGTTAAGTTTTCGCCATTGACGTATTATATAAGGCGATTTCGGGCGACAACCGTTCACTTGCGGTATGTTGCGTTCAGGTGCGTTCACACATTCGGGCGCTAGGAACAACATACCCGGTATGCTTGGATCAGTGCTCACAGCTGAACGGGTTTGCTAATCGGGTCAGCTCTCTGTTCACTATTTCTATCTCTTTTTATCATGTATTTTTTTGAAATGTCAAAAATCAAAACAGTCGGAGTCTTGGTCTTATGTCAAACAGAGTGACATTATTTTCGTTGACTCTTTTTTGGACAAATATGGAAAAAACTATCTTTCTCCGTTAATGCATTTTAATTGTCAGACACTATTTTTGACAGTATTAAATGTCGCAGAATATACATAACCTCCAAGCACGGTGTCAACAAGTGAACCATTGATTTTTTGCGCCACCACTGACCATAGCATACCGCAAGTGACCGTAACTGATCCTAAGAAGTGAACGGGTATGTCGCCCGAAATCGCCTATAAATGGACGCAACGTAGGTACTGCTTTACTGTATAAGCATTGACGCACACCTTAGAAAAGGATAAAGCTAAGTTAGGGGCAAAGTCAAAATGAAAAATAACACAGAGTGCTTAGGAATATTCATCTCATTCATAATAAATGACAATGTAAAATATAGTTCATATTCGATTTAACATAAAATATTTCATTCGTATACTAAATTATTTATAAAAATAACAAATATAGAAAAATACTTTTGCTTTAGCTAATATTATTTATTTAAAACTATTTTTATATACATTTTAGGTATAGTCCGTCGATTGAAAATGATTTCTGCATCACAGAATGTTTGGATGGCTTGAAATTGTGTTTTCTAACTGCAATAAGCCAGTCTGTTCACAGTTCATCTTTCGGAAATCTACTCAAAAAACATTCATATAAGATATGACAGTTTAGTTTACGACGAATAAGAAAGACTTGTGAAATTTTATGTCTTTTTGATAACGAACTGTGCGTTCATTTGCACTGCATGATATTACCATTTTAAAAAAATTCTGAGATATAAATGAAATCACACATATGCATAGCATGAATGACAGAACATAACCTGAATTACCAGCAAACTACATTCAAATTATTTTTATTTTACATTAAATCAAAATTACTCACTTTGTATTGTAACTAACTCTTAATTAGAGATATGAATATAATTTTTACTAATATTCTGAGGAAATATATTGCACTTTTACTAGCTGTCACTACTGTCAGACCAGCAAACAAAACAACAGACCGCAACAATGTTCTTGTTTGACGTTGCCCCGCTTATCTTTCCTTTTCTAAGGTGAGCGTCAATTCCTCTCTCTCTACGTTGGGCCCATTTATGTAATATGTCAATGGTTTTCGCTGATACAAATGAAATTCCTGCCCGTCCATTATATTAAATTGCGCTTCTTTTCTCTGGTATAATTTACAAACGCATTGAGTAATCTTGGAGAACACATAATATTATCATTTGCAATCTGTGAGCGACAACTCTACAAATAACATATTTTTGGCACTGAAAAACGACTACTACTCCTTCTTTAACATTCGCAAAATGACAAAAAAGTCATAAAGATTAGCTGCCTAATTCGTTTTGCTGTTGCTAAGCTAAAAAAACTGATGTGGCCAGCACATAACCTCCCGTCATTTCCATGTTTAAAATAGCAATGAGCTTTAAGTAAAATATCATTTCCGATTGATCGTTTGTGAACAAAATCTAATTTGTGTTCCAATAAATAGAAAAGTTTGTAATATGAAATTTTGAATTATATTTTATTATGTTTTTCCTCAATCGGTTAAGAGCTCCAAATTAAGTACCATTTCCGGTTTATCATATAAGTATAGTCAAAATCTAATATGTTGTTTCAAATTATACACGAGTTTTAATTACTAAATTTGATAAGTTTTGGATCATGTTTTATTATATTTTTTAAAGAAAATCTGTTTATAGCTTTCTGTAAAGTACTAATTCCGGTTTATCAATTTTAGAAAAAAATCTAATATGTTGTTCTCATTAATAGAAAAGTCTTAAATACCAAATCTGACAAGTATTAGTATATATCATATTTTTTTTTACGAAAATCTGTTCAGATCTTTATGTAAAGTATCACTTCCGGTTCACTAATTTTAGCCAACATCTAATATGTTGTTCACATTCATATAAAAGTCTTAAATACTAAATTTGAAAAGTTTATGAATATATCATAATATATTTTTCACCAAAATTTGTCCAGAGCTTCAAATAAAGTATCACTTCTGGTTTATCAATTCTAGCCAAAATGTAGTATGTTGCTTCCCTTCATATAAAAGTCTAAAATACCAAATTTGACAAGTTTTAGAATATATCATAATATATCTTTCACGAAAATCTGTTCAGAGCTTCAAGTAAAGTATCACTTCCGGTTTATCACTTTTAGAAAAAATCTTATATGTCCTTCTTATTAAAAGTTTTAAATACCAAATTTGAAAATTTTTGGTATGTATCATAAAATATTTATCACGAAAATCTGTTCAGAGTTTCAAGTAAAATATCATTTCTGGTTTATCAATTTTAGAAAAAAATCTAATATGTCGTTCTCATTAAACTAAAAGTTTTAAATACTAAATTTGACAAGTATTGGTATATATCTTAATATATTTTCACGAAAATGTGTTCAGAGCTTCAAGTAAAGTATCACTTCCGGTTCATCAATTTTATCCAAAATCTAATATGTTGTTTCCATTCATATAAAAGTCTCAAATACCAAATTTAAAAAGTTTATGAATATATCATAATATATTTTTCACGAAAATTTGTTCAGAGCTTCAGGTAAAGGATCACTTCCGGTTTATTAATTTCAGCTAAAATCTAATTTATTATTCCTTTTGATATGAAAGTCTTAAATACTAAAATTTAAAAATTTTGGATTATTTTTTAATATAATTTTTCATTGAAAACTGTTATGGGCTACAAGTAAAGTATCACTTCCGGTTGTCCAATTTTACCCAATATCTAATCAACTCTTTATATGAATGTAGAAAGCTTAAATATGGAAAATAGATATTTTCAGAAGTTTGTTGTGGTGTTTGGACCGATAACATTATTTTTCTTCAAGCGTATTATAATATTCATATTATGCTCCTGTACACACACTATAGAAGATGTTCATTGTCTTACTAGTACAAAAATGTTGTTATTGTTGTACTAGTAAAAAAATGTTAGTGTCTTAGTTCACCGCTGGCGGCGGCAATTGTCACAGCAAGACGTATTATATTGAAAATTGTTATTTGGCAGTTGTGTCGTTTTTGTTTTGTATTGTACATAGCCAGCTTTGGCTGAAATTGCAAACACTACAATTAAAAAATTCCAAAAAAATGTCGATAATTATTTGAAATACTTGAAGAAAAAATAGTATATGTCATTCGGAGTAGAACGCCCTTTTTGTGTTTTACCCAGCTTGCCTAGCCTCGGCTAGCGCCTCGGCCGCAATAGCTGGGTTCAACACAAAAAGACTGCTTTCTACTCCTAATAACATAATATACTATTCCCTTACCTACACTGAGAAAAAGATATAATTACGTGAACTGTAAATTTATTTGTTACAAATAAATCCTAAGCTTGAATAGATCCAAATATATCTACAATTGAAGCAATGTAATTATTTATTTGCAGCATTTATTTGTCTCAAATAAATATATATTGAGATCAATTATATCTTCTATTTCATGAGAACTATGCATTTATTTACCTTAAATATTATTTTAATTGCGCTAAATTTATTTCATTACTATTGGATATATAATAATTTATTTGAATTAAATTTATATACCTATCTTTCATAACCTGTCCACTCTAAATAGACTAAAATTGAAGGAAAATAGTTAAATAAAGACCAGTATATTTAATTTTTTCGTACGCTATATTTTTATTAACTCTCAAATACATCATTAAGAATATTAATGTACATATAATAAAAAGAAATATAAAAGTATAAATACACAGTCTGTACAGGTACCGATGCATGTGCCTTGGCATAAAATATACACTGAAAAGTGCAAAGCAAATATCCAAAACTCCACTCAAGTAGTATATTTTTCACTGTTACGTCACCCATATACACTACTTTTTAACACAGGAATGAAAACAAATAACCAGAAATGAATACTGTCAGAAATGAGCACCACCATAAACAAGATCAAACGTACAACAAATGAACAAGTCCATACAAGTCACTTCACTTAAAATCGTCATTTGACAAATAGAACATTGTTCACTCAATGGAAATATTATTTTGCCACAAATCATGTTTATTTGTGACAACTAAATGTAGATTCAAACGATAAAAACTATTTTTCCATGTAATGAATATAAAGTTTACACAAATATATTATGAAATTAATTCTAAAAAATTACATATTTGTAAGAAACAAATAAATATTTCAGAAAATTATAAATTTATTTATTAAAAATCTCAATTTAAAATACTAAACATAAATATATTAATTTATTTGAGAAAATTAAATTAAATTTAAATGAAATAAATGACGGTCAAATAAATAATATAACTGAATGAATAAAATACATTTCATATTAAAGATTAAATTGTATTTGTTGCAAGGTTGCAATAATTGAATGAATGAAGTACCCCTTAATTATGAATATTTATTTGCTAAAAACTAGACATTTTTCTCAGTGTACGATATGACGGGAGGTAAAAAATATTCTGAATGTAGAAAACAATGTTATCTGCCTCTATTTAATGCACGTAATAAAATTTAATATTTACGTACACGTGGCGTACACTAAATTTAGAGCTAATTAAATGTGTTAATCAAATAACCAGGATACAATTCAATCTGTACATAATGTAAATGTATCAATATTACAGAACCACCCCGATTGTGTATACAAGCCTAAAGCCTGAAATGAACGTTTGTATATGTGACGTCACGTTTTTTTTTAACAGCTATACAAACACACTGTTGCCATGTTATAATATATCACTTGAATGATCTGAATTTGACTGAAGCTTGCTGAGTTGAACAAAGTATACTTGAATATTTGATATATGGGTTCAACAAATGATTTGAATTTATGAAAATGCTAGTACGTTGAATGGTTAAATATATGTGGCATATTTATTTTTTATAATTATAGAAGAAACTAACAATAAGTACTGCACAATATTTATCGTTTGACTATTTACCATTTTTATATATTTATGTCAGTAAGCGTATGCCCTACAGACCCGGCCCGGCCCAAGCTACAGGCAAGCCAGGCGATCGCCTGGGGCGAAATTGGTTTTAGGGCGACATTTTTTTACTTGCAAAATAAATTAAAAACCAAATTATAAATCGAGTGTGTAGGCTTAATCATAATGCTGACAATTCCAGTTGCACCAATTATATTTTTTTACGTTATACTAAGTAAGAAGAAAGATTAAATTCGTTGGCGATTATATCAATTAGAAACATTGTTATATCAAATACTGAAGAAGTAATTGTAGTTCAGGAAATCTACTAAAAAATACCCCCAACATAAACAAAAATTGCAACAAAAGCTTTTATACGGAATCCTGTACAGAAAAGTACAGTGATGCAACAGTCCCTCGCCAATTTGGAAAAAGGCAACATATTTTGGTTTTTGACATTTTTCTTGAAAACGGTGATCCGTATCGAAATTTTATACAAAACGAGTTTCTTATATTTTTTACCTAGGATGAACCGTTAAAGAGTTAAATTACACTCTAAGAAATTTTTAACCAATTTTATAACTAAAATTGGTTCCAGCAGGTCGACCACATTACGTGTAATTTTAATAAAGTATCTGTTTGGTTAAAAAGTACACTGGAAACTGGTTTAATCATTGACGGGTTTAATATTTAACACAAAATTTCTAGTTAAAAATATGAGTGCGTGTTAAAAATTACACTAAAATTCGTATTTTAACTAAATGTACGAGTTTATTACCTTCTACACTAAATAGTGCAAAGTACGCGTTTCAGTAGCACCTCTTGGTGTATTCATTTACTCGTATTTGAGTAATTTTTTACAGAATATGTGTTAAATAAGGTAAATAAGGATTTCATTGAAATATAAATATAATTTTATTATATCAAAAAATACATAGATAAATAAATCTTATATTTGGCAAATATCTGTGTTATACAAAAATATGTTAATAATATAATTTCCACCGGAACTCGGAACATGAAAGAGTTTCATATGGTTCTTTGTACAAACGAATATTTAATAATATTAAAGTCATTTCAGACATCTCTAATTTTGCAATTTTAGTGGCTATAGAATTTATACAAAATATATTATATCCAAAGACTCAATAATTTCTGGAACGAGGAAGTTGGTTGTTGGTTGGTATAAAAAAAAAACACTTGAAATCAATTTAGAACTATTAATTTTTATATCACATGGTATATCCATTTGAAGTATGTAATAACACTTTTTTGTAGCAATAAACACGTTCGTATATCTCATAGATCAAACCAAAATCAAGTTACACAATCCACACTTCTAATATGCTCGTTGCTTGTAGTAAATACACATCAGATTAACAGCGTTGAGTGTTATTTTCCATTTAACGAAATAGAGTGTAATTCCAGCACCGTATTGTGCAAATGTACACTAAATTGAGCATAAGTAACTCAAAAAATTGTTGGTAATTAAAACTAACCATATTTTTGAAAAAAATATCTCATTCACTCCAAATGTGGTTAATATATTTGAAATTTATTTTAATTAACACGGACAAAATTTAACTAAACCGTAATTATAACACGGACGAAAAATGTACTTCTTTGTCTTAAAAGTAATACCAATTTACTTCACCAATCGATTTGGTTACTTTATCTTGACGATATTTCTTGGAGTGTAGATTTTCCGAATTGAAAAATAACGAAAAGTATTTATACCAAGACTTATACCTACACTGAGAAATATTTTTTCTTTTCCTATATACAGGTTAGTCACGAAAGAGTTATTTTGAATGTCCGTTTGTTTGCAACCCAAAATACTAATGACAACAGACCATATTTAATTATTTAATGTCAAAATGACAGATCCATTAGTAGACAGGTAAAGCAATCGTGAATTAAATATTCTATTTTTTTAATAGAGGAAACTAGACGCAGTTGTAAATTTTATTTCTGGTTGCAAACAAACGGACTATGAAAGTAACTCTCCCGTGACTAATCCTGTATGTGGTAGACAAAAATTAAGCGACTCTATAGAACCCAAAAAAAAATCTCTATTTTAAATATCCAAAATATTTTCAAAAAAAATTCATTTAAATTAAGAAAATAATGTGCGGCTGCTTGCATAACGGTGTTACAAGACTTTTTAATCCACCAATCCCGGAAGGATAACTTGAGGTGTGATGATATTATTACAAAATAAAACTGGTTGCTAGGTTTTATAAATACTACAACTAGTTTCTACGCAAGGGTTAAATTATGGTGATCAAGCTTTTGTCTTATATATACAGGAAGTTTCACAACTCGCGCCCCAGACGAAACTGACACTTGCCGACGACAATAGGTTGCCAACAAATATGGTGTCAGGTTAGTAAGAATGTTGTTGAAAGAGAGAGTGATAATTTTTGTGCTTGATATTATTATTATTGTTTCGGGTTTGTGCTAACTCACTAAGTGGGAAATGCGTGATTTTATGTATGAAATGAACCAAAGACATACGTTACATAAAATTATAACATTCTTCTTGTAAAGAAATAGCTCGTATACGTTGAATATTTGAATTTATTCCAACAATTTTGGTTGACATTTTAAAACCGCTGTGTGAAATAAAATTCTTTAAAATGCTAGCGAAATAAAATTGTTTATAAAACATCAACTTTAATGATCCGCATCCAAGGAAATAAACATGACTTTATAAGGCAAAATTGAATAAATAGTTTTATGTATTATTTAGATTCTTATGAGTTTTATTTTTAATGTGTATTTCCATTATTTACGGAATAAACATCGACTCGTATAAGAAAATACATCCTTATTATTTTGTGCCTATATTTCTGCATTCTATAACAATAAGGAATAATCCTGTAATAATGACATGCTACAAACTTTATTTAAAATTTTCGTAAAGCTTGAAAATTGACGATGTCATCGAGTAAGGAAGATATTGTTACAATGGGATCATGAACGTTTTTTCTTTTTAAACTTTAATCGATAGAATAATGTACCAGAAGAAAAAGAAACGCAGAAGATTACAAAAGAGAATTTTTTTATAATTATAAATTATTTTTAATTTAAACAATATTGTTCAATTACATTTACAATATTTTCTTCACTCCACTCCATTATGCTAAGTAACTGAATAATTATACATGTGACAAAGCAAACTCCAAACGTCCACATTATGGAAACGCTGTTCGTTACTTGGTCGCGAACAATTCGTTTGGTTTTACTACTCATGTAGCGAACTTCATCCGAACCCACAAACCGTACCCGAGCTGCTCTGGAACTTGGTTTATACGCGGATTTATACTTCACGTTTAATTTCTTCATTTCTTGACATCATGATATCGAAATATACAAACTCATTCAAAGTAGTTTATATAAGTCGATAAATACTCTTTATCGTCGTATATAATATATTATTTTATTTTGTACCTGATGTTAAAAGTAGGCATTGTGCGTTCATTTTTTACCTCCCGCTACCCTTGGTAAGGGAGGTATAGGGATCGTGCTAAAAATCGCATATCGAGTTTTTGGTAAATGACCACGTTTTAAGGTCCCTAGAATCCAATTTTAACATTTTCACGATGATTGTGTGTGTGTGTGTGCGTGTGTGTGTGTGTGTGTGTGTGTGCGTGTGTGCGTGTGTGCGTGCGTGCGTGTGTGTATGTGTGTATGTGTGGATCCTCCACTCTAACTCAAATACTATCATTCAGAAAATTTTGAAACCTTGTATTTCGTACTTTTTCTGTAATGGAAAGAGCCCAGTAGATTTTGGTGAAAATCGGATAACCGGAAATGGCACTTTACTAGAAGTTCAAAATAGTTTTTCTTTTCTCTTTAAATGTTATTTTTTGGAGATAAGTGTTATTATAAAAATTAAAGATTATTAAATTTTCTATAGATTTGTATTAATGCTTCTTCTATATATTTTATGGATAAATTAAAAAATTATCTATAATTTAAATCCCAGAGTCTACGCTTTAAACAAACAAAACGCTGTTATTCAAATGTATGTAACTGACACAAAATAATATTAGTAACGTTTTAAAAAGAAAAAAGTGAATAGAACAATAGGAAAGGAATGTGAACCCACTCTGTAATTGGGATTTAATCCTGTTGAGGGGTTTAAAAAAAGGTAGGTACTTGGATTAGATTTGACTATATTTTAAGAAATAAACTGGCAAAATTAGAATAAAATTCGCTAATTCAAAAATAAGGATTAACTTAATCTTTTTTGTTACTCGGGCTGTAAATGGCGGGAGGTATTGTGTTGGCCACACCAGATTTTTATTGATAAAGTAACAATTTAATATCAACAATAGATGAAGTAATTTTTATCCACACTTTGACTTTTTATCTACAGTTTGAAATTTTATCTACACTTTTCAATTACAGTTTTCAATTACAGAATATGTGAATTCGATAGTAGTGTTAGAAAATAAATAAAATAAAATCAAAGGAAATAACGGACGTGCCATACGAATTTGAAATGATCAATAGTTTACCGCTTAATGTATATGCAGGTATATTACAACCGCGAATCTCGAATCCTGCACTATATTAGAAATTTTTACTAAATTCTCTTTCATCCGTTCCCTATTCATCATCATCCTGGAAGTCATCTTCTATCATTCCATCTAGATTACCTCCCATCCCATACCCCACTCATTCACATCAAACCGCATTACTAAGTGCCCTTCCTGTACGCCACTGGTTTGAAGAAGGGCTTTGCATACACACTCCTTGATACAGACTTACATGAGTGAAGGCTGTGATTACTGCTCTCAGGTATTTGTGTTTGACGTTTCTGTTTGTTTGTTATGTTGCTTGGCAGCACCTTGCTTGTGCTCGTGTTATGTTTGTGCTAGGTAATACTCGGTGCGTGAGGCGTGAACGAAAAGGTGACAGATTCAAATTGGAGACAACATTCGCTAAATTCACATGTTTTTTCTATTGCAAAACTTAAATGAGGATTTAAGATGCAACCTACAAACAATTGACAAAAAATATAATGTGGCCAGCACATTGCCTTCTGTCAGTTCTATGTATTTTGTATAAATGTCATACAGCAAAAGATTATATTTCTTGTACATTACCTTAAGGCAGTTGTATATATTTTATACAAATTCTATACAGAAAGTTTCTAGCAAAATATCCTACATTTCCAGTAAAATTATAACATATACATACTAGGTACGTTCAATAAGCCCAGCAAAACAAGCAACCGGAAGTAAAATTTGTTGAACGACTTTGCTAGCCTAGCATTTGCTTGATTTGCTCGCAAGCAATCCAAGCCACAATTTTCTCGCTTGTCTTGCTAAGTGTCAAATATAATGGCGGGAATTACACACTTGAACTGATTCTATTTCTTTATATGGCGTGTGTCTATCAACCACATGTAAAAAAGGCTTTGAGAGTTTTGTGATGGATGTTTATAACATTTTTAAATTTGAAACATTTTTTTATAGTCAATATAGCTTCTTCTAAATTGATCACACTATCTGAAAATAAATATATAAATTTATTTTCCATATGTTCGCAGACCAAGAAAAGAGATACGACAGATACACAATTACAGAATGTTATATTTGACATCTATATACATTTCTCGATGACAGTTGTGGATGACAGTTCGTCATATACTTAGCAAATCGTTCAGCGAACTAAGCAACAAGTCTCGTTTGCTTACCTAGCATTTGCTAGATTTGCTTACTTCATTGAACGCACCTAATGTCAACTGCACTTGACACTGACATCTGTCAATCAGAATTTTCTTAATATAGCTGCTCTTTCCAGAATTATAGCACAGCTGGCCAATATATGATATTTAATTTCTTTATAAATTTTTAAATCTATATCCATTTAATATGAAGTATAAAATGCATTCAAAGCGTATAGAGAATAAAATATTCTTTAATATTTATAATAACATTAAATGTGAAAAAATGATATTTAACATAGTTTATTCAAGAAAAACTGTTAAAATCTTCAAATGAGGGTACTTTCGGTTGTCCAATTATAACCAAAATCTATTCAGCTCTTCACATGGATGTAACGAAGAGGAATACGAAAGAATTATAATTTTTGGAATCGTAGTATTAGAGTTATCGCATTAGAAATTTTAGTCACACACACACACGCACACACGCACACACACATACACACTCATACACACGCACACACAATACACACGCACACGCAACACACATACACACACGCGCGCGCTCACATACACACACACACACACACACACACACACACACACACACACACACTCACACACACAGACATCATCGTAAAAATAGTAAAATCGTGTTCTAGGGACCCTAAAACGTGTTTATTCATCAAAAACTCACTAACGAATTTTTTGACCAAAGACAATACCTTCCTTATCTAAAGGTGACGGAAGGTAAAAATGGTTGTCTGATATCATTTGAAAGGATATAATATGCTGGAACATAATTTTCCGGCAGTTTTATTTAATAATTCAAGCATTTATGCCGTTTGAAACAAATAAACATGGTCAAATTATGCATCAGATTTCGGTAATGATGATCGAAATCTGTATACAAAGCAGGTTGGCACACCCAGCAATGGGTAATATGCTGTGATGATATATTTATTTATGAATTATTAGATTGCAAAAAAAAATTTTTGGTTACATTTTGTTATTTGTGATTGATATGAGTGTCGTTAAATGGTGGCATATAGTTGAATTGATAAAATAAATATCAGTATAAGCTATGTTTTAAATTCTTATTTTACAAATAAAAACTTATTTTAGTATGTGAAAAAGTCAAATCAAAAACCAATTATAAAATATTGTAGTACTTTACTTACTCGACTTTTTCTTTTTCAAACAGACAAAATATTTCAAATGGCAGTATGGCAGTATTTTAGGGACCAGGGGCTTGCTTCTCAAAAAATACGGGACTAGTATTACTAGTCCCTACACTAGTAATACTAGTGAAGTTTACTAGTTTTTGTTTCTGAAATATAATGAACTGTAAAATACAGGTTGGGAACTAGTATTTACTAGTATATTTGACAAAAATACTAGTATTTTGTTTCTCAAAATATATGGGTGGCCGTCCGGACTAGTATTTTACTAGAGAAAAGCTACGTGTCAAAAGTCTTGTAAATTTTGACTATAAATTTTACAAGTCGTATTATTTTATAGTTGTAAAGTTGTAAGTACTGCAGCACAGTACA
Organism: Harpalus rubripes; assembly: GCA_963082715.1. Lineage (NCBI taxonomy): Eukaryota > Metazoa > Arthropoda > Insecta > Coleoptera > Carabidae > Harpalus > Harpalus rubripes. The sequence continues at coordinate 89,207,257 of OY720448.1, forward strand.
TGTTCAGTGGGTTATTTTATTTTTTAAGGATATTTTTTGAACAATTTCAACCCACATAACTCCCCCCCCCCTTCCCTGAGGTGAGGCACCCATCTGAAAAATGTCAAGAACCGTTACTATAGACACTGTCCCCCTATTTGAAATGAAAATAAGAAACTAATCCATTCGGATTACAAACATTTGTATAGAAATTTGAAAAGTAAAGGTTGCCAATTAACAGCTTTTACAAGAGAAGTTAAAAACTATGTTTTCTCCATTAAATTTCAGATTGAAGTGTGCTATATGTACAAACTTCATTATCATTGTGACCACAGTCCTTGTAAGTTAGGTCGTCAAATGCCGAGGAACTTGTTTTACAACCGATTTGTCACGATGCGGTGAGAATTTCAATTTGAACGACGATCTTTGATTACAGCTAATATTACAAGAGAAATGTCGTTCGAAACCAGCATTACATTTAAGTTGAACAAGAAGTGAATTTATAACCTAACGACCTGAGTTAGTATCCTGCGACTGTGGTGTAACATTAGCAATTATTAGAGTGCCGCGAAAAATAAAACAATAATTTGTTTGATGTTTCTGATATAGGTATCTGACAAATTTAACATTTCATTTGATTTAATTATTATTATTATTAGAATTTGTGACTAATTTTTTACTTCTACAGTGTCTTCCTATTATTCTTATAATAATAAAATAAAAAAAATTCAAATCTGTCAGATATGTCAGAAACAACAAACAAATTATTGTCTTAATTTTCATGGCACTCTGATAATTGCCTTAATTAGTGTATTTTCTTTTGTTGCTAACAACAAAATTAGTACTCATCGATGCACTTTGTCATTCTGAAGATTTTTCTTTATTACACTTTTTTTCTAAAATTAATAGGTAAAGAGATGTCGCCAAATCAAAATTTTAACATTGAACTTGCTATGTTTGGGAAGAAAGTAGACACCCGATATATATATACAAGGTGTCTTGGAAATAGGGGGACATGGCTTAACCACAGATTCTTGGGACCAAAATAAGACGATTTAACTACTCGTAAACTTACCTGTATCCGACTGTGCACCATTTAGCCAGAATTCTGCTTTAAAGTCTTTCTAAAAAAATTAATATTGCTTATAATAACGAAACGCTTTGTTCGATTTGAATGAAATTTGGTATGGCAATCCATATGAATATAATTCATCTTTTAAGGTGGTACTTGCTATTGTTAGTGAACCACTATTGTATGAAACTTGGGTGTCGCGACCATGATTAAACCATAAATTTTTAATGGCAACGCCATTAATGTAAATTTACTGTTTTTCAGAAAGATACAGATAAAAGCTATGGTTTTTACTAATTTTTGTTAATCTTTTTCATTTATTACTTAACTAGAATATATGGGCGATAATACATGCAATAATCTAATATATACAATTCACTTTCCTTTTTGACCTGTTATCGGCGTCTTTTCCCACACACGCAACTTTGTCAGCGACGGACTGGCCCTCTACGACGCGTTCCCCTAAGTGGGATAAAATACACATTGTCATTCCAATTTACAACAATTATCACAGGCGTGCATTATCATCTAATGAGATAGACAGGAGGGGGGGGGGCAGGAATAAGGTTGCTCCCAAGTCCCAGACTTGGGCAGGTGCCCCGCATATTAAATGCGGCCTAACACCTTGTGGTTTCCGGTACCCCTATCCGCAAAAGTATACACCCAGTGCATTGACGAATTGCTGGAATACGGCTCCCGTGAATAATCATTTCTGAGCCACTAGCGGTACCGTAGCCACATACGCATGTCCCAGACATGTTGAGCTCCCAGAGCTCTGACCTCCCAGAGGTCAATGGGTCCCAAACCCATAATGAGAGTTTAGCTTACGATCACACGAGTGTAGGTCCCAGACCTATCATGATAAACCCCAGGTTTATCCTTAACGTCCCAGACGTTCTCGTGGATCTCAGCCTCTCATGTGCATGTCCCAGACATGTGAGTTCCCAGAACTCGACCTCCCAGAGGTCAATGGGTCCCAGACCCGTTATGAGAGTTTAGCTTACGATCACACGTTTATAGGTCCCAGACCTATCATGATAAACCCCAGGTTTATCCTTAACGTCCCAGACGTTCTCGTGGATCTCAGCCTCTCATTTGGTGTCGTCACACCTCGAAGCATAAAGCTCCATGGACCCAGAGTTGTCCCAGACAACTCTTCGGATAATTAATTAGGAAACTACTACGTTTGCGGCCACAAACAAATAATACAAATGTATACTTCACATATACCATGCATATCAAATACACAAGCAGTGTATAACATATCATTCAAGCATTTGGTGATCCACACCAAACTATACCTGTATAATAATTAGAATGACAGCGAGTTCTACCACTCACCTATAATTACTGCAAGCAGCTAATCTTTTCTTATGGACACTTTCACACCCGCACGGCACTGTGGTTATACCCGAACTAAAGGACGGGCGGGCGCCAAGGGGTGAGACATGTTCAAGTGTTTATGCCTTAAGCTAGCGCTTCTAAACCAGTGGCGCCCAGTCGAAAAGTGAATCTTACACATACAATCAATAGTAAACCTTCGTGTCTCTGCGTAAGTTATGACATCTGTAACGATTTAGTCAGAAGAAAATAAAATGTAATTGCATTCGTAATTTTTAAAATAAATTTTATCTAGCAGTCTATCCAAATCTCAAACTACTAATTTTTAATGACAAAAACAATTGTTTATGAGTTGTCAATTTTCTAAAGTTGTTTAGGAGTGAGCTAACATTATTTAATCGTCTTATTATAATAATAGCAGTAAAATAATATAAGGCCGAACAAACGGATATGTTACTAGTTTTAAAATATGGCAAAAGAAATTTTTGACAACCCATAAACAATTGTTACTGTCATTAAAAATTAGTTGTTTGACATTTGGAAAGACTGCTACATAAAATTTATTTTAAAAATTACACGGTGCAATCACTTACATTTTATTTTTTTTCTGGCTAAATCGTTACGGATATCATAACATATACGCAGAGATACGAAAGTTTACTATTGATTGTATCTTTCTGAAAAACAGTAAATTTACATTATTGGCGTTGCCATTAAAAATTTATGGTTTAATCATGGTCGCGACACCCAAGTTTCATACACTAGTGGTTCACTAACAATAGCAAATACCATCTTAAAAGATGAATTATATTCATATGGATAACCATACTGACTTGTCAACAACGGTCTTCAAAATGAAAATAAAATAAACATATAATGCTCTTCATTAAAACATACAGATAACGTTAGCCTATCGTTCTAAATACAGTCTACTTTATTCTAAAGTAATAAACATGAGGAATAAAGCACATAATTTAAATATTGACATATGTCAAAATAATTGTTCTGTTAACCATAGCAATCTGAAAGTAGCATTAATGAGAAAATTTCAAAAAGTGATATTTATCAATAATGTCTCAATTTTCTTAAACCGATAAACTATTGAAGAAACCACGAATGTTATTAATCATAACAAAACTTAGATGTCTTCAAACTTACATCTGCGGCAGTTATGATGTGCATAACATTCCTAGGTATGTTAATAGCTATAATTATAGATTATGCTCTGAAAAAATCCTGGTTACACAGTTTCGGTATCAAGTGAACTGGGTGTTTAAATAAGCCCCCATTGCTATCTCGATAACTATAAGAGCACAAAGACGCTTAAATGGGTAAACAATTTCTAATTTACATAATTACAAGATTATTTTGCTTTTTGATGCCAAAAATAGGAGCATTCAAGTGTAATATTTTTGTAATTTCAGAGAGAAATATATTCACCTGTGAATTACACCAATTATAAATAATAGCTTTTATTTATTGTCCTGACAAATCGTTTCAAACATAATTTCCGTTTAATTTCCTATAACATTTTATGAGATAATTGGAAACATTTACAAATATTTTATTATTTCATTAAACAAATTGATATATATTTTTAAACATTACATCATGTAGATATTTTGATATGTTGATATGTGATGGATTAAATGTCAGTGGATATTGAAATTTAAAACGTTGCCCCTTTTGCAAATAATTTAATTTTAAAAATTGTCATGTACACGAATTACCGGATCGGAAAAATTAACTCATTTTAGCAATTTGTAATAAATACGATTCCCACTTTCACGTTAATTCCCCGATGGTGTTTTTAACAAAAGGGCGAAACGAAAATCACAAATCATTCGTATTTGAAACACGGAATTATTGAAATTACGTCGACAGTTGGCATAATTTAGCTCTATAATTCACTGTAGATGGTTACTACATACAAGACAATCAAATTTTCCGTCAATTTCAATAACAACACAACATACAATATCACCGTAACAATAGTAATCTCTCTGTAGATGTGCACACGGGAATAATAATTAATAGACGTATTTCGAATAATATTTCAATTGTGAATGTGTCACAATATGTTACCGGAAAACTAGATGGTGTTGCGAACCTTCAGGCAATCACGAATTGTGGAATACTGCTGATAATTTTGACACTGAATGTGGTTACTGTGGTAATTCTATCACACGGAATAACGAATTGGTTTATACAGGGAATTTATTTTAAAATGCAACTTCCAACATTAGTTCATCATTTCCTCACACTACGAGCCCAAAATCATATTAGTTGGGCCGGCACAATATATTACCAATATGTAACGTTTTTAATTTATTTGGGTGAAGTGTAAATATTAGACAATTATTATTAATTAAAAATAAGTGTTTATTAAACTACAATGAAAATATTAAAAAGGTATTAAATAATCACGATTACTAATATTAATTATAAAAAACTAATTAAGACTATAACTATAATTAACTAAATAACACTAACATTATTTATTAATTAAACCAATTAACACTACTATTTATTTCCACGATATTATTAATTATTTATTTCACTACGAGTTCCTATCTTAAACTGCCGGTCTGTTGCAGACTCTTGTAGACTGTTTACGCGATATTTATGTCACTATTATAACTGAAAGCGTTGTACAATTTTGAATATAACTCTTTCCTGTTACCCGTTTAAAACGGTTTGTTTCAATACTTAACTCGCAAGTGAAACACTAATTTAATCAATGTAAAACTTAATTTGGGTCAAGGGTATCACTGCCACCACAATCCGTGTTTTAAAAATCCTCGGATAGCAGGACTCAATACAAGGAGTATGAAAAAGATTAATTTACAAAATAAACAATATTCACACAGAATACTTACTCTTCCGCAATAAGTGAAAATACTTGGGAGAACTTAAACAAATAAAACTGAGATCTGGTAGATGAACTTATTTATTTACACAATAATAAATGGTAAACAACAATACAAGAACTAATGACTAATGATCGTGACGACTACAGTTTAATAGACGGTACCATAAAAGTAATTAAATTTTTAAAAGGGACGACTTCAGAATAAGCTTTAAGCTTAATGAATTGCTATCAGCGCTTGGTATTCAACACCAACTACTAAGAATCAAGTAATCTATCAGGCTACTTACTTTTCATCACAGGTCGGCCTCGAATGAAGCACTTTATTATTAAACTAACACACTACAATAATTACAGTTAATTTGAAGAAACAAAGAAAAAAATTAAATTTAAGCTAGCAATCTAAACAACTTGGGAGAACGCAGACTTCAGCAGTTACTATAGTCACAAGAACAACAAAAATTTATAAGTCACTAAGACAATTAAAAACAGTCGAATGGAAAAGAGAACAACGTCACCATCAACAGTCAGATCAAGACTCCCCGAGATGAGAACATCTTAAAACCATCTTTACTAGATTTTCACCCCACTTCCAACAAGGAAGTTCAACATTCATACCCTTATTGTCTAACTTAAAAATTAACACAATGTAATTGGTCAATTAACTGAGAACATTTCGGGTGTTTGAGGGTAGAAGTGAATTCCTAAGGGCGTTTCACATCTGGCCTATGTGACAAAAGTTACTCAACTAAATTACTGAAATTGCTTTTCCCCTGCTGAGATACATCCGTCTTTTCTAACACTTTTTTTGTAATATACTTTTAAAAATACTTTTACAACACCGAATAATTTTCACAAAATGTCAAGAACTAAACCCATCCCAGAATCTAACAAAGACTTTAACTTCGAAAAGCAATTTAGAAATTTACAAAAAAATATAGGATACTTTACAAACATAAAAGTTCTGAACGCAAGATCCATAACTAATCTTGACGTCTGGCTGCAATAATTTAAACAAAAGGATGCCGCTAAGCAAACGTGTTACACTATATTATGTCACTATATTATGTCACTATATACTTATATCATGTTCGACTGTCCGCTTACCGACCTCTACAGCGTCTATATACTCAACTGACTCAACAGCGGCTGTATATTCAACTGCTCGGACAGAAGTCACACTTTTCACGTCACTGTCTGTCTATTTATGTAACTAACTTTCTCTTTCCATAGCCTCAGTATCACCAACTATCCGTATGCCACAATTCTTCAACACCAATGCCGAGTATCCACTCCAACACGCTATTACTGTCCTTGTATACCTAGCTTCACAATACTCGCCAACACTATCGGGTATTCACATCCACGGCTATCCCAGTATACCAGTAACTTCCAGAGTACCTACTCCACTCGACACTTCACTACATACGCTCACTACGATACTGCTGTGCTTCTCAAACTCACTAGCACTCTATGTGAATGTCTCTATATGACTCTCCTTATGTAACTAACTAACTAACTAACTAACTAACTAACTAACTAACTAACTAACTAACTAACTAACTAACTAACTAACTCCTGAACATAGCTGCGTCTCTTTTATACAGCTGCCATTAACTTCCAGGAAGCTCCAGAATGTTCGAGCGCATAATAACAATGAACACAAAAGGTTCAGGCGACCGGAAGTAATTAAACACGTCGCGACTTGTTTGTTACGTAGCCCGGCTGCTAGTGTGATTGCGTCATCGCTATACTTAGACGCTTGTTCAGCGTAGCAGCGGG
>OY720448.1:89219299-89296799 GCA_963082715.1 Harpalus rubripes
TTATTCAGAAACATTTTCTGGCAAAGTAATGTTTAAGCCATAAAGTTTAACTTTACAACATTGGTTATTGAATTTATAAGAAATGAGGTTATGTAGTGGTTCGAAAAATTTATATTCAAAATCGATAAAATGGCTACAAGTGACATGGTACTCGAACTCGAAAGTTTTAGTTTGGTGTGGTCAAGAATGACACCACGTCAGTAGTTAAGGGTTAAAAACGAAGCATCCCGCACGATCGAATTCCAGGCGGTCAAAATCCCACGCGGTCGAAATTCCACGCGGTCGCAATCCCAGGCGGTCGAAATGTACCCCCACTACTTTGTCCGTTCTACAGAAATTCAAATATTTCCACGCCGTCGAATCCCACCCGGTCGAAATGTTACACAATACAAATCCCTCGCTCCCGTACCGCTCTCTTCATCGATCGTATTGCATTCTAACAATCTATGCTTCGTGGTAGTTCCGCGTCAAAGAGAATATATAAAAAAAAAAATAAAACATATTATATTATTATACAACAAACTGTTTAATGAATGAAGCAGGAAATAATTTACTTATACATTTTAAGTAAAATTATTGTTATTGTTGGTCCGCCATTTTAGATTAGCTGTCATATTATGTGAATAAGCAGTTCATTCCTTATTTCACTTGTAAAATTATGTATTACTGTGTCTATTATAAATCTTATGTTGCTTTTATTTCCAAATATATTTTCTTCCACTCTGCATATTTTGACAATAACGGTAACCTGATGTATCTACACATACTTGTCTCCTTGAAAATAAATTTAATTATTTTATAATATTACATAACTAGTAAACTATCATGTTTACTTAAAATGTATAGGTAAATTATTTTCCTGCTTCATTCATTAAATAGTTCGTTGTACAATAATATAATGTTTTAAAATTTCTTTTTAATTTCTTTTTAATATCTTTGACGCGGAACTACCACGAAGCATAGATTGTTAAAATGCAATACGATCGATAAAGATAGCTGTACCTACGGGAGCGAGGAATGTGTATCGTGGTATCGTGTAACATTTCGACCGGGTGGGATTCGACGGCGTGGAAATATTTGAATATCTGGAGAACGAACAAAGTGGTGGGGGTACATTTCGACCGGCTGGGATTTCGACCACGTGGGATTTCGACCGCGTGGGATTTCGACCGCGTGTAATTCGACCGCGCGGAACGTACTCGTTAAAAATAGAGAATCCTAATCCTGCGGACCGGCGGTAGAGAAATTCTTCTTTATAATGTCTTAATAGTATGAATTTCAATATAAATCTATCTTGAATTTGAATTAGTTGACAAACGAGATAATATCTTTATATTTATTAGAAAGCTTATTAGCTTATGATATAAAGATATTCATGCTGAAATTATAGTGAAAATGTCCTGAAATATTCAAATTTATTCAGTTAGTAATTTACTGCAGTTTATAGCGGTTATTATTTCGCTAAATGGTTTTATCAAATTATCTCGTTAAAGTGTCATTTGCCACCCAGACTTGCTCATAATCGTAAATATTAACAAATTATCTCCATTTCTGCCATTAAATTTTTTATTATATCAATTATTTACTTTTACAATGTTGTAAAAATAGTAATATTGATAAATGAATAGTTTTTAATAAACGTATACGTATGGAGGGCTTTTTTGTAATGTAACGCGCCGATATAGCGTTCCGGCACCTATTTTCGACGGTTTTTTGAGAATTATTTAGTCTTTTATTTATTTTAATGTTTCTCTGATATTATGGATATATAAACTGCGCCAACGATATATTGATTCGAATTCAAACATTACATGTGTTCTATTGAATAAAAAAATTTACGCACAACTGTATTGTCATTGTTTGTTTACATTTTAGTTACCATGGCGGAAAATGAAAGATTACACCCTGCGAGCGGTAAAGTGTAAAGCAAAAGCCCGCCGGGCGGTAAAAAATATGACAAAAAAAACAAATAACGGTAAATAATATTTTATTTGTGGATATTTATAATACAGTTGGATATATTATTCAACGAAATTCCCTCCAAATGAATTGTCTCTGAAGATTTCTTTAACTGGAGATTCAACTGATTTCTGTCTTTTTCAGTTGCAGAAATGTCAGATGACAGACCAGGTTTATCATGGTCTTTAGTACCAATAATCAGTCGAGCTGTTTATAAGAACGACCAATATTCAAATTCTTCTTGATCATGGAAAATTTGGACCATAATGAAGAACTCATATATTTTAGACTGAAAAGTAAGCACAATCTATAGAATAACAATATATACGAGTAATATTGATATATCACCATACCTTTTCATTGAAGTATGCGAGCAACACCGTTTCGTTCAAAATTGTCACATTTTTTTCTGTCAACCAGGCTTGCAACACGTCGTATTCGTTTTGATATCGGTCCTTTGACTTACCAGGACATAAATCCGCTACAGCTTCATTAGCTTCTAGCAAATTTTTTTCAGAAATTTCAATATCATATTCAGGTTGGAGCTCCATGCTTGACATTTTTAATTATTTGTTTACACAAAACAAATGGTTACCAATACAACGCATCGCCTAAATGTTTCTTTGCATAGCCATCTGGCCATCTAATATTTTTTACATAGCAACAAGCTTTTAGTCATGCAATTAAAAATTACGTTTCATTTGGTTTCAGTTGTGCGTAAAACGTTGTACGTACCTCAGGCCGAAAGAGGTTTACGCTCTTGCACGAATAAAAGCCCTCCGCTTCGCATCGGTCTTCAAATTTCGTCCGCAAGCGTAAACCCTTTCTTTCGGCCCTCTATACGTAAATAACTATAACAACATGTGCATCCCGCCACCTTTTTTCCTTAGTACCGACACCTTTTTACCTTCCGTCACCTTTTGGTAAGGAAAGTATTGTCTTTTGTCAAAAAATTCGGTGATGAGTTTTTGACGAATAAGCACGTTTTAGGGTCCCTAGAATACGATATTACTATATTTATGTGTGTGTCTGTGTGTGTCTGTCTGTGTGTGTGTGTGTGTGTGTGTGTGTGTGTGTGTGTGTGTATCTGCGTGTGTGTGTGTGTGTGTGTGTGTGTGTGTGTGTGTGTGTGTGTGTGTCTGTGTGTCTGTGTGTCTGTGTGTGTGTGTGCGTGTTTGTGCGTGTTTGTGATTGTGTGTGCGCGCGCGTGTTTGTGTGTGTGTGTGTGTGTGTGGCAAAATTTTCTTATGCGATAACTCTAATATTACAATTCCAAAAATTATAATTCTTTCGTATTCCTCTTCGTTGCATCCATGTGAAGAGCTGATTAGATTTTGGTTATAATTGATCAACCGGAAGTCTCCTCACTTAAAGATTTTAACAGTTTTTCTTGAAAAAACGATGTTAAATATCATTTTTTTCACATTTAATGTTATTATAAATATTAATATTATTATTATATATATATATATATATATATATATATATATATATATATATATATATATATATATATATATATATATATAATAATTTTATACTTTTACTTCATATTAAATGGATATAGAGTTAAAAAATTATAAAAAAATTAAATATCATATATTAGCCAGCTATGCTATAACTCTGGATACAGCTGCTATATTAAGAAAATTTTGATTGAAAGGTGTCAGTGTTAAGTGCAGTTGACAGCATGTTTGTGTTATAATTTTACTGGAAATATAGGATCTTTTGCTAGTAACTTTCTGTATGGAATTTGTATAAAATACAATAATTGCCTTAAGGTAATGTACAAGAAATATAATCTTTTGCAAGGAACTTTCTGTATGACATTTATACAAAATACATAGAACTGACAGAAGGTAATGTGCTGGCTACAAAAAAATCAGTGCATATATGTTACATTATTAATTACATGAGTTAAAAAAGAAAATGAAATGTTATTGAGGGAAATTTATGAAAATGTTATTAATTCTTAGTTTTCGTTTGTTCTTTCGACCATATTAAACATTAAAGCAAATAGTACGGGTATATAATGTTCATTTCTCAAAGCTTTAACTTTGCTCGAACTAATATTTATTTTCAGTTTATAATACCATGTAGTACTACGAAGGAATTTTTCCTCTTTTACAGATCTTTTTCAGTCGGTTAACTACAGTTATACATCCCTTTTTATATTTAAATTCATGGCTCTCATACATAATGCATGTTCGCAAATTCTACCCCTGTCTCTGAAGATTGACATTTACCTATACGTCTTACTTCTCATGTCATATCTTGTTATCGATCAGGATCATTGTCATTTGATTTAGCGATTCAGGTGAAAAATATACGAAATGGACTTTAAAAATCTTTAAGGAAAGGAAAAGGCTAATTTCAGTATGTGAAAAGGATGCTGAATAGAGGGTATGGAAATTTTCTTTGATTCTAAATTCGGGTGAGTTTTGGTCCAATCACAAGAAGAAAATTTAAATATCTTTCCGGTCAGGCATTGATGTATTCAGTGACGGACGAAATTTGCACCTTTTTCTTTATTATGAGTATGGGCAATAATAAAAATAAATGTTTAGGTGAATTCCCAAATGAAAATTAGGTTTATGGTTTTTGTTTAGGTTTAAGTAAGTCATTTATAAATGTAAGTTTAAATTACCTGAAAATTAGTTTTGATATGTATACACATCTATGTAAATGCTTCAAAAACAAGATTAAAATATCGGTAGAGCAGTACTCAACAAGACACCAGTGCGCCGTGAAACTGTCATTCGCTTGGCATTATTGGTTATATTTCAGCAATTAAGTTATGACAGTATCCATGTTCTTCTCGCATTTGTTAAAAAGCCAAATCCACCAAGTGGACACTAAATAAAGATGGGTGTATATATCTATATCATTTCAGACTCGTTCTCATTGGTGAAGTTTGTGACGTCAAACTAAATCATAAACCTAAAGTTTGGACTTTGCAATGTTTAGCTTTATGATTTGGGGTCTCGTGGCCGCGTGCCTGAGTGTCAGGTCGTGAATCTGGGGAACCGGGTTCGATCCCGACCGACGCCAAATATTTCGAATTTTAAATGGCACAAAATTGACCCCTGTGGTGCACTCTCCACGCCAGCAATGAGTGCCCGTGAGGTGACGCCTGGTAAGCGCCCGCACGGTGCAAATATTTCATCATTACCGATATCTGTGTACAAAGCAGATTGGCACACCCAGCAATGGGGGTAAGCCCTGATGATATATTTATTTTATTTATTTATTTATTTGGGTATTTAGAGACCATAAATTCTGAAGTGTAAATTGAGTCATTACATAATATGCGGCCAAAGTCTTTAAATCTAAAGTATAAACCATAAATCTAAACCTAATTTTCATTTGTGAATGCATCTTAAGGGTTAAGGCTGGTTTATGCAAGTTTTCATAAATAAAAATAAAACATAGTGATAATTCATAACACATAGCAATAAAGTCAGTTTATGCAATCTACATAAAGCATAAGTTTTGACCAATCATAGAAAAGATATATTTATTTGACGGATAAAATATAATCACGAATACCACTCTTTAAAAAAATATATTGCCCTCCAGTGCATTTTAATTTATCTGTAGTCCGTTCGCCGAAACGAGAGAAATTGGAACAAACCCGGGATCCGAACCAAAGTTATTCTTATTGGTCGATGATGACAAATTTGTAGTTGAATCTTCAAATTTGTCATCATTGACCAATAAGAATGACTTCCAATTTCTCTCGTTTCGGCGAACGGACTATAGCGAGTCGTACATTCTGTAACTACAACATTATAAAAGTAAAAATCTGGTGTGGCCAACACAATACCTGCCGCCATATATAGCCCGAGTCACAAAAACGATTAAGTTGATCCTTATTTTTGGATTAGCGAATTTTACTCTAATTTTGGCAGTTTATTTCTTAAAATACGAGGGGGTGTTGATAAATACTTAGCCTACCATATAAAACGCCACAATAATTCAAAACAAAATTTTATTTATTCAACATAATCTCCTTTAAGACTTACACATTTAACACAACGTTTATAAAATAATTGTAAACCCTCTAAAAAAAATTCTTTGTCTTGGTCTGCAAACCACTCCTCAGCGGCATGTATGGCTTCATCATTTGTGAAAAATCTTTTACCTTTCAAGTGTTTTTTAAGATTTGGGAATAAATAATAATCTGATGGTGCTAAATCCGGAGAATAGGGCGGATGGTCAACCAATTCAAAACCAATTTCATGAATTTTGCGCATTGCAATCAAGGACTTGTGAGCAGGAGCATTGTCTTGCAAAAAGAGAACACCTTTGGTAAGTTTTCCGCGGCGCTTTTCCACAATTTTCTTGCGTAATTTAGATAGCAACTCAGCATAATATGTTCCCGTGATAGTTCTGCCCTGTTCCAAATAATCTGTCAGAATTATCCCATCTTTGTCCCAGAAAACTGAAGCAAGAATCTTACCAGCGGATTTTTGAACACGGAATTTTTTTGGTCGTGGAGAACCGGAATGCTTCCACTCTTTCGATTGCTCTTTAGTCTCTGGGTCATAATGATGAATCCACGTTTCATCCATAGTAACAAGCCGATCCAAAAATGTTGAGGAGTCTGCTTCAAAACGACGGCAAATTTCCTTCGACGTTGTCAAACGAAAACGCTTCTGATCAGCATTCAAGCATCTTGGAATCCATTTGGCCGAAAGTTTTCTCATATCCAAGTCGTGATGAACAATATGAAATACACGTTCATAGGAAATGTTCAATGCTTCCGCTATACGTTTCAGCCCAATTCGTCGATCTGCTAAAATCATATCATGGACAGAATCAATGTTTTCCGAAGTGGTCACAGAAATTGGTCTTCCAGCGCGGTGCTCATCTTTAACATCTGATCTTCCTCTCTTAAATTCCGCAACCCAGTTTTTAATAGTTGCATATGAAGGACACTGATCACCTAAAGTGTCTGTTATATCAGCAAAAATTTCTTTGCCGGATAATCCTTTCAAAAATAAATATTTAATAACTGACCGCAACTCAACTTTTTCAAATTCTAGCTTTTTCGCAAACATGCCGTTTTCAAAAATTCACAGTTTAATCACCGTTCAACTTATAGATGTCAAACTTTGTCAACTTATTTATAAAACATCATAGTTGTAACCATAACAACCATATTCACTTTCAGATATTGGAACCATCCAAGGCTAACTATATATCAATACCCCCTCGTATAGTCTAATCTAATCCAAGTAACTACCTTTTATGATAATAAAATGAAGATTAAATTTTAAATACCGGAATAGAATTGAATTCACTAATTCAAAAATGAGGATTATTAGCTTAAACTTTTTTGCGAATCTTTAATTTTTGTTAATCTAAATACATACCTACATATTGACCTAAGCTGGAAATTATATTGATTTACTTTCCTATTGTTCTGTTTACTTTTTTCTTTTTAATACTGTACTATTATTAATTTGAAATAATTAATTCTTTGAGAGTGACATTTATTTTACTAGCAGATGTTTAATTTCATTTGGCTGATTTTGACATGGTTGTCAACGTGACGTGCGCATACTCTAGAGACAAATATCAAAATTACAAATTACTGGGAAATTATTCTAGATTGCTCTGTTCGTTGTCTTATAGGGCGCGAGCAGACACGTGACTCGAGTGACTTTGACTTGCTTGGGATTAGCTGATTTGCAGAGACAACTATCTAAAGAGAGATTGGACAGACTTATGGGTGGCCTTGTAACAAAGTTTTTGGAGTTGAGGGGCAAACGAAGCACGGGGAAAATAGTTCCTTGCATATTTCTTCAGAGGGCAGCAAAATCACAAAAATGACGAAGACTTAACATAGAAGGCAATGCAAAACAATATATGGAAAATTTAAACGTCAAACTGAAAAATTTAAAAGCTGACATGACATACATAATTTTTGATTCCACATTATTTAAATTTTTATATGTTTAAAACATACAGACTCGTAACGTATCTTTTGAACATTAATTACTTTTTATATAATAATATTTATAAATTTTTCTTATATGTTTCTGTAGAATTTCATGGAGAACAAATTCTTAATGCTTGTATATCGCATGATATAGAACTTCCCGAAACTTACAAATTAGGAGATAAACATCCTGAACATTCATCAAATGACCTTGATCATTTGCAATTTTTCAGAAGAATTCTATATGAGAAAAGAAAGGAACCAACACAAAAAGAACTAGAAATCCACAGTAGTTTAAAAGCTGACAATATCGTTCATAAAGTTACGACTATATGATTTATGTGAAGAACTTTTGAAGATGTTGGCGGTTGATATTCCTTAGCTCCCAATTTTCGTTTCTTTTTTTTTTCACCTACGTAGGTCTCTTTTCAACACATATTTAAATAATATTTAAAAATTCTTTCACGAAAATAATACTAATACAACGATGCACATATCCGATTGTGTTGCTTGCAGGTTTTAGTTTACATAACATACATAGATGTAAAAATATAGCTCATATATTACAGTACAGAAATTAGAAATTGAATCTTGCAAAGAGCTGAGGATACTGCAAAAAAATATACAAACTTGTATATACACAAACATTTATATTTTATTATTATATACCTACTAATTGTTCTTTTGCAATTTAAAATTTGTACACTATATTTTTAATAAATATTCATAATACATATCAGTACGGGTTTTTCTTTTTCTTTCAAATATTAAAAAAACTAATTTTAAAAACACCGGTCTACATTTTATAGATCTAGTTACCGTGGTTTAGTTAGTTGCATATTTTGATAGATGGCGAACTTTATAACGATACAAAAGCATTGAGTTTCCAATCTCTCTCTAGATAGTTGTCTCTGCTGATTTGTGTGCGCATGTCATTTTGACAAGAACATTGCCAATTTGACAAGACCAATGTTTTGACTTATTTTGATTTTGAATTGCTAAAATGTTAATATTTTACAATTTTTAGGCAGTAAAACACATGTAATTAAAAATAATAATATTTTAGCAGTTAAAAATCAAAATAAGTCAATACATTGGTCTTGTCAACATGACATTGGTATTGTCAAAATGACATGCGCACACAAATCAGCTGATTCTAAGCACGTCAAGGTCCCTCGAGTCACGTGTCTGCTCGCGCCCTATATCTCGGAATCTACAGAAAATAGGACCCATGTTGATTTTTTATTCATTTTGCTCAGTACTATATGCCTTTAAAGTTTGTACCCCTAGGTGAAAACATCCATATACATAATAAGAATTGTATAACGTCAATCATTATTATTCTACATGTGAAGAATGATTACGACATGTACCATGTACCATAATGATCTGTTATGATCTGCATTACATACAAAATGTTACCTGTTAGCGTAAAGACTGGTATATGCAATTTGAGGAATAAAACATAAAATATAAATGTGCACTCATATCGCACCATTTACGCAGTTTTGCGGCTGAGATAATACATACATATACATAAGATACGTAAAGATAATATATAAGAAATGTCGCTAGTTCCTAAATGAAATAAGTTAGTGCGACGTTGTTTTCGACTTGTATTCTTAGTCATTACTCATAATGTAGTTACAAAAAATATGCCTGTCTTGCAAAATCTGTAAGATAAATTGAAATGCACTGGAAAGTAATTTTTTTTTAAAGAGTGATTGATACTCTTGTTTTTTTTTACACGCTAAATAATATATCTTTTGCGATTGGATTGGCTGAAATTTAAACTTTATGTAAATTGCATAAAATGGCTTTTTCTACTCCTATGTTTTAATGCACATATTATATGTATGTGTCATCTGTACTTGAATGATATCATTAAGATACTGATTTTCATTTCGATACCGATTATCATTATGATACAGATTTTTTTTTTCATTTCAATACAAATTTTCATTATAATACAGATTTTCTATTCATTTCGATAAAATCGACAATGTTCATTGGCGCGCGAAACACACACAAGATTTTTTCTCCAGTCGCCACAATGGGGTACTCCACCATAACAAAAAATAATAAAATGTACACTTTGTACTTAAAGTACTACTTAATAGTTTTGCAGTGAAGATAGGAACGTATTCAAATGACTTCAAGATATTGTTTTGGCTTTTTCTTCAAAAAATTAATGCCAATTTTGTAATGAATGTTATAAGTTTTTTGTATAATATATTTGTTTCAAATACATACAAGCAGTGAAAAAGTGGATGTCAATTGGGAGCGTTCACGCTAAACTTATGCAGGTGGCAGCACAACTATTCACACAATTTATTTTGTATTTTATTTTAATTTATCGTTATTTTCCATTCTTCTTGAGCTAATGCTTCAATCTAATCTAAGCATTTTATAATTTCGTTTTTGTAAATAAATACCCTATTTTATTTTCACAGCAGTGCGGCATTTTGTTTGGTTATGTAATATACCGACAGAGCAGTTATATATCAGATTGACTTGTGAAGGTGGTAAATGTGAAACTACTGTGCGATTAGTTTCT
This sequence comes from Harpalus rubripes, assembly GCA_963082715.1. Taxonomy (NCBI): domain Eukaryota; kingdom Metazoa; phylum Arthropoda; class Insecta; order Coleoptera; family Carabidae; genus Harpalus; species Harpalus rubripes. The sequence continues at coordinate 89,229,763 of OY720448.1, forward strand.
GACTAAACGTTTCTATTAAGAATGTAGACAAGTGACATTTCTCAACATTGGATAGTAAGAAATTTGGACAGCGAGCGTTTTTTCTACTTTGTCATGCATGAGCGGCAAAGTGACATTTTGCGTTGACAAAAGAGAGCGCAAATGGCTTCTTTGTATATAGACTGTAAAAAATTAATTTTATAACCAATTTATTGGTTTATAGTTTACTTTTTTAAATTATTATGAATAGTCGTAAAAAAATAGTGTATGCAACTCGTTTATTATTATTATTATTATTATTATTATTATTATTATTATTATTATTATTATTATTATTATTATTAATAATAATACACTCGCATTAATTACGGCACTCGCCATGCTACTGTATTAATATCACTATGTATTATTTTTATCCTTATAAACGACATTCTTCCGTTTTTACAGGTATAATAACTGTCCAATATAAAATATAACTATAAATAAATAAAGACTTTTGTTCACAATCTAATAAAAGATGCCCGGTTGCAGAATCGTTCACCAACGCATTGTTCGGTTAGCGGTTCTTCAAAACGAATAAATTCGAAACAGTGTTTTTGTACTTATGACATTTAAATCATTGCTGTCAAAAAATGGGTTGCAGTTGTTCGTTTTGATGAACCGCTAACCGAACAATGCGTTGATGAACGTTTCTGCAACCGGGCAGTGCCGGATTAGCCATGTAGCAGGAGGCAGCAAATGCTACGGGCTCCGCGCCTTGGGGGGCCCCGCGCCTGTGCCCAAAAAAACTACAAATCAAAAAATTATAAGTCACCCACTAAGCCACACGCCTAGTAGCTATTCTCAAAGTGAGCGCAGGCCATACTGTAATAGTATAGGTACATTATTATGCTACAAGTTGGCAGCACCACATTACTTACAGGTGGAATCCCCTAATATTGTTTTCGATTCGAGCTGTTTGTATAACCCGACCATGTCGACTCAGTCGAACGTTTTTTTTTTTTTTAAGAGTGAAATTTGTTATTTGTTGTTATTGGACTATTTACGTCGTGTTATAGTGTCTTAGTTTTTACGTGCTTTTGTGTTATTAATTCTGTTTTGCTGATCGCTGTGGACTAGTACAAAATCAGTACAATACCACTTTTTATAATAGTAAAATTCTATATAATATCAAAACAGTGAAAACGACGAGAACGATAAGCTCTGAAGTTTTTGGTAAGTAGCTAACTTTTGTGTGCATATACCAACCTACTGTACAAAGTGCAAAAAACAAGACATGTAGGTTTTAGAGCCGAACATTAATGGGGGCGATGTGACGCGAGATTGCTTATGGGGCTGCATTGATGAAAATAGGTTCTTCTTAACTCAATTTGCTTTCATTTGTAGATAAGATAAAAATCTGATTTTTTATATATGATTTCTTGATAATATTTACTAGATTTTGGTAGTTGTCAAAACAGGATTTAATAAAATTTCTCGATAGAATTATTTCCCGAAGTTGCTTCAGTTTTTAACATTTTTCCCTTATCATACCAAAACACCAGCGATTTGAGAAGTACTTTTTTGAGTACACATTAGGTACTAAATTTTAATCATCCAGTTTTTTGTTTGGGCATATTGACCGTTAGTATGAACAGCATTGTTTTATCTCTGTCATTCGTTTATGGATCCTTTCATAGTTATAGAAAAATTAATTGCCCACATCTTTTATTTGAAGAATTTTTCTCTAAAATAATCTCTAAACGATTGACAGAGATAAAACAATTTGAGTTTGATGATGACTGCAGCGGAGAACGTTCTTTCTCAACAATAAAGAGAATTAAAAATGTGTTAAGGAACACGATGGGGCAAGACTGTTTGAATGACCTCACTATTATGAATATAGAAAATGATCTACTTAAAAATATTGATTTGTCGAGTGTAATTTCTAAATTTGCCCACATTAAATCACGAAAAACCTTTTTGTAAATGTTTTGTTTTATTTACATCCTAAATTATAATACGTAATGCAATTCAAGGGCCCCCTGTTCACATTTGCTACGGGCCCCGCGCTGGCTTGACCCGGCACTGCAACCGGGCATAGAAACCATGATTATCTATCAAATATGAATAGAAATAAATTGTGAAAAATTGTCAGCCATCGGGATTCGAAACCGAGACACCTATCTTGCCGGGATAGTGCTCTACCAACTAAGCTAATGGCTGCTCTCCTCTCGATGGCTGAACAATCTTTCATTTTTAAGGTCGTATAACTGCTGAGGATTTATTAATCGTCACATGATTAGATGTGGGATTGCCAAGCTACTAGTGCCTGTAAACATCTAGAGAATTTAATTTACTCAAGGCACTAATATACGAACTGTTAACTCATTGTTAATATTACATGAATAGATATAGTAAATCGGGCATCAGTTTCTAGTCCAGTGCAGTGGCGCACACAGGGGGGCGGTCCTGTGGACCCGGACCGTCCCTAGAATATATATTGGAGAAAAAATTCAAAGTAGCTGACATCTGGTGAGAGATTTGTGAATGTAGCAAACGGGGAAAATGTCACTTTTTATCATTTGTTGATGAGTAAAATAAATGTTTATTTTAAATACAAATGATAAATCGTTTCATTGTTTACACTTTGAAGTAAAATAAACCAATGGTATCACTATTTTGCTAGACAAAATGGCGACCAAATGAGAGGATTTGTCGTCATCCGACCAGTCATTTACAGTTCATTTATTTCTCCTATAGAAAACAAATATCAATATAATTGCTGAGGAGGTTATAAATAATCTGACATTTGCAACTAAGGCGAATAGATTTTAGTTTTTAGTCTGTTCCACTGTTTCCTTTTTAATTCTTACAGTCTAAATAGTTTATTTGTTTTTGGAATTTGAAAAAATGATAAAAAGATAAAATAAATCAAAATCCCTGCTGTTTACCAAAAATTAGACCCCTAAATTTTTAAAATTAACCCCGCCTGACCGCCCCCAAAAAAATATACTGTGTGCGCCCCTGATCCAGTGTCATGTACGTGCATAATTCCTACATAATGTATTTAACATTTAACACTTCCCATGCATGAATGCCTCGATATATGAGTTTATGATTAAATTATAATCTACCACATATCACCAGAGTTACTATGAGAAACACATGGATAAAAGAACTAAATAATTGTATCCGAGATCCGATACTAAAAAAAAGTTGCATATTTTTTGCCAAATTGTAAAAATGTGACTAATTATTAGGTACACCAACATTTTATTAAAATTTTAATAAAAACTATTTGCGCTTTAACCGTATGACGTCACAACTTCAAAGTGATCATAGTAGTTTTGTACTAGCAAAAAAATATAATTTTATATTATTTGTGTAATAATGATTTATGGTACAAATATGTTATATTGCAAACAGGCAAGCCATGAAAGAAGAGTGTTAGCGCATCGAGGCCCTCAGGCCGAGTGGGTAATTTTCTCAATTGACTTTTGCAATTAACACATATGTGCTATACAAAATTTTATCCAACACCTCTTCAAATGGTATAAAATGTATTTAAAAGATTTTATAATTTGACATTTCGAAATGACATTTGGCAAAAAAAAGTGCCGAGAAGGCCTGGACAGTAACTATAATGGGCGCATTCAGCAGATTTCTGTGGTCACTGAACAGCTGACCGAACGGTCACCTTTTCACACTTTTCACATTCAATCTGATTGTTGTTCAAAAGTCAAAAAGATCTGAAAATAATATTTTAAATTATGCTTTAAAAATATTACCTTAAAAACATTGAAGAAACTGAGCCTTAAAACACAATAACATATTAAATAATAATGGTGAAATTCTAACATACTGTTAAAATAATAATTATGTTCTTCTTCTGGCGCAGAGGCAGTGTATATAAAATTATCGACAATATAATCTTTTTTTGTAAGCCATATTGAAAATAACATACGCTTTAGCGCGCGTAAACAAGTGATCAAGTGACCGGGACCATCTGACCGTACTTCATTTTCGGTCAGCTGGTCGGTGACCGTTCAGTGAACGGTCTCTAGTGAACAGTGCATACAGCAGAAAAATGGTGAATATGTTCAGCGACCACATGCCTGCTGAATGCGCCTAATATTAAAATATGAATGTTTATCTCACGTTGCTAATAGCAGCGTGACTTTATGATTTTTTTATACTAGCGTATTATAACAACAACTTTTCGATTGTCATTTCCGTTGTTAAATGAAGTACTTTTAAGCACTGGTGTTTAAAAATGACAGTTTAATGCGTAAAAGTAAAAGTACTAAATACCTATTATAACTGTTTATTTATGATAAATATTTACAACGCAATTACTTAAATTACTAAATTCAACATTTGATGTCGTTCTTAATACGTCTTCTTGGTTAACTTCAATGTGGGTAGAAACTGAAGTAGATGTGCTGCTGGATTCTGATTCTTTGTCGACAATTTTAATTTTTTTAATTGCTGTTTCTTTTTCTCCCAAAATTCTTCGTGAAATTTCTTTCTTATCTTCCAAAGAATTTTCAACGTAGCCTTCAGCAATAGAACTTGAACGCCACCCTCCATGTCGCTTGAGCACTGTAATGTCTCCCGAATCAGCCAAAAATGTTGCAGAACACCGCCGAAAGCGATGCTCGGTATATTCTTTAGCATTTGGGAGGCCGAGAAACTCTGCAATTTTTTAAGGTATACCACCTATGGTATTTCTACCTACAGGATGCGTGCAACACTTAAAATTTCTGTAGGTTAGAAAAAACCGTTGATGTTCAGTATGAGTAGGTCGAAGTTGTGCGTACTTGCGAAACATTGCTAAACAGTTGATTCCATCGATAAACCCTTCAGTTATCATAAAAAATCGTGAAATATTCGTTTTAGTATTTGGAATATTAATTTTTATGAAAGAAATAGAATCTTCAATATCTCCTACACGTGTTTTTACGTTCCCTCCGGCGACATGCCCCATAGATTCCAACAATTAACACAACCTTTGCCAATAAATAATCCTTGTCATCAGCTTCCTTCATGAAATGAACTATCTCTTGCTTAGTGAATATTTTTGATTTTTAAGGCTTATATCTACTAGCTTTTATTTTTAAGAATGCAATAAGATTGGTAAATTTACTTATATCCACATTCTTATTAAGGTATATCATAGTTCGGAGCATAGAGTAATTACTCCATAAAGTGGATGGCTTATAAATGGATGATAATTTCGAAAAATAGGCTAAAACTACCTTTTCTGTAATGTGCCCAACGTTTTTCTCCGCACACCAACTGTCAATTTTTTTGTAAGTTTCTTCATACAATTTTTTTGATTTTCCTGGAACCAGTGTAGCCAATGCAGCCTCTGCACCACTTTCAATATCAGAGTCAATCTCTGAGTCACTCATTTTAAGTAAATTTATTACCAAAAATTCTCAAGAAAAATTATACACCGAGCACGTTGACATCAATGTTTATTAAACAACATATTGAATCCCATAGCAACAAAAAGATGAAACTGATGCCTGCCTACTTTTAAATTTTGAAAAATTCAAAATGTTGACATTTGAGAATAAATATAAATAATTTGTTTTAAAACGCTAGTATAAAAATCTTGTATGGAATACGTTGCGAAATCGTGTTTTAAGCACTAGACGCAGTGGCGTATTAAGGTAGTTTGGCGCCAGAAGCCCTTGAATTTTTTGCGCCCCCCAAGCCCCCCCCCCATTTTTTGTTTAACTTTAATGAAACAAAAAATCATACTTGAACTTTTCTAGTAAGAAACCAATACAATAATTATTATAAAAATTAAATCTAACAACTGACAGACCAATGATTCCAAATTGACAATCATAGGCGGATAAATGGGAGTTTTTTAAAAAATAAAATTCAGCAAACATTGAAACTAAACTTTTAATTTTAATTAATATAGTATAATGACAAATTAAAATGACATTTTTCTTGCTTTGGCACTGGCAAAAATATTCACTGTGTCGTCAAAATTAATTTCATTTAAAAGAGTTTTTTCGATGCACAAAGTGTTTATTTTCGTTTGGGATAATGTGGACCTCCGGTAATCCTTCACTCTCTTCAGTGCTGAAAAGGATCTCTCGCCAGTACAGTTAGTCACTGCTTTGCAAGCAAACATCCGTAATAAAATGACAATGTTAGAAAAAACATTGTCAATGTTCTGCCTGCAGACAGGCGCCCGCCCCTACACATTTAATAAAAATCTAATATTTTGACTATAGCATTTAATAAATAATATATTATTTATTAAATGACTATAGGCACAAACTCGTAGGATAGCTAAAATAACTTATTTTGCATTGCATCTTTTTTCACTATAATATCCAACTCATGCCTGCGCCTGCTAGTTTATATTTTTTTAAATATGTGTTTTTTTTTGCAATTCCTGGCATATTTTTGCGCCCCCTATAATTTTGCGCCAGAAGCCCGGGCTTCTCGGGCTTCTGGGATAATACGCCACTGACTAGACGTGTTATCCAACTCGGCTACGCCTCGTAGGATAATTTTCACGTCGCGTGCTTAAAACACATTTCTTTCGCAACTTATTACATAAATAGCTATTATATGCTGCCGTGTCATAATGACAACATTATAGTCCTCAATATGAGTACTCTAATATCTTTCATTATAGGCCAAGGATCATATTGAATTTATTATAGTACTCAGTACCATAATGAGCAATGGGAACGAAGTACTTTTTTACAAACAAATCAAAAACAGCATACCTGCTACCTGCTTAAAAACCGGATTAATATTTTTTTCTTCAATACCAAATACTTTATTTTAATTTTTCATTGATTTACGCCAGCAAGTAAAATTTTGTATGTAATACGGTTCGTAACTAATCATATGGCACACGTTGTGTTATATTTGGATTTATCTAAACTAAAATAATAATTAAATTTATTTCAATTCCAGAACTCTCTATTTTCTTTCTACTCAGACATATTGCTTGCGAACTATAAAAATTTTCATGTCTCATGAAACTAACACGACGTTCTTTCTCTCCTGAAAACAAACTGACATATTTTTTTCACATCAGAAAGATTTTATACATACAATGTGCATTTGTTTCTTTCAAAATGTTTGTCAACATCGCTGCAATTTGTTCAGACATCAAGATTCTACGAGTAGACATTCTTTCAGGACTAGTGTAAAAAAATCACGCTGACAAGTTGATGTTTCTGTGAAAAGCTTCACCCTATAACCCCGTCTCTTACCCGGTCGTCGCGCTGGGTAAACACGTACCCTTTAGCATGAAAGGTGATAAATTCAAGTTAGGATCAGGGTCGGGTTTACCATGAAGCCGACAGACTTCGTTTTATTATTGGTAACAATTACATTCATTCAAGGATAGAGTTTAATGATAGGTGTTTAAAAAATATATGGATTTCGTTTTTCAAAATTGAGCCAATGAGCCTGTTTCACACTTTTCAAAAAGTATTTGAAATAAAAGTTTATGCAATATTTTTCTTATTAATAATTATTTTTTTAATAATTTGTTATTTTCGTAAATAATTAAATACGAATATTATAGGGCGCGAAATATATGGATTTCGTTTTTCAAAATTGAGCCAATGAGCCTGTTTCACACTTTTCAAAAAGTATTTGAAATAAAAGTTTATGCAATATTTTTCTTATTAATAATTATTTTTTTAATAATTTGTTATTTTCGTAAATAATTAAATACGAATATTATAGGGCGCGAGCACACACGTGACTCGAGCAACCTTGAAGTGCTTGGAATCAGCTGATATTTGTGCGCATGTCACTTTGACAAGAACAATGTCACTTTGACAATGACTAATGTTTGACTTATTTTAATTTTGAACTGTTAAAAAGTTATTATTTTTAATTTCATGTGGTTTACTCTCTGAAAATTGTAAAATAAATTATTTTTAGCAATTCAAATTATAAATTAGTCAAAACATTAGTTTTGTCAAAGTGACATTATATTTGTCAAAGTGACACGCGCACACAAATCAGCTGATTAAAATCACTTCAAGGTCTCTCGAGTCACGTGTCTGCTCGCGCCCTATAGGCGATTTCGGGCGACAACCGTTCACTTGCGGTATGTTGCGTTCAGGTACGTTCACACATTCGGGCGCTAGGAACAACATACCACCGGCCTGAAGTTAGCCCCGCCCATTATAGCACCAACGGTCTTTTTTATCTTATTAGTTAGTGCATCGTTAGTGCTTTTTAGTGCACTATAAACGAACGTTAGTGCACATCGCATTATTAAGTAAATTATAAAAAATATGGGTGGGCCAACTTCAACATAAATTTTAAGATTTATTTAGTATTTACCATATCATTAGTTAGTGCATCGTTAGTGCTTTCCAATGATCCCAACAGTTTCGTTAGTGCTATTACCATACACCTGAAATTAAGAAAAAACTCTGGGTGGGCCAACTTCAAATTAAATTTTAAGATTTAATTAAAACGTACACTGTCGCTAGTTAGTGCATCGTTAGTGCTATCTAATGAACCCAATAGTTTCGTTCGTACTATTACCATACACTCGAAATTATGAAAAAACTCTGGGTGGGCCAACTTCAAATTAAATTTTAAGATTTAATTAAAACGTACACTGTCGCTAGTTAGTGCATCGTTAGTGCTATCTAATGAACCCAATAGTTTCGTTCGTACTATTACCATACACTCGAAATTATGAAAAAACTCTGGGTGGGCCAACTTCAAATTAAATTTTAAGATTTAATTAATACGTACACTGTCACTAGTTAGTGCATCGTTAGTGCTTTCTAATGAACCCAATAGTTTTGTTTGTGCTATTACCATACCCTAGAAATTAGGAAAAAACCCTGGGTGGGCCAACTTCAAATTAATTTTTAAGATTTAATTAATACGTATACTGTCACTAGTTAGTGCATCGTTAGTGCTTTCCAACGATCCCAACAGTTTCGTTAGTGCTATTACGATACACCAGAAATTAAGAAGAAACTCTGGGTGGGCCAACTTCAAATTAAAATTTAATATTTCATTAATACGTACACTGTCGCTAGTTAGTGCATCGTTAGTGCTATTACCATACATTCGAAATTAGGAAAAAAACCTGAGGTGGGCCAACTTCAAATAAAATTTTAAGATTTAATTAATACGTACACTGTCACTAGTTAGTGCAACCTTAGTGCTTTGTAATGAACCCAATAGTTTTGTTCGTGCTATTACCATTCCCTAGAAATTAGGAAAAAAACCCTGGGTGGGCCAACTTCAAATTAAATTTTAAAATTTAATTAATACGTACACTGTCACTAGTTAGTGCTTTCTAATGAATCCAATAGTTTCGTTCGTGCTATTACCATATACTCAAAATTAAGAAAAAACTCTGGCTGGGCCAACTTCAAATTAAATTTTAAGATTAATGAATTGTACCCTGTCACTAGTTAGCGCATCGTTAGTGCTTTCTAATGAACCCTACTCACTGCTTTCTGTCAGAGCACTCTAAATCTATGTAAAAAATAATATGTATTTTTTCCATTCGTGGTATTCTTATAGTAGTTATAGTTTCATTAAGTTAATATAAAACTTTAATTGAATTTTTCTCAAAAAAAATGTTAACAAAGGGTATGCAAATATCATATCACTGAATTTAAAATAAAATTCTCGGTCTAATAAGTAAATAAAAAAATTATGGTCCTAGTTAAAACAACAAAGTTGGTACCTACAATTTGAAAACCATTAGTTGCAAAAAAATCTTACGCTGAATAAAATAGCCTAGTAAGTAAAATAGAAATTATTTGCTAATTTAAGCGACCACGTAGCTCTTATAGTTCTCGAGATAGCAATAGTGGACAAAATAAAATGAACAACCTATAGTTTTTTCATTAAAAACTGTTAAGGGCTTCAAGTAAAGTATCTCTTCCGGTTGTCCAATAATACCCAAAATCTAATCATCTCTATATATGAATGCAAAAACCTTAAATACAGAAAATAGAAATTTTTATAAGTTTGATATATATCGTAGAGGAAAAAATCGTTACACACAGAGAGACACAAACAGACATCACTGTAAAAATAGTAAAAACGTGTTGTGTGGACCCTAATTCGTGCTTATTCACTGAAAACTCTATCGAATTTTTGGACCGAAAACATTAGGTACCTCCCTTACCTACGGTATGACGGGACGGGAGGTAAAAATTGTGCTGTGCTGTCCTGCGCCATGTTGCCCAACTTCAGTCAGAAGGAACCGTTTCATTCGATAGCTAAATGGATACAGCCACAGCCAGTCAGAAAACCTAGGAGTATTATTTTTTATAAAAAATCTGGTGTGGCCAACACAATACCTCCCGCCATTTACAGCCCGAGTGACAAGAAAGATTAAGTTAATCCTTATTTTTGGATTGGCGAATTTTACTCTAATTTTGACAGTTTATTTCTTAAAATATAGTCTAATCTAATCCAAGTAACTACCTTTTTTTTAAAACCCCTCAACAGGATTAAATCCCAATTACAGAGTGGGTTCACATTCACACACATCCATTCCTTAGTGGGATTCGAACCCAGATCCCCGAGGGCACTCATGACATGAGGCGTTGCTCTAACCATTGCGCCACCGGAGCTATAATAAAATGAAGATTAAATTTTAAATACTGGGATAAAATAGAATTCACTAATCCAAAAATGAGGATTAGCTTAAACATTTTTGTAAATCGTTAATTTTTATTAATCTAAATACAAACCTACATATTTACTTGTTCTGGAAACTGTATTGAATTCCTTTTCTATCGTTCTATTTCCTTTTTCTTTTTAAAACGTTACTAATATTATTTTGAAATGATTAGTTCTTTGATAGTGACATTTATGTCAGTTAGGTACATACATTTGAATAACTACGTTTTGTTTGTTTAAACCGTAGGCTCTGGGATTTAAATTATAGATAATTTTATAAATTTATCCATAAAATATATAGAAAAAGTATTAATGCAAATCTAAAGAAAATTTAATAATCTTTAATTTTTATAGGTACGACCTTCTCGCTACGAACTGCAAGAAAATGAAGCAGATCAGATCGGGGACGATCTAGTTTTTTCATTTTTAGCATTTTGCACATGGCAGTCCATTAAGAAACATTTGTGACGACTTAATGCAAAAAACAAAAGTAGATCGAGCTATCAAATATTTCGCATTTGGGTATGGCAATCTATTAGAAAAGATTTCAATTGACATTATATACAGCATATTTGCGACGATTTTATGCAAAAAAAAAACAAAAGCCGATCAGAAGCTATCAAATTTTTAACATTTGTGCAAAGTGACGATTCAGAAAATTAACTCATACAAATTGTCTTACAGGTCTTCAGGATAATATAGTTATTGCATTTTGTAAGTAGCCATATAGGCACAATATTAACAAAATTAAGGTACATATTAATTAAATCTTAAAATTGAATTTGGAGCTGGATCACCCAGAGCTTTTTTCTTAATTTCGAGTTTATGATAATAGCACGAATGAAACTGTTGGGTTCATTATAAAGCACTAACGATACACTAACTAGTGACAGTGTACGAATTAATTATATCTTAAAATTTAATTTGAAGTTCGACCACCCAGGGTTTTTTCCTAATTTCTAGTATATGATAATAGCAAGAACGAAACTATTGAGTTCATTAGAAAGCACTAACGAGACACTAACTAGTGACAGTGTACGTATTAATTAAATCTTAAAATTTAATCTGAAGTTGGCTCACATAGATTTTTTTCTTAATATCGAGTGTATGGTAATAGCCCGAATGAAACTATTGGGTTCATTAGAAAGTACTAACGATGCACTAACTAGTAACAGTGTACGTATTAATTAAATCTTAAAATTTAATTTGAAGTTGGCCCACCCAGGGTTTTTTCCTAATTTCTAGAGTATGGTAATAGCACGAACGATACTATTGGGTTCATTAGAAAGCACTAACGATGCACTAACTAGCGACAGTGTACGTATTATTTAATCTTAAAATTTAATTTGAAGTTGGCCCACCCAGAGTTTTTCATAATTTCGAATGTATGGTAATAGCACGAACGAAACTATTGGGTTCATTAGAAAGCACTAACGATGCACTAACTAGCGACAGTGTACGTATTAATTAAATCTTAAAATTTAATTTGATGTTGGCCCACCCAGAGTTTTTTCATAATTTCGAATATATGGTAATAGCACGAACGAAACTATTGGGTTCATTAGACAGCACTAACGATGCACTAACTAGCGAAAGTGTACGTATTAATTAAATCTTAAAATTTAATTTGAAGTTGGCCCACCCAGGGTTTTTTCCTAATTTCTAGAGTATGGTAATAGCACGAACGATACTATTGGGTTCATTAGAAAGCACTAACGATGCACTAACTAGCGACAGTGTACGTATTATTTAATCTTAAAATTTAATTTGAAGTTGGCCCACCCAGAGTTTTTCATAATTTCGAATGTATGGTAATAGCACGAACGAAACTATTGGGTTCATTAGAAAGCACTAACGATGCACTAACTAGCGACAGTGTACGTATTAATTAAATCTTAAAATTTAATTTGATGTTGGCCCACCCAGAGTTTTTTCATAATTTCGAATATATGGTAATAGCACGAACGAAACTATTGGGTTCATTAGACAGCACTAACGATGCACTAACTAGCGAAAGTGTACGTATTAATTAAATCTTAAAATTTAATTTGAAGTTGGCCCACCCAGGGTTTTTTCCTAATTTCTAGAGTATGGTAATAGCACGAACGATACTATTGGGTTCATTAGAAAGCACTAACGATGCACTAACTAGCGACAGTGTACGTATTATTTAATCTTAAAATTTAATTTGAAGTTGGCCCACCCAGAGTTTTTCATAATTTCGAATGTATGGTAATAGCACGAACGAAACTATTGGGTTCATTAGAAAGCACTAACGATGCACTAACTAGCGACAGTGTACGTATTAATTAAATCTTAAAATTTAATTTGATGTTGGCCCACCCAGAGTTTTTTCATAATTTCGAATATATGGTAATAGCACGAACGAAACTATTGGGTTCATTAGACAGCACTAACGATGCACTAACTAGCGAAAGTGTACGTATTAATTAAATCTTAAAATTTAATTTGAAGTTGGCCCACCCAGGGTTTTTTCCTAATTTCTAGAGTATGGTAATAGCACGAACGATACTATTGGGTTCATTAGAAAGCACTAACGATGCACTAACTAGCGACAGTGTACGTATTATTTAATCTTAAAATTTAATTTGAAGTTGGCCCACCCAGAGTTTTTCATAATTTCGAATGTATGGTAATAGCACGAACGAAACTATTGGGTTCATTAGAAAGCACTAACGATGCACTAACTAGCGACAGTGTACGTATTAATTAAATCTTAAAATTTAATTTGATGTTGGCCCACCCAGAGTTTTTTCATAATTTCGAATATATGGTAATAGCACGAACGAAACTATTGGGTTCATTAGACAGCACTAACGATGCACTAACTAGCGAAAGTGTACGTATTAATTAAATCTTAAAATTTAATTTGAAGTTGGCCCACCCAGGGTTTTTTCCTAATTTCTAGAGTATGGTAATAGCACGAACGATACTATTGGGTTCATTAGAAAGCACTAACGATGCACTAACTAGCGACAGTGTACGTATTATTTAATCTTCAAATTTAATTTGAAGTTGGCCCACCCAGAGTTTTTCATAATTTCGAATGTATGGTAATAGCACGAACGAAACTATTGGGTTCATTAGAAAGCGCTAACGATGCACTAACTAGCGACAGTGTACGTATTAATTAAATCTTAAAATTTAATTTGAAGTTGGCCCACCCAGAGTTTTTTCATAATTTCGAATATATGGTAATAGCACGAACGAAACTATTGGGTTCATTAGACAGCACTAACGATGCACTAACTAGCGAAAGTGTACGTATTAATTAAATCTTAAAATTTAATTTGAAGTTGGCCCACCCAGGGTTTTTTCCTAATTTCTAGAGTATGGTAATAGCACGAACGATACTATTGGGTTCATTAGAAAGCACTAACGATGCACTAACTAGCGACAGTGTACGTATTATTTAATCTTAAAATTTAATTTGAAGTTGGCCCACCCAGAGTTTTTCATAATTTCGAATGTATGGTAATAGCACGAACGAAACTATTGGGTTCATTAGAAAGCACTAACGATGCACTAACTAGCGACAGTGTACGTATTAATTAAATCTTAAAATTTAATTTGAAGTTGGCCCACCCAGAGTTTTTTCATAATTTCGAATATATGGTAATAGCACGAACGAAACTATTGGGTTCATTAGACAGCACTAACGATGCACTAACTAGCGAAAGTGTACGTATTAATTAAATCTTAAAATTTAATTTGAAGTTGGCCCACCCAGGGTTTTTTCCTAATTTCTAGAGTATGGTAATAGCACGAACGATACTATTGGGTTCATTAGAAAGCACTAACGATGCACTAACTAGCGACAGTGTACGTATTATTTAATCTTAAAATTTAATTTGAAGTTGGCCCACCCAGAGTTTTTCATAATTTCGAATGTATGGTAATAGCACGAACGAAACTATTGGGTTCATTAGAAAGCACTAACGATGCACTAACTAGCGACAGTGTACGTATTAATTAAATCTTAAAATTTAATTTGAAGTTGGCCCACCCAGAGTTTTTTCATAATTTCGAATATATGGTAATAGCACGAACGAAACTATTGGGTTCATTAGACAGCACTAACGATGCACTAACTAGCGACAGTGTACGTATTAATTAAATCTTAAAATTTAATTTGAAGTTGGCCCACCCAGAGTTTTTTCTTAATTTTAGGTGTATGGTAATAGCACTAACGAAACTGTTGGGATCATTGGAAAGCACAAACGATGCACTAACTAATGATATGGTAAATACTAAATAAATCTCAAAATTTATGTTGAAGTTGGCCCACCCATAATTTTTATAATTTACTTAATAATGCGATGTGCACTAACGTTCGTTTATAGTGCACTAAAAAGCACTAACGATGCACTAACTAATAAGATAAAAAAGACCGTTGGTGCTATAATGGGCGGGGCTAACTTCAGGCCGGTCAACATACCCGGTATGCTTGGATCAGTGCTCACAGCTGAACGGGTTTGCGAGTCGTGTCAGCTTTCTGTTCACTATTTCTATCTCTTTTTAACATGTCTTTTTTTGAAATGTCAAAAGTCAAAATAGTCGGAGTCGTAGTCTTATGCCAAACAAGGTGACATTATTTTCGTTGACTCTTTTTTGGACAAATATGGAAAAAAACTATCATTCTCCGTTAATGCATTTTAATTGCCAGACACTATTTTTGACAGTTTTAAATGTCGCAGAATATACATAACCGCCAAGCACGGTGTCAACAAGTGAACCAACGATTTTTGGCGTCACCATTAACCATATCATACCGTAACTAACCGTAAAATCCGAAGAAGTGTTCGGGTATGTCGCCCGAAATCGCCTTATATATTTATTTTTGTTATTTATATAAATAAACGTAGACGATAGTTTATCACATGCTAATAACAAACTTCTAATTTGACATTTGACGCTGAAATTTTCCATTACAAATGACTAATAATGGCATACAGAAGACATTCAAGCTAAGTCGCACATTTACCGAAAATCGAAAGCTGGATGATGGCTGAATTGATATCAGAAAACGACTGTTTTACTGTTGCCGAAATAATGTAAAATGTATAATTGTATAATATTTATGAGATCGACGATAAATTATTAGTAGAGAACTTTATACAAAGCGCACGAAACAAATCTTTATGCTGACCTCGACAAAAATATACGTCAAAGTTCAAGAAACATGTAAGTAAATGGAATACACAAATTACATATTAACTAACGGTTCTCCCATATCAACGGGAAATACTTTCCAAATTGTCGTCGACTAAAAGTACACAGTGACAAGTAGTGATAGTCTGGCAGTCCTCACACTGGCGCGAATTTACCGCGCAAACGTATAAGAAAGATATGTTGACGTTTTCTAAATCACAGCTTATGATAACACACGTATTTTCTATTTCAAGTGGTGCTTCAAATATATTGAAACTGACGAAACTGTTCGTGTATATATAAAACGCCATTCCACACGTAATAAATCCCTCCCAGAAATATTTAACGGGAAATCCATCAGATGGCGCGACCAGCGACACGGAACTAGAGTGCCTTCAATGGAGTGATGACATACGATTGTGGCCGCCATATTTGTTCCAATTTAACATGCATAGAATACAAGCATAACACGAAAATATTTTATTACAAACATATTACTTGAAATTAATATATATTTTATTTAAAAATTTATAGTATACACATATTTCAAAATTTTAAAAATATATAGACCCATGAAATGCATGTAAAATCATTATATTTAAATAAAAAGAAAACTTACCGTCAGAAGAGACTTCATGCGTAAGATGAAATATTTCATTTCAAATCATTTGCATACAAAATTAGTATTTAATTTAAAAGGAAGAGCATTAATAAACAAAATAAACCAATAAATTTTACATGAACAAAAAAAAAAAAAAAAATTATTGTAGGTATCAAAAATGAGTTCATCAAGATAATATAAGTATATTGAAATATAGGAAAAATGGTTCTTACTGTAAAAATATATTTATAAAAAGGTTACAATAACAAAAAAAAACTCAAATTACAAAGTGGAAGACATTAATGATTTACTAGCATGTAATATTTTCTTACGTTCTAGTTTTTTGCTTGCAATTTTCAGCCTAAATAAAACAAATCGTTTTATTATTTTTTGTTGCTACATTTTCAGGGGAAGGTAATTGAAGTGTTGGATATCTTCTTTTCACCGGCGACCTTCTTCTCTTCGTCGGTACAGTAAAACTAAATATTGTGGGAATCGCATTATGTTTTAGAATCCTCTTGCCATCTTCTCTCGTCTTTTCCCACATCTCAGGTGCAAAGTGGATCTATAAGTCGAATATTATTATTAGTAAAAAAATTAATAAAACATGAATACACTTTTAATTAAATTTTACTTACTTCACAAAGTCGAGACGAATTAGTTGGTGTCCAACCCTCTCGTTTCACTTTAGCTGCCCATGTTTTTCTGCGATCCGGATCCGTAGGAAATGCTTTCATAAGAAATCCTTTCTCTGACCGATTGGAGCAACCAAAGGCACAGCAGCCAACCATCTATACAAAAAACATTCATTATAATGAAATAATATAACAATTACAAGTAAATCAAATCATTTGCATATTCCATTAAAATTTGTTCTGCGAAATATACTTGTTCACAGTTGTGTACAAAATACACTGCCCATTTATTTATTTATTTCGGGTTTGTACGAACCCTCTAAGTGGGAGATGCGTGATTTTATGTATGTATGTATTTATTAAAAATATTAACGAATTATTTTGTTGTCAACAATAATTAATTTGAAGTATTCTTTAAATGAAATATAAATGTCAAACCGAAATAATGACAGCAGCAAAGATTGGTTATGTCTTACAATTTGGTTTCAATTGGATATAATTCATTTGATAAATAGTTAAATAAATTTGCAACTGGCTATTATCGTGTACAAAACTTTACATTCTATTTATTTATTACATAAAATTGGCTTATATTACTTACCTCGTTATTAAATAATCTTCGATGCAGTCACTTATCACAAATTGTGTCCTTATATGCACTTAAACTGCACTAAAACTACCATGTACATAAAAACTAAGGTGTAGTAATTAATATTAAAAGAAATTAAACACTAATAATTACATAAATTCAATATAAACTATCAAACAAACACGAACTCCTATACAAAGCAAGCTAAACCATGAACAGAATGGAACAAATATGGCGGTCATTGCTGTAGCCAATGAAAATGAAGACCACCATTGGCATCACTCTTCACGGAACAGCTGCTTGGATAGCCTATACCCTGAACCCTGGTTACAAAGGTACCCTACTTTTAGCCACGTAGCGACACTGATTGCTGTCATTTTATAATTCCACTAAAATGTAAAAACTTTGTTTCATATTTAATAGAAAATAGCAAATTGTAATTATAAGTTCAAAACTTACCTTACTCGTTTTTCACATAAACAAATTAACTCACTTTTGCTCATGCATAAAAGTTAAATAGAATAAAAATACTATGTTGTCAAATATTCGTCTGGAACAGTTAAACTAATAAATTTAAAATATGTAATGTAGCTATGAATACCGAAATGTTAAACCAGTTTTAAATTCAATCCTTGTGGAACAGTTATACCGGGAATAAGGGTGGAACACGGTTGCAATGTATATATTACATTAAATGTGAAATTAATCATTTTTCAGCGTTTTAGGATATATCACTGGTTCACATTTTATGAACATTCGTACGTAAAAAGATATAGAACGAACATTGGAAATTGCCACTAAAAAATTAGAAGGTTTCATGCACTAATGTGCAAAACCTGCACTACTTATAAGAAATGCAATTAACCAGCAATGTGTCGACTGTTTAAAGGGATTGCTTACAAATCCTGTGATCATTTTAAAAGCTTTTAAGCGCACTCAATAAATCAAGCGCCTCAGGACTTCCGCTGCGAACATAATAAACATCCAGCACGGAATAATGACACTCCATGCAGTTGCACGTATTTCATATCATGAATTGACTGCTAAATTGCCACAGATCAATTGTTAGCGTTGTTTTTTGACAAGTTTAATGCACTTGTGTGACTTTTTAAATGGGAGTTTTATTTGTACAAAAATTGTGTTTTATACAGTGTTTAATATTCTAGTTCAATCATTCATGGCATGTTTAAATTTATGCATAGGTACATTAAATACCGGGTGCTTAATATTTATATGCACCATAGAAATTCAATAGTAAAATTTCTTGCCTATTAATTTTGGAACAAATATGTCAATACAAAAAATGTTCTGAATTAAAATCTACATATCTAATAAGCCAATAAATTTATTGATATAATACGTTTCTGGTATGAGGAAATATCCATTTTATCTTCATACGTAATATAACAAGTGATATGATTATCATCCATGCAGGGACGTAACTAGGATTATTTTCTGGGTGGGCCAAAGGTGGGCCAATGAAAAATCTGAGTGGGCCATACTTTTAATGTTGGTAAATGTAATAAAGTATTATCAATTTACTATATTCCATATAAATTTTGTTGTAAACGCTAATTAAACATAGTTTAATTTATGTCAAACGAAATATTATAAAGTGGAGCTCGTAAGTTAATAATTTCAGTTTTGTGAATTCATCAGAAAGAGTTGGTATTATATCTGTTACTAGTCCAGATACTTTTCTTACAATTCCATAGTACAAAAATTTGGTCTGGCCAGTATGGTATCATCCACCAAATTAATTAGCTACATATTAATCAACATTCATCTCAATTCGGTAAAAAAGTTGTTAAATCTTAGCAAGATTGTTGAAATTTCTAATCAATGTTAATAGAAACAAATGTAACGTGTCATGTTTTATTCAGTGTTGGCAATTATTATTGATTACTTGCTATAGCACTGTTGCTAAGAAATAGAAACATTGCTTCAATTCAATTTTTTCTCCACGGACAGACATATTATCCATCTTATTTTTTGGCAGTAGGCTCACATACAATTTCAAATGTTTATTATGCAATATGTACGTTTTACATCCACACAAATTGTATTTATTGTTACACATTCTAAAATTATTATCTCTTTTATAAAATAAACTAAATATCTTTAAAAAATTTGGGTGGGCCAGCAGGTGGGCCAACACATCAATGAGGTGGGCCGTGGCCCATCCGGGCCCCCCGTAGTTACGTCCCTGCATCGATGATATTCTCGAGTGAAATGTGCTGCTTCGGTTTCACGAGCAATATCTTCGATTATTAATCATGAGCTTATATTTAATGAGAGAATATAATGAATTTTTGTGACACATTGCGTATGAGGCTAACCTAATTTTTAAAATATTGTGTTACAACATGGTTAATTTAACAATTGCCTTATTATTTTCATCAATGTTGATATCAACCCAACGATTATCGCATACATGTTTATACTCAAAATTAACTCTCAATGTCAAATAAAGAAAACAAATCCCTTAGTAATATAAATAAGGTGATAATTTCTTTGTTTTTTATCATCGCTGTGATAGACATGTAACTAAGGAGATTCTGAATGTGGATTGTCACATGACTAATGAATTATATTCTCACTACTGTACTATGGTGAACAAGACATAGATACAATTTAAACGTTATATTGTTTCAGTTTGATTAGTTCACTTCAAATTCCATCCACTGTAATTTCGGTTTAGCCTAAAAGTACCGATGGAATTGACAATGTATTTATGTATTATTGAAGATGATTGCTTTGCAGTCGAAATCTACATCTAGTTTTTGAAAATACAAATAGTGAAGAAAAGATACTACCTGTATTCTTGTAATTTGATAGAGAAAAATCTGATGTAGCCAACACATGACCTCCCGTCAATTCCATGTTTGAAATAGTAGTGAAAATAAATAGAAATGTCTGTAATACCAAATTTTGGATTATATTTTATTATGTTTTTCCTCGAAAATCTGTTAAGAGCTCCAAATTAAGTACCACTTCCGGTTTATCATATAGGTATAGTTAAAATCTAATGTTGTTTCAAATTATACACGTGTTTTAAATACCAAATTTGAGAAGTGTTGGATCATGTTTTAACATATTTTTTCAAGAAAATCTGTTTATAGTTTCCTGTAAAGTAGTACTTCCGGTTTATCAATATTAGAAAACATCTAATATAGCGGCCTCATTAATATAAAAGTGTTAAATACCAAATTTGAAAAGTTTTGGATTGCATCAATTTATTTTTCACGAAAATCTGTTTAGAGCTTCAAATAAAGTATCACCTTTTATATGAAGAAGAACAACATATTAAATTTTGGCTAAAATTGATAATCTCGGCAGATTTTCGTGAACAATATATTGATATATTCCAAAACTTTTCAAATTTCGTATTTAAGATTCTTATATTAATGAGAACGACATGTTAGATTTCTTTTAAAATTGATAAACGGGAAGTGGTACTTTACTTTAAGCTCTGACCAGACTTTCGTGAAAAATATAATAGGATATATTCAAAAACTTGTCAAATTTAGTATTTAAGACTTTTATATAAAGGGAAGCAACATATTAGATTTTGGCTAAAATTGATAAACCGGAAGTGATACTTTATTTGAAGCTCTGAACAGATTTTCGTGAAAAATAAATTGATACAATCCAAAACTTTTCAAATTTAGTATTTAAGACTCTTATATGAAGAAGAACAACATATTAAATATTGGCTAAAATTGATCCAGAAATGATACTTAACGACTTTTATATATTAATGAGAATGGCATACTAGATGTTTTCCAAAATTGATAAACTACTATACAGGAAGCTAAAAACAGAGTTTTTTGAAAAAATATATTAGAACATGATTCAAAACTTCTCAAATTTGGTATTTAAATCTCGTGTATAATTTATATATACCTATATGATAAACCGGAAGTGGTACCTAATTTGACACTCTTAACAGATTTTCGAGGCAAAACATAATAAAATATAATCCAAAAATTGGTATTACAAGTTTTTCTATTAATTGGAACAACAAATTAGATTTTGTTTACAAACGATCAACTGGAAGTGATACTTTACTTAAAGCTCATTGCTCATGGAATTGACAAGAGGTCATGTTTTGGCCACATCAGGTTTTTTGTATTGCATTTGTATATACCGGGTGTCGATTTTTTTTATGGACCATAGGAAATCCAATGGTAAATTTTTTATATGGCTATAAATTTGGCCCTATTAATTTTAGAACTAAAGTGAAAATACAAAAAATGTTCAGAATTAAATACTGCATAAGCCTAAATTCATTGATATAATAGGTTCTTATCATGAGATAAACGTAAAATAAAATATCTGTCTTTAAACTTTTTTCATTCAAGACAAAACATACAATTCAAATAGTCGTATTGTATGACTTTGACAGATAAATGTTTATTAATTAATATTTAATTGTAAATATTATTCCATTGATTTTTTTTTCTGGTATGGTAAATGTATCCATGCTTATTGATAAATAAATAAATTAATTCAATAATTATTATAACTTTATGACAAACTCAAGCAATACAAACTGTTTAAAATTTTGTGCTATTGCTCATAACTAAAAAAAATAGTTTTATTTTGCCTGTTTTTCGCAAACGAAACACATGTAAGCAATAATTTTGGACTTGTTATATGCAGTTTTTATTTCTGAACAGTTTTTGTATTTACACTTTTGTTCTAAAATGAATAAGGCAGAATTTCCAGCAATATTCAAATTTTATCATCGTATTTCTTTTCATGAAGAAGTAGACACCTGGTATAACAATAAAAATAAAAAACAAAGAACAATAATTTGTTACCGAATATTTATTCGATAGTGTACAAGAAATTATTTTTTTAAAATTAATTACCGACGTGTTTAGGCAATCTCCTGTCTATTAATTTGTGAACCGGCATAACCTCGCATCCCTGCTCGCATCAGTATAGTTTTGTTTGTCAGTGAGTGCAGATGTGATGATAAATGAAAATGTAAAAAGACATTATTTAAATTAGAAATGTGTCAGATATTTAAGAAGCTTATTTTACAAGAATAGCTGAAAGGTGAGATATTTACTTGTATTTATTCCTTGAACGACATTACATTGTAAAAAGGTAATAAGTCAAATAACCAGTTTAGATAAAGCCCTGTAAATTGGAAATTTTTATTTATTATCTATAGAGTACGTATATTGACCGTTTGTCAATATTTTGCGTCCACCAAAACCTATTTATCTATTGCATTAAAATTATTGAACAATTATTAAGTGGCCTATTCAGAGAAATACAGTCATAAAGGTTGCTATGCATATAAAGATTGTTATTATGAAGACATTTGTAACAATCTTTATGAATTTGTCAATTCAGAACCTACGTCGGTATTATTAACACAACAAATTATTTGACAACAGCTAACTTCATTATACATATATGAACCTAATCTAACCTTATTCTTATCTGTCAGCTTTTTAATTTGTTTTAAAATAATGAATTGCTAATTATATTTAGTACGCAAACGTTTTCCCAAAACAACTAAAAAACAATATGATATTTATGTCATATTTAGAAACTTCTACATTGTTTAGAACGGGTTTGTTAATTCCTACAAATGATCTCACCGTGATTGACACAAAGTTTTCAATAAATTAAGAAAGAAAATTTTCTTTGACATCATTATTTTGAACTGGAGAAAGGGAAACATATTTAAGAATGTAACCTGTAGATGGCGAGCGAGTGCGATTTTTAATATGATTTGACATTAGTTCATTTTTCTGTACTGCCTCTCTTCTTTCTTATTTGCAATTTGCGTGGTTTCTGTTACTTTTATTACGTATTTCGATTTGTTAAGCAGGATTTTGAAGGATTTTAACTTAGCTTATACTCGTACAAGATTAAAATGACAAATTAAAATATTAACCTCCAAACTATTATTGAAATGTCAAACAGGTGATCTGTCATGTTTAAATTACCCGCACATGCCGTTGCTATTGAACGTACCGATGTTATTGCTTTACGGCCATTCATTGGTTCGGCGTAATTCTACGTCATACATGGCGGTAATTTATATATTAAAATTTCAATAATTTTTTTCTGGCCAATTAATGAAAATTTTGCCAAAAGAAAAAATATGGGTTGCATGTTTTTAGCAAAAATATTAAATAAAAAAATGGCACGAAAGTACCAACTTCAATGCAAGCATTCGTACACTCATAAAATGGTCCTGTTTTGAATTATTTCTGATATGAAACATATGTATACTTGATATAGTACAGCATTTATGAAATAAAAATAAACCTTTTTTCATAATTTAAAAATTTGAAAAATAAAATTTAATTTGTAAGTACAGAATTAAATTATATTTTGATGAAACTAAAAAGAGAAGGCAACATTAAAATTCGTACAAATGATATTGGGGGCTTTCCAATTATATTACACAGAGTAGCACTGTGTAACACATACAGATACTGTGTTGCACATCAAATGGAACGCAATTTAATTCATCAAAAGTGCAGCAGATTGCCTCACTGTCAATATTTCCCTTTTTTGGTTTTAAATTAATCTGAAATCCATATAACAAACTATAATAAGTATTGTGGTAGTTTCTGATACAATGCTTAAATTTATCGCCCAGTTTATTGCAGTTTTTCAGTTCATAGCTAATTTATAGGTTAAGAAAATAAACATCACACGCTGTATATACATATATATATATATATATATATATATATATATATATATATATATATATATATATATATATATATATATATATATATATATATATATATATATATGTAAACAAAATTGAAAATGTACAAAAATAGTACATTAAAACACAAGTCTCATAAGGCAATATGTTAACGTAGGAGTCCTAGTTTGGAAAACGAGCCGCTAGGCGAGTTTTACAAAGGACGAATGATACATGTTTTTTATACTATATTTTCTATTGAGGTAATTTTACAATTTTTTTTAAAGGACTTGTCAAAAATATGTCTTGGAGTTTTTTTGTCAGTTATGTTGCTAGCGCTTCCTGCTAACAATTAAAATTTCACATTTTGACAGTTTGTTTATTGTGTGCATCTGACTAACTGTTTACATTAAGTATCAAGCATTATATAATTATGGAAGAGGAAAACCAATACGTACAATGTACTCCACCGGTTTAGTAATGAACCACCTGATTTGACATATCTTGTAATAAAGGTAAATTTATCAAATAATGAATTGGGATCGCTGGTTCCTGTTAGTTATTGTCATAAATAAAACTCTTTAAATAAAGAAGTAAATTAATGAACAATTTATTGATCTACACTTTTACATTCCACCATTTTGTCAACACATCGACTGCTCAGTTGTAGACATAACAGCAACAGCTGTTCTTACATATGTTGCATTTGTATATGGGACTTATGTCTAAATCATATTTAAAAATTTATATTCCACAGTTCGCCTCGACGAGGAACTGAAAATCATAGATCGTAAAATTTTCATATTTGCTTTCAAGTAGCCACAAATTGAGTTGACAGTGTCAACATTCAAGTAACGTGCACCATACATTTAAAAACCTGCCTAATATAGAATTGTTTCATTTTTCATAATTTTTTAGTTAAATGATTTTCACTTCACAGATTCTTCTTTCTAGTCCTATCACCTGGAGATAAGATAAAAATCAATAATTAGAAGTAATATTTCAACATAAACAACTTACCATTTTGAGGTTACATGTAATTCATCTGTCATGACTACCACCTGTAGAATACGAAAGGCGCCAAAAACAGTACGTTTATAGATCTTCTAAACGTCGTGTTTTCAGTGGTAAACAGTGCTTTTATAGACTCATAAGAACACCCAAATAGAAAAAAATCTATTAGAGTTTATAAGTAAATGTTAGTCTATTTTGCATCCCCTGCAGACCCTACAAATTTATAACATGTATTCATTAACACCCTGTATAAATGATAGATGTTATAATTTGTTACTATGATGGAGGACCCCATTGGTTAGTTTAAATTAATTAATAAATAGTGCATTTAAAACGTCAATCTCCTTCCAATATCTCATAAGTACTTAATAGCTCACAATAACATTTATACATCACAAGGCAATTTAAGTTTAAGTTTCTCTAATTAATTCTCAAAGTTCCCTCGTTCGTGAAACCTAAGTATAGGTACTTTGCTTCTTAGTATAGGTAACACGTTTCGTGTACCTACTCGAACAACAACTGTTCATTATTAGTTGTCAAGTCAATATGATGCAAATGGTGGCGAACAACAGTCAACAATCGCCAAACATTGGAAATGGGCTTAACTTAACTACGAGACAGGGTCAAGGGGATGGGGAAAATGACTGCGGCTGCGAGGTATTTCTGATTGATAGCTAATTAATGTGGTTATAGTCTGTTGGGGGTTATTGTTAATACAAATAGGTGAAGCTTTCACTAATACACTAGTGTTATAATTATAGAGATAGTCCAAATATAGCTGTCATGAATTCAACATGTTTAGAAATTGCTTGGTGTATTAATTTGCATATGGATTCAATTTCTCTAATTGTATATTCCCTTTAATAAATCATTTATTATTGCTGAATAAATTAACGCACGATGAAACTAATGAATTTTTTTCCATTGTAACACTATCAATTATCTTTCTATAAATTTTTTTGTACACTGTTCCTCTTTATAATCAAATATTGTAATCGTTTCATTGAAAATTGAAGTCTTATGCCACATTATTTTTATAAATTCATTAATAAATTTATTTAAAATATAAATTTACTATATTATTACCTCCCGGAATACCGCAGGTAAGGGAGGTAATGTAATCGTGCCAAAAATTCAATGGTGAGTTTTCAGTGAATAAGCACAAATTAGGGTCCCCAGAACACGTTTTTACTATTTTACGATGACTGCGCTCGCACTCATGTGTGTGTGAGTGTGTGTGTGTGTGTGTGTGTGTGTGTGTGTGTGTGCGTGCGTGCGTGCGTGTGTGTGTGTGTGTGCGTGTGTGTGTGTGTGTTTGTATGTGTGTGTGAGTGCGTGTGTGCGTGTGCGTGTGTGCGTGTGTGCGTGTGTGCGTGCGTGCGTGAGTGCGTGCGTGCGTGCGTGTGTGCGTGCGTGCGTGCGTGCGTGAGTGCGTGCGTGCATTCATATAAAGAGTTGATTAGATTTTGGGTAAAATTGGATAACCGGAAGTGACTTTATTTGAAGCTCATAACATGTTTTCATGAAAAACTATATTAAAATATAATCCAAACATTTCAATTTTAGTATTTAAGACTTTTATATCAAGGGGAACAACATATTATATTTTGGTTAAAATTAATAAAGCAGAAGTGATACTTTACTTGTAGCTCTGAAGAGATTTTCGTGAAAAATATATTATGATATACTCCAAAACTTATTAAATTTAGTATTTAAACTTTTATATACGTATTAAATTTTGGCTAAAATTGATAATCCGGAAGTGATACTTTATTTGAAGCTCTGAACAGACTTTCGTGAAAAATATAATAGGATATATACCAAAACTTGTCAAATTTAGTATTTAAGACTTTTATATGAAGGGAAGCAACATATTAGATTTTGGATACAATTGATAAATCGAAAGTGATACTTTATTTGAAGCTCTGAACAGATTTTTGTGAAAAATATATTAATATATTCCAAAATTTGTCAAATTTAGTATTTAAGACTTTTATATTAAGGGAAGCAACATATTAGATTTTGGCTAAAATTGATTTACCAGAAGTGATACTTTATTTGAAACTCTGAACAGATTTTCGTGAAAAATAAATTGATGCAATCCAAAACTTATCAAATTTGGTATTTAAGACTTTTATATTAATGAGAATGACATACTAGATGTTTTCTAAAATTGATAAACCGGAAGTACTACTTTACAGGAAGCTAAACAGATTTTCTTGAAAAAATATATTAAAACATTATTCAAAACTTCTCAAATTTAGTATTTGAAACTCGTGTATAATTTGAAACATTATATTTTGAGTATAACCATATGATAAACTGGAAGTGGTACTTAATTCGGAGCTCCTAACAGATTTTCGAGGAAAAACAATAAAATATAATCTAAAATTTAGTATTACAGGCTTGTTTATTTATTGGAACAACAAATTAGATTTTGTTTATAAACGATCAACTGGAAGTGATACTTTACTTAAAGCTCATTGCTGTTTCAAACATGGAATTGAGGGGAGGTCATGTGTTGACCACATCAGATTTTTTGTATTCTGATACATCACTCTCCGTTACATCAATGATTTATGTAATCGTCCACCAAAAAAGCAGTAATTGATTTCAAGATTTCACCAAAATCTTAGAAGTCGAAAAACTCGAAACAATCCATATGTGGCTTATGTACCTTGTTTCCCCGAGCGCTTCAATTAATATATAAATCATACACCGTCGAAATCCCACGTGGTCGAAATCCCACAGGTCTAAATCCCACGCGGTCGAAATCCCACGTGGTCGAAATCCCACACGGTCGAAATCCCACAGGTCGAAATCCCACGGGTCGAAATCCCACGTGATTGAAATTCCACGCGATCGAAATCTCACGTATCGAAATGTACCCCCATCACTTTGTCCGTTCTACAGAAATTCAAAAATTTCCACTCCGTCGAATCCCATCCGGTCGAAAGTTACACGATACAAATCCCTCGCTCCCGTATCGCTCTCTTTATCAATCGTATTGCATTATAACAATCTACGCTTCGTGGTAGTTACGCGTCAAAGATAAAAAAAATTTAATACATATTATAATATTGAATAACTATTAAGCTACCATGTTTATTTAAAATGTAAAGGTAAATTCTTTTCCTCCTTCATTCATTAAATAGTTCGTTGTATAATAATATAATATGGTTTAAAATTTCTTTTTAATATATTATCTTTGACACGGAACTACCACGAAGCATAGATTGTTAGAATGCAATACGAATAAAAATATTTTTTTTTACTTTCAAGGTAAATAATACTTAATAAAATAAAATGTAATTGTTTGACAACAATGATTTTTCATAAGAAGAAACTGATTTAAATTTGTATTAATTAAATTTATTTTAGAAATAAATTTACTCGAATGTATGAAGTAATGAATATAATAAAACAAATTACAAAATACGACTAATGAAACTTAGTAGGTAATCTCGCTTACAGACTACTTTCGAAACTCAAAAGTTCTTCCTCTCTTTAGAACTTAAAATGTGTAGTATTATATATTATCCTCGATTGACAAATTTATAAGGATATTATAAAATTAAAGGCGTAATAGCATCTCTAAATAACGTCAATTTGTCTTGGTTTCTCCCAACATTTAAGTTTCAAAGTTACAAAGTAATAGAACCGATCTAAACTTATCCATCTTACTACAAATTTGTCGTGATGAACAAAGGATATTTATTAAAAAGCACATAAGGTATATCGCAGACTGAACAAACAAAATATAGTTCCCTTCGTTCTGTTAAAATCAAATATTCAACCTTTTTGATGTATTTCTCGTTCTTGGTTCTAGTCTTTCGTAGTTTTGATCATATTCGATCGATTCCCGGCCCACCAAAATAGCTTACGCTTCCACAATAATTTCTAAAGCAAATAAACGAATGAATATAACAAACAAATTTACATTTTTATCAAGATACTTCTAAGAAAGAAGTGTAGGTATTAAGGCCGTCGCGCACTTGGGCGAGGCGAAGCGAGGCGAAGCTAAGCGCGGCGAAGAGCCGTTTTTTCATTCAATATATTATTATGTGTATACGCGCACTTTGGCGAAGCGAAGAGCAGAGCAGCGAAGCGACTTGCCGGAATACTTCGGGGAGAATATTTATCTCTGCTCTTCGCTTCGCTTCGCTGAAGTATGCGATAGCGCAGCTACCTAAATCAGAACGAATACGCCCGAGACACATTGGAAATAGCCGGTTTAGAATTAAATTTCACACGTTTCATATCAAACAATACGTATAGGTTCTATGAAAATGTGAAACACAGAAGAGAAATTAGTTCTTCTGGTTTCAAAATATAAAGATCTGTACGATATAGGCTGTGTCGAGTATTCTAATCAGACATTGAAAGACAACTGCTGGTTAGAAGTAGCAGAATAAATTAATATAACCGGAATGATATGCTATGTATATTGTTTATTGCAGACTCAACAAAAAAGGAGATTAACTACTTGGTTACAAAATGTAGTAGAATATATCAAAAAATTTAAACATTTTTTCGGTCTCTCTGTACCATGGAATTTTGCCACTGCACTAAACCACAGTATAGAGAATATGCAGTAGCGACACTTCGCTGATTTTCGTTCCAAACTGCTCGGGTTGAAGGGGGAAATAGTGAGGAGCGGGACTTTGAATCAGATTCAAATAATATATTACGTGCATATTCATTGTATTTGTAATAATTATCATGTATTTGTTATAATTTTATAAAAAAAATATATTTTAATATTATGCACAGGTCTTGGAAGTGTTTATTCTATACCGGGTGGTGCTCGAAATCCGTTACATAGGCATTTAACATGGGAAATACGAATAATTTGAATATTTGCCTCCCATTAAAACGTATTGCAGTAATACTTTATACACATGTTTGGGAACATTTATTGCATCATATTAATAAAATGTTTAAAAGTAATTAAAATAATTAAGTAAAATAAGAAAATGTTATGGCAATTTTAATGTGATAATTATTGTTTCCTATAAAAGAAGGTTTAACAAACAAGAGATCGTAGCATGATGGTAACGGGCTAGATTTTTGTTCCAAAGATTGTGGGTTCAAACCCCCAGCACACTTCTTTAATTCTTTTTAAATTTTTATTTTTTCAATTTATTTTTGAGTTTTTATTTATTGTACTTTTACTATTTTTTCTTGTTAAATTAAAATAAATAGAAACAAATATAAATAAATAAAAACAAATAAAAAATATGAAAATAAATAAAAACACAAAAATAAATTGAAAAAATTAAAATATATTAAAATGTGCCGGGGGTTTGAACCTATAATCTTTGTAACAAGAAGCTAGCACGCTACCATCATGCTACGATCACTTGCATTTTTGTCACTTGGTTATTAGGTATATTTATTACTTTATTAGTATTTTTATAAATATTTGTTGCTTGTTTATTATTTAAATATTTATTACTTTAATACGACTTTTTTTATAAGTGTATAATAAATATATTTTGTGTTTAGTACTAAAAATGGATTTATTATTACTTTAATACCAGTATTTTTATAAATATATAATTATTTATAACATTTGGATTTGATATATAATATTTATTACTTGGTTATTGAATTATTTATTATTATTGGCTTTAAATATATTTATTTTACATATTTATATTTCACTATTACCTATTTTTACCATACTTTATCATTGGATATTGAATAACAAATATTGAATGTATATTTTTATGTTTTCTTCAAATTTCGCGCTCCTCATTATTACCCCCTGCACGCCGAGCAGCCTGGAACGAAACATCAAAGGTTCCGACAAGAGTGTCGCTACTGCTTGTATTCTTTATACTGTGACTAAACGTACGGATGAAACAAAATAATTTATAAATTTGTCTCGTATTGATAGTGCCTGCGTTGTTGCGTTTCCTCCGAGCTGTCCATCTTTTGAAGCAAACGCGGCCCTTTCTCGTTCAAAACTGCTCGCAAGTGCGCGTTGGTTCTAAAAATGACTCTTCGCCGCGCTGCGCCTCGCTCAAGTGCGCGACGGCCTTTATCGAAAATTCATACCTTATTTATCCTAATTAAAAGTTATTATTTATCTGTCTGTTTAATTGCGTCATATTGTGTTTTGTTGTCCTAATTATGTTCTTTCTTTCCATACTTTTTAGCAATACACGATTATTTTAATAAAATAAAAATAAATATGACAATTGATAATAAAGCATGATGTCGTAACGAACGATTGCAGAATAAGCCTATTAAACGATTTTCGTTATTATTATAACGACATAACGTTTCAACGATTCGTTTTACCATAACGATGCTTACAGAATAGCCCTATTAGTATATTGAACGTTAGACTACATACATATTAGAGAAAGCAATAATTTAGAGATTAAATTTATTTTGTTTAAGACCTAGGGCCAGTTACATAAAACGTTTTTTTATATTTTGCGTTCATAATGAAGTCATTACGATACGCAATTGCGTATCGTAATGACCTTCATTTCGATACGCAATTTTTTGTTTTAGACGGTTGGTACTAGATGACGTTTCTTTAACCCATTTTTACCTAATTTATTTTTAGTTAATTGACAATTCATTTTAATAATATAATGTCGATATTATTATTATTTTTTTATTTAGGGAAGATTATTTACATGAAAATGTACAAATATAATCACAAATTGAGTAAGTAAATGTTAATATAATGTTCGAATTAGTCCACATAGATGGACCTAGTAGTACTAAAATTTTGTAGATTGAACCTTTGAACGATAGAAAATTATTTTTAATTAATTTTAAAGCAAGTTTTAATTCAAATATAAGAAAAAATAAATATTTCCTGTACACTGAGGCTGAAAGGGTTAAATTGTCAAACGTCAAAGCTGGAAGATAAGAAATTTCAATATAACCTCAAAATTTCTTTTACTTAATTAATCACTTTATTTAATGAATATAATAATAATAATAATAATAATAATAATAATAATAATACATATTTTCGTCTTACTTTGCATTTCAAAATAAGCAATCAAAGCATTCTCTGTTACGCCTTTGACATTATTTTCTTTACACCATGTGTCAAAATTTGCAAATTCTTTCTCATAAATCTCGCGCGATTTTTTAGGAAGTATATTATTTACTGCAGTCTGAGCTATATTACGTAGCTCAGGCGGAGTGCAACTGATTTCATCTTCCATGATTACACTAAATTCACTTAAATTTGTACGTAAATATTGAAATGACATGAACTTTCAAATAATAATTGAATGTGGTGAATTCAATGTTACCAACTACAACATTTCACTCACAAATTTCCCTAAATCAACTCGGTTTAATATTAACAGTTTTTTAAAAATATTTTAGATTGTAGAAGGTGCAAAATATAAAAAATAGTATAAAGAACTCATTTTATAAGACTTTCTTTCGCACTTGTCAATTAGAATTTTGACGCGTGCGAAAAAAACTTGTCTTATAAAACACGTTCTTTAATATACTATTAGCTGTGCGTTTAACTGCAGTTTGGATAACAATTGATTAAAGTTAACAATATTTTATGCAACTGGTCGTTATACAGACTACTAAGTCATTTTGAAAAGCTTTTATGGATTTTTACCTCTTTTCACTATTCATTGAAAAACAATCTTTCAACAGAAGAGGAATATATATTATTCACTTTCACTATTTCAAAAGAAGTGTCACACTTAATTCCAATAGAGGTGAATCTATTTTCTACTGAATAAGATCCTAAAAAAGTCAATAAATCCGACTATTCATTTCCCTTGCCACATAAAAATTTAGGAATTTAGCAAAAAAGAAAAAATTAAATCCAGCGTTCCTTTTTCAAAGTGATGAACAAATATTAAATTGGATTTCTTCATGTTGGAAAATATATGCTTGATTAATGGTAATTCATTAATTTAAATATATTATTAAGCGTATTATCTCAGTTTCAAAGAGGAAATTGTTTTAATGTAAATGTTGGAAAACGGTGGATGACATATTATTGTTATTAATGTGGTTGTCACTTTCTATATTAACCTATAATGTGTTATAGGAGGTTAGAGTTTAAAATGAAATATGCGAGAGCATATTTTACCATACAGAATTGTTGACAAATTGCCAAATTACCTACAGATTAAAAAAATTTCGTCGCCAAAATTCTTTGGATATACTCTCAAACAGGTAATACAAAAATTATATTAATATTTCGATATTTCGAAACTGAATCAAATATGCCATTCCAATCAATTTTTCTAATTAAATTTATTTTCTATATTTTATAATGAAAGTGGTTTAAATAATAAATAATTTTAAAATTTCTAGTCAACTGTAAAATATAAAATTCAAAATCTTATTATTTTTTACAGTTTGTGAGATTTTAGATTTCATTGAAGATATTTTTTAATTGGAATAATTATAAAAATGTTGACCATTTGTTGAAGCCCCTCCCCCCTCCTACTCCTACTAAAATATAAACCGCCATATTTTCTCTTTTCAATGTAGTTTTTATCAATGTATTTGAAAATAATTCGAGAAAAATACGATAATAGGCCTTTTCAATTTAACGGCAATCTCGTTCTATCGCTGCAAATAGTAAGTAATATGGCGCCAACAACTGCCAGTTGGGCTGTCAAACGAAACGACAAAATTATTGCAGTCATTAAAATACATGTATTCTCGGTGAAAATTTGCATCGTTAGTCATTTTAGCTTCAATAAAAAGCGTTTGTAACATCTTTCAACAAGTTTTTTAGTGAGACTTTTCTCACATTTTACGTCTAATTTTTTTTTAAAAAAACGTCATAGGTGTCTTGACAAGCGCGTATCCATGACTCCTGTCAATTGTTCTTACTATGCGCCGATCTCCATTGCGCCTAATATCTTCTATATCTTTAAATTGAAAAGGTCTATTCCAAAAAAAACATATTTATTAAAAGTCTTTATAACGACAGAATGTTTTCTTTGACACGGTGCAACTATAGTTTTCTGAAAGTGACAGCTGTCACTAATTAACTACTCGTACCTCGACATTAAATTTTGGCAGATTATCGGCTGTTTCATGTAGCACATCGCTTATACTTAATCAAATATAACAAGTGATATTACGTTTTTTTCATCACAGCCACAGCCACATATTTTGATTGGATAACATTGTTAGCTACGTCGTTTAATGTAAGCGATGTAGTACATGATACAGCCGTATAACAACTCACACTGCTAACTCGTGAGTTAATGACATTCAGATGTAAACAACTTTAGTCCAGTATGGCCCGGTATTTCAATCTCCTAACAACTTCCTAATAAATTTTATTTACCTAACAACCATTTTTTTGCGTATTTCAATGTCCAAACAAGTTGTTAGGTACCTTATAAATTATTTATTCGCTAACAAATTTGAGAGGAACTTCTAGTAGCTAATAAATTTGTTAGCTACCTAATAAAACGAATGTCATTGTCAGTTGTCATCACATTTACATTTGAAATTAAAAATTGAAATGTATTTTGATAAAATTGATTATATATTGGAAGAGGAAGAACTAGAAATTATTGAAAATATTAATCCCTTAAGGAAAATATAATATATAGGGTACGACAAAGACCTAATAATTTAAATATTTGGACCAATGAAGAATTTTTCCAAAACCTAGCGTAGAATATATTTTAGAATATATAGTAGAAAATTATATAAAATATCCCTCAAATAGGTAATTTCAAAATTGTGGTACAAACTATGATTTTTCAATATAGACCAGGAAAGTGAGGTTAAAATTTGCCTTTGACGCGAGTTCATAGGTTAAATTCCCTAGTATAGGTTTAATAAATATAAGAGTTTGATTTTACAGACAAAACAAGATGTTTTGTACAAAAAATTAAGTAGCTCTTATTAAGAATTCGATAGTTTGTTTATTCAGTAATAGATTGTCATTTTAGAAATTCATATCTTTCGTCGTTACACCAATTATTACTAACTTTAAAATGTTATGCTACGTAGAGTTTCTGTATTACTACTGGAGATTTTGGGGTATACGTAAATCTACAGCAGGAAAAATTATAAAAAATTTACTAGAGCACTAACAAATTTAAGATATCTTAGGAGTATTTGTAGAAGTACCTACTAGCCCAAAATACAAATTTGTTGTTTGGAGTTTCAATGTCCTTTTGTTGCAATTATATTTTAAACGAAATTATTTCTTATCGCGGTGGACGGTACCAGATTGTACATTAAATTCGCTGGTAATGATTTCCCAAATCTCCTACTTATTTTCCCACCTTGTAGAGTTCGTAGTCTTGTCTTATTTGAATGCTAAATCGGTTAATAACAGAACTTCAGCCTTAGAAAAGTTTGATGTCCGTTTCTTGTTCATATTTTTAAGATATTACTTACGCACTCACACACCTTATAAATATTTATGTGACATAAATGTCAATGTCATGTATTATTTTAACTTATTCTATATTTTTACAACTAGATTCCAAAAAAGTATCTAATAACAATTTGCATAGCAACTTTACATTGAAATACCGAAATTTGCTACCTTCCTAATAAATCTACCTAATAAATTTGTTTATCGAATAGTTGTTAGGAACATTTGTTAGGAGATTGAAATATCGGGCGTAAATTTAAAAAAATATATAATTATATATTAAAAGCTATACAAATTTGAAAAGTGTAACAAACGCTAAAATTCATCATTTTATAATGAAAAATAAACATTATTGGCAATAATATGAAAAATAATTAAATAACAATGAATACACATTTTAACAATTAAAATTTTTTTAAACAATTTATTGTATCGTATACTTATTTAATATTTTTTTAAAACTTTGCTGAATGTGATTTCAATGTTGTTGCGTCCCTCCGGTGCGGAGGACTAAGTAATAAGGACCTAGTGGCTCGAAGGACCAAATGTTCAAACCCTAAATCAGCGAATCCGGTCTAGAAGAACCAAAATGTTTTGATCCTGCTCGCAAGCCCAAATGCGATGTCTCTAGATCAGCGAATCCGGTCTAGAAGCACCAACAATGTGTTTGATGTTAAATTCAATGAATAAAACAAAACTATATGTAAACCAAAATAATTACAACCTTCGATAGCTGGTTCACATCACTGGACTTGGCCAATAAACGGGATAATACTAATTTGTGCAATGTACTAATTAAAACGAACGAAGGACCAGTTAGTTTTACGAACTAACAAACGTGCTAAATATAATTGCACCAAAATAACAAACAACTGAAATCCAATTCTGAGAAATATGTGATAGCGTATTGAATACAAGTGACATAAACAATAATAAACCAAAGATAGAACAAATACGATATTTGTTGAATTAACTAAATCATTTCATAAGTGTATGAACAAACAAATGTAGTTAAACAATATTAAGAACTCTAAATGAACTTAATAACAACCAACTAGAATGCAAAACTTGTTGCATTGAATGTACCTAGTCGACAATAACAGCAGATGCGCTGTGGATGACGTCACTCGAGGTGAACTTGTGTGAACAGGTTTACAAAGAAATAATAATAATTTCACCCAAGGAAATATGAATCAAATCCCTAACAACACGAATTCCCGTGAGAAATCAAATTGTACAGTTCGATTTTACAATTGATTCCTGAGATGTGTCTATTAGCTGCATAAATTGGCGCCGGAAAGTATTCGCGGACTATAAAGTACCAAATTAAATGAAAACCGAACGATACTCCTTGAATTAGTCGTGTTAGGCTAATCAAGCTACGCGTACGATAATTAAACAACCAATTACTTTACTGACCATATGAAAATCAGAAAGTTTTATGCAAAATGGTGGACAAACCACTCTCGCGGACGACGACGCGATACGTGCTTACCGTTTGCAAGCCAGAGACACTCTGAGTTGGTCGCAGCTGGTCAATGCTGTAGCAGCTGCACTTGGCGTGGGGGTGCGCGCGCACTCGCGTGAAGCCAGATGCAATAATATTAATATTAATAATTAGTTTAAGATACTACAGCTATTTCAAACAATACTAAAATTAAACTTAAACACGTAAAAACATATAACTAATTTTTCAAAGTAACAGAAACAGTTATTTCTATTTATTTATTGACTTGTTTAAATAGAGTCAGGGCGGGTTAACCGTTCTATTCCCATGTGCAGCGGGTTGCTACCTCAAGGGGTTAATAATTTCTAATTTCTCTCATTTAAAACATATTAGTTTTAAACAAATGTGAAACAGCTTCGTTAATTATTCAGAAATTTAAATTTCTAGACAATGGCGACTGTTATATTTTATTATTTTTAAATGTTTCATTACAAATGCTTTTTCGCGTTACAAGAAAACAATGAATATTTTTTTCCTTTCTAATCGTCGCACAATGGAATAATGAAGTAATTATTTTATGCTTTTACATTAACACATTCCTAAATAAACGTTTTTATTTCAATGAAATTTTAAATAAAATGTGCGAGACACAGAGATTTATTATTTTTTTAAATAATACATTGAATTCGATACTTGAAATATTTTTCATATAAAATTAAAAAATATGACAGATTTTATCTCGCTTTTTATATTCGGATTTTCTTTGTGAGGATCTCTGATTAACAAATGTGAGAACCAGTGAAATTACATCTGGATCATTTTGTTGTCACTTGTCACACGTCATATACATGCATATGTGACAAGAGTAATAACAGTGATATGCAACATAATTAACACTCATTCGTCTACATTCGTAATTTGTGTATATAATGCATGATATTTCAGTGTCACGTACATTTACGACATTGATTCAAAAGAAAATTTTAAATATAAAATAAATTCTCATATAATGCATGTTAGCTTGTTTATTTTTTACCACAAGCTTAGTTTCACCAAATAAGGTTAATTATCTTTTTCGCGATTTCGGCTATTACACCATATTCAGAAAACTGAGGAAAGTATAAAAGATTTACATGAATATACAGATATATAAAATATTATTGTTGAAGCATTAGAAATACCAAGTAGTGATGCACGCGAGACGAAATGAGAAATATAAAATATCGATGTCGTCTCGTTTTCGGATCTGTAATCTCGATCTCTCTCTCGTTCTCGCACATTTTTTTGGGTCTCGTCTCGTTCTCGCACGAGAGTCTCGCTATAAAAATAAGCGCTTGCGCACTACGTATTTACGTAGCAGTTTAACTACAAGAGACAAGTTCGCACCCATCGTACGGACTTCCATGTATTTGTAGTCGTATAAGTATCTAACTATAATAATGAGATGGAACACTAAATTCTGGTCACCAAATTATTTCAATACAAACATAATGTTTATTCATTTACGGTCACCAGAAAATGTGATAAGTTAGTAAATTATTTAATTTACCTAATCTAATTTATCACAAAATTGTGATCTCTAAACTATGTCAATACGAACGTCTGTTAATACATTATGTCACCAATAAAGCTAATTAAACATTCAAAAAAAAAATTTTGTAACTAAAAGTACCTCCTACACTTATCATTAAATATATGCCACTATATAAGTAAGATTTAGTCACAAAAAAACCGCTACAGTGGGAACCCGCCAGCAACCGATGACTCCGCTTCGCTCCGTGTTGGCTCTCATCGACGTTTAATACAACATCCTTTACTTTTCATAAGAGGCAAGAATTTTATTAACTTCATACTCTTTGTTCGGTACATTTTTCATTGAATTCATGAATCAAAGCCATAAAGTTACAAATACTTTTTATTACGAGAATCTCGCAAATATCTCGCAAGATTTCTCGCTTCTCGCAGTTGTTATATCGATCTCGCCTCGAATTTTAAACTGCAATCTCGTTCTCGTTCTCGTCTCGCATAATGCAACGAGATGAGACGAGATGCGAGAGTACTCTCGCCTCGTCGTACATCACTAATCTCAAGGGATTAATCAAAATTCCCTGTCGATAATATTTTCAAAATTTCCGTATGGAGTACATATGTTTGGTCATTCAAAAGCTTCCAAGAAATTTTATTTGGAATGTTTCGTTTCTAAATGTAAAACCTATTTTCAGCTTCAAGTAAACTGCCACATCCGGCTATCTGGTTTGCACCAAAATCTAATAGCTTCTTTCCATATTAGAATAAGGTAGAAATACACGCTTTCAAAATTTTCTGAATGATTAGTATTTGAGTTAGAGAGTAAAGAGGATCCACACATACATACACAGAGACATCATCGTGAAAATGTTAAAATTGGATTCTAGGAACCTTAAAAAGTGGTCATTTACCAAAATCTTGATATGCGATTTTTAGCACGATCCCTGTTCGCAATCGAAATGAACGTTAGTGGCGCTGATTATCGAAACAAGATGGTCACCATACGATTGGTTTGACATATGACGCTCAATCGCTGATGGTCTCAAGTTCCTATAAATTTGATAATTGTTACAGTTTAAATGTGTGAAACAACACAGATAAATTATACATTGTTGGAAATCTTAAAAAAACTTCTTTTCAATGGTGTAACTTTCCAATATAGCGTCTATATAAAAATTTAAACTGCGACATCAGAACTCGAAATTCAACAGTGATAAAACATAACTCAGTATATTTCACATTTGCAAGTTAATAAAAATATGAAATCTGATGTAGACACCACACGACTTCCTTATACGCAAGACCAACATGAGGTATAAACCTAATTATAAAATTGCACGTATTTGACGTAATTTGACATTAACATTAATTTATATTTTTAGTTAATTTTTGTTTTAATACATAGCAAGCTTTATTACAAAAACCAAAAAATATATAATTTACATATCTCGCTTATACAAAGGGTTAATTCAATAATGTGCTAGGCACAGAATTTAATTCTCGAAAACTCTTATTTGACGCATTTATTTCTAAAATCAAAATAATAGTTATTTATTATATGAGTGTGGAATGTATGTATATAAACCGAGTTTTAAAGTTTGTTAGCTGAAGGTTGATAAGTTTAAATATTTAATTATTAATTATTACACTACTCACTCAATTGTCATTTATTCAATATGGCGCTTGTACGATTGTTTTCCGTAGTACAGATTTGCTCCGCTAGAGTGCAAATTTTATCTACGATTGCGAATACCTACCTTACCAAGGGTTGCGGGTGATAAAAAGTAGGGATCGACCGATATGATTTTTTGTGGCCGATACCGATATCGGTCGATACCGATATACTCATATCCGATATCGGCCGATACCGATATATCGGCCATAAAATTTTGTCGTAAATGTTTTGCTGTATAAATGAGGTAAAAGTGATTTATAATGATATACTTTACCGTTACACACATTAACCATATAAATCACAAAAAAAATGCAGAGCAAATGCAAAAAAAAATACATTTTTCCATTGATATGCAATAATATATTTAACACCACCGCCAAGTAGTGTTGCTAGTGAACAGCTATTTTCTTCAGCTGGAAATGTTTATGAAAGCGCAAGAAATCGTCTAACTCCGGAAAGAGCAGAAAGCTTAATTTTGTTACATTACAACTTGCCAAAACTTAACTTTAAATATTAATTTGTTTAACTTAGGGCCGATATTTCCATCTTCGGATAAAGTGCTGGACAACTTATCTATCGGATAAATGAACAATATCGCATCAAAAAATAACATTCAATATAATTTATATCATTTATGGTTTTATTTTGATGCGATATTTTATCATTTATCTGACGGATAATTATCCTGAACTTTATCCGGAGATGAAAATACCAGCCCTTAGTGTGTAACTTTACTTCTACATTTTTAATGGCTTTTTTGCTAAATTTTTAATAAGAATAAACTTGATTTGTTTTTTATTTAGTATTTGTGTTCATTTCCTTTCAAAAATCCTTAGCAACTGAAATATTAAGCAATTTATATTTTTTTTAGGCCGATACCGATATGGCCGATATCGTGGTTTACATATCGGCCGATACCGATATCGGCCAAGAAGACCGATATGGCCGATATACCGATACTGATATCGGTATCGGTCGATCCCTAATAAAAAGTGATCAAATTTGCCTTGACCAGCTATACGCAAAAGTTAGAGAGAGGCAGATAACTCATTTCAAGAAGCAGGTCCATTATGTATACATATGCCTCGTACCACGATCACGATAACTAAAACGTTGTTTTAAGAAATGTCAAATTCAAATTTCAATATTTAATTTCACCGTTATGTTTAAAGAACGATTTTTTTTCGTATATTTGTTTGAATAAGAACTATGTTCTGCTTTAAAATCATATTTTGATAAGTTTGTTATCATTTATTATTATTAATTAATAATGAAATTTGACGTCTTAAACAGCGTTTTAGTTAAAACCGTGCTCGTGGTACGAGCCATAGTCAATGGTACAAATGTTCGAATCCGGCCGGTTTTATAATATAACGTAACCAATCACAGAAATAAATATACATTATAAATTTACTCAAAAAATGATGTTCGACTGTGTTGGGGATGGATTTTAGATTAATTGGTCCTGATTTAATTAATCTAAAATCTTCCAGATTAGTCCTTATATTGGTGTAAAAAACATCTTTACAGTCACCATTTAAAAAAAAAAATTATATTCAGCAAAGTTTATTGTAGTCATCCAGGACAAGTTTTATTAATTGACGATTTTCACTGTGTGATCTGTGATTTTTAACTATTTATTTATTTATATTTTTTAAATGTCCGTATTGTATGCATCTATGATTATCCACACGTGTACTTTTTCCTTCAACTGGACCATTCTGTAAGTTTCATGTTATAGTTTTTTGTAATCTAGAATTTTGTAATTGATTTGTGTTCTCATGTACTATTTCACTCTGTATATATATTGTAGAGCCCTGAAGAAGACTATTGTATAGTCGAAACGTCGGCGTGAATAAATTTGTAATATTGACTGCTAGTCCGAAACTTTATTAATTCCATTATAAATTTAATTTTTTTTTCAACTTATATGGAAGCAGTCATTAATATATTAACTTTAAAAAAAAACAAATTTGTTAAGAAAGATTAATTATGGCATGATATTAAAATTTTGACACATTATTGTAAAAAACATTCTGATGTTTATAACCATTATCATATTTTTTCCCCAATTTTGCCAAAATAGCAGTACTAGTGGGAGCTATATTTTAATAACGGAAATACAA
Organism: Harpalus rubripes; assembly: GCA_963082715.1. Taxonomy (NCBI): domain Eukaryota; kingdom Metazoa; phylum Arthropoda; class Insecta; order Coleoptera; family Carabidae; genus Harpalus; species Harpalus rubripes. The sequence goes on from OY720448.1 coordinate 89,272,235, forward strand.
ACAAATTAAATTACGTTAAACATTAGCACAGATTCGATTATTTATTATATTCCGAACATTCCGTTTAAATTTCAGTAATCAGCATTCTTTTTCGTTGAATTCTTATATAACAGTGCCGGATTACCGAATAGGCTGACTAGGCTACAGCCTAAGGCGGAAAAATTTGAGGGTGTCCAATTTTATCATATTGTCAGCTATCTGGGGCGCAGTTATCAAATTCTGATTACTCTAGAATGGAGTGTATGACTAAAAAATTTTAACGTCTTCTGTGAAAAATAAATATTAAAAACAATGAAAGAAGAGAGCGAAAGTGATGGTCACTTCGCACTGATGGCACCACAGAAGTTTTAATGCTATTTCCTCAAATTTTATTAATATTTAACGATGTTTAAAGATACAGTTTTGTTATATATTGTAACGTTTTTATTTATCTGGGTGAAGTGTAAATATTAGACAATTATTATTAATTAAAATGAAGTGTTTATTAAATTATAATGAAAGTTACTATTACTAATATTAAACAATAATTAGAAATTAATTATGGTGCGATTATGGTCAATAAATAAAAAAAATTAACGTTGTAAGTACCAAGGTAACATAATTTAAATCTCAAAGTTATTATGGTCACAATTTAAAATTAAATTTTACTGTAAATTCCTCTGTAACTTTACATCCCCAAAATGTTCGCCGTAACACTAAATTTGAGGTTATATTAAATGTTTACTTCACTCAAAAATTTTTTCTAATATGGAATTCATACCAATAATTCTACAAATGATTGGTAAAGATGATATTCGATAATTTTACCGCGGGGTATTTGAAAATAAAAATACACGAGAGTCAGTCAAATATATACCGGCTTGTTTAAAAACTCTTTATTCAGTTAAAGGTTATTTTTCTATATAGTTTCAAATTTCTCTGAACATCTAAGCACCTGCGCCATCGAATCAACAGCTTTTGAATTCTCATATAAAAAAAATGTAGTGACTAATACAATGTCTCTGTCTCTGGACATTTTCGTTTTATGTTACATGGATTTTGAGACTGAATGACCGTCAAAGTATTAGGCAGCTTACACATTTCCTACGGATGGCAAATTAAAAGAACGTCAAAAATTGATAACTAAGATACATACAGAATTATTTATGTTATTAGTCATTTTCATGTATTCAATTTTGTTTTATTGTAATCAATAATTTTATTGTTGTAATCAAATTTTTCGTTCTATAAATAAGCTATAACTTCTGCCTTACATTTTAAAGAATACAAAAATATCTCGAAAAATATTGAACTACAATAATTAGATTTTGAAGTAAATAAAAAAATATGAATTGTTTACAAATCGGCAAATCGCAGGACCTAGTGCGGATGCACCGTTCACACCTGCCTCAAATCGGCCCTGTATATTTAAAAGTAACCATTCATCTACAGAAATATGTACTGACTTGTTTCTATTTATCAATTGTTAATTCCTCCATTTTTTGTCTATGTAGCCCATTTGGAAGTGTAGGATTTATAAATCCTGCTCTAAAGACAAAATATTTTTCAATGAATTAAACATATTCTTCATATCGTTCATTTGATGTATAGGCGGCTCGGCGTTTTTTTGGCGCAGTACTAGTTCTACATGAAAATTAATATTAAATGAATAACACGTGGCCGCGTGCTTGTGTGTCTGGTTGCAAATCTGGGGAACCGGGTTTGATCCCGACCGACGCCAAATATTTCGAATTTTAAATGACACAAAATTGACCTATGTAGTGCACTCTCCAAGCCAGCAATGAGTGCCTATGAGGTGACGCCTGATAAACGCCCGCACGGTACTAATATGTCATCATCATTACCGATATCTGCGTACAAAGCAGATTGGCACACCCAACAATGGGTAATATGCCATGATGAAATATTTATTTATTTATTTAAATGAATAACACAACTATTTATTTTATTTATATGAAAACTTACGTGTTATTTCATTCGTATTTCCGTCTCCGTCTTATAAAAAATTCTAACCTAACAAAACATTTAAATTTTTGTCAGTTCGTAAACAGTGAAGTTAGTTGCATAGCTATCTTTCATTCTTTAAATAAACTTTTTAAATTTGTTTGACCATAATAACACAAAGATAAATAATTTAAGTTTCAAATTTAAAGAGCTATTTAAATTTAAATTTAACAATATTTACAGAAGTGACCATAATCGCACCATAAGACTAAGACTATAATTAACTAGATAACACTAACGTTCCTTTGTTCATAGCCTACTCCGGTTTAGGATTTTTTTGAACACACTATATTTGTTTAAAACTGAGCTATGTACTTTGTATCCAAATACTATTATTGCTCTGAAGCATGTACATAGTCCCCCTGAAATGAATGAATTAAAATTTAATTTGCACGCATTGATTAGGTATTAAAATCGATTGCAAGTGTAGATTATATTCAATTTTCACAATATAGACAGTTTATCCAGGTAAGTCCACAATCCGGTTCTAAAATGTTGTGTGATCTGGCAATTTATTTTTGTATGTGAACGGGGGAAAGCATGCAGCTTCACATACTTTGAAAAAACGTTACTTTCAAGTAAACGGCATTTGACTTTGAATGAAAATAAATTTGCCTGCGTCGCCTTTTTTCTGGGTATCTTTATATGAAAATATTAGAGCACATAATTTAAAGTTTACCCCCGAGGCAGCTAAAGGCACTTTCAGAAAATGGTTTTTAGTGGTGGAACTGGAACCATGCCATATTGTAATTAATATTGACTTGATATATTCAACGACAAAATCATAGTCAAGTCAATTGCTATTTCGTACTATACCGTATGATAATAAATAATTGATAAATGATTCGGATATCTTCGGCTTGGATTGATAAATTTACGTAACTTTCAAAAACATTGTGTAGACACGCCTGCGCATACAATCATTTGAATAACGAAAACAGAAAACGACTATTACAAGACTTCAAGTTAATTCGCAGAATACTGAGAATTCAAAGTAATCAATTTACTTTAGATAATATCCTTTTACTAGTTTATTTCGTCTTAGAAAGGAACTTATACATAATTTTATTCATCAGCTTTTCCCATATATATCAAATTCAAACCATCCAAAATCTATTACATCTGAATTAAATATATTTGCCGCGTTAAGTTTTTATCCTACTGATATTTACCAAAAATTAATAGTGGGTTACAGCTCAATCGAATTAAGGGAAATTAGCAAAAAATAATGAAAGTAGATGCTTAATAATGAGTATTAATAAAGAAATAAAATGATATAATTGAAATACTTCGGAAATAAGGAGATTTTTGTTTTAGCAGCTCGTCACTCATATGAAATCCAATCCATATATATTATTTTGTTTGTGGACTCAAAGACCACCTATAAAAATATAACGAATACCGAGTTAAGGCGTGGAGTCTACTAACAATGGAAGTAGACAAATTCAAATAGCGGACACGTGGCTACCAGTCCAGTACTGCAATTCTCACGGTTTTTATTTGAATATAAATTTCTTGCATTAAACTTAATAATTTTGATACACTTGCAATTATAAAGCATGTAGACTTGTACAGTGTTACAATATTAATTTGTTTTTTATAAATATAATTTAAAAATAGCATACATTTCAAGAACATTTATATCCACGAAGAAAATAGTTATATAAAAACTTATATTCGTGACGTCACATCTATATTTTCAAACTTCGGGAACCATAACTCGCTTATTAATAGGAATTTTTTCACCGGATTTTCACCAATAGTCTTTGTTTTACTTATACTTTCTGATGAAATTATAAAAAAATCTGATGTGGCCAGCACATTACCTTACGTCAATTATATGAAGCATTTACGGAAATTCTGCCGGTGAACTGTTATCGGTAAACTGCTGTTTATCAGGTTACAGCTACCGGAATCGATATTTTAAGAACGCAAGTGGTAAACAAGGGTAGATCCATAAGCTATAAAAAAATGAAAATTTGAAACAGGTTAGAAATTTAATATAGTTAACAAACTGAGCAGATTCCTACTTTGAACACATTTCCAATTTTAACGCGCGTGCTTCGCTTTGCATCAGTACCTTTTTTTGAGATTAGATTCTTCTTGAATCCGGTAGATGAATCTGGTAGATATTGTACAATTGTCCAACACGGTAACTTTTTACCACTGGTGTTTTCGAACACAGTCGGTAGCTGCGGTATCTACCGGTAGAATTTTCGTAAATGACTATGTATTTTCTATAAAATCCATACAGAAAGTTCGCTGCAAAAGATTCTAAATTTCTTGTATGTACATTACCTTTCGACAGTTGTATATATTTTATACAAATTCCATACAGAAAGTTTCGAGCAAAAAGATCCTATATTTCGAATAAAATTATAATACAAATAATATACTATGAATATGTCAATTGCACTTGACACTGACATCTTTCAATCACAATTTTATTAATATAGTAGCTGTTTCTAGCATAGCTAGCTAATTTATGAAATTTAATTTCTTTATAATTTTATAACTCTATTGGCCATTTGCACCATTGGAGTTTAACGCTAATCTGTAGATTAAGTTGAGTTTAAATTTTTGTATGCATTGCACGGATTTTTAACAGAAGGTTAAGGTGACGTTTGTGAAGTTTAACTTAAACCCGACTCCTTGTACCGTTTAAGAATTGGGATAACCTCTTTTCAATAGTATTTTTTTAAAAAAAAGTATACGTATTGAATTTTTTATATTTTTATACAAGTAAAGTATTGTAAAACAGAATGTAATAATTGATTGTAAAAAATATATTAATTATGTAATTATTATGAACAGATATTGAACTATGGATATAATTCAAGATAATGTAGTATCTGACGACGAAGTTGATGAATTGTTTGATTTTGATATTATTTATGGCATTCCGAGAAGAATTTACGAACGGGCTAACCCGTTTCATGAGTTAAGTGAAAATGATTTCTTCATAAGATTCCGTTTAAGAAAAGCGACTGTTTTAAATTTATTGCCGCAAATTGAACAGCATTTGGAATTTCCATATGATATGTGAGTTTTATGCATGTTTAGTTTTTTAATTTATTTTTATATAAATATACATTTTTTATTCAGAAATAACTCTGTTTCGCCGATAAACCAACTACTGATTTGCCTACGAGTATTTGCTACTGGTAGACACTTATTGTCAATAGCTGATTTTGGTGGAGTCCATGTTTCAACGGTTTCTAGAATCGTAAATAACATATATCCTATAATTCTACAAACTAATAAATAGTAAATACAATATAAATAATCATAATATTAATATTTACTTTGATTTTATATATTTAATAATATTTTAAGTTATGTGTTGTCAATTATTCTCAAATATAAAAATATTATTTATATTTAGCTTGACAGCATACCCTGAAGTGCATAAAAATTACTAAATTCCCTAGAAGAAACGTAAATCTGTAGTGTAACGTAATCCGTACCTAACCTCAAGTGGTGCAATGTAAGTTAAAATTAACTGACAGTTACCTTAAACTGAAGATTAACTAAACTTTATTTTTAACTTACAGTGGTGCAAATGGCCATATATCCATTTAATATGAAGTATAAAATGCAGTCAAATCGTATAGAGAATACAATGTTCTTTAATATTTATAATAACATTAAATGTGAAAAAATGATATTTATCATCGTTTTTTCAAGAAAAACTGTTAAAATCTTCAAATGAGGGTACTTCCGGTTGACCAATTATAACCAAAATCTAATCAGCTCTTCATATGGATACAACGAAGAGGAATACGAAAGAATTATAATTTTTGGAATTGTAGTTTTAGAGTTATCGTAGACGAAAATTTTGTTACACACACACATATATACACACACACACACACACACACACACACACACACACACACACACACACACACACACACACACACACACACACAGACACACATACATACATACATACATACACACACACATACAGACATCATCGTAAAAATAGTAAAATCTTATTGTAGGGACCTTAAAACGCGCTTATTTATTAAAAACTCACCACCGAAATTTTTGACCAAAGACAATACCTTCCTTACCTAAAGGTGACGGAAGGTAAAAATGTCGGAATCCCCTATATCTAAGACTCTACAATCTATTTCAACTTTTGGATAAAGTTTTAGATAATCAAGTAATAAACTATAGTGTTTAGGTTGAACATGCATTCGTTTATTCATCTAAAGAAAATTATTTATTATTATAGTTTTCAATATACAATATACTACCTAATTTACCTAATAATAATACATTTACAATATGACTTTGAACACTTTCAAGGTTATGTTTGATTAGAAAAGCCGGTTCTCACACAGCATGCGCACTGTAGTGCAGAAAACGCTGATAACACAACACCGAAAAATATTCTGTAAACTGTTTTCGAAGGTTGATTTCGTATTTTTCAAGCTAATTCTCATTTTTGGATTAGAGAATTCTATTTTATCCCGGTATTTAAAATTTAATCTTCATTTTATTATCAAAAAAGGTAGTTACTTGGATTAGATTAGACTAAATTTTAAGAAATAAACTACCAAAATTAGAGTAAAATTTGCTAATCCAAAAATAAGGATTAGCTTAATCTTTTTTGTCACTCGGGCGGTACATGGCGGGAGGTATTGTGTTGGCCACACCAGATTTTTTTATTCAACAATTTCGAAAACATTTCGTCGCTACTTCGTATTAATAAAAGGAAAATATTAAAACATTCGTCTCAGAAAAAAATGCAGCAACTACTGAAAATTTAAATTCGTGTTTAATATTAATCAAATTGGCCGCTTAATTCAATCATTTAACGTCCGAAAATACAATTAATCTTTCGTCAAACTTAACATAGTTACTCTTGTAACCAAATTCGTCGAGACAACAACCACACAACCCATTTCACCGTCTGCTGTTGTCATCGTGACAACAGAGACACACTATTATATGTGAAATTTTAGTCAGGGCCTCAAGTCTCATTGCCGAGCAATTTCCCAAAGCAATCAAAAATTGATTGGGATACATGAACGTGCGAGCGTGTCCTAGTTATTGCGGTGATCATCTCCTGCTCCAACTCCTGCCTGCCGCCTCCTGCTATTCCTGCTTGCCTGTTAAATGGAATTTTTCCAGCCGTGTCGCAGTCGCAGGATCTGTGAAATGAGCGATGGCGTAATTGTGTTATAGGTTAGTTTGCAGTTGGAGTTTGTTTTTTGGACTGTTGGCTTTAATATGATGAAAAGATTATTGAATTGCTGTGAAAATGGAAGCTTCTATACAGAATACAGTGCTTGTAAAGAGCTTGGTTTGTGAACTGATGATTAAAGAGATACAGAACAGAAAATAGTACATTAAAACACAAGTATCATAAGGCAATCTGTTAACGTACGAGTCCAAGTTTGGAAAACGAGCCGCCAGGCGAGTTTAACAAAGGACGAGTGCGTCAACAGTCCTTATGATACATGTTTTTTATACTATTTTTTCTATGAGGTAATTTTACAATTAGATTTTTAAAAAAAGGAGTTGTCAAAAATATGAGTTGGTGTTTTTTTATCAGTTATGTTGGTAGCGTTTCCCGGTAAAAATTGAAATTTCACATTTTGACAGTTTGTGTAACTTGTGATTTTGTCTGATTGTTTACATTAAAACATTGTATCAAGCATTATACAGTTATGAAAGAGGAAAACCAATACATACAATGAACTCCAAGGTTATTAATGAACCATCCTGATTTGACATATCGGTGGTTCGTGTTGGTTATTGTCATAAATAAAACTTGAATATGGGATTGAAGGACGTTACGTGGACCATCAAGCCTTTTTATTGAGAAAACAACATATAAATAAAACTCTTTAAATAATAAAATACTTTAATGAATTTGAATTTATTGCTCTAGACTTTTACTTTCCAACATTTTTACAACACTCACTGCTCAGTGGTACAGATAACGGCAACAGATTTTCTTACAATTTTTAATACAAAACGTATATGGCATATATTCGATAGTTCGCCACAAGGTGGAACTGCAAATCATGGATTAAAACGTCAACTTTTCATATTTGTTTGCTAGTAGCCGCCACAAATTGAGTAGACAGTGTTAACATTTTCAAGTAACGTGCATCATACATTTCATAACCTGCCTGGAATAAAAATACATTAAATTCAAAATTGCATTACCATAAATTTAAATTGTAATAAATAAAACTTACCGTTTTAATTATTTTGACAAAGTAAACCTAAGCGCATTGTTTCTTGTTTCATAATTTTTTAGTTGAAATTTTAACTTCACAGATTCTCATTCTTTCTTAACTAACACAGCTATAGCTATAAATTTATTTTCTTTCTAGTCCTATCACCTAGAGAAAGGATAAAAATCCACAATTAGAAGTAATATTTCAACACAAATAATTTACCATTTTAAGGTTATCTGTCAGGTACGAAAGCATGACTACCACCTCTAGAACATGAAAGGCGCCAAAAACAGTACGTTTATAGATTTTCTAAAAGGTCGTGTTTTCAGTGATAAACAGTGCTTTTATAGAAACATAAGAACACCGAAATGGAAAAATTAATGTATTTATCTTGCCATTTGTAGGGTGACCATATTTTTCAAAGCTTAAACCGGGACGCTCGCAAAAGAATAAAATCTGGTGTGGCCAACACGATACCTCCCGCCATGTACCGCCCGAGTGACAAAAAAGATTAAGCCAATCCTTATTTTTAGATTAGCGAATTTTACTCTAATTTTGGCAGTTTATTTCTTAAAATTTAGTCTAATCTAATCCAAGTAACTACCTTTTTTGATAATACAGTGAAGATTAAATTTTAAATATCGGGATAAAATAGAATTCACTCATCCAAAAATGAGAATTTGCTTGAACTTTTTTGCGAATCGTTAATTTTTATAATCTAAATACATACCTACATATTTACATATGCAGTATTGATTTCCTTTCCTATTGTTCTATTTACTTTTTTCTTTTTAAAACGAATTTTAAATTAGTTCTTTGACAGTGACATATCTGCCAGTTACATACATTTTAATAACTGCACAACCAAGGAGTTTTGTTTGTGTAAAGCGTAGGCTCCGGGATTTAAATTATAGATACTTTTATAAATTTATCCATAAAATACATAGAAAAATTATTAATGCAAATCTGTAGAATACTTAACAATCTTTAATTTTTATAATAACATTATTGTCGAAAAAATAACATTTAAAGGTATTTTTCGAAGAAAAACTATTTTGAGCGTCTAGTAAAGTGCCATTTTCGGTTATACGATTTACACCAAAATCTAATGGGCTCTTTCCAGAACAGAAAAAGTTCGAAATACAAGGTTTCAAAATTTTCTGAATGATAGTATTTGAGTTAGAGTCGAGGATCCTCACACACATACACACAGACATCATCGTGAAAATGCTAAAATTCGATTCTAGGGACCTTAAAACGTGGTCATTTACCAAAATCTCGATATGCGATTTTTAGCACGATCCCTTTACCTCCCTTACCAACGGTAGCGGGAGGTAAAAAAATGCAAATACAGACGGTAATACAAAAAGATTTATTTTCAAAGTTCCTACATGCATCTGTGTCTGCTTTTATTGTATTATAAAATTTTGTCAAGAAAAATTGTCTTAATTATTAATAATTTAGCGATGGTCGAAACGTTCATTCTACTTTTTTACAATATTTTGACTTGTATGAAAATAACCTCTCTATTGATGCAGTCATCGTCGGCAAATAAAGCAACCTGAATAAGTAAATGGAATTGTTTAAGAGGAGTTTATTTATTTTGAACATGTACGAGTACTTTATTCCATTTATTTTCAGGTCATCATTTTTAAATTTTCTTATATTATTTTCCAAATATGATTTTAATATTGCATATTTACATTTTACAATCACCAAACATTAGAAAATGTATTTCTTTGATGAAACATCGTGTGGCCAACACAATACCTCCCGCTCTTTACAGCCCGAGTCACAAAAAAGAATAGGTTAATCCTTATTTTTGAATTAGCGAAATTTACTCTAATTTTGACAGTTTATTTCTTAAAATATAGTCTAATCTAATCCAAATAACTACCTTTTTCTTGAAACTCCTCAACAGTATTAAATTTTAATTACAGAGTGGGTTCACATTCACACACAGCCATGCCTTAGTGGGATTCGAACCCAGAGCTCCGAGGGCACCGGACCTATAATAAAATGAAGATTAAATTTTAAATACCGGGATAGAATAGAATTCACTTATCCAAAAATGAGGATTAGCTTAAATATTTTTACGAATCGTTAATTTTTCTTAATCTAAATACATACCTACATATTTGCTTATGCTGGAAACTGTATTGAATTCCTTTTCTATTGTTCTATTTACTTTTTCTTTTTTAAAACGTTACTAATATTATTTTGAATTGATTAGTTCTTTGATAGCGACATTTATCTGTCAGTTACATACATTTGAATAACTGCATTTTGTTTGTTTAAAGCGTAGGCTCTGGGATTAAATTATAGATAATTTTATAAATTTATCCATAAAATATATAGAAAAAGTATTAATGCAAATTAATCTCGAAAAAATAACATTTAAATGTATTTTGGGCTTCTAGTAAAGTGCCATTTCCGGTTATACGATTTTCACCAAAATCTAATGGGCTCTTTCCAATACAGAAAAAGTTCGAAATACAAGATTTCAAAATTTTCTGAATGATAGTATTTTATTTAGAGTGGAGGATCCACACACATAGACACAGACATCATCGTAAAAATGTTAAAATTGGACTCTAGGGACCTTAAAACGTAGTCATTTACCAAAATCTCGATATGCGATTTTTAGCACGATCCCTCTACCTCCCTTGCCAAGGGTAGCGAGAGGTAATAAAGAAAATTAATAATTTAGTAGAAACCGGGACGCGACGCCGGGACAATTTATGAAATCCGGGACTGTCCCGGCCAAACCAGGACGGATGGTCAGCCTAACCATTTGTGACAAGCATTTAGTTCATTCTCTTTTGCTCTATTTCTACAAATACAAGGATGTAATAAATTTCAAATATTCTCTTCGACAACTATTGACTAGAAAGGGTATCATTTAAGTAAGCGTACAACGCTTAACCGATAGTAGAGCTAACCCCATAGATAGTACATCTGGCAATAGTTTTTGTTTTACATGCTTCCTATAAGAAGTGGGACCCCTTAAAATTGACCAATTCGTTATAATACAAAATTTTGAAAGAAAAAAAACTAAAAATCAGTGTGTTCTTTGAAATAAATATTGTCAAAACTGCCGTGAAACGCTTTAATGATAAACATGTAGTTTTTCATTGACTACGTTTATCTCGACGTTTGAAGCCGCTTGAATTTAGTAAATCCCTTTTCAATCTTCGAAATAAACGATCGAGATTAATATTTGAAGCCGCTTGAAAACGTCAAGTCAAGCCTATAAAGTAACAGGCTTTGACTAATTAACCAAGATGTTCCGAATCACAAACACTTTTCAATAACCATAACCTGACCACTTGAACCACAAGAAAACCATAACTACGATCGTGGTTAAGTTACGGAATATACTTTTAGGTATATAAATGGGGCTGTTGCAAAAATTTTTATATGACTTCTAAGAACTAAATATTAAAAGATATTGTTCTTTAAAGAGCCTAAAATTTTAAATATCACGAAATATCCATTAGATATTTTACAATTAATTATTGAAATTTGTGTAATATTTTGAAAAATTCACGTGATCTGAAACAGAATGTGACGTCAGAGCGGGTAATATGTGACAAACTATCTCCTACTTTTATTTGTTACTATGTTCTTTTAGAAAAATTAGAGTGCCTTGAAACAACGATTTTTCTAAAAGAAGTTTAAATTTTATTTAATTAATATCTCGTGAAATATGGATGATTATGTAAGTCAGTTGCCTTTATAGGATGTCTTTTTAATTTCTAAATAACTTATATTCTTACCCTTTTTACTGTAAAATGAATAGGTGTGGCGTTATTTTAATACTGCTATTTTTCATTTCTACACCCGGTATGTATTATATACATTGTCATTATTTTTATGGGGTCCCGTGGCCGCGTGCCTGAGTGTCAGGTCGCGAAACTGGGGAACCGGGTTCGATCTCGACCGACGCCAAATATTTCAAATTTTAAGTGGCACAAAATTAACCCCTGTGGTGCACTCTCCACGCCAGCAGTGAGTGTCCGTGAGGTGACGCCTGGTAAGCGCCCGCATGGTGCAAATATTTCATCATTACCGATATCTGCGTACAAAGCAGATTGGCACACCCAGCAATGGGTACTAAGCCGTGATGATATATTTATTTATCTATTCATTTTATTATTTTTATATTAATTAATTTAAAAATATAAAAATTAGTATAGTTGCGTAGAAATGTATAATCCATAATTGAGAGAGCGTTTCATATTTTTTTAATTTTTATTTTTTTATTAACTATATGACTATAGAATACCTACCCTAGCATATAATTAGAACAAATATTATTTTGTTTACCTTTATTCATTATGCTCAAGCATGTTTCTTGTTTGTTTTCATTAACAAAGCAAAACATCTTTCTTGTAACCCGCTTCCACGTTGACTAGGAATTCATCTAACATTTCTGTGTAATCGCTTCTGTTCCGATTCACTATTATTACCTTCTGACTTCTGTCATGCGTTGGTTGTTCACCGATCTACCAACCCACTAGCCAAATACTCTGCTCGTGTCTCCATAGTTATAAACTCCAACAATTCCACCTCAATGTCTTATGGCTTTATGCTTTGCAAGCGTCAAACGACATGCAAAGCTTCGCTCGTTCCACATTTCTATAACTACTATTTTGGCGCGCAAACAGAAGAGAGGTTATGTTTGCAAATGACAGTCCGGGAAACACGAAGTCGTTACAAGATTTTAATTGTGTTTGGGGTATACATACACGGAAAAGGGAATCGTTGATGGTGGAATTGAAACTGGAGCGATTTTTTTGTAAACCAGTATCGAAATAGGTATTTGAATTTTTGTTTCGAACAGGCAAAACTTTGTTAAAATTGTAGTGTAATGTTTTGTTTGAAAATTTATGTATAATCAATCATGCTTCACAAGTTTTTATGAAGTTTTATTTTCAAAAAGCTTTTATTTTAGTGAACATTTAAAACAATGAATGAAACCATTTGTTATTGGCAGATTTATTGTTACAATTATAAAACAAATCATAATACTTTATATGTTTTGTATATAAAAAGTGCCCCATTTAAAATATTTTTCATAGTACCATACTGTTAAATGTACTTTAACAGTACTGTATACTCAACCAATATATGCGTCAAAACAACCACGGCCGTTATTTTTTATAACAGCACAATTATTAAAAATCACGTGTTCCTAAAAAATTCGCAGCATCATGAAATTGTCATAAAGAGCTATCGCCTGTCAATATGCCATAGGCGGTGTGCACAAAAGTAGTCAGCGCCGACAGCGGACAAAAATGACAAAATGGTTACTCATTGAAACATAGCAAGGTTTTGTTTTATGTCAAAATAATTTTGCAATTTCTATTTTATAAAATCTTTGCAATGAATACGAATGATAGGACGTCAAATATTATGTGATGCAGTGCAGGATGTAATAATTCTTACAAAATTACCGATTGAAGTATCAAATATTATAAATTTCCTAGAAGATTATATGCGGAACGATGTATAAGAAAATAACTTTTCGACAGATATCTTCTACTAACATGAAAAATTCTTTTCTCTAACACTGCTATGGAATTCATACATTCTGTAACTGAAAACTGTTACAGAATGAGGACATTCTGTCATACTGTTACGGATTAATATTCCGTAATAGGCAGTCACAGACCACAAGTTTTTCAATTCACCCATTTAAAATACATGGTAAAACGCAATTGTTTCAAAATCAAGCCGGCTTTGCTTGGCGCTTTGTTTCTTTGATTTTGTCACCTCAACTGCCTTAACTGTCAAATTATAAAATAAATTATTACAAAATCTAATTATAGGCCTTGTTTTACGCGTTTTGAAGCTGTTACATGATATGTTAAATAAAAAATATTACTTTTTATATTATACCAATAATATTTAATTATTTTTTACAAAAATGTCAAGTGATAAGCAAAATATATTTTTTAAATAGTGTTAGAGAAGTATTAAAACTCGTATGGAATAGTATTTCCGCCACTCGCGAAACCGCGGAAATTATCTATTCCATACTAGTTATAGAATATACTATTAGGTTACATATTTTCTCATTGTAAAACAATGATCGTCTGATTGCAATAATAAATTATATAAAAATGTGTTTCTTAAGTTAATATTTTAACAAGTTATAATACAAGAAGCAGAAAATTGTCTTAAAATTGTATAATTCTTGCAGTTGTATGAAATATAAGTCTATTTTTGACATAATTCGTCTATTTATTATAGATTTTGTTCATGTAATGTTAATGATAAAGATAGATATTCACATGGTTCGTATTTTTCGTGTATTTTCTTTTCCGAGCCTGGTACATTTTCAATGAAGAATCTTCTTCATTTATTGCGAATATAAAAGATATGTAGAAATTTTCTTCTTTCCAATCATTCAAGTTTTCCAACTTTTTAATCTCAATTTCCATGTATTGTGCATCTTGTAACATTTAACTAATATTATAAATTATAATATAAATTTAAATATGATAAAATGGTTTACAGAAATTACACATATTATGAGAAAAATTATATTTTCTGCCACAGTACCTTCACTGGTATTTTGATTTTTTTAATTGTCACATCACATAAATCATTTTAATTATTTTCTTTACTCATTTCAATATACTGTAATGTATAATATTCATACACAATAGCAATGTAGCCATTAGAGGCGCTGACGCTCAAAATGTGCACATCGCCTATAGTAAATAGAATTTTCAGACGATATTTTATGTTATTATGAAAAATACGGCTGATATGCAAATAACTGACTCGGTTGACTTTAAAATCTCGGCTGTCGGCTCGATTTTACAATATTCAACCGCGTATGTTATTTGCTTCATATCAGCGTTATGACGTTAATAACTATTTCTGTATACTCAACTGTAAACAACTATCTACCTTCTCAGCAACGAGTCCGGTAGGTACGTTTTTACGGCCTATGCCGGTAGTAAATTGTAAATTAGATAAAAAATGCGTTTAATAACTTAATAATAAAATAATAATTATTCTATAGTTACTTATGTATTAAGGGCATAATTAAAAGATTGTAGCATAGGGGAATGTTTTTCCGAGTCCTATAATTATGCCCGTGCTACATACAACGTGTTATTTTGGTTCTCGAAATTCAAGGATTCAATGCTGTTTCTACGAAATTTGTAGGTGTTTCTATAATGTTTGTTATAAACAATTTTAATTTAGTGTCAATTGAAAATGTCAGATATCGCTTATTGCAAAGAAATATCGAATGTATTTGAGGCTGCACAGAGCAAGTTGGTTCCACAAAAATCAAAAGACATAATACAAGAAAGAATATGAATGTTTTGCCAGTGGCGGTGTTCAAAAACGAGATTTATCGCATATGTTGTGTTGTCTGACATTTATCTATATACCACGATTTTGATGTTTTAATAGATGTTTCCTGGTAACTTTATAGGCCTTAGGGTAATAATAACCAAATTGCGTCCGCTTTTGAGGGCGCATAAACAAATCTATGATTCCAAAACAAAATAAAATAATTTACTTTCAAATAGTTCAAATGTTGAGTATACATTTTTAATGTTGACTTACGGTAATAGTGTACTGTATAATTGAAATTTGGATAAAGTTTTGTTAATTTTACATAGTTTTTTTTTTATAAAAAAATATCATTATTCACTAAAAATAAAAATAAAATTCTTCCTATTCAGAACCCGGGCCGTAGGCATACTGTATAAGGTTTAGTAATAGAAAATTGATAAAAAGTTTACGTACCAATGGAATCGGACAGGAAAAGTGACTTCAAAAGTTTTGAAAATATAGTTCGCAGAATGCAGATAACATACTTCTAAAATTTATATCCATATTCCAAATTTCACGTACGTAAAAATAACTGTTGGTTTTGTTCTCTTGGTACCTATTGTAGCTATTGCAATACAAAAACTATATATATCTTATTTTTTGTTATTAATTTTTATTATATTATTATGCGGTACATATACATAAATCAATATTAAAAAAAGAAAATACTAAAACTATGTTTTTAAATTTTTTATTTTTTATTCTATACATCGTTCAATAATTTCTTTTTTTACGTCTGTTAAAAAAGTACCCGTTTTTTCATTAAAGTATGTCTTTTTTAATACATGCAAGTGTGAAATAAGTGTACGGAGTGCTGCGGAGTGAAATAATGAAACTTTTTTGCACGCTCCCATTGCAGACGTACAAAAAATTTGTATGCAACTCGTGACCAAAAAGGGAGGTGCACAACTAGATGTCATATTAGTCATAAATACAAAGTTTTAACTTTCTACGGCTTACCGTTTTTGAGTTATGCGAGATACGTACGTACGTACAGACGTGACGACGAAATTAGTCAAAATGGATTCAGGGATGGTCAAAATGGATATATCCGTTGCAATCTAAAAACGAAAATTTCGCGATTACAATACTTCCTTTACTATGTACAAGAAAGTACAAAATCTAAAATTTGGGAAATACTCTAATAATGTAAGCTCTATTTTGCATAATGCGTCATTCTTAATAACATGATCGTATAATTCGGTGTGTACGAAAATGTTTGTGTACGAATATAACTGGTTCTTTGGATTGTTTTATCAATAAATATGTATATAATTTACACAAACTTCAGCCATCACATCTGAACTATGACTTGGTTTACAGGAATTTAGATATAATAGTACTTAAATTAAGTAAGTATACAAGATATAAATTAAATTAAATTCTATTATTGTTTCAAGTCTTAACACGGTGTATTTCTTATATTGTGTAATTGTAATAAGTAGTACATACTTAAATTTTATCTTCGTTACTGGGTGATGATATAATATTTTGTTAAATTTCCTGTCACATTTTAACCGCAAACCACAGTAATAATTCATATTTGTTTTCGTAAGCATGCGTATTTATTTATTTATTTGTCGCAATAAGGATTGTAAAACCTATTAAAATTAATTAGTTAATGTTAACAATCAAAACCAAAGTATTGTGTTTTGTGTAAAAAAAATATTGTGAATGCTTTTGATTGAAAATTTGACAGTATCGCGCGTGTTTTTGTTAGTAAATCCTTTTTGTGTACACGTTAAGAATATTCAACATAACCTAAATGTTTCATGATATTGTGTCCAAATGATGCTCAACAATGAATGAAATACGTATTATTTCCCTGGACAGGTATGTGAACTCATTTATTTTTGTAAAAATATTGTTTGGTTTTGAAATTTGGTGATGTTTTATACATCGTGTATATTCTGTAAATGAAGATACAAAATGACATATTTTGCAACATATTAATCCTGTTATTCGCGGATATAAAACAAAAAATTGTACATTTTATTTTCTAATACAAAGTATAAAATACATCTGCCACTGACAACTAATGAATCAGTTTTTTAGTGCATATGTAATGAGTGTAACTCTAGAAAATAATACTCAGTTAACAGTAATTACTAACTAACGGTAAACCGACTAAAAGCAAATTGCCGCGCGGTGTAACGGCGAAAACTTGGTAATAGGATCAATTATTATGATTGAAAAACCGACTATTCATTATATCTATTTAACTTAAACTAACCGGTTAACTATCTAACACATTTTGCTTAAGCTAACAGATGAATATTTTCTTCATATCCAGGAAAATTATTACTGTAAAAACATGTAAGACTATGTGGTATATTCTGCAACTCAGTGGTTAATTTTTAACCAATCAAGTATTTGAAGAGGAAAAATCGGAATTTGGACAGGAGCGAAAAAAAATTTCATTCGAATATGTCGCTAACATTTTATTTAAAACCATCCTCAGACGATTCTATAAAAAAAACATTGTGTTACACTATCTCTTACAAGTATCAAACAAAAACAAATAACAAGTTATGATCATACAAACAATAAAATAGTACATGCCGTTGAGACAATCCAGTTAGAAAATTTCAGAGGTAATCGTACATTAAATTATTTTTTTGAAAACAAATCATTTAAATGAGTTACTCAATTTGTACTCGTAATTGATGTTTTGTTCTGAAATTTTTTAACTGGATTGTCTCAACGGTTTGTACTATTTTATTGTTTGTATGATCACAACTTGTTACTAATCCTCGTCAAATTGATCTAAAAATTTTTGGACGGTATACAACCATACCAAACACACATTTACACACACACGCACACACACACACATACATACTCACACATACATATATACATACATACGTACATACATACATACATACATACATACATACATACATACATACATACATACATACATACATACATACATACATACATACATACATACATACATACATACATACATACATACATACATACATACATACATACATACATACACACACATACGCACACATACGCGCGCACACATACACACACACACACACACACACACACACACACACACACACACACACACACACACACACATACATACATACATACATACATACATACATACATACATACATACATACATACATACATACATACATACATACATACATACATACATACATACATACATACATACATACATACATACATACATACATACATACATACATACATACATACATACATACATACATACATACATACATACATACATACATACATACATACATACATACATACATACATACATACATACATACATACATACATACATACATACATACATACATATATACATATATACATATATACATACATACATACATACATACATACATACATACATACATACATACATACATACATACATACATACATACATACATACATACATACATACATACATACATACATACACACACATACACACACATACGTACACACATATACACACATACGTACACACACGTACACATTCGCACACACACGTACATACACGGACACCAACACGCACACACCCGCACACACGCGCACACAAACACATGCATACACACATACTCACTCACACTCATTCACTCACTGACACTTACACACACACACACACACACACACACACACACACATACATACATACACACACACACACATACATACACATACACATACACATACACACACATACACACACATACACACACATTCACTCACTCACACACACATTCACTCACTCATACACACTCACTCACCCACTCACTCACACTCACTCACTCACTCACTCACTCACTCACTCACTCACTCACTCACTCACTCACTCACCCACTCACTCACTCACTCACTCACTCACACACACACACATATATTCACACACACACATTCACACACACAGGCATCATCGTGAAAATGTTAAAATTGGATTCTAGGGTCCTTAAAACGTGGTCATTTACCAAAATCTCAATATGCGATTTTTAGCACGATTCCTATACCTCTCTTACCAAGGGTAGCGGAAGGTAAAAAGAGCTTCTCTTTCCTTCTTCATTTGATAGTGCGGCGGATGAAAATGCAAAATATATATTTAATGGGTGGTACGTGTATTTCCTCGCTGTCATTTTTCAGCTTGCGCAGATATTGATGCGCCCGCATTTTTTGTGAAAGAGGAAGATATTTTTCCAGGTTAAGCGGATTATATATGTCTCGCCAAATATATCTCACGCGTCTACTTTTCTGGTCACCGCTCATATACGTTTCGCTAGTTTTGGTTTTTACTCAATAAAATAAAAAAAAATTGATTGAAAACAGTTGATGTCATTTCTAAAGTCTCTAAAGACCTTAAAGTATCACCAGAAACATTTATCCTTTAATAAGGAGAAATTTAAATCCAATATATCACCCTGGTAATTTAACTTCAATTTGTACGTTTACTTATAAAATCAATTTATTTAATGTCAACCATTTATAACTTGAACGTTGAACATGATAATTCCAAGATACATTTCATTTCATTGCCAAACTTATCTTCCTTACATTTACCTGAATGCTTGTATTATTCTGGAAATGAAACTACTTGAACAAATGTAGCCTTATTCTACCCTTTATAGTTTAGTAATTAATATCTTGATCGCTTTTATTAAACTGTAATTATTCCGATGAACTTCGTGATTAAAACTGAGATCAAAGTATTTTTTAATGAAGATTAACCTAACGAGCAAGTTGTTAAAGAAATTAAGCTTTGTAATTAGTTTGAAAGTTTTTATGACCTTTATGGTAATAGTTCAGCAATTATAAATTATTAGGTATACGAATTTGTACCAAGTTTAAATAAGTTTTTCTATTTCGGAATTCTTATGGGTATATAAAAGCACTGCGTTTTGAGAACTGACAAGATGCGACACGACAACTAGCGGCGAAAATCAGAACTTTCTCGGAAGAGTACTCTTTGTTTGTTTTTACATGTGTTAACATGAGCGATTTAAATAAATTTTGAAAAAAATAATGTAAATCTTGCACAAATTTTTGTGTTTTTGGATGCCACTCAAGGAGGGACAAAGGCAGATGTTTAGGATTTTATAGTTTCCCTAAAATAGATGATATTTTTGTTGTAATAATAACTCAAGGCGTTGAACAACGAATGGACAGACGCAAGCATGGGAATATATTATTAGGAGTGGCGGAATGGGAAAAAAATAACAAATAATATGAAAGTATCTTCCCTTCATTTTAAGAAAGTTGATTTTATCTTTCCAGGTAACTGGTAAAAATTATAGAATTTTCTAATCGTAATTGTAACCTATAAATTAACCTATTTGTAGAAACTCAATCTAGCTGAATGTAATGACAATATTTTTACAGTAGTTAATAATATATATCATGTATGTATCACTTTTTCAAAATAAATATGTTTTACGCAATTTAAGATATTATATGTGATTTTTTTTAATCAAAAACCACCTCTACTTTATAAATAGAATCGTCAATGGACGAATATATCCCAAAATATCTTTCTGTTTCATTTAATAGAGCCATTCTTAACTGACACCATAAAATTTGTGCTTTTGTTTTAAAGTTCCGTTTTTATTTAAAAATTGCAATTTATTTCTTAGTTCTTGCGCTGGTATATTTATCCCATCATACGGGCATTTTATTTTGTATCCGAGGCATGTTTTGTTCATAATTCCACACTTAATTATATGGTGAGTATTCATAACCGTTTCACATATAAATTGAAAAAAATACACATTTGAACTGTAAAACATTGGTCTCAATACATTTGTTACCTTCTATTATGTACTGGGAGCTTGCCGTAGCATTTAAAAACCGAAAATTTTCAACTACACTTAGTTTCATTTCATTTCTTTACATTTATGTTTACATGTTAAACTCACAACAGTACTCTTTCGACATCAGATAGTGCTGCCTCTATCGGTAATGTCAGTTCTCATTAGAAGGTCGATAAATAGTGATGCACGCGAGGCGAGACGAGACGAGAAATATAAAATATCGATCTCGTCTCGTTTTCGAATCTGTAATCTCGATGTCGCTCTCTTTCTCGCACATTTTTTCGGGTCTCACCTCGTTCTCGCTCGAGAGTCTCGCTATAAAAATAAGCGCATGCGCACTACGTATTTAAGTAACTATTTAAGTACAAGACACAATTTCGCACCAATAGCACCGTCTTCCATGTATTTGCAATCGTATAACTATAATAAAGAGACGAAACACTAAATTCTGGTCACCAAATTATTTCAATACGAACATAATGTTTATTCATTTACGGTCACCATAAAATGTGATATGTTAGTAAATAATTTAATTTACCTCTAAAATATCCAATTTATCATCAAATTGTGATCTCTAAACTATTTCAATACGAACATCTGTTAACACATTCTGTCTGTCATCTGTAAAACGAATTAAACATTAAAATATTATTTTTTGTAACTAAAAGTACATATACTTTTTCATTAAATATATGCCACTATTTAAGTAAGATTAAGTCATAAAAAACCGCTACACTGGTAACCCGCCGGCAACCAATCACTCCGCTTCTCTCCCTATTCGCTAAATATAACATCCTTTACTTTTCAGGGGCGACAATAGTTTTATTAACCGTGATTTTAACTGGGGTGAATTAGGGGATGAAATATTAGAGAAAACTAGCTGCATTGGATGCAATACCGAGTTTGTCTTTATTTTTGCATTTCCTCGTTCTGGAATGATACTAATCGAATCGACTCTAGATAGACTTAAAAAATATAGTGAATTCATATAATTTTCACATTTACGTGTTCTATGCATGAATTAGCGTTGACTCCACTCTTCGCACGGTGCATTTTTCAGTGAATTTGTGAATCAAAGCTATAAAGTTACAAATACTTTTTATTGCGAGACTCTCGCGAGAATCTCGCGAGATTTCTCGCTTCTCGCAGTTGTTATATCGATCTCGTCTCGAATTTTAAACTGCAATCTCGCTCTCGTTCTCGTCTCGCATAATGCAACGAGACGAGACGAGATGCGAGAGTACTCTCGCCTCGTCGTGCATCACTATCTATAAACACAGTGTATGCACTGTGTTTATTTTTTGACGTAATATGGGATTGAAATTCAATAAGCTGATGAACATTCGTTGTTCTGTTTGATATAAAGTGCAGTGCAAAGAAGCAAATAGACGTTTACTTTTATAATTAACGATGAAATGTCGTACCATTTCCAATATCCTTTTATCTTACATATAAACAAATATTTAAATAGAAGTATATGTCTATCTGACAAGTATGCTCTGTTCCATTTAAGCCATTCAGTAGATGGCACTGGCAACAGCACAAATCTGAAGTAGCCGAAATTACATTGCGTAAACTTGTTTCTTGTTCCTAATTTCAGCCAATCAGAGAGGTCAAAACTATTCCCTATGCTCCACAATACTGAATAGCTTAAATAATGAAATAAGGTATAATTTTAAATTTATTTACAAATGAATTTATAGTTATTGTATTGTGATTATTCAATAGTTATTTATGTATTAAGGGCATAATCAAAAGATTGTAGCACGTAGGAATATTTAAAGCTCAACGCGTAGCGGAGAGTTTTAATTTTTCCGAGTGCTATAATCTTGATTAAGCCCGTGGTACATACAACATTTTATTTTATTTTGGTTCTCAAAATTCAAGGATTCAATGGGTATATATTCGGTATCGTTGTGCTGGCGTTATGAATTTTAAGTATGCTGTGGTTTCTAGCTGCATTGTTTTTTTATAACAAATTTTAATTTAGTGTCAAATGAAAATGGAAGATATCGATTATTCAAAAGAAATATCGAATGAGTTCGACACTGCCCAGAGCAAGTTAATTCCACAGAAGTGAAAAGACATGTACGAGAAAGGATACGAATAGTTTTACGAGCAGCGGTATTCAAAAAATGTGATTTATCGAATTTATTATGTTGTCTGACATTTATCTAAAAACGATGATTTTGACGTTTGAATAGCTGTTGCTTGGCAACTTTATAAGCTCTCGGGTGATAAAAGCGAAATTGCGCCCGTTTTTGACGGCGGATAAACAAGTTTATGATCCCAAAATAAAATAAAATAAATGTATGTACTTATATTCAATTTTCTTATTATGTCTCTTATTTTCAAAATTCAAAATGACATGTCTCATGTCTCCTATACCACAAACTACCAAGCCGACCAAGCCATCACAGTGTGCTCTAGTTCACGGAAGCAATCTGTAGTTGTGACTATTTTGTATTTCGACAAGTACATTAACTGTCCTATCTGAAGTTGAGGTGATCCGTGCGTCAGTTCTATGAATTTTATACAAATTCCACACAAACAGTTTTTTGCGAAAGATTCTATATTTCCAGTACATTACCTTCCCTCAGCTCTATGTATTTTGTACAAATTCCATACAGAATATTTCTTAGAATTGACACTATATTTGCAGTAAAATTATAACACAAACATGTCAATCGCACTTAACATTGACATCTGTCTATCAGAATTTTTTAAATTATATTAGCTGTTTTCAGTGTTATTGCAAAGCTGGCTGCTTTATGATATTTAATTTCTTTATAATTTATAACTTAATATCCATTGAATATGAAGTATAAAATGAAAACAAATCATATAGAGAATAAAATATTCTTTAATATTTATAGTATCATTAAATGTAAAAAAAATGATATTTAACATGCAGCGTTTTTAAGAAAAACTGTTAAAATCTTCAAATGAGGGAACTTCCGGTCGACAAATTATAACCAAAATCTAATCAGCTCTTCAATAAGATTTCGTGTTCGTAAACATATAATATTAAAGTGTGCTATGAATATTAGAAAAATTTGTTTTGCCTTCTGTTTACACAACTAGAATATTATTGATAAAGTATTAAATTTAAATATATATTTTACACAATTTAACAAAAAATATAAAAACATTTAT
>OY720448.1:89299299-89791799 GCA_963082715.1 Harpalus rubripes
TTACTAAGGGATTTGTTTTCTTTATTTGACATTGGCAGTTAATTTTGAGTATAAAAATGTGCGATAATCGTTGGGTTGGTATCAACAATGATGCAAATAATAAGATAATTGTCAAATTAACCATGTTGTAATACAATATATTAAAAGTTAGGTTAGCAGCACACACAATGTGTCCCAAAAATTCTTTATATTCTCTCATTAAATATAAGCTCGTGATATGATTAATAATCGAAGATATTGCTCGTGAAACCGAAGCAGCACATTTCACTCGAGAATATCATCGATGATAATCATATCACCTGTTATATTACGTATGAAAATAATGGAAGCGAAGTAAACGTAATACTCATACAAGTCATTCTAACAAAAAATAATTGCATATACAGATTGGTGACCGGTATAGCCGAACATAGGACTTTAACATCAAATGTCATAGGTACTGTTGTAATTTCCTGCTTCTCTAGTTATTTTACGAACAAGTTTCAAATAAAATTCGTAGAGCATAAAATTCTTCATCTGAATCAACAAACAAAATTATATTTACATGTTTTGTAACGGCAGAAACTGGGTAAGAAAATGTCGAAAATCGCCCCAAAAATAGCGATATCCATGGGATTTGACAAAAATATTGACAAATGCTTAACGATTTATCTGTTATTTTAAGATTAATTTATTTTTATTTGTAATTCATCTTTAAGTGAATAATTGTATATTCAAATTAAATGATAATTATTTACTTCAAAAGAAATTATAAATAATAAAAATAAATTAACCTATGCTCTGTTCCATTTAAGCCATTCAGTAGATGGTACTGGCAACAGCGCAAATCTAAAGTAGCCGAAATTCCATTGGGTAAACTTGTCTCTTGTCTCTAATTTCAGCCAATCAGAGAGGTCAAAACTATTACCTATGCTCCGCAATACTGAATGGCTTAAATGGAACAAGGTATAACTTGATAGCACCGCTTAGCAGTACATATTACTATTATACTCTATCCGTTTTAACTATAGACTAGATGGCGTTTCGAGCGCGGCCGTTTTTAAATGTATTAAATAAAGAATTCAAATTTTGGCGCCATTCCTGGATTTAAAAAAATTCTTTCTATTTGACATTGACATTGTTTTTTTTCGTACACTTACTTATAATCTCCATACCTTCCTCTACATGTCGGCGAAAGGGGCATGCATAAATGAAAAGCACATTATTCAAATAAATTTTAAAGAAAACAACGGAATTTAAAAATATAATTCACCTTTGAAATATAAATATTTACTCTCTGAATTGTATACATTATATGTATATTCTAAACAAATTTCTTTGTTCCTGGATTGATCCGAATGACCCTTCATGTTCTTTTATAGCTTTCCAAATACTACATCGTCCTATGCCCAGTTCTAATTCCACAATTTGAACACATCCTGATTTGGAATATGGATTCGTGGCACGATGTGTGCAGTATAAATTATACACCATTTTTTTGTCCGCTTCGGAGGGCCTTTCCTTTTAAATGTTGTAAAACATTGGCAGCGCCAGGTTCAGAATTTTTATCCAAATATTAACGAAGAGAACAATAACAAAACTAACGAAAAACTAAGAAAACGCGCACAACGAAAACTATGTAATATGAAATATAACGCCAAAACACTATGAAAATTATATAAACGAAAAGAACAATAATGACGGTCATTTTGGAAATAACTGTGACTGACCACTGTCATATAATCACCTCACATCATTAATACACACACATACACACACATACACACACATACACACACATACACACACATACACACACACATACACACACATACACACACATACACACACATACACACACATACACACACATACACACACATACACACACATACACACACATACACACATACACACATACACACATACATACATACACACACATACACACACATACACACACATACACACACATACACACACATACACACACATACACACACATACACACACATACACACACATACACACACATACACACACATACACACACATACACACACATACACACACACACATACACACACATACACACACATACACACACATACACACACACATATACACACACATATACACACACATATACACATACACACACACGCACACACACATACACACACACACACACGCACACATACTCACTCACACTCACTCACACACAGAGACATCATGAAAATAGTAAAATCATATTCTAGGGACCATAAAACGTGCTTATTGATTAAAAACTCATCATCGAATTTTTTGACCAAAGACAATACCTTCCTTACCTAAAGGTGACGGAAGGTAAAAATATATTGGCTCGTATTCTGAGCGCACTTTTATAATAAAAGCGTTTTTATGGAGCGCGCTTTTACATTATATTCTTATGGGGAGTTTGCTCCATAAAAGCGCTTTTATTATAAAAGTGCGCTCGGAATATGGGTCAATGGCTTTATTTCAGTTGTGCTCTTGTTTAGTGATCGTGTCCAGTAACCATAGAAATTGCTTTGGTCAAAAAATTCGATGATGAGTTTTTAATGAATAAGCACGTTTAAGGGTCCCTAGAATACGATTTTACAATTTTTACGATGATGTCTGTATGGATGGATGTATGTATGTATGTATGTATGTGTGTGTGACGATTTTTTCGGATCGCGCAACTCCAATACCACCTTTCCAAAAATTATAATTTTTGCGTATTCCTTTTCTTTAGATCCATATGAAAAGCTGATTACATTTTGATTATAATTGGTCGACCGGAAGTATCCTAATTTGAAGATTTTAACAGTTTTTCTTGAAAAAATGCTGTTAAATATCACTTTTTCACATTTAATGTTATTATAAATATTTAAGAATATTTTATTCTCTATACGATTTGATTACATTTTATACTTCATATTCAATGGATATAGAGTTAAAGAATTATAAAGAAATTAAATTTTACAAAGCAGCCATAGCTGTGCTATAAACATGGTAACATCTCCTACATTAAGAAAATTCTGATTGACAAATGTCAGTGTCAAATTGCAATTTACATAATATGGTTGAGTTATAATTTTACTGGAAATATATAGAATCTTACAAGAAACTCTGTATGGAATTTGTACAAAATACATAGAAGTGACTGAAGGTTATGTACTGGAAATATGGAATCATTTGCAAAAAAACGTTCTGTGTGGAATTTTTACAAAATACATAGAACTGACGAAAGGTAATGTGCTGGCCACATCAGATTTTTTTCTTATTAATGCGATATTACATTATGTCTCTCGTTATTTTGTTATTTTTAAATAAGCTTTTTTAGTTAAAGATGAATGCTTAATTTGACCCATTGGGTTTAAGACTATCTTTTCCAAAATATATTGAAACTGTTGTCGTACGGGAACTTTTGTATCATTGTATATCCTGATGTATTCAATAATTTGCATTTTTATTTTACATCTAAATAAATGTTAATGATACAAGATTTTCAAGTCTTGTAATTTAATATTCATATATTTGTATGATTAATTCCATAAACGAACACATTCACGTTATTTCGCCCTCTCTATCAAATTTCCATATATCTCACAATTCATCATTTAAATTCTTGTTTTCACAGGTAAAGGTTGGAACTTTAGAAGTAACTTTTGCGCGTGGAGTATGAAGTGTTCGTCTGTTTAGAAAAGCCTACTTTGACGGAAGTCATTTAGTTCTATCTGGAGGTTCGCAGGAAGCGCGCACATTTCCGCAGCTTACTTCGTGCTTGTACCTGCTCGTCTTCTGATTCTTCTTTTCGTCGCTCGCTTCTCTTCTAAATCTCAGGAGTCCTGAATCCTGAAATAATTCCCATGGAAATTGTATAATTTCTCTTGACTTGTTGCAAACAATACCTTAATAATTATATGCCCTCTTCGCACGTTTTAATTTGGGTTTGGTTAAAAAATTTTGAGAGCGAGCAATGTAGGTAGGTAATTCTTTTAGTAAGGTTAAAAATGTTTGTAAATTTTACTGTGTAATACATTTATGAATAATAAACAGGCAGCAGGAGTTTTGGTAATTTTAGCTCATATAAAAAATATTTTTAAAATTGTCATTTATATTCTGCGATAATAAAGAGAGGATTAAAAATTTAACCCCTTTCATCCCACGGCATACTTTTTTTAATTGTTTTGAACAATTGTTATTTTTAAATTCGGGAAATGTTAAAAATAATTAGTATAACAATTTTTTGTAATAAAAGTAAATAAATACATTAAGAGTGTAGCTCAAGATTGTAATTACATAGACAAATTTACGTTATAAAATTTTACTTTTCATATTTTTATAAATGATTTGAATAAATCAAATTTTAAAGTTTTATTTGTTTAAGGTGTTTGATCCCTCAACGCAAACATATTATGAAAAATCTGATGTGGCCAGCACATAATCTCTCGCCAGATATTTTACCTGGTTGTACGCATAAAACGAAAATTATTTTTAAATACAAATACATACATTCTTGTCTCACTACAAAATAATTATTTTAATATAAATTATGTACAATACATACATTTTCTTTATATTCAATATCCTGAATTTTTCTCTACTTTCCTTTTCTCTTTCTTTTATTCGTCATTTTTTCGCAAATTCCTTTTATATTCTTTTTTTAGGTATATTCTTTTGCGTTGTTTATTTATTTTCATAATCTTCATAATTATGTACAAATATTTTTGACAGTGGCATTTTTGTGTCAATTACAAACATTTGAATTTCTTGCCTTGAAGTAGTTTGATCTGAGAATTTTTACATCAAATTATTTTATATGCATTTCTTTATCTCTGAATCTATAGAAGATATAATAATGAATTTATATGTATCGAATAAAGAATTTAACGTTCTTTAATATAAGTATTTACATAAATTTTCGATAAATAATATTTAGATGAATTTTTTCTTGTAACTACTACTTCCGGTTGTCCAATTGTTACCAAAACTTAATCGACTCTTCTCATTATTGTTAGATTGAGGAATCCGTAGTTAAAAATGTCTTTTCTTATAGTATTTGCGAAATCGTGGATCCAACATCCACACACACATATCCACACATCCACACACACATACGGACATCATCGTAAAAATGTTATAATCGGATTCTAGGGACCTTAAAACGTGCTTATTCACTAAAATCTGGATATGCGGTTATTAGCATGAATCCAATACCTCTCTTAGCGAGGGGTAAAAATAAAGTTGCAGCTACCAAATTTTGAATATATACATAATTCAACCCATATTTTTAAACCGAGGCGTGAGGTGTTTTTAATCAGATATTTAACCACTTTTATACCGCAAATGTACAAAACAACCGTCTAAAATACATTTTTGCAAGAATAAACACTATTTGCATCGTAAAAATGTTATAATCGGATTTTAGGGACCTTAAAACGTGCTTATTCACTAAAATCTGAATATGCGATTTTTAGCATGAATCCAATACCTCTCTTAGCGAGAGGTAAAAATATAAATTATTTTTTAAAAATTGTACAATTTATAATATCTATTAACATACCTAGGAATGTTATGAGTATAACTGCTGCAGACGTCGATTGAAATCCGAGCTCGTAGGGCGAGGATTTTAAGACATATAAGGCTTGTTATGATTCATAACATCCGTGGTTTGTTCAATAGTTTATCGGTTTCAGATAATGAAGACATTATTATTAAATATATATTTTTTAAACTCTTTTATTAATACTCTAAAGTATGTCCCGTCTTGAACACTGGTTATCCAGCTAATGTTGATAATTACAGGCCAATTTCCTTACTTTGTAATTTTGCTAAGCTCTTTGAAATTATATTACACAATTAAATATTTCCTCAAATTAAACATCATATATCGAGGCCGCGTGCCGGAATGTCGGGTCGCGAATCTGGGGAACCGGGTTCGATCCCGACCGACGTAAAATATTTCCAATTTTAAATGGCACAAAATTGATCCCTGTGGTGCACTCTCCGCGCCAGCAATGAGTGTCTGTGAGGTGACGCCTGGTAAGCGCCCGCATGGTGCAAATATTTCATCATTACCGATATCTGCATAAAGCAGATTGGCACACCCAGTAATGGGTAATAAGTCGTGATGATATATTTATTTTATTTTATTTATATATCAGAATACCAACATGGTTTTTATCCACATCTTTCTACAGTTACGAATCTTTGCATTTTTACACAATACATTGCTGAAGCCTTGGGTTGAAAGTGTCAAGAAGATGTCAAATACACAGATTTCTCAAAGGCCTTTGATAAAATTGATCATGGTGTATTATTGGATAAACTGTTTTTGTTTGGTTTCGATATTAACATAATTAAATTGTTCTGGTCTTATTTGACCAACCGTTTACAATATGTTTCGTATAATAATTTTGAATCGACACTTTATGTTTCTAAATCAGGTGTGCCACAAGACTCCAATCTAGGTCCATTATTATTCCTTTCATTTATTAGCGATATCTTAAATCATATTAATAGTAATATACTTTTGTACGCCGATGTTTAATATATATTTTTATTATATTAATTTATTACTATGCAATTATTTATATGTGTATATATGTGTTGATATTTGTGTGTTTATAATGACTTGCTACAAACATCTTATGTAACGTAGTTGAAAATATATGATATATGAAATAAAAGTTTATCTGAGAAAATCAGAGACGTAGTGTGGTATTTAGTGAGATAAATTCCAAAGACAACGCAAAATGAAACAATTTAATTTTTATTATATTAATTTTTTTTCTTGAAATATTAATTAACTGTCACACTGACAGTTATAAGCAATAACAACTGTTTATTTACTTGGCAGCGGAAATTTAGCGGGGTAACGGAGTATTATTAATATAATACTGTTCCCATTGGTTGAATTTTCAAGTGTTTTGTATCATGGTTTTTTAAAACCCGGTCGTTGGAATTTATCAGTGCAATATTTCCGATTGAATAAAGTAAAAATTATAATTGTGGAACTTCCGGTATAGCCGGAAGTAACGTCAACTTTTTAAATTTAAATACACTGTATGTATTTATGTATATGGGGTTCTGCGCTAAATTTTTGGAATGTGTTCTTTTATACCAAATATGTAAGTGGTAAAATGTATACTTTTTAAAATGTACAATGCCGTAAATTGGAAAAATAAACTAAAAATAACATTGTATAAAACCGATGAAATTATTTTATTATGGTGCTTATGATTTTGTTTCTTTTTTGTACTCGTATTTTGAATCGATTTATTAATTTATTAATAATTAATGTCTATTAGCGAATCTATGGAACCGGGTTTGATCCCGACCAAAGTTAACAATTATTCCGAATTTTAATTGCCATAAAGTGACTCCTATGGTGCAATTTCCGCACCAGCAATGAGTGCCCGTGAGGTGACGCTAAAAAAATTAGCAACAAAATAACCCTTACCGCAGAATAGGACTTGGAATACGGATCCAATAGTATATAATCGTTCTCGAAAAACATTCTCCGGCGTGAATATGTTAAAAATATAAAATACATACTGTGAATCTTTCATATTCAATGTATTTGTAGGATATTTTCTTGGATTCAAAGCTTCAATTGATTATTTTTATTTAATCTTTTATTGTTAAAAAACAGGATTTGACAACGTTTGGGCCTTGAATAAGGCCATTCTCAAGTCAAAACAAGTGTGGTTTGCAATAGTAAAATTTTGTCAAAAATTATATTATATATTGTAACTACAATTGAGAATGGCCTTATTCAAGGTCGAAACGTTGTCAAATGCTGTTTTTTTAACAATAAATGATTAAATAAAAATAACCAATTAAAGCTTTGATTCCAAGAAAATATCCTACAAATAAACTTCCATAGCTTCAGAAACTTCCATTACTTTCATATTCAAGTTTTTATAAAAATGAAACAATACTGCGTAATCAATTTTTGTATCCTTATTCCAGTGATATCAACTTTTCAGGATATAAAATAATATAGATGTAATATTTTTGCTTGAAGGATAAAATGAAAATATGAAAATACATAAAAGCTTCATTTTCTTCACAAAAATAGGAACTTTATTGACATCCCATCGATTTTTCAATCCTGTCAGCATTTTATGATGCATTTAGTAATTTTCTCCATCTGAAAAATGTGATAACTCCGTAACTGAGAGATTTTTTTTCTTTCCAGGTATTCTGTCGTCAAATCCAATCCATTTTAGAAGAACTCGCTTGAACATGATGAAGTGAGTACAGTTTTACAGTTTCTCTTTATTTTTTTAGAGTTGTAACTCTCGTTGTGTAAAACAATCATTTGAACTACACTAGGGACTTTTTTATTTAAGTAGGTAATTTGTTTCGAATGTCATATACCCATACAAATATATATCAATAACTGTAATTTATAATTTACAATTTTTAAGTAAACTTTAAAACAATTACCAATAAACAGGTGGTGCATCGGATTTCAATTTTAATTTTGAAATGTTCAAATATTGTCTTCCTTTATTATTTATCAGCAAACCAGTTACGAGTTGATATTAATTTAAAAAATCCAAAATATTAAATAAAAAGAGTAGCGCATTGGTTTGTTATTTCAAAGCACCCCTGATTTGATTAATATTAATAGGTAATTATATTCCTTTGATTTTTCGTAATCTTACAATTAGAGAAGACAATATTAGTACATTTGAAAATTAACGTTGAAGTCGCTAAGGTACGTCTTTCGATGTACTATTCTGTATAAAGATAATATTATTAATAATAGGTCTGTTCGTTTTTAACTTGTACACAACGTACTGAGAATACGTCACCGTGCAATTAGTGTAAAATAGTACACACTTGTTTTCGAAATACAAACAAACAAAACTTTCCCGTTAGTTCAAATTTAGGTTAACTAACAATGTCATTTATAATGGGGTTCTCCACCGTAACAAAAAATAATAGAATGTACTCTTCACACTTGTTTTAATAATTACTTTGCGAGATATTTGAAATTTTAATCAGTCACGGTGACGTCACACTATTGCTATCTTTCTCGCGCAGCCTACTATACAAACTGGGGCGAGAAAGATTACAATAGGTGTCGCTAAAAATCAAATGCAGCTAAACTAAAAACAATTAAGACTTTTTAATACTACGAATCGCTTCAAAATTACACGAACTTTCATTTAAAATAATAAAAAGTAATCGTGGAGGTGGAGACCCTATATATTTAGAAATAAATGCAAATACATATACAGGATGTTCAATTTAAGTGTTTCACTATTGCTATCTCGAGAACCGTAAGAGATACGAGGTCGGTTAAATTAGCAAACAATTTCTATATTATAAGACTATTAAAATGAGCATTACAAAAAAAAATTCAACCAGTGGTTCTCAAAATACAGAATTCAACTTTTTAATTTTAAATGAGAACCTACTTTACTTTATTCGTTTATTCGATTCAGCATTTTTTTTCTGAATACAACGATATAAAATGTTTATACCCTTACATAACGAAAAAAACGAGAAAAATGCAAAAGAAAAATTTTCATCATTGTTGGGGCGATTTAGATGCTTTAAAAAATATTATAAAAATTGTTCAAAATTATTGCCATGCTGATTTATACATAATTCCAGCCTTCTGAACATATTACTTCTTACTTTTCTTAAATTTCGGCCATCTATGTGGGAAATAATATTTTCGATTGCATTTTTTAAATGCTGAATATGTGGATAGATAGTTTTGTAGACTTCATCTTTAACATAACCACATAAAAAAAGTCCAGGGGATTAAGGTCTGGTGATCTTGCGGGCCACGGAATAGAACCATAAGTACCAATCCACCGATTTGGAAACCGTTCGTTTAGGTAATCCCTAACTTGACGCGAATTGTGAGCTGGCGCACCATCTTCCTGGAAATAAATGTTTCCCAACTCAGCTACTGGTATGTCTTCCAAAATAATACCCAGCATATTTTGAATTAAATTCAGGTATCTGTTACCACTCAATGTACCTTCGTACATGTTTACGTAAATATTATCACTCACACCAAATATTTATATTAAATTTTCGCTGGAAACTTCTCTCTCGTACAGCAACAGAATTTTCTCGGCTCCAGTAGTGTGTGTTTTTTCTATTTGACATACCATTATTAGAAAAATTCGCTTCGTCAGTCCAAATAATTGATTTTAAGGTATCTGGATCCTTATTTATCAATAAATTACAAAATTCTAATCTTTGCTCACGATCACCAGGATGTAAATGGTGAATTTTAATAATTTTGAATGGTCTGTATTTATGTTTCTTTAAAATCCTATAGATCGTGCCCACACTTAAATTACACTCAGCGGATGCCATTCTAACTGAAGCTGTTGGATTAGCTTCAAAATATGCTAATATATTTATCTCAGCTTCTTGATCTTGTAACTAACTCACTTCGATACGAATGCATCCGTATTAGCGCGCAGTGCTAATTCTAATTTTCTAAAATACTGACGACAAGGAACTCGCCGCTCAGGATAACGTTCTCTCAGTGGCGGCAGCAGGATGTAAATGTAGGGTGGGCACTATCGAAAAATGGGTGGACACTAAGGGGGGGGGGCAGGCAAAGGTAACAAAAAAAGGCACCACAGGAAAAAAAATTATTCAAGGTCAAATGCCTCTTGATTGAAGATTACATTTTATCAAGGGATGTGAAGCTGCATGTTTTCCCCCGTTCATGTACAAAATAAATTGCCAGATCACAGAACATTTTAGAAAAGTGAATATATTTAACGGATTGTTGACTTACTTCGATAAACTGTCTAAACTGTGAAAATTGAATATCACCTGCACTATTCGAGTATATTTTAACTGACATCCATATTATGTAATCAAAATTTATATTTCAAAAACTAGCCATTAAATCTTAACTGTAAAATACATAATTTAATTTTATTCTTTATCTTAAATTATAATATTTGCGGTTGTTTGATTTTGTTTTTTCTTTATCGTCATGGCTTGTATGAGACGGGTAATTACCCGCTCTACCCCCCACCCTTGTATACGCGCCTGGTGGGCACCCATTTTCTTTAAATAATAAAGATACCCATATAGTATTTGTTTATATACCTAAACACGTACACACATAAAACCAAACAAAGATACAAGTATCCATATTCAAATAATTTGATATACCGGGTATTTAGATGGGTGTTTACATGGGTGTTTAATGGTGAAATTTTCATATGGTTATCATTTCTGCCCTATTAATTTTAGAACAAAATTGTAAATAAAAATAATGTTCAGAATTACAAATAAAATTTTATTCATAAATTTTATATACAAAAATTATAATTTGTATGTTGGTAGCGGGTGGGCACGTGGGTGGGCACAAGACTTTTTAGGGTGGGCACGTGCCCACCTTGGCCCCCCCTTAGCGCCGCCACTGCGTTCTCTATACATATTCTTTGCAGCAACAGTATTTTTCAGAGATAATATGAAAACTTCGTACATATCAATTTTTTCTTCGTGCGTAAAATTCATTTTAACAAAAGAAAACAAGAAAATTCATGAACGAACTACTTTGACATGTGATACAAAACAAAATATTCAATTGTTTTTGTCATGGCACTCTGATTACATGTAGAAATAAATATGAAAATATTATTTTTTTTGCATTTTTCTCGTTTTTTTTCGTTATATAAGGGTATAAACATTTTATATCGTTGTATTCAGAAAAAAATGCTGAATCGAATAGGTGAATAAAAAAGTAGGTTCTCATTTAAAATAGAAAGGTTGAATTCTGTATTTTGAGAACCACTGGTTGAAAAAAATTTTGCAATGCTCATTTCAATAGTCTTATAATATAGACATTGTTTGCTAATTTAACCGACTTTGTAACTCTTACGGTTTTTGAGATAGCAATAGTGAAACACTTAAATTGAACAACCTGTATATTAATATAACGAAAAAATTTAATACTGGCTAGAAACTCACAACCATCGCACAACAGCATTTTTGTTAAATTACTGCGACGTTATAAAAACGTACCAACTGTACTACCTCGGGAGGTAGTACAATTTTGACAAGTTAGTGCAA
Source organism: Harpalus rubripes (assembly GCA_963082715.1). Taxonomy (NCBI): domain Eukaryota; kingdom Metazoa; phylum Arthropoda; class Insecta; order Coleoptera; family Carabidae; genus Harpalus; species Harpalus rubripes. The sequence goes on from OY720448.1 coordinate 89,311,360, forward strand.
AATACACGACTACAAACGAATACAGTATTGATGATAACAGTTGCACCAACAAGACTTAAGTTTAATATTTAAATCAAGGAAAGAAAGAAAAGAATGCTAGCCGGCGGGATTTGAACCCATGATCTCAACATTTGTACTGTTGCGTATTACCAACCACACCACGGCTGGGCTGCAAATCCGCCAGTCTATACAATCTTTTCTTAAGTTATATTCTCATAGACTTGTGTAAGAGACCCGCACACAAGTCTATGAGAATATAACTTAAGAAAAGATTGTATAGACTGGCGGATTTGCAGCCCAGCCGTGGTGTAGTTGGTAACACGAAACAATACAAATGTTGAGATCGTGGGTTCAAATCCCACCGGCTAGCATTCTTTTCTTTCTTTCCTTGATTTAAAATCAAATAAAAAATAGCACTTACATTCATCTTAATCTTTAATATTTAAGTTACGTTGGTGCAAGTTTATAGTTAAGAACTCCATTATAATAAACAAAATGATATGAAACGAATGTAAAATATGTCAAAATATATTTTTATTGGGACAAATTGTACCATAATTTCTATAGATAGGTTTATGGAGAAAAATGCAATTATTACACATGAGAAATAATAATGATAATCAGAATTAGAAACTAATATCTGGATTAGGGATTTATAATCCACAACAAGAAATACTTCTGAGATTAATATATCCAGATGCAATAATTTTTACATTTATAATTAAATAATGTGAAAAAATATAGCGATATTCAGGCTATTATATTAATAACAACTACATAGGTTTCGTTAGAAATATGGTACAGCTACAAATAACATGAAAAAACGTTGTATCACTCTAATATACTAGTGTTCAGCCTGCATAACTGAATCTGCTGGACCGAATTGCGTACGAATGTGCTTGGTTGATACAAGTATAAATTATTACAATGTACAATTTCCTCTAGTTTTAGTACAATATAGAACCAACAGTAGGATATAAATGTGTATGGAACACATGAGGCAAACAGGAACGAAATGGTTAAATTTATAAAGTTTTCTCGTAAAGGCGAAAGAGGATCAAAGTAAATAATATGGAAACAATAACCATATATCCTTTATGTGAAATCCACTTCATTTACTCTGCTTGGCTGTGTTTTGCATTTGCCGAATCCGAATGGAGTATTCTAATATTTTTTTAATTTATTTTATTTTCTGAAACTTTCCCATATATGTATTACAAATCTACAATTTAGTTATTACCTTCCGTCACCTTTAGGTAAGGCAGATATTGTCCACCGACCAAATATCTAAAGAGAGACCGGACATTCCTATGTATTTGATTTAAGATTAGGGTACCTTTATAACCAGGGTATGGCCATGGGCCAAGATCGCCGCCATTGTCGGTAATTCATTTTCCTATTTATTTGTAATAAATTTGATATTATATTATAAAATAATATTAAATAATCACACTGTGAATTTAAAAAGGTAATAAAAATTAATTTATTTAAGATATATACAATTATTATTAAGACATACATTTACAGGTTATGTAGAATATATTATATGTGTTGTTATCAGTGGCGTAACTACCGCCCCCGCTGACCCTGCGACGCGGGGGGGCGCGTCCATCCGGAGGGCGCCGGCGCAGCCACAGTAAACGTATAGCCAGGAAAAAAATATAATTACTGTCACGATGTGCCGGTTTCATTATTTTTTAATTCTTAAATGGGCTTGGCTTGAACTATTCAGTTATAATTATAAGCCATCTGTGCCTCTTACCTTGATTGGAAGACAAGCACCGGCTCAAATATTCATTGATCAACCGCCGGATTTGTAGGTAGGTAAGGTACCTACTTGAACTTCTGTCTCCGCCTGTCCTGTAATACTGATGCTTTCATGTTATGTTACACCTCCCAAGTCAAGGTAAGGGCCATGGATTGCTTGGGCAGATAATATATTATAATTTTTGGAATATTATATTACATTTTTCAATATTTATATTTAGTGCAATTTAATACATTATATTGTATTGTTATTTACATTATGCCCGATTTCTTCGCTACTTATTTAAACTTAGATTATCTAGACTCCGATTAGAGATAACCGGCGATTAAATATTTGTTGGTTTTCTTCACTCACATTCAAGGTTAACTAATCTGAGATTCGAAACCCTAGAAAACACATTTGGCATCGTCGCAAATCAAATTGCGGCTAATGTCATAAGCGTTGTCGAAGGCGGTTTGTGAGTTTGTGGATATCTTTGTTTCTTTGTTTGTAGTTCAAAAAATTTGAAATTGTGAGTATTAATATTTAAATAAAATGGGTATATGAAATAATTTGTATATTTGGTTGCAGTAAAATGGAAAAAAGAGGGGCAAATTTTACGAAAAATGTAATAAACAGTCTAGTGGATATTGCTCTTAAATATAAGAATATAATCGAGAAAAAACTTCTAATGAAAAAAATAAAACGTGGGAGGTAATTGACGCTGAATTTAATAGTACTACCGGCAATTTTCACCGTACTACGAAGACAATCCGTACGAAATATGATGCGAAGAAAAAAGAACTGAGAAAGAAATGCTCGAAACTCAGGGCAGAACAATTAAAAACGGGTGGGGGTCTCCCAGATGATTTGGATTTGTCTCAATATGAGGAAAAAGTACTGTCTGTATGTAAAACTAGTATAGTTGGTTTAACATCAACATTCCATCAACCACCACTGCATAAATATTAGCGCTGGTATAGATAAACGACAGATAAACCGCCGAGATTTACCGGTTAACTTTAGTCAGTGATTAAATCTTAGCTGGAGTTTCGTGAATATGAAGAAAACCGATTACAAGGTTTAAACTACGTTTAAGTTTATTCTTAGTTTAAACGGATGTGAAGAAATCGGGCATTAGTAATTTATATTTTGTTATGTTTCTAAGAAGTTTCTTCTGTTATTAAAAGTGTCCTTTTAATTTCTATGACAAATTTTAGTGCATTTTCTATATTATGCTGCAAAATTTTGTTGCATATAGTTACAGTAAATTTTGTTATGTATTATTTACGATTTTACTGTTATATAGAAATAGAAAAGTAAATAATGAATAGACATTGCATATTTATTTATATTAAAAGTACCTAAGTATGATGGGCGCAAACAAGGCCGTATCCAAGGGGGGGGGGATTTGGGGGTTAAAACTCCCTCCGAAATGTAAAATAAAATACAAAAAAGTGGTCTAACCAAGATGCTAGCATAGCTCGGAAGCTCGCGTCCCACCACCGCTGGTGGTTCCTTTTTATTTTTGTCATGGAAGCAGTGGCGGCCTTAGGGGGTGGCGAGCAGGGCAATCGCCGGGGCCTCGCGCAACAACCCGAGTAGAAAAAAGTTGATATTTAAAACTTATTTCTGTACATGAAAGGCGAAAAACATGCATTTGCACATACCTTGAAAAAATGTAACTTTCAATTATAAGGCATTTGACCTTGAATGAAAAAAAAATCGCCAGCGGCGCATTTATATATATGTAACTAGAACCCCCCTCCCCCAAATGAAATCCTGGTTACGGCCCTGGGCGCAAACCTAAGTTCCGCGGGGACGCGCAATTCTATGTAGTTACGCCACTGGTTGTTATTATCACATCTAATTTAATATCACTAGTTCTTAATTACATAATAATTATATATTCTAAACTTACCTTTTAAAAATTTAAATGATTGTGCTTAATATTGGTAATTTTTAGTTGTTTTCAGTGACAGTAATCGTGGTGGGTATCTTAACAAACTACACAAGTAAATAAGATAAAATATATTACTTACACTTTAAATACATATTAAAATGTTAATTAATTGTGTTTTTCATTAAAATAAAACAAATAGCTACGAAAATACATAATACTTTGCGCAAGAACAACACATACAACAGATGTCCCGGTAATGGCAGACGAAACGTAAGCCACGCCATGGCCATACCCTGGTTATAAAGGTACCCTACTTAAGATTAGGGTACCTTTATAACCGGGTATGGCCATGGGCCAAGATCGCCGCCATTGTCGGTAATTGATTTTCCTATTTATTTGTAATAAATGTGATATTATATTATAAAATAATATTAAATTATCACACTGTGAATTTATAAAGGTAAGAAAAATTAATTTATTTAAGAGATACACAATTATTATTAACATATACATTTAGAGGTTATGTAGAATATATGACATGGGTTGTTATTATCATATCTAATTTAATATCTGTAGTTTTTATTTACATAATAATTGTATATTCTAAACTTACCTTTTAAAAATTTAAATGATTGTGCTTAATATTGGTAATTTTTAGTTGTTTTCAGTGACAGTAATCGTGATGGGTATCTTAACAAACTACACAAGTAAATAAGATAAAATATATTACTTACACTTTAAATACATATTAAAATGATAATTAAATGTGTTTTTCATTAAAATAAAACAAATAGCCACGAAAATACATAATACTTTGCGCAAGAACAACACATATAACAGATGTCCCGGTAATGGCGGACGAAACGTGAGCCACGCCATGGCCATACCCTGGTTATAAAGGTACCTTACTTAAGATTAGGGTACCTTTATAACCAGGGTATGGCCATGGCGTGGCTCACGTTTCGTCCGCCATTACCGGGACATCTGTTATATGTGTTGTTCTTGAGCAAAGTATTATGTATTTTCGTGGCTATTTGTTTTATTTTAATGAAAAACACATTTAATTATCATTTTAATATGTCTTTAAAGTGTAAGTAATATATTTTATCTTATTTACTTGTGTAGTTTGTTAAGATACCCATCACGATTACTGTCACTGAAAACAACTAAAAATTACCAATATGAAGCACAATCATTTAAATTTTTAAAAGGTAAGTTTAGAATATATAATTATTATGTAATTAAGAACTAGTGATATTAAATTAGATGTGATAATAACAACACATATCATATATTCTACATAACCTATAAATGTATGTCTTAATAATAATTGTATATATCTTAAATAAATTCATTTTTATTACCTTTTTAAATTCACAGTGTGATTATTTAATATTATTTTGTAATATAATATAACATTTATTACAAATAAATAGGAAAATCAATTACCGACAATGGCGGCGATCTTGGCCCATGGCCATACCCTGGTTATAAAGGTACCCTACTTAAGATTAGGGTACCTTTATAACCAGGGTATGGCCATGGGCCAAGATTGCCGCCATTGTCGGTAATTGATTTTCCTATTTATTTGTAATAAATGTGATATTATATTATAAAAGAATATTAAATAATCACACTGTGAATTTAAAAAGGTAATAAAAATTCATTAATTTAAGAAATACACAATTATTATTAATATTTACATTTAGAGGTTATGTAGAATATATGACATGAGTTGTTATTATCACCTCCAATTTAATATCTGTAGTTCTTATTTACATAATAATTGTATATTCTAAACTTACCTTTTAAAATTTAAATGATTGTGCTTAATATTGGTAATTTATAGTTGTTTTCAATATGTCAGTAATCGTGGTGGGAATCTTAACAAACTACACAAGTAAATAAAATAAAATATATTACTTACACTATAAATACGTGTTAAAATGATAATTAAATGTGTGTTTCATTAAAATAAAACAAATATCCACGAAAATACATAATAATTTGCGCAAGTACAACACATATAACAGCTGTCCCGGTAATGGCGGACGAAACGTGAGCCACGCCATGGCCATACCCTGGTTATAAAGGTACCCTACTTAAGATAGACTTTTAGTGCCATCTACATTTACATCATCGTACTAAAAGTAAAAAACCATGGCAACCATGGCTCACGTAATCTAAAATATATTATTTTTTAATACTAAATAATAAATAAAAGAATTTAATTTTTCAAAAATTATTTATTTGTAAAATAAGTATAATTACAAATATTTTGATATTATTAACATTAACTTAAAGGAAATTAGTACACGCAACAATAGAAAAAGCGCTGCGACGATATATAATATTATTTACTATTTATTTTAATGTTATATTCATTTATAAATAAATATGGTTAAGCAATTTGAGTGAAGATTTATACATTTTTTGGTTAAATTTATACATGCAAGCAACACGTGAATATGTTTACAGGGACAATCGTATGATTTGCAGATTCGAAAGGCCTCCAATCCGATTCCGATCGACTTTTCAATTTTCAAATAGCACAAAAGTGAGCTCTGTGGTGTTTTCTCCAACATAAAATTAAGAGCATGTGAAATGAGGCCTAGTAATCGCCTTTAACGACATAGACATGTTTTCATTACCGAAATCTGCGAATAAAATTCAGATTGGCACACTGAAAACTGGTTAATAAACCCTAATGATATATTTATATTTTCATAATACCATGTGCTTTAACAGTACTGTATGCTCAACCGATATATGCATCAAAACAGCCACGGCCGTTATTTTTACCTTCCGTCACCTTTAGGTAAGGAAGGTATTGTCTTTGGTCAAAAAATTCGTTGATGAGTTTTTAATCAATAAGCACGTTTTAGGGTCCCTAGAATACGAATTTACTATTTTTACGATGATGTCTGTATGTGTGTGTGTGTGTGTGTGTGGATGTGTGTGTGGATGTGTGTGTGTGTGGATGTGTGTGTGTGTGTGTGTGTAACAAAATTTTCGTCTGCGATAACTCTAATACTACAGTTACAAAAATTATAATTTTTTCGTATACTTCTTCGTTACATCCATATGAAGAGCTGATTAGATTTTGGTTAGAATTGGTCAACCGGAAGTACCATCATTTGAAGATTTTAACAGTTTTTCTTGAAAAAACTATGTTAAATATAATTTTTTCACATTTGATGTTATTATAAATATTAAAGAATATTTTATTCTCTATACGATTTGACTGCATTTTATACATTATATTCAACAGATATAGAGTTAAAAAATTATAAAGAAATTAAATTTCATAAAGTAGCCATACCTATGGAAACAGCTACTATATTCTGATTGAAAGATGTCAGTGTCAAGTGAAATTGACATAGTGTGTTTGTCTTATAATTTTATTAGAAATATAGGATCTTTTGCTTTCTGTATGGAATTTGTATAAAATACATACAACTGCTTTAAGGTAATGTACAAGAAATAATAATAATAAATCTTTTATTTTTGCAGATACATTACACTGTATATAGAAAACGTCACAAAATTTAATTTTCTGTATGAAATTTACATAAAATACATGCAACTGCCGGAAGGTAATGTACAAGAAATAGAATATTTAATTTAGCAAGGATCTTTCCGTATGAAATTTGTACAAAATACATAGAACTGACGGAAGGTAATGTGCTGGCCACATCAGATTTTTTATAACAGTATCATTATTAAAAATCATGTGTTCCTAAAAAAAATCTCAGCATCATGAAATTGTCATGAAAAGCTGTCACCTGTCAATATGCCATAGAAAATAGAATTTTAAGAAGATATTTTATGTTATTATGAAAAATACTGAACGTCACACGGCTGATATACAAATAACAGACACGGTTGATTATAAAATCTCGGCTATCGCCTCGATTTTACAACATTCAACCTCATCTGTTATTTGCTACATATCAGCCTTATGACGTTAATAACTATAATTTAGTTTGACAAAACTAGAATATTGCGACTCGACTCGCCTACCATCTTACGCCAGAAGGTTTTAAAGTTTACAAATTACAATTATAATGTGTTAAAATGTAGGCACAAAAAACTAATCATATATAATCAAAAATCTATTTAAATGTAGAAGATTTGAATCGAAACTGTTGTTTGCCATACTTTGATATATACGAATCAATAATATTATTGGGTCTGGCAAGAGGTTTTATTTTGTTATAATTGATTATTATACTATTAATAAAAGTTTTGATTACAATAGGCATCCTGTGAACTTTTTCGACTTGTTTGAGTATTTTATTTTGAGACAAATGGGGGTAGGGGTGGGGGTGTGATTGTGGGTGTGGGTGTGGGTGTGAGTGTGGGTGTGGGTGTGGGTGTGGGTGTGGGTGTGTGTGTGCGTGTGCGCGAGTGTGCCTATTATTGTACATATAAGATAATTTGTAAATGTACGATGTACAATAGTAAATTTGTACGTAAAATGACAACAAAATATGTGCCAGAAAAACGGATTAAATAATTCTTACGAAGAAGTTTGAATTTGGAATGTTTTTTACGATAACTTCAATGTCCGTAGGTTCGCAACACTGAATAAGATTATTTAATTGTTTGACAACAACTGACATATTTGTCAAATAAATATTCCTTTCATTTTCAGAAATTTCCGATTTCAAATAAAATTTAATATGCACCTTGGCCGTACGGACTTGGGAACTAAATTCCATATTCGCGGTAAAAAGTAGAAATTTAGTACCTTATTACAAAAGTAACTATTATTTATTAATATATGTATACAAATTTCGTAGGGTTAAATATGATTTAAGTACTTTGTTTTCTCCAGTTTTCTCAATTGTTCTTGAAGTTTTATATAAAATTGGTTACAGCATTCAACGTTTTAAGAGTTACAAAATCTTTATTTTATACGTTATGGCTCATAAAACATTTTCCTGAAAATTGATGAATTTTATATTTTTGTAATAAAATATATTATCTTTATATCTACAAACATTTTTATGCTGTTTTATGAAATCTTCATAATATTTAATACAATGTTAGCTAATTTGCCTTTCGTTAAATATTAAAAGTTATTTACATTAAAAACTGGGGAAGCAAACTTTTTTGGTTAATTAGTCGGAGGCCTGTAAAACCCCGAGGCTAAAAAGAGTGATCCAGTGTCGTGAATATTGTATTTTTTCTACTGCCGTCGACAATGAGCCTGTTTCACATTTTTCAAAAAATATTTTAAATTAAAGTTTATGCAATATTTTTCTTTTTAATAATTATTTTTATAATTTATTTTCGTAAATAATTAAATTAAGAGATTGGCGCCAAAAATAGTAATGAAAAACAAGCTTCCACTCCTGTGTCGTAGAAGCATATACATTACGTCATTCAAAGCCAATAGAAATACAGTTTTTCCATCACCTTCATTTATTTTTGTTATTTAGATAAATAAACGCAGGCGATAGTGTGTCACAAACTTCTAATTTGACATGTGACGCTGACATTTTTCATTATAAATGAGTAATAATGGCTAATAGACTACACTCAAGTTAAATCGGACAGTTTATCGTAAGTCGATAGCTGGATGGTAGCTAAATTTATATCAGAAAACAATTATTTGTTCTAGCCACAATTTGCCATATTTATAAATTCAGTAGTAGGTTTGCTCCTAGCAACATTTTTGCAAGAAGGCACAATACTATACTGTAAATTACTCATTTTATATTGAATTTTTTATTATCTAACACAAAATTTGATACTTGTTTGACAATTTTGACAATTTACTTATCAAAACACTTGTAACAAAACGCAAAGAATTAACACTTTAAAGGGACCGATTGGAGCCGATAAAGATGTATGTGTTGTGACGTCACATTTTGTTTCAGATCACGTGACTTTTTCAAAATATCCAAATTTCAAAAATTAATTGTAAAATATTTAATGGATATTTGGTAATATTTTTTGAGGCTATTTAAATAATATCTTTTTAAATTTAATATTTATTTGACAAATATACTTAGAAGGCATGTAAAATTTCATGCAACAGCCCTATTTAGCAAAAGAATTGTTTGTAATAAGATAGGGTTCCAAGGCAATAGGTTTTATTTACAAATAACTTATCGTTAAGTGATTTTGATTACCGATTAGGAGACGAAGCGGTATATAACTACTTGACTACTATTCATTACAAGAATAAATTAATAAAAAGGATTAAGTAACAAGCTCAAAAACTATGCAAAACATAAGAATAATTTTTATTTACTTAAAACTTTCTCTTAATGTAATTGAATCGTAAAGAATTTATTTATCAATAGTGATAAGGTTTATAAAATTATTTGAAAGAAATAAATATAAAATTGGTCATGTGTTTAAATCTGAAAAAGCGAAATTTCCTTTGACTACCGAAAACCGCAGCGTTGCTTTTGTAAAGCATTTTATTAGAACTTAAATATTTGAGAAAAAATACTTTTCAAGTTTTGCATATTACACAAATTTAGCAATAAGAATCAGTGGATGGAAAAATACCCAATATAATAATAATATGTAAGAGAAAATTTACTTCATACCAATGAATACATAATAATAACAGCCACTTTGCCACAAATTCTCTAGCGAATAAGCAAATATACATGCTGATCTGGTGAGAATGAAACAGCAATTATCTCCGTTATTAAGGAAGATAGCGCTTATCTTCAAATAATAATTCATTATTGTATTTAACTTATTACAAGTATTACAATATTGATGGGGGTGTCAGTTTTTAGATTATATTTTGTAACATTTTACTTATTTGCGTTGCGTTGATGGAGATGAGATGATGAATGTACAGTCACAAACACCTCAAGATCCGAGCGGTGATGGTCGCTGCGAGCGCTGCAGACGCTACCATCAACTTGCTCGATCATCGAGGCGACTATCTAAACGATATGGCAATAAGTTGTCGTATCAAGAAGCATTCTATTACTTTCGGTTGCGGAATATGTGATTCCAACTTTTAAATTTCAAATAACATACTATATTTTTTTATATTTTTGAATAATACTCGTATATACAAAATTTTCTTTACAATGATAGTAAACAAGTTATACGTTGTATTATTAAAAGAATTAATGGGAGATATTTAAAATTTCTGTGTACATGCTTATTATTCTATTTGTAGTTTTTTCTAAATTTATTTTTGTAGTGGATCCGGATTTTGAAATAAATGTCTAAAATTAAATTGATCAATTGAATGCCATGATTATTTAATGGGTTTTGGTCCAGGATATGGTTATGAATAGGTAAATTTTTCATGGTAGTATTACTTAATTGTTTTTAGCTTCCGTCACCTTTAGGTAAGGAAGGTATTGTCTGAAAATCGGTGTCTGTGTCAAGTGCAGTTGACAGTATGTTTGTGTTATAATTTTACTGGAAATATAGGATTTTTTGCTATGGTGCTATGGTGAAACTAAAATTTTGAACAAGCAGAACTGGGCCCCGATTTTGTAACTTTAAATTCTGTCTGATTTCAAATTTTGTCGGAATTGGATTTTCCCCACTACGAATTGTACTACTCCAGATCAGTGGAATTTGAAATCTGACAGAATTGCGATTTTTCCAATTGTTTCTCAGGAAAGATTTCAAATTTGAAATCTGACAGAATTGAGATTTCCGCAATTCTTTCTCTGGATAGATTTTAAATTCTACTGGTCTGGAGCAGGGAAACCCCAATTCTGACAGAATTTGAAATCGAGGCCCGAACGACTTCACAACTTCCAAACAAAGGAACAAAATATCACAAATACATTATAAGGACCGTAGATACATCTCTCGACAACTTTAGAGTAGACTTTATGTATATCAATCTCTAGTTGTCTCTTTCTGTCCAGCCGAGAACATAACAAACAATAGTGAGGTATAGGGTATAGGGCATGTTTTGTCTAGTATATTTGTGGTCGTTGGGAAGAGAAGTATTCAACAAGACACCTGTGCGCCGTGAAACTGTCATTCGCTTGGCATTATTGGTTATATTTCAGCAATTAAGTTATGACAGTCTCCATGTTCTTCTCGCATTTGTTTAAAAAACCGAATCCTCCTAGTGGATAATAAAGATGGGTGTATATATCTATATCATTTCAGACTCGTTCTCATTGGTGAAGTTTGTGACGTCAAACTAAATCATAAACCTAAAGTTTGGACCTTGCAATGTTTAGCTTTATGATTTGGATTTAGAGACCCTGAAGGTGCATTCACAAATGAAAATTAGTTTCATGGTTTTTGTTTAGGTTTAAGTAAGTCATTCATAAATGTAAGTTTAAATTACCTGAAAATTAGTTTTGATATGTACAGACATCTTGTAAATGCTTCAAAAACAAGATTAAAATATCGGTAGAGCAATACTCAACAAGACACCTGTGCGCCGTTAAACTGTCATTCGCTTGGCATTATTGGTTATATTTCAGCAATTAAGTTATGACAGTCTCCATGTTCTTCTCGCATTTGTTTAAAAAACCGAATCCTCCTAGTGGATAATAAAGATGGGTGTATATATCTATATCATTTCACACTCGTTCTCATTGGAGCAGTTTAAACTAAATCATAAACCTAAAGTTTGGACCTTGCAATGTTTGTGTTTGGCTTTATGATTTGGATTTTAGGTGCATTCACAAATGAAAATTAGGTTTAGATTTATGGTTTATACTTTGGATTTAAAGACTTTGGCCGCATATTATGTAATGACTCCATTCACACTTCAGAATTTACGGTCTCTAAATCCACAAACATCACCAACGAGAACGAGTCTGAAATGATATAGATATATACACCCATCTTTATTTAGTATCTATCCACTTGGTGGATTCGGCTTTTTAAACAAATGCGAGAAGAACATGGATACTGTCAAAACTTAATTGCTGAAATATAACCAATAATGCCAGCGAATGACAGTTTCACGGCACACATATTGTCTTGTTGAGTACTGCTCTACCGATATTTTAATCTTGTTTGTTGAAGGTAACTTAAACTTAGATTTATGAATGACTTAAGGTACATTCACAAATGAAAATTAGCTTTAGATTTATGGTTCATACTTTAGATTTAAAGACTTTGGCCGCTTATTATGTAATGACTCCATTCACACTTTAGAATTTAGGATCTCTAAATCCAAATCATAAAGCTAAACATTGCAAGGTCCAAACTTTAGGTTTATGATTTAGTTTGACGTCACAAACTTCACTAATGAGAACGAGTCTGAAATGATATATATATATATATATATATATATATATATATATATATATATATATATATATATATATACATCTATCTTTATTTAGTATCCACTTGATGGATTCGGCTTTTTAAACAAATGCGAGAAGAACATGGAGACTGTCATAACTTAATTGCTGAAATATAACCAATAATGCCAAGCGAATGAAGGCCAACGCGCACTTCAGTGACCGAAGCGAAGCGCGGCGAATAGAAGTTTTTTCATTCAACGTGTTCTTATGTGTATACGCGCACTTTGGAGCAGCGAAGAGCAGAGCAACGAGGCGACTATTCACATAAGAATACATTGAATGAAAAAACTTCTCTTCGCTTCGCCGCTCTTCGCGTCGCTCAAGTGCGTGGCGGCCTTGAAAGTTTCACGGCGCACAGGTGTCTTGTTGATATTTTAATCTTGTTTTTGAAGAGTTTACTCAGATGTATGTACATATCAAAACTAATTTTCAAGTCATTTAAACTTACATTTATGAATGACTTACTTAAACCTAAACAAAAACTATAAACCTAATTTTCATTTGTGAATGCACCTTTAGAGTTTGGAAGTGAAAATGACAGGCTTACACACTGATAAAACAAAAATGTCGAATTAAATAATTGTGGAATGCACGTTTAATGATTCACAGTAAAATAAAATGACAATATGATATTTATAGTAAGCGATTCAATTATACTCTCTCTTTCTAGGCCATAGAACCATGGTATAACTATCTCTATTTAATCGCTAACGCTTGTCATGCATATTCTAGGGCAGCATATTATAATATTTAACATGTCATAAAATTTTATGTAACCGTTTATTATCAATATAATAAATAATGTATTTGCGGTTATAACAATTCCTAATAATATTTATGAAGCAACTTATTATTTATTGTTTACGGATTTCCCAATTACCGAGAATTATTCTTGTCCAAAGATTAACAATCTGTGGTGAATACTAGTATAATAGTTTGAAATTACTTCTGCGAACAATATTAATCTTAGCCGTGATTATAAACTTACATAAATGGCGTGGCGCCTTATGATTTTGACAGATGTCTCAAACTTGTCAACCAACATAGGTATTACTACGGGAATTCTAAATGGAATATATTATAAAGCTCCAGATGGAATGCATTAACAGTTAAGTCGATATCAAATTAATTTGAAAAGTTAAAACAAAAAGAATAAATTCCCTATGATACTCAAGATGCGTACTTATTACAAAGGAAATGAAAAAGTTGATTATTAACTTCTTCATTCCTTTATCAAATATTACATCATTAAATAAAAATATGTATACAGGGTGTCGAAATTAAGTGGTATATCATTGGGATCTCGGATTTTACAAGAGCTACGAGGTTTGTTAAATGGGTATTGTTGTGCAGTTTTGAGTGCTCATTCGGATTCCGTTGAGAAAAAAAAATTCGAACAGTTATTAAAAAAAAAAATCGCGATTTAGGAAGTGCCAAATAATTCCGTAATTATAAAAGATGAAAAATGTTTCATATAAAAGTTTCATGATTTGATGAGATAAACTTAACACTGATCTCAGAATAAAATTCAAGAAGGCGGTTTCCAAAATATTAATAGCAACTTTCATATTTTAAATATGTGCCATATCGGATATTTACAAAAAATACTTATTTTTACCTTCCGTCATACCGTAGGTAAGGGACGTAATGTAATCGTGCCAAAAATTCGATGGTGATTTTTCAGTAAATAAGCACGAGTTAGGGTCCCCACAACACATTTTTAATATTTTTACGATGATGTGTGTATGTGTGTGTGTGTGTGTGTGTGTGTGTGTGTGTGTGTGTGACGATTTTTTCGTCCACAATAACTCTTACAACAAACTTCCGAAACTTTCTATTTTCCGTATTTAAGCTTTCTACATTCATATAAAGAGTTAATTAGATTTTGGGTAAAATTGGACAACCGGAAGTGATACTCTACTAAAAGCCCATAACAGTTTTTAATGAAAAAATATATTAAAATATAATCCAAAACTTTTAGATTTTAGTATTTAAGACTGTCATAACAAAGAGAATACCATATTAGATTTTGGCTAAAATTAATAAACCGGAAGTGATACTTTACTTGAAGCTCTGAGCAGATTTTCGTGAAAAATATATTGATACAATCCAAAACTTTTCTAATTTGATACTTAAAACCTTTATATTAATAATAAGCCGGAAGTAGTACTTTACAGAAAGCTATAAACATATCTTAAAAAATATATTAAAACATGATCCAAAACCTATCAAATTTGGTATTTAAAACCCGATTTTGACTATACTTATATGATAAACCGGAATTGGTACTTAATTTGGAGCTCTTAACAGATTTTCAAGGAAAAACATAATAGAATATAATCCAAAATTTCGTATTACAGACTTTTCTACTTATTGGAACGAGAAATTAGATTTTGTTTACAAACGATCAGTCGGAAGATCATTACTATTTTAAACATGGAATTGACGGGAGGTTATGTGCTGGCCACATCAGATTTTTTTCTCTTTCCATTGGTGTAAAGGTTTTTATGTTTTAGTTTTGTTTTACTCATAATTTTTTAAATTTTTTGTAATAAAAAAATAAATCATCATGGCTTATTATCCATTAATTGGTGTGCCAATCTGCTTTGTACACAAATTTCGGTAATGATAATAACATATTTGAACCGTTTGGGCGTTTACCAGGCGTCACCTCACGGGCACTCATTGCTGGCGTGGAGAGTAAATCACAGAGGTCAATTTTGTACTATTTAAAATTCGGAATATTTGGCGTCAGTTGGGATCGAACCCGGCTCCCCAGATTCGCGACCAGACACTTAGGCACGCGGCCACGAGACCCAATTTTTCGTTGTTTTTCATTAATTTTCTTCGTCACTAGCAATCTGCCCCACCATAAAAACTTTAATGAAAAGTAAATGCAGTTTCAAAAAAAAAAACATTAGTAGACTATTTTCAATATGTATTTGATTTTCTCGAAAAATTCACAGATTACTAGATAATTGTACATTTTGTTAGCAGCATAAAAACACTTAACAAACCTTCTGAATAATGCAGAGTTATAAAATAAATGAATTTAGTTATATTTTTTTTATAAAATTAAAAATTTTATTTTAAAACTTTTTAATCAATCCCCAAAAACCTCTAATGGTTCATCGACATCCAAACGACCCGTACAAGCTCATTTTAAGTTTGTGAATTCCTGTATTAGACCTTTAGTTAATTGCGTTAATTGACTGGTTGACGTATTCACGATCTACATCAAAAAACTTTGTTTCCAATTATTTATCGCACAAAAGTTAATTTCACACCATCTTTTAAGTGACTTATTTTTACCGACTGGCGCGCAGCCGGTAGATATATACCGTTCTGTTCCGAATAGTGTGCGATAGTCATTATCATTTCATCCATGCCCCATATTCTCTTCCACAAATCAAAGCAAGTATAAAGACTATTATACACATTGAACCATGTATTTCTAGATACGTTTACGTTTCTAGCAAACATAGGTAGGTACCTGGAGCCTAGAGTACCCAGTACCTTACATTCCGCATTCACTCTCCTTGCAATTTCTCGATTAATTTGTCTATCCCATGCTATCCTGTTACCCAAATATACAAACTCATTAATCTACCCCTGTTTCACTCCATTCTCCAAAACATTGCATTCAGGCACTAAATTACTCCTTTCAAATACTAACACTAACACGTTGCATCTATCAACATTCAACACAAGATTCCTATTTCTTCCAACTACATTACGTATTTCTCTATCATTCTTCTTGGAGCAAAACGTATGGAATGCCGTTTTAACATTTATTCCCACATTTTAAAACAGTCGCACAAATTAATGTATCGTAAAAATAAACTCTCATTAAAAAGAGAGATTTAAACTGAATGTTGAATTAAAATGTTTGTTGATAATATGATTACAAATTTTTCAAACAAACATTTAAAATCAACAGACAACACAAAACTTTCTTTTTAATATTAGTTTAATTTTATGTTTGTTCAATTTATATGATTGTTGATATTTTCTAAACAAACGTAAAAATTCAAGTATCGTAGAAATGAAGTAACATTTATAAGAATGAATTAAATTGACCCTTTATTTTCATGACACATGAATTAAAACGATTGTTTATTTCTGTGATACTTGAATTAAATTGTTTGTTTAATTCTACGATACATGAAGTGAAGATAATAATTTTTCAAAACTATTATTTGCTAAAAGCTTTATTTCATTTGATATGACCAGTGTCACTCACTAATAACTTAAAATTACAGAGATCTGTACAAAGCTTCAATATGTGGAGCCATCTGAGGAAGAATGACCAAATTGAAAATAGTTCTTGAAATAGTCAGGACGGCGCTAATTAAATTGACTGTTTTAAAATTATCAACAGTCAATTTAATTCATGTATCGTAGAATTAAACAAACAGTTTAATTCAAGTATCATAGAAATAAACAATCGTTCTAATTCATGTGTCGAGAAAATAAAGGGTCAATTTAATTCATTCCTATAAATGTTTCTTCATTTCTACGATACTTGAATTTTTACGTTTGCTTAGAAAATATCAACAATCATAAATTGAACAAACATAAAATTAAACTAATATTAAAAAGATAGTTTTGTGTTGTCTGTTGATTTTAAATGTTTGTTTGAAAAATTTGTAATCATATTATTAACAAACATTTTAATTCAACAATTGTTTGGAAAACATGAACAATCATATAAATTCAACTAATATTATAGAATGAAAGAATTATTGAAAAGATAGTTTTGTATTGACTGATGATTTCAAATGTTTGTTAGAAAATTTTGTAATTATATTATCAACAAACACTTTAATACAACAATCAATTTATATCTTTCATTTTAATAAGAGTTTATTTTTACGATACATGAATTTATATTACACTACCTTTTAAATTGACTGTTTTAAAATTATCATCAGACACTTTAATTCAGGTATCGTAGAATTAAACAAACATTTTAATTCAAGTATCACAGAAATAAACAATCGTTTTAATTCGTGTGTCATGCAAATAAAGTGTCTATTTAATTCATTCTTATAAATGTTACTTTATTTCTACGATACTTGAATTTTTACGTTTGTTTAGAAAATATCAACAATCATATAAATTGAACAAACATAAAATTAAACTAATATAAAAAGAAAGTTTTGTGTTGACCGTTGATTTAAAATGTTTGTTTGAAAAATTTATAATTATATTATCAACAAACATTTTAATTCAACAATCAGTTTAAATATTTCTTTATAATTTTAGTCTATTTCTAAGATACTTCAAATTCATTGATTGTTGATATTTTTAAAACAATTATATATTTTCATGTATCAAAAATATACTAGAATTAAAAAGAAATATTTAAACTTATTGTTGAATTAAAATGTTTGTTAATAATATAATTACAAATTTTTCAAACAAACATTTTAAATCAACGGTCAACACAAAACTTTCTTTTTAATATTAGTTTAATTTTATGTTTGTTCAATTTACATGATTGTTGATATTTTCTAAACAAACGTAAATATTCAAGTGTCATAGAAATGAAGTAACATTTATATGAATGACTTAAATTGACCCTTTATTTTCACGACACATAAAATTTTGTAATTATATTATCAACAAACATTTTAATTCAACAATCAGTTTAAATCTTTCTTTTTAATGAGAGTTTATTTTTACGATACATTAATTTGTGCGACTGTTTTAAAATGTGGGAATAAATGTTAAAACGGCATTCCATAAAAGCGTGTAGAAATGCTTTCTTTTATTCTACATATGAGATATAGAATCAGTTTTATTACAATTTGTTTGATAAGTCATCAAAACTTTACGTTAAAGATATGTGGACTCGTATCGTACACACAAATAATATCCGTATACAAAATCTATATTTATTCCACTACTATTTTATTTCTTTGCTACTTATACTTTCATTTTAATGATGTAGGTTGTTAACTTTTACAAAGAACTTGAATCATAATGGTTTCAGAAATGACGTATATTTTTTAGTCTTTGCGTACAAAATAATGATTCCTTAAAACTAAGAGAAATGAATTCAAAATTTCTTACACTAAAGTTAATTTTTTTTTTCATGACTTCTTCAGAACTACTACGTCAATCTCTTTTAATTAGAAAAAATATGCAGATCACATTAAATTGAAAGATGTTAAAGTCGTGTGTAATATTGCGTTATGCATATGTAAAAGGTGGAAATTTATATTATACATATTTCATAGACTACCGATTTTACTATAAATAATAGTACATTAAAACACAAGTATCATAAGGCAATCTGTTAACGTACGAGTCCAAGTTTGGAAAACGAGCCGCCAGGCGAGTTTTACAAAGGACGAGTGCGTCAACAGGCCTTATGATACATGTTTTTTATATTATTTTTTCTATTGAGGTAATTTTACAATTAGATTTTTTTAAAAAGGACTTGTCAAAAATATGAGTTTGTGTTTTTTTATCAGTTATGTTGGTAGCGCTTCCCGCTAAAAATTGAAATTTCACATTTTGATAGTTTGTGTATCTTGTGATTTTGTCTGATTGTTTACATTAAAACATTGTATCAAGCATTATACAATTATGAAAGAGGAAAACCAATACATACAATGAACTCAAAGGTTTATTAATGAACCATCCTGATTTGACATATCGGTAGTTCGTGTTGGTTATCATAAATAAAACTTGAATATAGGATTGAAGGACGTTACGTGGACCATCATGCCTTTTTATTAAGAAAACAACATATAAATAAAACTCTTTAAATAATGAAATACTTTAATGAACAATTTATTGATTTAGACTTTTACTTTCCACCATTTTGTCAACACTCACTGCTCAGTTGCACAGATAACGACAACAGTTCTTACAATTTTTAATACAAAACATAATATGGCATATATTCGATAGTTCGCCACAACGTGGAACTGGAAATCATGGATTAAAACGTCAACTTTTCATATTTGTTTGCTAGTAGCCGCCACAAATTAAGTAGACAGTGTCAACATTTTCAAGTAACGTGCATCATAAATTTCGTAACCATAAATTTAAATTGTAATAAATAAAACTTACCGTTTTAATTATTTTGACAAAGTAAACCTGAGCGCATTGTTTCATGTTTCATAATTTTTTAGTTGAAATTTTAACTTCACAGATTCTTATTCTTTCTTAACTAAAACAGCTATAGCTATATATTTATTTTCTTTCTAGTCCTATCACCTAGAGAAAGGATAAAAATCCACAATTAGAAATAATATTTCAACACAAATAATTTACCATTTTGAGGTTATCTGTCAGTTATGAAAACATGACTACCACCTCTAGAACATGAAAGGCGCCAAAAACAGTACGTTTATAGATTTTCTAAACGTCGTGTTTTCAGTGATAAACAGTGCTTTTATAGAAACATAAGAACACCGAAATAGAAAAATATTTATATATTTTATTAAGTTAAAAAGTAATTTAAAAAATTATAATTCCGAAATATGGATTAAAGCATAGTATCCATTACCATATTATTTTATCTTAAAATTCCTTCAAGGTTCTTTAATATCCGTCTGTAAAAAAATTATTCGGTTTGTTCATGTTGTTCTCGAGTTTGACATTTGTATAAATTTCAGCTAAATATTCTTTTTCGAAAAAACAATTGATTTGAAAGAAAATCTACAACCTAGAGGAATCTAGTAATCTACTAATAATGTTTATAAATTCATCCATTTTTTTACCTTCCGTCACCTTTAGGTGTGTGTGTGTGCGCGCATGTGTGTGTGTGTGTGTGTGTTACATCCATATGAAGAGCTGATTATATTTTGGTTACATTTTATAATTCTATACAAAAAATAAAAGTATCCATATTTTTTAAAATCGCTTAATTGTTGATAATTCCGGAGAAAAACAATAATAAAGTTTTGGAGAGGGGATATGTGACGTCACGTAGGAGATTTAGAAATCATTCGATAAAAATATTCAATCATAGAATAATCTACATTTGGCAAATTACTGGAATATGCTTTTAAAAACTCATAGCTGGTTCCATTTTTAAAGTGATGTATGTAAACAGTCTTCGTAAACGATATGACTCATATGGTTTGGAGGTTATTGGCATATGATGAAGTGTCAATGTCATATGATATGACATTGACACTTCAATGCAAACCAAATATACACCAAAATAAATTTGTTGTGTAATATCAAAAATTCGGTACATTAAATTTCCACTTTTAGCTTTGTAAACTGCTCCCTCATTCTCCGACATGACGTCAGAGATGTGGCGCAGTTACATAAATTTTAATTTCATATATTCATAATTGTATTTAACTTTTTATAAAGTATTACAATTGATATTGATGATGGTGAGTCAGTTTTACCTTACATTTTTATTAAATTTTACGTTGCGTTGATGGAGATGAGATGATGAAAGGACAGTCACAAACATCCAAGCCCCTGGTGGGAATCGAACCTACGATCCCAAGAACCGTGCGGTGATGGTCGCTTCGAGCGCTGCAGAAGCACGCTGTCTCAACTCACTCGGCCACCGAGGCGGCAAATATTAATTTTAGTGAAAGTATAAGATAATTTATAGATTTTATCATTATTATTGGTAGTTACAATGGTTAATTTTTAATTTTTTTACTTTATCTCCTTTTTATACTTTATCTCCTTCAATTCGACATTGGTCAGCTATGGAAACAGCTACTATTAAAGAAAATTCTGATTTAAAGATATTAGTGTCAAGTGCAATTGACATAAATGTGTTTGTCTTATAATTTTCCTGGAAATATAGGATCTTTTGCTAGAAATTTTCTGTTTGGTATTTGTACAAAATACATAGAACTGACCACGGATCACCTCAACTACAGATAGGACAGTTAATGTATTTTTCGAAATCCAAAATAGCGACATCTACAGATTGCTTCCATGAACTAACACACACTGTGATGGCTTGGTCGGCTTGGTAGTTTGTGACATAGGAGACAAATCATGTTTGGTAGTTTGTGACATAGGAGACAAATCATGTACAGGGCGCGAGCAGACACGTGACTCGACCGTCCTTGACGTGCTAGGAATCAGCTGATTTGTGTGCGCTTGTCATTTTGACAAGAACAATGTCACTTTGACAAGACCAATGTTTTGACTTAATTTAATTTTTGACTGTTGAGGAGTTATTATTTTTAATTTCATGTGTTTTACTGCCTGAAAATTGTACATTAATAAAATTTTAGAAGTTCAAAATCAAAATAAGTCAAAACATTGGTCTTGTCAAAGTGACACTGTTCTTGTCAAAACGACATACGCGCACAAATCAGCTGATTCCAAGTACGTCAAGGATCCCGGAGTGACGTGTCTGCTCGCGCCGTGCTCGCGCTCTATAGATAAATTGAAATTTTGAATTTTTAAAATAAAAGACATAATAAGAATATAGAATGTAAGTACATATATATTTTAAATAATCACAATATAATAACTATGAAACCATTTCTAAATAAATCTAAAATTACTTGTCAGATAGACATACACTTCTATTTTAATATTTGTTTATATGTAAGAAGATAAAAGGATATTGGAAATGGTATGACATTTCATCATTAAATATAAAAGTAAATGTCTATTTGCTTCTTTGCACTGCACTTTATATCAAATAGCAAAACGAATGTTCATCAGCTTATTGAATTTCAATTCCATGTTACGTCAAAAAAAAAACACACAGTTAATACACTTTAAAACTGGAGAAATCACGAAATAAATCACTACTGGCACTATACCTAAAACTATAAACTATTACAAATTGAATTGCCAAATAATTTAAGATGTTAAAGCGTACGTTCAATGACATGTGTGATGACTTATGTGACTTTACAATTCAAAATATTGCCAAATGTTTTGAAGTCAAATCTGACTTAATTCATTTTCTTAAAATTTAAGTTCTGTCGCGCTTCTACAGTTTGCTTCCTAGAACTATGATAGTGTTTTGGCACATTCATTTAGCTGTCCGGTGCCTGGAACTGACGGAAGGTAATGTGCTGGCCACATCAGATTTTTAATGTTATATTCATATTAAATTATTGCCTACTCGACATTTTCAAATTTAGGAAATACCATTCACGAATTTTAATTCCTATCTCGTAAATTTGGCCGTTATTAAAATTCCTTACATTCGATTATTATTCGTATTCGGAATCGCTTTTCCGCTAGATCGTTTCGCATTTGTCGAATCTTCAATAGCGGAATTTCAGGCAGCGAACATTATTCATTATACGTTTATTGTGGTTCCTCCGTTGCCAAGGATTATGCGAGTACACAATCATTACGGAATAGCAACACGACCAAGCGAAACGTTGCAAATCAAAAGCACTAAAAGCTCGGCCGTAGTAAGAGAATAAAGCTCTTAGATGAAAACAATGAACGTTTGTTTATACATAATATTCATCATGTAGGACCACAAAATACTCGCTATATACTCGTATTTCATGTTGATTTATTATAATTAATAATTCATTCAAATGCTTTGTTGAAGTATTTCTGGTTTTAATTGAAATTTCATTTATTAGTGTGCTGTAATAAATATTGTTTTCTGTTTACTTTCTATTCCAGTTATATTATTTTACAATTTACTTTAGTAAAATTAATTATTAGACAAATATTAATAACATTTACATATTTCGCGAGTGACCCAGGCAATATATACTATCTGCCATTTTTAGCAAAAATGAGTTATTACCCTATTAGTAAGCCTCCTAAAAACTTTAGGTAAAACACTGCTCAAAAAAATTCTGTAACATTTCTCGACTGGGTGTGGATAATGTGTTAACAATGGGCTACTTGCGCGCTATTTTTACCTCCCGCTATCCTTGGTAAGGGCGGTATGGGGATCGTGCTAAAAATCGCATTTTGAGATTTTGGTCCCTGGAATTCAATTTTAACATTTTCACAATGATGTCTGTGTGCATGTGTGGAGGATGAGTGGAGGCACTCTAACTCAAATACTATCATTCAGAAAATTTTGAAACCTTGTATTTCGAACTTTTTCTGTATTGGAAAGAGCCCATTAGATTTTGGTGAAAATCGGACAACCGGAAATGGCACTTTACTAGAAGCTCCAAATAGTTTTTCTTCGAAATATACCTTTAAATGTTATTTTTTCGAGATTAATATTATTATAAAAATTACAGACTATTATAAATTGTCTATAGATTTGCATTAATATTCTTTCTATATATTTTACGAATAAATTTATGAAATTATCTATAATTTAAATCCTAGATCCTACGCTTTAAACAAACAAAACGCAATTATTCAAATGTATGTAACTGACAGATAAATGTCACAATCAAAGAACTAATCATTTCAAAATAATATTAGTAACGTTTTAAATAGGAAAAAGTAAGAACAATAGAAAATGCATTCAATACAGTTTCCATCATAAGTAATTATGTAGGTATATATTTAGATTAATAAAAATTAACGATTCACAAAAATATTTAAACTAATTTTCATTTTTGGATTAGTGAATTCTATTCTATCCCAGTATTTAAAATTTAATCTTCATTTTATTATAGCTCCGGTTGCTCAATGGTTAGAGCAACGTCTCATGTCATGAGTGCCCTCGGGGCTCTGGGTTCGAATCCCACTGAGGCATGGATGTGTGTGAATGTGAACCCACTCTGTAATTGGGATTTAATTCTGTTGAGGGGTTTAAAAAAAGGTAGTTAGTTGGATTAGATTAGACTATATTTTAAGAAATAAACTGTCAAAATTAGAGTAAAATTCTTTAATCTAAAAATAAGGATTAGCTTCATCTTTTTTGTGACTCGGACGGTAAATGGCGGGAGGTATTGTGTTGGCCACAGATTTTTTATTTAATATTTTTGAAGAGACGATAAAAACTTGCTACCCATATTTTTTCTTTTGGCAAAATTTTCAATAATTTGCCAGACAAAAATTAATGAAATTTTAATATTTAAATTACCACTGTGTATGACGTAGAATTACGCCGAACCAATGAATGGTCATAAAGCAATTTAACGTATAGATACGTCCAATAGCAACGGCATGTGCAGGTAATTTAAACATGACATGACAAGTTAAAATCCTTCAAAATCCTGCTTAGCAAATCGAAATACGTAACAAATGTAACAGAAACCACGCAAATTGTAAATAATAAAGAAGAGAGACAGAGACAGAAAAATGAACTAATGTCAAAATCAAATTAAAACTCGCACTCGCTCGGCATCTGCAGGTTGCATTCTTAAATATGCATCCCTTTCTCCAGTTCAAAGTAATTATGTCAAAAAAAAATCCTCTTTCTTAATTTATTAAAAAACAATTTTTTAAAAATAAAATTTAAATTTTTTGCACGGTCGGGTTATTTTTTATATTGACCGATAGTGTTTCCAAGACAGTAGGTCTTATTTGCAAATTACTGAACGGTAAGTGATGTGACTCACGTCGGTAAGTGTTGTGCTTCACTTACCGTTCGGGAGGCGAGACAGTAAATAAATAAAAACAAAAATCAAAGCTTACTTCAAAAATGACAAATAATTTTTTTTATTATGTCAAAATAATTATCAAATCTTATTTTTCTTTTAAATTTTGTGCGTCGATCGTGCAAAAAATTCGCTTCGCTCAGTCCCCAAACATTGTCTTCGATCGGTAAACTGTCCTTACCGTTCTTAATACTTAATATACTATTTATATACGTTTTCAACTTTACTTTAGGGTATTTAGTGATAGATATCAGATTTTTAGTACCACTCTAGTAGCCTAATAGTCGAAATCTCAGTCCAACAGCATTTATTCTTGCAACACCGACGTTTCGGTGCACACTTCCACCATTTCCGGGTAGTAAAATCTTACAAATTATTACACATCATGTACACAAAATACATTCGTACTTAACATTCAGATTTTACACACCGTACAAATAATTCATAAAAAAACGCATACACATCCATTTGAAATATAATATTTTAATATATGAAAAGTAAAATATAAATTGTACCACGTGTGCACGTATGTAAATAGGAAATTTATTTTTGTATGCCTTTTACATATTTTTTCAGATAAATGGATATTAGATATTATATAAAGTTTTCTGCAAACGAACAACTCTACTTTGTTTATTTTATATTTAATTGTACCCTGCAGGAATCATGCGCAATTTGCAAAATCCAATATTTATTAAGAGTCTTTGCTAAATCATTTTACAAGGTAGTGGTACAGAAATGAAAAGGTTGTTACGGTATAATTTGCATTTTTGCTCTAGTTTCTTATTCCTATCTTCTACGTACCTTTCTTTCATCTTAAATCTGGAATACCCTCGTCGAATCTTTACTGCTATTCTATCAATCATTTATATCTCTTTGTGTTTTCTAATTGTTATATCTTTTTACCTCCCGCAACCCTTGGTAAGGGAGGTATACGGATCGTGCTAAAAACCGCATATCGAGATTTTGGTAAATGTCCACGTTTTAAGGTCCCTAGAATCCAATTTTAACATTTTCACGATGTGTGTGTGTGTGTGTGTGTGTGTGTGTGTGTGTGTGTGTGTGTGTGTGTGTGTGTATGTGTGTGTTGTGTGGATCCTGTTTTCGCTCTAACTCAAATACTATCATTCAGAAAATTTTGAAACCTTATATTTATACCTAATTCTAATATAGATAGAAAGAAGACATTAGATTTTGGCGTAAATCAGATAACCGGAAATGGCACTTTACTTGAAGCTCAAAATACTTTTTCTCCGAAAAATACCTTTAAATGTAATTTTTTGAGATTTATGTTATTATAAAAATTAAAGATTATTAAATTTTCTATTGGTTTGCATTAATACTTTTTCTATACATTTTATGGATAAATTTATAAAATTATCTATAATTTAAATCACAGAGCCAGCGCTTTAAACAAACACAACTACTTGATTAGACAGTTCATATCTCAAGTGTATGTAACTGACAGATAAATCATCTTTGCAACTTCATTTTCCTTTCTATTGGTTGTGTTTAGTGTTTCACTTGTTTCTACATTGTGTACCTCATGTAAAATATGTTTCACTTCTATTTAGTAAATTACCTGTATTGTTATTTTGATTATTTTCGCCCTATTTCTACTTTATGTTGTGATTCTTCTAATCTTTCATTCGCTGGCGACTTCGCAGATGTTTACGTTAAGCCATGTCCCCCAATTTCCAAGACACCTGTATATACAGGGTGTTAATACTAAGTCGTTACATCCGAAAATGGTAGATAGAACTCATTAAAACAAACAACTTTTCATAGCTCAAATTTTTGATTTGGAGCCCCAGTTCATAGTTATTGGCGTTCTCTTGTTTTTCGAAAAATCGTCATAACTCCCTTATTTTAAGGAATATTTAAAAAATAAAGAAACTTTCAGCATATTTGCTTTCGGTTCTCTAAAACACTTGTATTTACAATTATTTTCTATTTTATCAAATAACAAAATGGCGACCAATCAAAAATTTCAAAACAAGATATTTTGAAAACCACCCCTTCGATTTTCGAAAATAAAACATTTTTAATATCCATAAACTTTCTATTACAATATTTGTCTGAAACATTTTTTTCTATCTGTCCAAAAAAAAAGTTTTTATTTACTTACTTGGCTTGCATAAGTATTAACAAACTAAAAAAAAACATTTAAAACGAAGTAGCTTCTGAAAACAATGAAATGTATGGGCTGGAATCATAGGGGAGTACGTTATTGGACCCTACATTCTCCCAAAGCGATTGAATGGTGAAAATTATTTTATTTTCTTGGATACTGTGCTGCCGGAACTACTTGAAGAGTTGCCACTAAACATAAGACGGAGACTTTGGTTTCAGCATGATGGGGTACCGGCTCACACAACGCGAGAAGTCACCGCATTGTTAAATAGAAAATACGCGAATAAGTGGATTGGGAGGAGAGGTTTAGTTGCGTGGCCAGCCCGGAGCCCCGACCTAACTCCAATAGATTTCTTTTTTTTTGGGGTCAGATGAAGACCTCTGTTTACGAGACACCGGTGAACACAGAGTTAGAACTAGTGCTTGCGAAGGTCTCCACCAACATCAAAGCACGCTGCCGGGCTTGCGTTGCTGTGAATGGTGGCCACTTTGAAAATCATATTTAGTCCCAGCCTTGTTGTTTCATTGTTTATTGTTTTCTTTTTCTTGTTTGTTTCTTGTTTTTCTTGTTTAATGGCAGCAAGCCTAATTTGTTTTAAATGATTGTTGCAGTTTGTTAAAATTTATCTTGCAATTCAATTTGAACAAAAACTTTTTTTGGACAGATAGAAAAAAATGTTCAGACAAATATTGTAATAGAAAGTTTATGGATTTTAAAAATGTTTTATTTTCGAAAATCGATGGGGTGGTTTTCAAAATATCTTGTTTTGAAATTTTTGATTGGTCGCCATTTTGTTATTTGATGAAATAGAAAATAATTGTAAATACAAGTGTTTTAGAGAACCGAAAGCAAATACTGAAAGTTTTTGTATTTTTTAAATATTCCTTAAAATAAGGGAGTTATGACGATTTTTTCAAAAACAAGAGAACGCCAATAACTATGAACTGGTCTCCAAATAAAAAATTTGAGCTAAGAAAAGTTGTTTGTTTTAATGAGTTCTATCTACCATTTTCGGGTGTAACGACTTAGTATTAACACCCTGTATATGTGTGTGTATTAAAATGTACCATCAGGAAAAGAAACAACTTATAATTTAATAAATGAGGTTTTATAATTTGTTTTTTGAAAATGTTAACAGGCCCAACTAATATGAGTTTGGGCTCTTACACTGCAGTTTTTAAATACTCACACATGCCGTTCACAACGAGGAAGATAAATTAGTAAATTAAGACAAAAAGCCTGAATTTTTTGTGTAACCACCACCAGCATTTCCTGAAGAATATAGGTGACAGCATCAGCTTTTTACTACCTTTCGTAAAACAAAAGAATTGATTTCTCTTTCCTTCAAATCTAAAATAAGATACAATCTAAGAAAAAAAAACCTCGAATCCCACTTCAAAATCTCTTTCACATCTCTTCAATCAATGCTACGAAACCCGAGATTTTTTTGTAGTTTTCATCAACCATCTGCCATTAACATCTATAACTGTGAAAGCTCCGAAAGATATTTTGATTACGAATGTAAGCTTCGAGTTTTATAAAAGAAAAGCTCCAACTAACCAAATAATCGATTGACGGGAAAATAAGTATTTGTGTTTATTGCCCCTTATTCTTTAGTTTCAAGTTTCGCCACGCCTGCACAAAAGCGCTGTGTTACATAATAAATACTTGAATCCATGATCGGGAAAGAAAATATGACGAATATATTTTTATTTATTGGTTTCATTAGTGTTAAAAGCAAACATATTTGTCTCAGAGAAAAAAATGAGGTAATTATATTTGTTATCCAATTTTTATGCTTTTATGTGAAATTGGAATATTATAATATTAAAGAGGATGCTACATAACATGAAATATTTTATTAATAAAGTTTTTTATGCACAATTTAATGAAATTGTAAATAATAAAATAAAATAAATATATCATCACGGCGTATTACCCTTTGCTGGGTGTGCAAATCTGCTTTGTACACAGATGTCGGCAATGATGATGACATATTTGTACCGTGCGGGCGTTTACCAGGCGTCACCTCACGGGCACTCATTGCTGGCGTGGAGAGTGTACCACAGGGGTCAATTTTGTGCCATTTAAAATTCGAAATATTTGGCGTCGGTCGGGATCGAACTCGGTTCCCTAGATTCGCGCCAGACACTCAGACACGCGGCCACGAGATCCCATAAATTTAAATTGAAAATAATAAATATAGATAAATGTGATGAAATCAAATTTTAAGGTTAGAATTAAATTGACAGTCTATGTGACAAGCTCAAACTCCTGAAACTATTCGTTTATTTATGTTAGGTTATTATTATTTTTTAAATATCAGTTATTCTTTATTTATTTATTTTTTTATATCTATTAATTTTTAATGGCGTCTCGTGGCCGAGTGCCTGAGTGTCTGGTCGCGAATCTGGGGAACCGGGTTCGATCCCGACCGACGCCAAATGTTTCGAATTTTAAATTGCACAAAAATGACCCCTATGGTGCACTCTCCACGCCAGCAATGAGTACCCGTGAGGTGACGCCTGGTAAACGCCCGCACGGTACAAATATGTCATCATCATTACCGATATCTGCGTACAAAGCAGATTGGCACACCCAGCAATGGGTAATATGCAATGATGATATATTTATTTATTTATTTTTCTTTATTAATTTCAGATTGTTAGTAATAGCTATGTACGTCAGGCCGGTAGCTAAGCATTTACGGGCAAGCTAGTAAATATCACTAAAGGGGGTTTACATGGTCAGTTCAATTTCAGTTTCAGAGATCCACTGTCATTTCAGTTAAAAAAGTGGCATATTCTGACGTCACATTTGTTAATTTCTCGTGTACGCTCGTTTATGTACAGTCGTCTTATTGCATTAGCATTAAATTTACCACTTCAGAAATCAAGGAAGAAAATAAGGAAATGGAGCAGAGACTGGTACCTAGTGATGTGCTATTTGAAAGTTTCATATTGAAAGTTTCAATTGAAAATTTTAAAAAATGAAAGTTTCAAACCGAAAGTTTCATAAACTACACTGCGCATGCGCCGTCCATATAGCTATTAGATAAATTACAGCTAACTCGTCCACCATTTTGGAGCCACTTAACTCATTCAATATCATCGTTACTGTATTATTAATCATATAAATTATCCATAATAACGGGTTGTTTTGCTCCAAATTGTACAAATCGTTTGAGAAATGGTTTTAATTTTTACATGTACTCATGCATTACATATATTTTTTTCTAACCTCAAAAATCTTAACGAACCGTATTTTTTCTTGTTTTATTATTTTAAATAAATATAATATGGCAAATATGGTAGTTACATTTAATTATGAAAAATAGTTACTACATAAACTTGTAATAAATGCACTTTGATATCATAATTTACTGCTTTCATTTTGGCACCAATATGGCGGACGAGTCAGCTATGTATTATCTAGTAGCTGTAGCCGCCCAACTCTCTGCAATAGAATTGCTTAGATGATGCATGCGCGTGCACTTATCTACGTGCAAGTTACGTTTGGTTAATCTATATGCTGGAACTTGTATAATTTTCGAATATAAAATTCAGGATTCAGTACAGTTTAAGGTGAAAATTAAAGGTAGAATCTGGCGATATTTCAATGAAATAAATACAAAAAAACAATAAACTTTTTATTTTAAATAGGTTAATACTTATTTTTTTAAATGTTTGTATTACATTTTGAATAATAATTTTTTATTTAATTTTGAAGCTTTTGTTTTTCTTATTTATTTTCAAATTATTTAATTTGAGATCCAAATATTTCAAATTGAACTGACAAATGTTAAGTTTCTTGAAATTTAAATGAAACTTTGATTGAAAGTTTCACTGAAATTATTATATAAAACTTTCATTGAAATTCATAGTGAAATATTTAGTGAAACTTTCAATAAAATTTTCAGTGAAACTTTCAAAAATATAAGTTTCCAAAATTTGCACATCACTACTGGTACCTAAAATTGACTTTTTGAATTTTTGAAACAAAATATTCTAAGAAGCCTCTCTTTTTTGGCGATATGGTACTGGGATCACTCTTTTTCCATAAGCATGGACAGCTCCTATATAATTACAGATCCTATAAATTTATAGATTTTTATGATCGTCTACTAAATAAACTACTTCTTGAAATAAAAAGATTAACGTAAATAATCTCTTGTTTGCCAATGAAACGTTAAGAAAATATATACTTGCCCAATGACGATTTATCTTTTAGTTTAATGGCGCGAGTTGGACAGATGGTCAAGCGAATAGAAAGATACGAGACTGGACAACCTAGAATTAGAGTTAGTTCCAGTCCTGGTTAACTACGTCTAAAATGCATTGCCCACAATCAATATACTTTGCTTTGACTGCTGACCAATTGGATGGTAATATGTTCAACACTAAATTATATGGTTTACTCTGTTATCGGTTAATAAATCTAAATACTCGTATGATACTTTCCAAAAGTATTTCTGAAATTACAATTTTTTATAAATTTCCTACTACACATGAAAAATAACAGGGCCAAGCCGATAGATGAGGCGGCGAGGCGACCGCCTCTAGGGTACCTTGATAACCAGGGTATGGCCATGGCGTCCGCCATTACCGGGACATCTGTTATATGTGTTGTTCTTGCGCAAAGTATTATGTATTTTCGTGGCTATTTGTTTTATTTTAATGAAAAACACATTTAATTATGTATTTAAAGTGTAAGTAATATATTTTATCTTATTTACTTGTGTAGTTTGTTAAGATACCCACCACGATTACTGCCACTGAAAACAACTAAAAATTATCAATATTAAGCACAATCATTTAAATTTTTAAAAGGTAAGTTTAGAATATATAATTTTTATGTAATTAAGAACTAGTGATATTAAATTAGATGTGATAATAACAACACATATCATATATTCTACATAACCTATAAATGTAAGTCTTAATAATAATTGTATATATCTTAAATAAATTCATTTTTATTACCTTTTTAAATTCACAGTGTGATTATTTAATATTATTTTATAATATAATATCACATTTATTACAAATAAATAGGAAAATCAATTACCGACAATGGCGGCGATTTTGGCCCATGGCCATACCCTGGTTATAAAGGTACCCTAACCGCCTCAGGCGCCAAAACGACATACTAAAAATATACATTTTTAATAAACAGCTGAAAAATTTCTTAATATTTTAATACGCTTATAACATTTATAAAATTATATTAAATATAATTACAACCGATTCTTCGTTTACCACTGAGCATTCTAACATCGTTTGCCTTTTTTGTAGCGATAACATACAAAGCGAAGTACGAGAGAAAAAAATTGAAAAAGAATTTTTCAATTTTAAACAGTGTACCTATTAATTCTTTGGATGATTTAAATTTAAAACAATTTACAGTTAATGTTAAACAATGACGATGAAGCCGATATATCTGCAATTGATCTCAATGAGGAACTAATAAATATTTGTCTAATTTTATCAAATGTACTAAAAAAAGCACAAGAAAAATTTTATTTGTAAATATGATTTTCAATGTAGGTACGATTAAATTACCAAACGTTGTTATAGCTTTAAGAATACTTTTAATATTCCCGGTAACTAGCAGCAACAAAAAGTTGAACATAGTTTTTCGAAAGTGAAAATTATAAAGACTTATTTTCGAAAAAGAAACACAAGAACGACTAAATGATCTAGGCATATAATTTCCATAGAAGCAATAGATAACAAAACTATAATAATGTTATCAAGCTATCGGTGGTGAAAACAAATCGAATAATTATTTAATAAATGTTTTTTTCTATTTCGGTGTTCTTATGTTTCTATAAAAGCACTGTTTATC
Organism: Harpalus rubripes; assembly: GCA_963082715.1. NCBI lineage: Eukaryota > Metazoa > Arthropoda > Insecta > Coleoptera > Carabidae > Harpalus > Harpalus rubripes. The sequence continues at coordinate 89,344,769 of OY720448.1, forward strand.
ACTGAAAACACGACGTTTAGAAAATCTATAAACGTACTGTTTTTGGCGCCTTTCATGTTCTAGAGGTGGTACTGGTGGTAGTCATGCTTTCATAACTGACAGATAACCTTAAAATGGTAAATTGTTTGTATAGCTGTGTTAGTTAAGAAAGAATAAGAATCTGTGATGTTAAAATTTCAACTAAAAAATTATGAAACAAGAAACAGTGCGCTCAGGTTTACTTTGTCAAAATAATTAAAATGGTAAGTTTTATTTATTACAATTTAAATTTATGGTAATGCAATTTTGAATTTAATGTATTGTTATTCCAGGCAGGTTATGAAATGTATGATGCACGTTACTTGAAAATGTTAACACTGTCTACTCAATTTGTGGCGGCTACTAGCAAACAAATATGAAAAGTTGACGTTTTAATCCATGATTTGCAGTTCCACGTTGTGGCGAACTATCGAATATATGCCATATATGTTTTGTATTAAAAATTGTAAGAAAAGCTGTTGGCGTTATCTGTGCAACTGAGCAGTGAGTGGAAAGTAAAAATCTAGAGCAATAAATTGTTACTTAAAGTATTTCATTATTTAAAGAGTTTTATTTATATGTTGTTTTCTCAATAAAAAGGCTTGATGGTCCTCGTAACGTCCTTCAATCCCATATTCAAGTTTTATTTATGATAATAACCAACACGAACTACCGATATGTCAAATCAGGATGGTTCATTAATATACCTTGGAGTTCATTGTATGTATTGGTTTTCCTCTTTCATAATTGTATAATGCTTGATACAATGTTTTAATGTAAGCAATCAGACAAAATTACAAGATACACAAATTGTCAAAATGTGAAATTTCAATTTTTAGCGGGAAGCGCTACCAACATAACTGATAAAAAAATCACCAACTCATATTTTTGACAAGTCCTTTTTTAAAAATTCTAATTGTAAAATTACCTCAATAGAAAAAATAGTATAAAAAACATGTATCATAAGGCCTGTTGACGCACTCGTCCTTTGTAAAACTCGCCTGGCGGCTCGTTTTCCAAACTTGGACTCGTACGTTAACAGATTGCCTTATGATACTTGTGTTTTAATGTACTATTTTACTATGCAGTACTGTTTTAAACGTTTTGTTATTTTTTCTGCATTCTTGATGTTCAATGAGTTTTTATATTTAAATATTAAATATATTTTGAAATACATAAAAATTTCATGTTAATTAAGCTATAATTTTTCTCTTACACCCGTTGCCATATTAATTTGAATATGGTATTTCAAAATATTGGGATGGGGTACATGAAATTAATAAGTAGATGAGGTTTATTTATTTTTTGCTCAATACAATGTTCGTTCTTGCTTTTAGAGTTAATCAATAACAATATGAGTTTTTTAAAAAAATTAATAGGCGCCATTTTGAAACTTGCCTCAAGCGCCACAAGGCATCGGCCCGGCCCTGAAAAATAAATACAAATAAATAATAACAAAATATAAATAGCTGTGTTTTTTTTACGTATAAGGCAATTAAATTTTCTTGTAAAACAGTGGCGTTAACATTACAATAATTCGGATCAATTCGGATAAAGATATGACTGATGTTTACTAGTAATGAACAATGACAATTAAAATTTGAACGACGATCTGGTTTGATTTGTTTTAAAACTATAAAGGTGCATTCACAAATGAAAATTAGGTTTATGGTTTTTGTTTAGGTTTAAGTAAGTCATTCGTAAATGTAAGTTTAAATTACCTGAAAATTAGTTTTGATATGTACAGACATCTGTGCAAATGTTTCAAAAACAAGATTAAAATATCGGTAGAGCAGTACTCAACAAAACACCTGTGCGCCGTGAAACTGTCATTCGCTTGGCATTATTGATTATATTTCAGCAATTAAGTTATGACAGTCTCGATGTTCGTCTTGCATTTTTTTAAAAAGCGGAATCCACCAAATGGATACTAAATAAAGATGAGTGTATATATCTATATCATTTCAGACTCGTTCTCATTGGTGAAGTTTGTGACGTCAAACTAAATCATAAACCTAAAGTTTGGACCTTGCAATGTTTAGCTTTATGATTTGGATTTAGAGACCCTAAATTCTGAAGTGTGAATGGAGTCATTACATAATATGGGGCCAAAATATTTAAATCTAAACTATATAAACCATAAATCGAAACTTAATTTTCATTTGTGAATGCACCTTAATTCTTCCCATATCGCTAATAGTATATTTCCTATTTTTGCCCACAGGTAATTTTATAAATAACCTACGCTTTAAACAAACAAAACGCAGTTATTCAAATGTAACTGACAGATAAATGTCACTATCAAAGAAATAATCATTTCAAAATAATATTAGTAACGTTTTAAGAAGAAAAATGTAAATAGAACAATAGAAAAGGAATTCAATACAGTTTCCAGCATATGTAAATATGTAGGTATGTATAAATTAATAAAAATTAACGATTCACAAAAATGTTTAAGAGCTAATCCTCATTTTGGATTAGAGAATTCTATTCTATCCCGGTATTTAAAATTTAAACTTCATTTTATTATAGCTCCGGTGGCGCAACGGTTAGAGCAACGCCGCATGTCATGAGTGCCCTCTGGGTTCTGGGTTCAAATCCAACTAAGGCATGGATGTGGTGTGAATGTGAACCCACTCTGTAATTGGGATTTAATCCTGTTTAAAAAAAGGTAGTTACTTGGATTAGATTAGACTATATTTTAAGAAATAAACTGTCAAAATTAATCTTTTTAGTGACTCGGGCTGTAAATGGCGGGAGGTATTGTGTTGGCCACACCAGATTTTTTTCTTTGATATTATTAATTTGTTGAAAAACTAGATTTAAAATATTTTTTATCAAGTTTAACATAAAAAAATAGTGAAATTAATTGAAAAACGTAATAATACTCGTTCGACTTGAATCTGCACACATACGCAGTTTATCTACGATACATTTTGATCTTCTTAAGCTTATTTATAAAAAGAAAATTGATGTAAAAACTAGACCATCTTTCCATAAATACACTATTGTCTGTTAATCCATAACCTGTTAAATCAAAATCTCTTACATAATAATAAATAAGAAGTCTGATAAGTTTATTTATTAGTCCACATATACAACTTTAACCATGCCAACATATTCGCATTTACTTAGAAGATAGAATAGACAAACATTGTGACATGAATAATGCCATAACTTTACTCATAGTCAAATACAAATACTCTAGTTTTAGTTTCTAGCAATCCATTACACAATAAAGTAGGTCACAGTATTCTATATATATTAAGTTACAGTTTATAGCAAAAATTGGTTTTCAAATTGATCTATTCTGTTCTGTTTGTTCATGAAAAAGACGTAAAGTTTGGATAACAGTTCGATGTGTATTTACTTCCCACTCTTATTGTTTAACCTGCACTTGATGCAATGGAAGTTAAATTTTTTCAAAACATTTTTCTAAACGGTTCCAACTGTACACTAACTGTAAGTAACTTCAGCAAATTTTTGTAAAATATTTTTTCTTGATTTTTGCATTGTGTATAAAAAATGTATTCCAGATCCTGATGATGATTCATTTGGAATCGAAACGTAGGAAGGATAATTAAATGACTATTCAAAAATCATTAGAAACTGTTGCAAATTATATTGACAAAGGAGAAAATCCTGTGAGCATATTTTGCGATCTTTCAAAAGCCTTCGATTGTGTGAATCAGGCCAAATTATTGGACAAATTGTTTGCTTATGGCATTAGAGGCATACACTTAGAATGGATTAAATCTTTTCTAGACTATCGTAAACAGTAGCCCGTATTTATAAAAATGAAGCATTTACTTTGAAGTGATAGGTAGAAGTAAGAGGTAGCACTTTGAAGTATAAGGTAGAAGTAAAAGGTTTTGCTTTAATTCGTATTCATAATCTTTACCTTTTCCTTGCGAGGAAGTACTTCAGACAAATAAAGTAAAGGGTACTAAAGATTCGCAACGTTACAAGTTCAAACTAAAGTGTGTGTGATCAGCAAGAGCTATAGGTACAGTTTATTTTAATAGAATAGATGTATTGTATGTATGACTGATATTTGTACAGTGTATGTTTTGAAATTAAGATTTAAAATGTCTGACACCGAAAGTGAACAGGAGGGTAGTGAAGATGTCACTCATGACATGACATTCATCACTGAGAAAGTCCATGCACATCCAGAAATTCTGGAAAAGTCCCAAATTCCACCAATAAAAAATAAAATGACTGCGGCTTTAACTAAAATTGTTGAAGAATATATGAAGGTCTTTGGTAAAGACATGGAAATTAAAGCTTTTATGAAAAAAGTGAATAATATGAAAACACGACTGAAAATTAAAACAGACACAAATAAAACAGGAAACAAACATATACGCCTCCTGTCGTGGGAGAAAATAATGTTGGAGGCCATGAATGCGGACATCAATCCTGTATTGAGTCATCCCAGATGAGAAATCATTCATGTTCAACATAATTACTCTACATTACTGGCTCATATTTTTGTGTACAAACGAGGTGTATGCCTCGGTTTATAAAATTTCCTTGCACGTAAATGCACCACATCAGCTATAGCAAATGTACCACTGTAACCGCGCACAGCGAACACCCAAAATGAAAGTTTATCTCATAAAATCAGAACATACACGTCGTATGCGGACTAGAAAACTAATGAAAAAGTGAGATTTTTGTAATAAAAGTTGCATGTGGACTAGATACATTTTTTTGGAAGTAAATCCTTCAGTTTGTAAGCAAATGCTTCTTTTTATAAATACGAAAAAAATAAATCTTTTATTATGAAGCAAAACCTCTCGCCTCGAAGCAAAACCTTTCTCTTCACTTTTTTTATAAATATAACCAGAAGCAATTGCTTCACTTTTGGTAAACAAAAGGTAATGCTTCTTTTTATAAATACGCCCTAGTATGTCTCAGTTAAAAACTACGAGGGCAGCGTGAGATATCACCTATATTATTTACGCTATATGTAAATGACCTGCCATTAGTTTTTGGGGATGAATGTCATATTACGTTGTATGCCGATGATACATTTATAATTATATCAGATGTCAATCAATACTTGTGGCAGCAAAAATGCGAATATATATTAAATAGTCTGTCAAACTTGGTTTGTTGTAACGAGCTATATTTTAATCTAAATAAAACTCATTACATAAGATTCCATTTTCCACAGTGCAGAAAAGAATTAGATCTAAATCTCTCAATAAATGGACATGTAATTGAAAAATCAAAGAACAAAAATTTCCTCTGCTACAATTTCAGTGAAACTCTAGATGGGAAATATCATTTAGAAAAACTATCATCAAAATTAAGTTCCATATGCTACCACTTCTGACATCTGAAAGATTTTATAACAAAAGAACAGCTCGTAATATTGTACTATGCACAAGTAGAGTCCAGATTAAGATATGGCATCTGTTTTTGGGGTGCCTCATCCTCGGCATATGATGTATTCATCATCCAGAAACGGGTAGTCCGAACGATAGCGGGCATCTCTCGCAGATATTCGTTGAGACAATTTGTTAAAAACTTAAATATACTTACTCTAACTTCTTTGTATATTTTTGAAGTTTGCCTATTCGTATATAACAATAAAAACGAATTTAAAACGAATGCAGACGTACATTCTTTTAACACTAGACAAAAAGATTTATTTTATATACCTACAGTGAAGCATAGTTCTTTGAAAAATACACCACAAATACAAGGTATAAATATATTTAATAAGTTGCCAAAAAATAAGAGAAGAGAAAAGCAAAAGTAAATTTAAAACTTTATTTAAAAGCTTTCTTTTGGATAAAACGTATTACTCGTTAAATGAATATCTGAGCAGTTCATAATGAAGTTTTCTTTTTATATTTTTTATTATTATTATTATTATTATTATTATATTATCATTATTATTGTTTTTTTAAAAGAAGTATGTACGAATGACGTAATCTATACATATGTATATATGTGGATGGAATAAAATTATTATTATTATTTAATAAACACTGTTTACCAAGACTGTATCTCGATTTATTTCTCATCATACATCAACAAACAAGTAACCAATAAATTTAAAAAATTTAATGCATTTTTATTGTTCTGAAGTGTTCTCATATAAACCAGAGGTCATCAGTGAGCCATTCGGAGGTGTATTTATTTGAAACAGTGTAATTTTAAAACAGCAATAAAATTTTACGAATTTAAACATTGTACACTTCAATATTTTCTACCTAGAACTGTAACAAAAGAAATTTGTAGTTTGTGGTAACAAAAAGCATTACTGGAGTTATAGGTTTGTATGTACTGATCTAACATTGTAAATTGTAACTATAACATTTTATTTACCTTCTGTAATTTCACACAAAGCAAACACAACCTTCATAAACTTGTAGGTACCTTTATACACGTACATATCAAAGACACAATTACCCAAGTTATGTACTTGTTGCTTTGTTATTACAAGAATCAGTTCCGTCGGTTGCTCAATTATTGTCGCTTGCCGTTATGTCATTTGTGCTGCGACTTGATCGTTAGAGCATATACCAGAAAGACGAAATACGGAATATGTAGGTATGAAAGACGTAAAGACGATAAATTAAAAAAGTTCCGAGGGCAGTTTAAGTGTTATGTTGAATGGATCGAATATCTCAGGGAATGAGTTCAATCATTCGCTTCCTACAACAATCCTGAAATTCTTGAATACTACATTCTCCACTATCCATAAGTCAGTTCAAATTACAGTTGCTATAGCTATACTAATGATTCCAAAGTTTGAATATACTGGATGTCTTCTTTTTTTTGTGGATCATAGCAAATACAATACAGGGTGTTCATTTTAAGTGGTACACCAATGCTAGGGTTGCCAACAGGTCTCTTTTAAAGAGAACATGTTCTCTTTTTTAACGCAATTCTTTTGTTTTTTTATATATACTTAAAATGTTCTCTTTTTCAGTTTCATTAATTTTTTATTATTTTAAAATGTTTTAAACAAAATTTCGTTCCATACATTAAATTGGATTAATTTGAGTTAAACTTAACTTTAACTGCATTTTTTTAAAAAAACGAGAAATTAGTTAAATAAAAACACTTGGTGTAAGTTTCACAAAAATTTTAATTAAGACACTATCGATTTCGGTTTCTTAGACCATCATCAGAAGTATAATACAAGAATCTTACAGAATTACAGCTTATATATACTATCCCGTTAGGGTTACAAGAAACTTATGGTAGGGGGTAATTAGTGGTTCTTCCCAGCAAACATTCTAAAAACTCGGATTGAAACAAATCAACTTGATCATTTAAAATAGGTAAATTTGTTTTCAAAGCTTTTTGAATTTCATACGCTTCAAAATATTCATTTTTTGTCCTTTATCTAAAATATGTGAAAAATTTAAATTGTCTATACTACAAGTGTGATTGGTTTCAATGAGGTGTTTCGCAATATTAGAATCAATTTTATTTAGCTTGTATGGTCCTCACGGTTTGAAAACCACTGGTTGAAAAAATTAAATTTTACGCTAATTAAAATAGTCTAGTAAAATAGAAATTGTTTGCTAATTTAACCGACCTCGTAGCTCTTATACTTCTCAAGAGAGCAATAGTGTCCCACTTAAAATAAACACCCTGTATATATATATATATATATATCATTACGGCATATTACCCTTGCTGGGTGTGCCAATCTACTTCGTACACAGATTTCGGTAATGATAATGAGATTTGTACCGTGCGGGCGTTTATCAGGCATCACCTCACGGGCACTCATTGCTGGCGTGAAGAGTGAACCACAGGGTTCTATCTTGTGCCATTTAAAATGCAAAATATTTGGTGTCGCGGCCACAAGATCCCATATTGCTATAAATTCTGCCCTATTCATTTTAGAACACAAGTGTAAATACAAAAAATCTGATGTGGACACCACACGACTTCCTTGTACGCAAGATTAACATAAGGTATAGACCCAATTATAAAATTGTACGTATTTGACGTAATTTGACAATAACATTATTTTTTTTATTTTTTTGTTATTTTCTGTTCTAATCCATAGCAAGCTTTATTACAAAAATCAAAAAGTATATAATTTTCAAATTTACATATCTCGCTTATACAAATGGCTAATTTAATAATATTTGATGTGCTAGACGCCGAATTTAATTAGTTAAAATTTATTACTTTTATTTTGCCTCTCTTTCGCAAACGAAACGCATGTAAACAATAATTTGGACTTGTTAGATACAGTTATTAATTCTGAACATTTTTTGTATTTACACTTTGTTCTAAAATTAACAGGGCAGAATTTTCAGCAATATGAAAATTTTACGAATGTATTTCCTATGGTCCACACAAAATGTAGACACCCGGTAAAATTTTATCTCTTCTATTCCTAACATCAAAATCTAACTTTTCTCTGCATTTCTCTACCAGATTCGACCCTTTCAAGTGCCTTCTTAAACAACTGTTATCACTTGTGATGGCTCTTTGTTTCGATGCATGCTTTTTCTTCAGCTATCGGAGAGTCACATCCTAGCCAGCCGTATTCGTCATGTAAACATCTATACCTTTTCCTCCATACATTTTGTCCTCTCCTACGCTTTCTCATTCTTTTGTAAATAAAATTCCTTCCAACAAACACACGCACCCACAACATGTTATCTATCTCGGCAAACTATAACAACGTAATAATTTCCTATAGGTATTTCAAACAAATTGCTTATTTCCGTGTTTCGAAATATGTATTAGAGAAAATCTGTATCGTATATTATAATTACAATCTACATAGCATGTACCATATTTAGGATTAGTTATATTTCTATCATCCACAAATATTTTTTACCTCCCGCTACCCTTGGTAAGGGAGGTACAGGGATCGTGATAAAAATCTCATATCGAGATTTTCATAAATGAGCACGTTTTAAGGTCCCTAAAATCCAATTTTAACATTTTCACAATGATGTCTGTGTGTGTGTGGATCCTCCACATTAACTCAAATACTATTATTCAGAAAATTTTGAAACCTTTTATTTCGAACTTTCTCTATTATGGAAAGAGCCCATTAGATTTTGGTGTAAATCGGATAACAGGAAATGGCACTTTACTGGAAGCTCAAAATAGTTTTTCTTCGAAAAATACCTTTAAATGTTATTTTTTCGAGATTAACGTTATTATAAAAATTAAAGATTATTAAATTTTCTACAGATATGCATTAATGCTTTTTCTACATATATTATGGATAAAGTTATAAAATTATTTATAATTTAAATCCCAGAGCCTCCTCTTTAAACAACGCAGATATTCAAATGTATGTAACTGACAGATAAATGTCACTGTCAAAGAACTAATGACTGGTTTATGATGGATTTAATTTATAAATTTAGATTTACAAATTTAGATTTGAAATTTACGATTTATCTTGCTGGTTTAAAGTGAATTTAATGATATGAAATATGCCCAATCAACTTATAGTGGATCACGTGGTTTGACACAAATGGGGTGACAGTTATATGATATTTATCATTTTTATCATAATCAATCTGTATTGTTCTACAGATAATATTAATAATATATCCATATTTTCAGAATCCATTTGTCAAATCAGAATTAAAATATTTCAACTGTCACTTGAAACTGTCATTTTCTCCACCAAAAATCATTGTTTGAATTACTGTGAAATGATTGGACGCATTTACAAATTTACATTTAGAATATAAAATATGGTGATATTTTAAATGTAAATTCTAAATCATAAATTTCTTAAATTCATCATGAACCAGTAAAGGCAGATATGTACAATTTATATTTATAAATTTAAATTCGTAAATCTAAATTTGTAAATTAAATCCATCATAAACCAGCCATAATCGTTTCAAATTAATAATAGTAACGTTTTAAAAATAAAATAGTAAATAGAACCATAGTTATATGGAATATATAAGTATGTATATTTAAATTAATAAAAATTAAATAGCGGGAGGTTTGGTGTTGGCTACATCAGATTTTATTTATTTATTTGGAACCACTTTATGGGGCGGCCCGAATAAAATTCGACCTGACCCCTTTTAAGGTCCACCTAATGTACAGTGAAAAAACTAGTGTAAATTGATCCTGATGTTAATGACAGAATTTTTATTAATATTATAGCGCTGGGCAATTTGTCTGATCGGCATTCCTTCTTCCGCTTCCACTTCACAATATGGCTAATTTAAAGCTTTTTTTTACTTCGATTCGACAATTCTAAGTGACAAATGCCATAACTGTAAAGCCAAATTCAAGTAACTAAATTTTATAGTTTTTATATTTAAAGTTTACTTGATTTTTCGACTTATTTTTTCTGTCCACCACAGTATATAAATAAAAGAAAATTCATGTTTATATATATATATATATATATATATATATATATATATATATATATATATATATATATATATGTTGGCATTACTGTACAGAGTGGAGAGTGCGCTAGTGCGCAGGTCTATTACGAAACTTGAATGAATGAAAACTAATGTACGAGTTAGTTTGAAAAATATTCAGAAAAAGCTTGTACCTACTTTGAAACTGGGTTGAATTGAATCCTTAATTTATGAGTAAATTCTAATTTGAATTTAGAAACTATATTTTGCCAGAAAATGTGTAATGTAAAACTGGCTTTCTTTAGCAATGCACCACTGATGAAAACCAAAATTACTAAGCTCGTTTTATACTCGTATAAGTCATAAATGTATATAAGACGTTCTTATTCTCTTATTTTTCTTATTCTACATTAATGTACTGAATATGACAGTTTACTTCTCCTTAGGTACTTACTGTACAAAAATTCATAGACTATATGAAAGCCACAATTACCTTGTTAAGTACTTGTTGCTGAACCTACTATTAGCAAGAATCAGTTCCGCTTAGGGTTGTATTCTGCTGTCGTTGTTTGTGGTGTCCAAGGCACACATTGATCGCTACTCGCTAGGTCACACTGTGCAGGAATACTAGTGAAGGACCACGCTAAATTACACTTAAAAGCGAGTGCACCGGTCTGCTCAACTGTACATAACTTGATATATCGATTTTGTTTTCGTTCAACTCTGTAATTTTACACTTAACACCGAACTTTGATTATCTGGTTTAATTTGCTCGCTCTCGCTATGATACACTTAGGGCACTATGTGATATGATTAACTGGTTATTTATAGTTTAATTCAAACATATTTCTCCCAGCAAAATCAATTTTCCCTTGTCTGTAATTAGTTCTTCCTAACAGAAAGCTTTACTAAAGCTCAACATAATGTTTTTGTTATTAATTTTAGAAATTTATTATTTTCCACCTATTTAAGAAGCTTACAGAGCTACTGAATTATAAATTACGATTAGTAATTACAAATAGTAATCGGTTGGAGCGCCTTAAACCTACCGGTTTTAAATCTGAAAAGGCGTTTAGAATTAGCAATTAGTGAAAGTGGCATCTATTGAAAAATCGATTAAGCAATCTGAATAACTATATAAAAAAATATTTTTATTAGACAGTTGTAAATAGACGATGTGCACATTTAGAGCGTCGGCTACATTGTACATTGGCATTTTTACTTCTAGCTAAGTGAGGTATTGAATTCATGCTAATAATCGCATATCCAGATTTTAGTGAATAAGTATGTTTTAAGGTTCCTAGAATCCGATTATAACATTTTTACGACGATGTCCGTATGTGCGTGTGGATTCCTCAATCTAACAATAATGGGAAGAGATGATTAAGTTTTGGTAACAATTGGACAACCGAAAGTAGTAGTTACAAGAAAAAAATCATCTGAATATTATTTATCGAAAATTTATGTAAATACTTATATTAAAAAACGTTAAATTCTTTATTCGATAAATATAAGTTCATTATTATATCTAGATATAAAGAAATGCATATAAAATAATTTGATATAAAAATTCTCAGATCAAATTACTTCAAAGCAAGAAATTCAAAGGTTTGTAATTGACACATAAATGCCACTGTCAAAAATATTTGTATGCTACTGTCAAAAATATTTGTACATCGTTATGAAGATTATGAAAATAAATAAAAAGTCAAGCGAATAGAATATAAAAGAAATTTGCGAAAAAATGACGAATATAAAGAAAAAGAAAAGGAAAATCTTTTATCTCGCATAATTTTTTTAACAGTTGGAAACAAAAAAAAATCGCGTGGCACCAGCTCCGGACTATACGGAGTATGAGTTACCAATTGAACTCCTGAATCTTTCAAATTAGTTTGGGAGGATGCGTTGTCACGATGGACTAAGATGTTACGCAAACCGGTTCTTTGGGACCTGTTTGTAATTTTGCAAACATCTGTGGTAAAGCCACTTCGCAGTACCATTCAGAATTAACAGTTCTGTGATCTTCAAGTGGAATAACAGCAACAAGGCCACTTCGGCGAAAAAAAACAGCAATCATTTTCTTATTCACGCTTCTGCCACGAATTACTTTTGTGGGCAAGTTTTCATCTTCGTATACCCAAACACTAGACTGCTGTTTAGTTTCAGGATCCTAACTGTATACCCAACATTCGTCCTGTTACAATGTATGTCACTTGCTTGGAAGCTCCTTCGTCATATTTGTTCCTTATAAAATGTAGTTAATTTTGTAAGTTAAGTAGATTTGCATTTTTAATTCAGTTAAAATGAGCATTCCGCAAACTGCCTTTAGAGCATTGATTTTCTATGACTATAAAAGACAGTCAGGATACCAGCAAAGCCATGAAACTTTGATAGCAGCTTTTGGCGATGCTGCCCCTTCATTATCCGCGGTTAGTCATTGGTTCCGCGAATTTCGACGAGAGCTGTTAGAAGACGAAGCAAGACCTGCGGATGCTGTCTATTCAGAAAATGTTGATCGTATGGCAAGCTTGATTCAGTCCAATCGAAATATTACTCATAGGGAGATTCGGGAGGAAGTGAAGATTGGATACATTGTAACAGGTGATGAATCTTGGGTATACAGTTACGACTCTGAAACTGAACAGCAGGGTACTGTTTGGGTATTCGAATATGAAGACTTGCTCACAAAAGTAATTCGTGGTAGAAGCGTCAATAAGAAAATAATTTCTGTTTATTCTGCTGAAGTGGTCCTGTTACTTATTCCACTTGAAGATCGCAGAACTGTTAATTCTAAATGGTACTGCGAAGTAGCTTTACCACAGATGTTTACAAAATTACAAACAGGTTGCCAAAAGACCGGTTTGCGTAACATCTTAGTCCATCATGACAACGCATCCTCCCACACTGCTGCCAGAACATTGGATTTTTTGAAAGATTCGGGAGTTCAATTGGTAACTCATCCTCCGTATAGCCCAGATCTGGCGCCGTGCGATTTTTTTTCCAACTATTTGAAAAATTATGCGAGCTAAAAGATTTTCCAGCGCAGATGCAGCAGTTACAGAATTTCAAAGAATTTTTGAGAACCTTTGAGAAAATGAATTTTCTGAATGTTTTAAAAAGTGTTTTCACAGAATGCACAAGTGTATTAGTCTGAATGGAGAATATTTTGAAAAACAATAAAGATTTTTTGTTTAAAATGCAACGGTCTTTCAATAACTAACAATTTTCAGCACAAACCTCCTAATTTGGGTTATTATAATATGTGTGACAAACATGAATAAAATGTTTTAAAAAAATTTAAATATCCCAAATTAATAGGAAACATCCGACTAAATTTAAAGTAGATAATTACTTGTTTAAGAGTATGATGCACCCCCATGAAAATATGCGAAAAAGTGGTATAGAAATCCGGTCATATCTTTGCAATCACTAAACTTTTGATAAACAAATAAATTGTAGTTTATAAAACTAAAACAATAATCAATCTACGTATGATTGGTACTATTTTTTTACTTTTTGTTTTTATTAATTAGCAATTAATTAGTAAACTTGGTGAAATTCGTCATTTTTCGATGCAAAATTTATGAATAATAGAAGCAATTTTTCAAAAAAATATTTCCAATTAGTCCTAGATTGATCTTTAATTAACCCAAATTATGTCTTATTTTTGGTTTTCATAATGTGATTATTATAATATGAACGGATTCCCGAGACACTAATTCGCTAACTGATTCTGTTAAAATGAATCATACAGTGCTGCCCTCTACACCTTACTGTTCAAATCTTCGAAATTAAGGAAAGATACGAATTTCGGAAAGTTCGTTTTCGTAGACAAGGATAGGCATATACTGATGGATTTACAGTATTTACACAAACCAACATCCCTTGAATATGGGTGACCTAGGTAGTCCCAGGCCTTAAAAATTCCACTTTCCCTAATTTTTCCAAGAATTAGTAACGATAGCAGTCATTCAAGAAAGATTGTGCTTCAAAAAGAAAATATTGAAAATTTCACTCCTCTTGCCTAGGTGAACATAAAAACTGTGCTGATTATTTTTGCACAAGACGGGATACTGATGATGATGAAAGTGGAATATTTCTATAAAGATGATTTGTTTTGACAACAAATGGAGCTAAAATTAAAAATTTTTATATGGAACATTTATTAGCTTAACCCGTTTCACATTTTTTAAAAGTATTTCAAATGAAAGTTTATAATACAATGATAATAATTTATTGTTATTTTTGAAAATAAATAAAAATATTGGCGCCAGAAATAGTCGTCAAAAACAAATCGCCACTTCTGTGTTGTCAAAGAACATATAGCACGTCATGCATTGCCAATATAATATAAAACGTAGGCGATAGTGTCACATGTCTAGTTGTATGAACTTTAACATCACATTCCGTGTCAGATCAAGTGACTTTTTCGAAATATTACACAAATTTTAATTGGGCGCGAGCAGACACGTGACTCGGAACAACTTTGATGTGCTTGGACTCAGTTGATTTGTATACGCTTGTTACTTTGACAAGACCAATGTTTTGACTTATTTTAATTTTGAACTGTTAAGAAGTTATTTTTAATTTTATGTTTTACTGCCTAAAAATTGTACAATAACATTTTAGCAGTTCAAAATCAAAATAAGTTAAAAAATTGGTCTTGTCAAAGTGACACGCGCACACAACTCTGCTGATTCCAAGCATCTCATAGTCGTTAGCGCCCTATATTTAATTGCCATATATATATATATATATATATATATATATATATATATATATATATATATATATATATATATATATATATATATATATATATATCGTGATATTTTCAAATTCGAAGCTATGTAAGAAACAGTATTTAGAAAATTTAGCGATTAGAAGGCTTATAAAAATTCTTGCAATAGTCCTATTGTGGATTCGAGGTTGCAAAATAAAAAATAATTAATTATAAATTTTAATTCTTTCTTTGTTGGAAATACCATCCTTTCTTTCTCGTATTTCATACTCAACATTTTTGTAAATAAGAATCATGTATTCATTGGCAATTTTTTTATTCTCTAAATATTATTTATTTTAGATATTTAATAAAACAAAATTATTTAGATATTTATAAATTATTTTAGATACCTATATAATTAAACTAAAAAAACTAAAATTTATTAATACCTAATTAAAAAACAACTTATATGTATAAACAAATGAAAAAATAAGTTATACGAGTACATAATTATAGAAAAACTATTTCTAGAAGCAGTGAAATGCGATTCAGTTGTAGTGTTTTAACGAAAATTTCCGAAAAGTGTCGAACTAGTACACGCTCGTTGTAGTGGCGTACTTTTATTGCCCAAGAGCCCCAACTCCTCTTTACCCGACCCCGCGTAGCACCACTAGCAGTAAGGGTGCATCATACTCTTAAGAGCCTGCAGCAGGAAAACGATGCGTTTGTGGATATGAGTATATTAGTAAAAGTTAGTCTATTTTGCATCCTCTACATACCTTATAAATTTGTAACACGTATTCATTAACACCATGTGTAGCGTTATCCCGTAAATGAATTCATTGTTACCCCTTCTCCACGCTATATCTCAAAAAGGGTTAAATTTATGGAAAAATTTTATATATGTAACTAATCTTGGAGATAATAATGTTTTCTAAAACTTTCATAATACCCTATATTGACGTACGATGCTTAGGCGGCGAGTTATTCGCGAAAAACAAATTTTGGTGATCTTTCACATGGAATATCTCGAATTGCCATGATGATATTTTTAGGATTTTGTCATATAAACTATTATTCACGAAAGATGACTATTCAAGGTCATTTGTGAGCCGTCTGATATAATATTACTTGCAGATAACTTCATTACATTTCGTTTGCATAGGCGTGCAACATGAAATATTTATGGACACATTTTAACTGAAAAAATAAGAGTAATTCATTTAAAAATTATAATTCTTTTTAAAAAATACCTTTCTGAAAGATTTATGTTCTTCACTTATGTTTTTGCAAAATACAAAAACATAGACTTAATTTATAAACCAAGGAATAATAATTTGATTTAAACGTCAACGCCACTGGGTAAATGTTAGCACAGAGGGCAGTGTAGTAGATAATTAGGTATCTGTAATTCTACGACATATGTCATTATTATTTATAGTGTGTTAGAAAATAATGCCACTATTTACGTATATCTGTCACACCACATAAATTAAATAGACATAGGTCAAATAATCTTTCTCTTTTTAATACAAAATGTTGCTAAGCTACTGCTATAAAGTGATGTTTTCTTTCTTCGAACAAATGACCTTGAATAGTCATTTTTCGTGAATAATAGTATATACAAAAATTCTGCTTGCCCGGAATTTTTCCAACCTGAATTCTTACCCTGGCTGGACTAAAAGAATTTTCTAGAAATTTCCAACCATTTGTGTAGATTTTATAATTTGTAGAAAATGTACACCGGCCAAATTATTATGAGTTTGGGCTCGTATTATATAGAATATAAATTTAACAATTAAAAAAATTAGAACAGTGAATTTTTCTTCAGTAGTAAAATTTCAATATGTATGTGAAATATGTAAATTCCATATGCAAATGGTTCTAAAACATACTAAAGTTATGTATTCACATACATTAATTTTTCTACATTTGCAGTACATTTGCTTATTGCTTCATTTAAATATCCATAAAAAGAAAATATACAGTACCTGGCTAATTGAAATAAATGCTTTTCTAAAAATAACATTTTTCTCATTTCCATTTTATTTCCTCACATGATTCACGTGGTCTATTTATGTTAAATCAATGATTAAAAATGTCTTTGGTTCATTAATTAGTTTTAAGGATATAAATTAAAGGTTATCTAGTTGGTGGTTAGTTGTGGTAATGAGGAAAAGTCAGAAGTCACCTAAATATAATCCGTTGTTCCTGTGCCTGTGTGGAAGATTGATTGTCGCATTCCACAGGTTAGCCGACCTCAGGGTTCACAATCGACCAGCGTTGGGTGCAACACCCGCCGAGAATGCAAATCACTCTTCATGTGGTGGAAGGAAACCGCAGGAATGGATTAGGAAAATTCTCAATTTGGTTTACTGTATATATTTTTACCTTCCGTGTCCCTTTAGGTAAGGAAGGTATTGTCTTTGGTCAATAATTTCGGTGGTGAGTTTTTAATGAATAAGCACGTTTTAAGGTCCCTAGAATACGATTTTACTATGTCTGTATGTGTGTGTGTGTGTGTGTGTGTGTGTGTGTGTGTGTGTGTGTGTGTGTATATGTATGTCTGTGTGTGTATGTGTGTGTGTAACAAAATTTTCGTCTACGATAACTCTAAAACTACAATTCCAAAAATTATAATTCTTTCGTATTCCTCTTCGTTGCATCCATATGAAGAGCTGATTAGATTTTGGTTATAAGTGGTCAACCGGAAGTACCCTCAATTGCGGATTTTAACAGTTTTTCTTGAAAAAACTATGTTAAATATAATTTTTTCACATTTGATGTTATTATAAATGTTAAAGAATAATTTATTCTCTATACGATTTGACTGCATTTTATACTTAATATTAAATGGATATAGAGTTAAAAAATTATAAAGAAATTAAATTTCATAAAGTAGGCATAGCTATGGAAACAGCTACTATATTAAGAAAATTCTGATTGAAAGATGTCAGTGTCAAGTGAAATTGACATAGTGTGTTTCTCTTATAATTTTACTGGAAATATAGGATCTTTTGTTTGTATAAAATACATACAACTGCTTTAAGGTAATGTACAAGAAATAATAATAATAAATCTTTTATTTCTGCAGATACATTACACTGTATATAGAAAACGTCACAGAATAATAATTTTTTGTATGAAATTTGCATAAAATATATGCAACTGCCGGAAGGTAATGTACAAGAAATAGAATATTTAATTTAGCAAGGAACTTTCCTTATGAAATTTGTACAAAGTACATAGAACTGACTGAAGGTAATGTGCTGGCCACATCAGATATTTTTTTAAGAATTCAGTACAATTCACAATAACTCTCGTCATTGCAGTGGGGTATGTGACCATATTCAAATTTAAATATGTATACCGGGTGTCTACAATGTTAATTTTTTCATTTTGCTGTATTTGGCTACCTATTAATTTTAGACAAAAATATTTCAAATAAACGTTTAAACAATAAAATTCTATACTGATATCACTAATCAGATTTTATTTTGCATGTTTCGTATCATGTAAAACCGAATTTAAAATTTTATAAATTTTACTCAGCCGTGGAAGTGACAGAAAATAAATAAAAATCTTCTGCATAATCATGTCTCATTTTTTAGGTTCCATATTAAAAATGTATTACATTGAAATTGTAAATTTGTAGTTATCGTTAGGTATGTAAAAATTCTTCTTCTTGATCCTCAGAATTGACTATCCAAACGTTAAGTTACGTTGGTTTGGCGAACAACACAGGAATAAGCAATTTTAACTGCATTTAATACCTACTTTATAACAAAGAACTATGTTTTACGATACATCTAAATTGTGCTCTCGGTATACCATTCAAAGATTCAGTTGTGAATCTTTCTCGAATTATATTAATTAAATATTTCTACTGACATCAAGCTGTGATATACAGACATACATTTTCTTTATATTCAATATCCTGAAATTTTCTTTTTCTACTTTCCTTTTCTTTTTCTTTATATTCGTCATTTTTCGCAATTTCCTTTTATATTCTTTTTTACGTATATTCTTTTGCGTTGTTGACTTTTTTTTATTTTCATAATCTTCATAATAATGTACAACTATTTTTGACAGAGGCATACAAATATTTTTGACAGTGACATTTATGTGTCAATTACAAACATTTGAATTTCTTGCCTTGTAGTAGTTTGATCTGAGATTTTTTACATCAAATTATTTTATATGCATTTCTTTATCTCTAAATCTATAGAAGATATAATAATGAATTTATATTTATCGAATAAAGAATTTAACGTTCTTTAATATAAGTATTTACATAAATTTTCGATAAATAATATTTAGATGATTTTTTTCTTGTAACTACTACTTCCGGTTGTCCAATTGTTACCAAAACTGACTGGTCTCTTCCCATTATTGCTAGATTGAGGAATCCGTAGTTAAAAATGTCTTAAGTCTTATAGTATTTGAAATATAGTGAATCCAACATCCACACACACATACGGACATCATCGTAAAAATGTTATAATCGGATTCTAGGGACCTTAAAACGTGCTTATTCATTAAAATCTGGATATGCGATTTTTAGCATGAATACAATAATACTCCGTTATACAGTTGTATATTGTATTAAATATCACCTAGATATTTTTTATCATCATCCATGGTAATTTTCTTTCGTTTTCTATTACATTTTCATTAATTAGAAGTGCAACATATTCAAATTCTGTTATTATTTTATTGTATAAACGTATGTTAAAATTTTAAAGGCATCGATTTGAATGACTTTAAAATATGCAGTTTTAGCACCTAATTTTAATATACGAGTATATATAGTTACAGAATAGAAAATACATTTTAACAGCAAGTTTATTTTTAACACACTGTTTAAAATTAACAGTTTCCTTACAGAATACACCCCATTGAATCATATGACATTTAAAATTAACACAACCTAACAAAAATAAAAATTAACCAAATGAATGATAACGTTGAACACACCAGGTTGCCTACTTCACTATTAGTTTTTCTTCCAAGCGCCAGACGGCGATACGTGCAACATTGTCTCATTTGTTACAATGGTCGTCGGCCATCTATAAAGGGTAAATATGATCCGTGGTAGCAGTAGTGGGGGTAAAAATACCAGAGAAACCAGGATTATTTCATGGTCCGACTTTTTACCAACTTTTTTCAGGAACCGCGTTCCAAATAGAAACCGGTAAATAATTTCAGGACTTACGGAACACAAACAGTAAATCTGGTCGAACCGGTTGCGTTACGGAACATACCTTAGGTTAGATACTAAGTTGTTTTAAGGGCCGGTTGTATAATCATAGTTTAAACTATGTTTATTACAAATCCATGGTAACGCGCAAAAATCTTGTTGTACATCAACGGTTTAAGTCTCATTTCCACCGATTGTCTTAATGATTAAGAGCTATAATTAATATCTAAGCGCAATGCGCAAAAATGTTTATTATATGGCAACGTTTATTACCATTTCCAGCTATGCATAAGGCTTAATGCTTAAGAACTAAGAGCAATGCTTAAGGACAAAAGCTTGCAAACTCCAAGGTTTAAGGCGTAATGCCTAAGCGTAATTGTGAGATGGAAATACATATCTGTCATCTGTCTTTCTTTATTTGCTAATCTGAACTGTCAGCTGTCAGTCTATTTTATAATTATTAAGTTTCCTTAATTTTTAGATATTGATATAGATGCCAAAAATTATGTATATGACATGTTAAGAAAAGAAGAATTACTGATGCAATGACAGTCTGCTCGAGTTAAAAATAAAAAAGATAAAAAATGGAACATTTCTGTCGAATTAGTCACTAAACAAAGTAGCTGGAAATGGTATCCTAGTAAACTGTTATAATGCATTAAGCATTACGCACAAATCATTATGCATTAAAACATTCGGTGGAAATGAGGCTTTACAGTTTATACTTAGTTTAAACCGATGCACATTTGTTAAACGCTCGTGATCGAGCGTTTAAACTACAGGTAAACTTAGTTTAACTTTAAACTGTCGATTTACAACCGGCCCTACACTGAGAGAAGTAGAATTCTGATTCAAAAAGAATAACATTGATTCAAAATATTTTTCGTTTTGTATATGGCGAAAACAATCCCGTTTTCAGAAAGAAATTTAAAGTTTTAAACACCAAGTTTTAGTTGAAACCGTAAACTACTTCAACGAAAAGGGAAAATATTTTAATGTAAATAATTTATTTATTTGACTAAAAAGTATACAGTTTGGTTTGAAAATTAGTAAGTTCTTTGTCCAAAATACATCATATTTGAAATCAAATCTTTATTGAAACAAAGCGTTTTGTATTGAAATTTTTAATGTTCAATAAACACGAATTAAGTTTTCATATAAATGAAATATTTTTCATAGGAACAGTAATACTTTTAAATGAAAACTGTGTTCATTTTCATGTAAAACTCAAAACGCACATACTATTTTCAATGAAAACAATATTGTTTTGAAGAAAAACTTTTAATTTTTAATAAAATAGTAGGTATTTTCTCAGAAAAAAATATTTTTTTATATAAATTGCTTATATTTATTTATAGGATATATTTGAATTTGAACCATTGCACCAGTTGTGCTGGTTGAATTGTAATCACTTTCTGTTGGTGTTGTTATATCTGCAGATTCTAAGGAAAGTCTATCGTTGTCAAAGATTATTTTAATATCCTGCAACTAATTTGATTAAGTATATAAGTTCCGAAATAAAAACACTTACATACAAATATTTTGTACGTGTTCAAATTTCTTAAAAAATTTGCTATTGGGTCATTTTTTGGAATTATTTCCTAAACCATGTCATCACTCATTTCAAATAAACAATTTTCATCTATTTCATGTTCTGTACCAGTGAAAATTGGAGTTAGTTGTGAAAATGCCGACGAGGTTAGGAGCTCATTAACATCCATGTCGAAAAACACTACTAAAAGAACAAAAATGGTATTATTATCATTTAAAATTCAATAAATACTTTCATAAATTATTTGAATTTATATTTACCGATCAATTCTGCATACAACTATACACTTTTCAATAAAATTCGATTTGTTTACGAACATGTTGTGTTGCTGGTTGTATAGCGTGTATTGTGCATAGATGACGCAGTTCAAATGTGTTTGTACTGTTCATTCAAACTGAGACTATCTTCATGTAAAACGTTAAGTTTTGTATTGAATACGAAAAATTTTGTAAAAAGAATTTTAGGTTTTCACCGAAAACAGTTAGTTTTATTTTGAGTAAGACTAATTTTATAACAAGAAGTTTATATTTTCATTGAAAATGTTTGGTTTTACCTCAAATAAGAACAATGTTGTAAGCAGAAGTATTGGTTTTTATAGAAAACATTTAGTTTTGAATTGAGTAAGAAAAAATTTATAAGGATAAGTTTATATTTTGTACTAAACATGTTCACAAGTTCAACGAATGTTTATAAGTTTTAAATTAAAACTATTTTATTTTTGTAAAAAAATATACAGTTTTAATTCAATATTTAATTTTTTTTTTCAAATGAGCAAATTCAAATGAGAAAGGCATTTGATTCAAAGTGTTCTAGCGTATTTAACAAGAAGAAAATCTGCAAATAATTCAATAGTATTATTCTGATAGTTAAAACATCATTATTTATTTGTAATTTTGTGTCAATTCCATAGGCATCACTACAAATATTTATAAAATATCAAAATCAGTTTTACTGGTTACGAAACGTGTAAAATAAAATCCTATTAGTGATTTAGGTATAGAATTTTAGTATCTACAATCTTTACTTGTAACATTTTTATTATTACTAATTACAGAAAAATAAATATTCAAGTAGTATATCATAAAATATAAAAACTAACCACGTCTCATTATAATAATAACTAACGGAATCTGTCTACAAAGCAGATTGGCACACCCAGCAATGTGTGGTATGCCTTGATGATATATTTATTTATGAGGAAGGAAAACTTATTTATTTTCGGCCTACACCAATTTCGGCACCACATGTGTCTTCATCAGGAGCTACAGACTTATTATATAGAGACAAAATCAAGTTTTTAACTTAACGTGAATGACATTTGGTGAGCCTTTGAGGGACCATCTTAGATTTTGCAAATAAATCTTATGGGTTACTAGATAATGGCGGAAAAGTAAATTTTGTCGATTTTTACCTCTCGCTAAGAGAGGTATTAAATTCATGCTAAAAATCTCAGATTCAGATTTTAGTGAATAAGCACGTTTTAAGGTCCCTAGAATCCGATTATAACATTTTTACGATGATGTCCGGGTTTTTGTGTGTTTGTGTGTGTGTGTATGTGTGTGTGTGTGTGCGTGTGTACGTGCGTGTGTGCGTGTGTGGGTGTGTGCGTGTGTGCGTGTGAGCGTGTGTGCGTGTGTGCGTGTGTGCGTGTGTGCGTGTGTGCGTGTGTGCGTGTGCGTGTGTGCGTGTGTGCGTGTGTGCGTGTGTGCGTGTGTGCGTGTGTGTGTGTGTGTGTGTGTGTGTGTGTGTGTGTGTGTGTGTGTGTGTGTGTGTGTGTGTGTGTGTGTGTGTGTGTGTGTGTGTGTGTGTGTGTGTGTGGATGTTGGATCCACGATTTCTCAAATACTATAAGACTAAAGACATTTTTAACTACGGATTCCTCAATCTAACAATAGTGGGAAGAGTTGATTAAATTTTGGTAACAATTGGACAACCGGAAGTAGTGGTAGTAGTTAAAAAAAATCATCTAAATATTATTTATTGAAAATTTATGTAAATACTTATATTAAAGAACGTTAAATTCTTTATTCAATAAATATAAATGCATTATTATATCTTCTATAGATTTAGAAATAAAGAAATGCATATAAAAAAAATTTATGTAAAAAATCTTAGATCAAACTACTTCAAGGCAAGAAATTCAAATGTTTGTAATTGACACATAAATGTCACTGTCAAAAATATTTGAATGCCATTGTCAACAATATTTGTACATCATTATGAAGATTATGAAAATAAAAAGTCAACAACGCAAAAGAATATACGTAAAAAAGAATGTAAAAGGAATTTGCGAAAAAATGAATATAAAGAAAAAGAAAACGAAAGTAGAAACAGAAAATTTCAGGATATTGAATATAAAGAAAATGTATGTATTGTACACAATTTATATTAAAATATCCCATAGATTTTGCAAATATATGTGAGAATTATTTTGTAGTGAGACATGAGTATATGTATTTGTATGTAAAAATAATTTTTGTTTTATGCGTACATACAACCAGGTAAAATATCTGGCGAGGGGTTATGTGCTGGCCACATCAGATTTTTTCAGTTGAAATTACTTCTAAACTATAAATAATCGAGAAAAAAGTTTCAAATAAAAAGTTACGAAAATAATTTGTTATCGGTAAAATTTTGGTTTTTTATCAATGATGACCTGAATCAAATGCAAAAAGCATGGACCTATGGGCGTCACTTTTGAGAAATCCGGAATAGAACTATTTTTTTTGAAAATTTCTCGTATTATTAAGTGGAAATCTGACAAAGAAGTGTGGTCTTCTATATAAATATTCATTTGGGTAAGAAAGTAATCCTTATAAGAATTTCCCAGGCACCATTAAATACCTTTTGTGCAAAAACATAAAATTGAAGTATTAAAAGCTTTTGATCAACTTCTTCAATGGCCTCATCATAAATAATAAATAAATTTTGTGTACTTTTAGAGCAAAACTACAAGAATAAAAAGATAAAATTTTACAATTTTGTCAGAAATCAGACGGCCAGGGATATAAAAGTTTAAAAATTTTACAGTTTAGTAACTACATACTTCTATAGATCATTCACAATAGCGAGAGAAATTCCAACATTTCAAAACATAAAGACTGAAATGAAGCGTGACTATTTAGAAAAAAATGTCATTTTCACGGTATGGCAGTGAAAATAACGATTCAATTAATAAAATTATAACTGTTAAACGTTTGTATAATAAAACTGTACGTGTCTTGTCTTCTCGTGTCAATGTCAATCTTATTATCGTTGCACACTTGCTACTGAACATATTCATAGGGTACCTTTATAACCAGGGTATGGCCATGGGCTAAGATCGCCGCCATTGTCGGTAATTGATTTTCCTATTTATTTGTAATAAATGTGATATATTATAAAATAATATTAAATAATCACACTGTGAATTTAAAAAGGTAATAAAAATGAATTAATTTAAAGTATATACAATTATTATTAAGACATACATTTATAGGTTATGTAGAATATATGATACGTGTTGTTATTATCACATCTAATTTAATATCAATAGTTCTTAATTACATAATAATTATATATTCTAAACTTACCTTTTAAAAATTTAAATGATTGTGCTTAATATTGGTAATTTTTAGTTGTTTTCAGTGACAGTAATCGTGGTGGGTATCTTAACAAACTACACAAGTAAATAAGATAAAATATATTACTTACACTGTAAATACATATTAAAATGATAATTAAATGTGTTTTTCATTAAAATAAAACAAATAGCCACGAAAATACATAATACTTTGCGCAAGAACAACACATATAACAGATGTCCCGGTAATGGCGGACGAAACGTGAGCCACGCCATGGCCATACCCTGGTTATAAAGGTACCCTACATATTCATAGCTTCTACTGACATCTATTGGGTGATTTTATAATTATCAAAATTTTGCTAAATACAAATTCTTTATAAATTTAAGTAAAATTGCAAAAAAAATCTCACCGAATACCCCTCGATCATTGATAAATTTTATCACATTTTCCTCCAGCACGTTGCTTTTAGGTAACACCCCTCCGCCTTCGGCGTCGGGCGGTTACCAAGTGACACGCTTTCGGTATGTCATAAAATTATTTCGTCATTATAATGTCCTCTGGATATTATAGCTGAATATTTCATCATCGCCGATGGCACACCCAGTAATGGGTAATTAGCCGTGATGGTATATTTATTTATTTTATATATCTACTCGCCGTCCGTCCCTTGCCATGCGGTGTTGCCGCTTCTTCATAACTTAGAATTTTCAACAGTGCCCATATGAATTGGCAACAGTGTAGAAATTTACAGTTCATACTTATTTGCCGGCAAGTATAACAGATGTTTACTTCCACACAGCTCATTTTGGCATGAACGTCTACAGGACGCGCACGAACCCTTTTGTGTTTTAATTCCATGGCCGTCTGATTCCTGTGTCATAGTGTATCAATTTTGTGTTACCCATATTAAGCAGCAGAATAGTATATTAAAGAACGTGTTTTATAAGACATGTTTTTTTCGCACGCGTCAAAATTCTAATTGACAAGTGCGAAAGAAAGTCATAAAATGAGTTCTTTATACTATTTTTTATATTTTGCGCCTTCTACAATAACATTTACTTACTCAATTTGTGATTATATTTGTAACCATTTGTACATTTTCATGTAAATAATCTTCCATAAATAATAAAAAAAAATAATAATTTCGACATTATATTATTAAAATGAATTGTCAATTAACTAAAAATAAATTAGGTAAAAATGGGTTAAAGAAACGTCATCTAGTACTAACCGTCTAAAACAAAAAATTGCGTATCGAAATGTGCGTATCGTAATGACTTCATTATGAACGCAAAATATAAAAAAATAATTTTGTATACAATACATAATGTTTTATAAAAATTTTCAAGTTTGGACAGTTTTAAATGATTAATAGATATATACTACGTTTACACGCAGTTTTGAGAATGGTTTCAGTTTGCAGTCAAAATTACGCGAAACTGTTTACATGCAATTTTCAAAACATGTTTTCAGATTGATTTGAAAACAGTTTCGGCGCATGCGCATGTGATCGATGTAAGTAACAGATCCTCTTCACTCCAAATTCTTCGTTTTGCTATTATTCCAATTATTTTTTCTACTTTGTAGCACTACGCACTAAAACTACACAGCTGTCAGTTTATTTGTAGGTTAGTAACACCAAGTAATACAAGGCGACAGAAACGTCACGCCATATACGCATGCGCAATCTCGAAACTGAATTTTAAGTGTTTACATGAGTAGTTTTGAAACTAGTTTCCAAGTCAAACCCGTGAATTTTAGTTTTGGTTTGGGATAACTCAAAACCGTTTTGACAGTGTATACATGGCGTTTTCAAAACTTTGAAAACTGCATGTAAACTCAGTAATTATTTGAAACAACAAAAATCTACAAAATTAATCTTTCTTATTATCTAGGAGTCCTTGCTAGCCCATGAGAATTTTTGGAAAAACAAAAACATATGACTGTCTCCCAAAGGAGCATCAGATATAGTTACTTTACTTGTAAAAATAACAAGGAAAAAACCATACCAGCTAATAAAGCAAATAAAATCATTTCTTAGAGTTATAATGAAAGTAAATAGCTTTTGCTTGTTATTTAGAAACAAATTGAATCGAACAAGTTCAACGAATTTCTTTTAACAAACTACAGAATTTTTCTTAGAAACTCTATCAACTTTTATGAACTTTTAATGGTATTATTTTTATATTATTTTATTCCATTCATTTACTCGTAGTGTTGGTGTAGAATTTGCATACTATTTACAAGAGATTCTAACAAAGTTATAATATAAACACGATATATTTTACGAGCATTTTCCATTGTAAATAATTTTATGATACAAACAATCGGTATACTACAAATTACAAAATTATCATGATGAATAAATTAATATAGATATCATGATGAATAAATTAATATACAGGCTATTCAGCCAGTCAAAAGGTTTACGTCATCGTTTAAGAATTTTTGAAATTTTCTGTATGTTTTAAAATATATTTTATCTAACACCGACTCATAATATACTTGTTACTATGATTATTTGAAATAACTAATGTACAACATTAGGCACTCCGTGAGAGAATATTTTAGAAGTCACGGAGGAATTACTACAGATTTTTGGGTTTTTATGAAACTTTTTCAATTCCAGACCATATTCGTAATTATTAACATTCGGAGCATAATTTGTTGTTTAAAATCCAAAACTTTTCAAAATTTAACTTAAATTTGTAAATTATACTGAGTTATTTCATTCTTAAACTAAACTAGTACTGCATTTTACGATTATTATTAAGATCATATTTACCTAAGAATTAAAATCATTATAGGAAAGGGCCAATTAATTATAAAAATAACATTGACATTGACAAATATGTACAACGAAAATATCAACCCTTTATTTGAGATATTACCATATTCCTATTAGACTAGTACCTATTGGTGTATAGGTGTACGGATATTCCACACATTTTTTGTCCAAAATGAAATTCATACTAGAATTTCACGACACTTAACGTAAACAGAGTGAGCCATAAAGGTAACTTCACTAAACGCAGCGGGTAGCTTGTTAAATGGGCTTGATGGGTAACATGACAGGGTTGTAACAAAATATTTGAAATCCAGCACACGAAATATTTGTAGGGAATTTAATATTTCACTTGAATTTTAAGAAATACAGAACAAAGAATATGACATTACACCAAATTTTCACAAATTATAAATAAAAACAGGTATTTTAATTAGCGGGATTTTGAGAAAGTACCGCTCGGTTTCCCAAATTTTGCTAATCCTCCCCTAACGCATAGAATCGTAAATACCATGCTGTTTTGCGGTGTACCGCGTCATGACGAAGGCAGGTAGATTTGTAAATATCTTGAAACACACCATAACTATCTTTCTCTAAATGGGTTAGTAAGACAAAGATTAAGCTATTAAACATACGTATCGAAGATAGAATATAGAAACCATAAGTAAGACAGAGATAAATATACAATTACTTGTTATTTTGTGGTTCAGAAATCAATGACGTGAGAGTGAAGTAAGAAAAATCGGTGTATAAATAAATATATCATCACGACTTATTACCCATTGCTGATAATGATGAAATATTTGCATCGTGCGGGCGCTTATCAGGCGTCATCTCACGGGCATTCATTGCTTACGTGGAGAGTGCACCACAGGGGTCAATTTTGTGCCATTTAAAATTCGAAAAAAGTGATCGTAATCGATGTATATTTATGAAGGCAACCCGCAAATCATATTTCAATCCGTTTTACATGCTCTTGTAAACTTATTAACACATGACATCATTGTTTCTATAGTCCGTTCGTCGAATCGAGAGAAATTTGTACTAACCCGGTATCCGAACCAAGTCATTCTTATTTGTCATCATCGATCAATAAGAATGACTTGATTTGGATCCCGGATTATTTCCAATTTCTCTCGTTTTGGCGAACAGACTATATTGATATTATATTTATGACAAACCCTTTGACTGTCGGGATGCCCATACTAATGAATTTTACGAACACAGTTCGACACGTATTATCAGAATAAAATTGCTTCCAGCTGAAGCAAATTCATCTAAATTAGAAATTTCCTTAGTTTCATCCCTGTCTAAGTGGGGCAAAAACCTCAATCATCACCAGTTGGATACGCCCCTGCTAAAACGATATGATAGCCGTGATAAATTATCAGCCAGCTGCCAGTGGCGGAGATACAGAATTCTCGAGGGGCTAATGATTTATTGAGAATCTGATGCACGAACGAGATTTTACGATATTTTCAAGTTCGTCGACAGTTGAAATACATTCATTCTTGAGTAAGATTTATTTGAAATAATTACTGGGTAGCTGAGCTTTTAATATGTAAATCAGCTTAAAAATCGCCTCTACACTTACCGAATTGTCGGGTGAATAATGTACCTCCACCAGAACTAAATAGCGGGGTTTTGATTTTACTGTTAAGGGTTATAAATGATGTAACGAAATTCGTTTATTTTCGGAAGTAAGATAAGTGAATTATAAATTGAACATCACAATCTTGGATGATACCTTTCGCTTTTACTCAACAATAAATAAAAATGTACCGAAGTAATGACACTGAAACTCAATTTCGCTATCAGAAAAATTCACCAATTTATTTTAAAAATATGACTTGTTTCACTATAGGTGATTTAAAAAATAAGGTCAAATGACTATATTATTGTAACGTTTTTATTTATCTGGGTGAAGTATAAATATTAGACAATTATTATGAATTAAAATTAAGTGTTTATTAAACTATAATAAAAGTTACTATTACTAATATTAAACAATTATTAAAAACTAATTAAGACTAAAACTATAATTAACTAGATAACACTAACACTATTTATTTATCCAATTAACACTACTATTTATTTCCACGATATTACAAATTATTTATTTCACTACGCATTCCAATCTTAGACTGCCGGTCTGTTGCAAACTCTTGTAGACAGTTTACGCGATATTTATATCACTATATACTTATATGACGTTCAACTGTCCGCCTATCGAGCTTCACAGTGTCTATATACTCAACTGACTCAACAGCGTCTGTATATTCAACTGCTCGGACAGAAGTCACACCTTTCACCTCACTGTCTGTCTATTTATATAACTAACTTTCTCCTTCCACAGCCTCAGTATGCCACAATTCTTCAACACCACTGCCGAGTATTCACTTCCACTTGCCGTTACTGTACCCATATACCTATACTCAAAATTATTGACTCTGTCGGGTCTAGTAATAAAACTATAAATATCGCAATTATGATAAAGCGGCATATACCTTACTTTCTGCAGTATATAATCTGCTTCTTGGTTTTTAAACCTGGGAGCAGATTTAATTTTTGTATTTAATATTTCTCGCTATTTTAATCATCCCTTCTACAAATGTATAGTATAAAAGCACAGCTATCTTATATAATTTTATTTACTTATACATTGATCTTGGAGTAAGTTCAATATCCAGTGAATATCATGTGAATCATGACGGAAATTTCAAAACCACTGTACAACAAATTGTTTAGAACATTTTTGGGACTACAGTTTTCATTCCCATAAGAGATTATTTCTAACAAAAATAGAATTTATCTTAAAGGACTGTAAGGCTACTTTCCTCTGCATACCAGGTAGACGAAAGATTCAGTGTATGGATAAAGCGGCTCAAAAATATTGGTCGATGTGAAACAGTATTATACTGCAGAAAGTAAGGTATATTTATGGTTTTATTACTAGACCCAACAGAGTCAATAATTTTGAGTATAGCTTCCCAATACTCTTCAACACTACCGAGTATTCTCTTTAACAGCTATCCCGGTATACCAGTAACTTTCCGACTCGCCGTTACTGTTCTTGCACACTATAGCTTCCCAATACTCGTCAACACTACCGAGTATTTACATCCACAGCTATCCCAATATACCAGTAACTTCCCGAGTACCTACTCGATACCAACTGCATACGCTCACTACGATACTGCTGTGCTTCTCACTAACTCTTTACTCTCTAACACTCCATGTGTCTCTATGACTCTGTATGTCACTAACTGTGTCTCTCAAGCATAGGTACGTCCCTTATACACAGCTTCCATTATTTTCTAGAACAGCTCTAGAATATTCGAACACATAATAACAATGAACACAAAAGGTTCCTGCGACCGGAAGTAATTAAACATGTCGCGACCAGTCTGTTTAGATCGGCCGGCTACTAGCGCGATTACGTCACCGCTATAAATAGACATTAGTTTAAATTTCAAGTTAAGATGAACTTAAGTGAATTAAAAACTATTAATACAATTTGTTACATCATTATAATGTAGTTATGATATTCTGGTGTAGTACTCTACATGAAAACTAAATTTTAATGGTGGCATAATTAATAAATTCTAATTAGCGTGTCACTGCTACTTTAATAAATGGAATTTTCGTGTTATTAAAATAATAGATACAGATATTTTCAATTATCCAATTATGGATTTATCATACCCAACTATGTATGTATATTAATTGAAATTTGACCTTCAAAATTATAAACGGATGATTTTCAAAATATTATTTTTTATTGCAATATTTCACTTAAATACTAATATTAAATTTAGATCAAATCTCATAGTGATGATGTTTTCCTATAAATGAGTGTTATTAAAAATATAAAAAAATAAAATACATATAGTACGAGTATATTTACTTTTGTCCCCAAATGTTTTTCTTGCGCATTTTTAATTATTTCTCCTGAGGCGACGTCAATATGTCTGACAATAGTATTATATGAAAAATACATCACTCAAAAGACAAGACACAATGACAGGTATACGAGAATTGGAGAGACGAAAAATAACAAAGAATGAAAGTTACCAGTTACTTCGCAAAATTCATCAATCATGCCATTAATAATTTAATTTAGGATCACTATTTCATTTAAGTAAATAAATGAATAAATTGTTTATTTGTTTCAGAAAAGCAAAAAACCAGTACAATAAAAGAATTAAATATGTTCGATCAAGATCATATACGAATTGTATGAATTAGGATTTTAGCTCCGCCCATTCTGCCAAATTCAGGAGTATCGTTTACTTAATTTTTAAAACTATGAATTAAGGTAATATATTTGAATTAATAAACTTACGTTACAGCGAAATTATTGTCAACAACAAGCATCGGTTTAAAATGGAATGTCCTAACTTAGTGAAACAATATGAATTTTTGAAAGACAAACGTGTTATATCCGTCCTTATCGCACACGCTTGTAGTTTTTGCAAATGATAGAGATAAATGAATTCCAATTTGTTAATTTTATAAAGTAGTACTTTTTTGGTCGAATGCAATGTAGCACGAAACAAAAAAAACTATTTTACACACGTGTTGCATACAACATTTTTCCTTCAACCGAAATGTTAGTGATGTTTCTCATAATACTGAGTGTACAGGCATCCAGCATCTTCAAATAGGTACTGTTACTCTTAATACTGTACAAAATGTAATTACACACTTGGAAGAATCTCAGACAGAAGTGGATTAGTCTTCTATAATAGTATATATTTTACATTTAATACTAATATAACAAATTAGGTTAGGTTAGAATAAATGTTAAAAAAATGTTTATGTTCTTAAAAATTAGATTAGTACTCAACCTGTAAAATTTATTACATTTGTTTCATTTACAGTGCATATTAATATTTCTTAATAAATTTTATTACTTTTATTATTATTTACTACCTAATTATCTACTTGACAGGTAAATTAACTGAATTTTAATGTTGCCTAGCAACGTTTATTTATTTTTCAAGCACTAGGCTTGAAAAGTGATTCTTTGCACACTGTAAAGAGTACGTGAAAAGTATTTTTACGCACGATTGTAGGAAAAATCTATTTTGAATTTGCACAGTAGTACATAGAGAACGTCATCAATAATTTTGACACAATCTTTATTTTTCTGCATTCTTTAAAAAATCTAATTTTATTGCAGTAGAAGGTAATATTATATAACCGATCAATTTCAATCTGTGCAGCAACCTTTGACCTCTATTATTAACTATGCTACCCGAATCATATTAAAGGCAATCAGGTGGTCGTCATGTGAACTTGTAAATTTTAATTATACTGAATATCTATTACAATAAAGCGCAGAGCCGGAGTAGGTAGGTGTGAACAGTGCACTTGCACCACGCTCCTAGCTGCCATATACGAGTACGCATATAACCATAGATATCATATATACTATATCTAGACTCCACAGCTAATGGCCCACATTCTACACGATCAAAAAGTTTGTGGGCCAAGCCGCAGGCGAGGACTACGGTTTGCGAGTGTCGATTATGCAACTCCAAACGTGTTATAGAGTATACTTTCTCGAACAAGATTTTAGATATTATACAAAAAATGTTGATTGGTTATAACAATTATCATAACCATCAAATATTTTTTGGACGCCAGTCCATAAATTGTTTATAATAATAGCATTTATACAATTCTTTTGCTTTTTTTGCATTGTATCATTAGCAAGATCCCTTAGTTCTGGTGGCGTACATTATATATCTATATCTTCATTGCCACTTGACATTTTTCTTTACAAAATGTAATATAGTTAATTATCTAAGTAATGTATTATTATTTCGATAATCTTACTGCTCTAGAAATCTTCAAAAATCTGTAAAAGTTAACAAAAAAAACTCCAAAAGTGTTCAAAAATTCAAAACGTCAAACGCGAATTCAGAAATAAATAAATATAAAACAAAGAGTCATAATCATAGCAACCGAAACAAGATAATTGATATTTCGTGTTAATATGCGACTAAACAGATTCTGATTTGTTGAAAGCTGAATTGAATTATTCCAAACGGCGTACGGAATTATACCACACGGTTGGAATAATATTGATTCCAACATAATTTTCAGTTGTGGAATGTGTAGTTTCCAAAATAGTGTTTGAGAAAAGTACTTTCTTTATTTTATTTTATTTTATTTGGTATTTGGGAAGCTAACAGTAACCCAATTAAACGCTTCCACGACAATACATACAATAAATATAACATTTTATATACAACTCACTTCATAGTTTACAAACAAATAATACAAATTTCGAGTTTTATACTGTCTGCACAAGTGCGCGCTTAAATTGAGATAATATCAAATTAAAAACATCAATATTTTTATAATTGCTATTATATTGTGACATTACCCTATTAATTTTCGCATTCTTAAAGTTGTTTGTGTTACATTTCCGTATATAGATAATTTTCCAAGCTAGCTCGGTAAAGAATGATATTCCGGTCTAAAAATTAATCAGAAAGAACTCATTTTCTGGGCGATCGCGAAAAAAGTCTTCTCCAGCAACTGTTTTGTAGGTTGGAAACGCAAATATTACTAACCG
This sequence comes from Harpalus rubripes, assembly GCA_963082715.1. Lineage (NCBI taxonomy): Eukaryota > Metazoa > Arthropoda > Insecta > Coleoptera > Carabidae > Harpalus > Harpalus rubripes. Next base: position 89,379,551 of record OY720448.1, read on the forward strand.
CTTGAGAATTAACAAATTTATTCAAAATCTTTGTAAAAATGTTGTTTTCCTTTGACATGGTACAACTACAATTTTCTGACAGTGACAACTGTAACTAATTAATTCACCTCGACATCAATTTTTGGCAGAATTAATGACATTGACAGATGTAAACAACTTTAGTCATTAGGCGAGGTAAAATATAAGGTATATAAAATTCATTAAACTTTAAAAAAATATTTTTCAAAAACTATACACATTTTTTTAAGCAAGTTATTGAGTTTCAAACTCAACTAACTATGGGGCCTATTCAGAACTCAATATTTGTGTAGTCGTTATGATCTTTATGGTTGTTATGTACTATAAAGATTGTTAAAATCGAATTTGGTATTCTCAGTACTGAAAGTGGTTACTGTCAACAATTGTTAGCGTTTTGACAGTCTTTATCATAACGACTGCTAAAACTATGTATTTATGGTTATTATCACGTTGTTATTTGACATGTGACAGCTTATTATATCAATCAAATATTATTAATATTGACCTTTCTGCCAAATATTGGTGTTTTTATATTTTAGCAGGATGCAGTTTATTATACGTATACATTCTGCGTCTACTTGAATAATGAGCATAAGAACGATAAAGACTGTGGTGGAAGAAAGTTACTTTTGGCATTCTGTGGTATTCTCGAAAACTCTGTGTGATGTAATGTTTCTGTTACATATTCAGTTAAAATAAAAAATTTCAATCTTCCCATAATATTTCAATCACGTTGAGATCATTCGTAGGAATTAACAAACTCGTTCTAAATAACGTAGAAGTTTCCAAATATGCATAAATATCATATTGTTCTTTAGTTGTTTTGGGAAAACGTTTACATACTAAATATAATTGGTAATTCATTATTTAAAAAAAAATTAAAGGTAAGATTAAGGTTAGATTAGGTTCATATATGTATAATGAAGTTAGCAATTGTCAAATAATCTGGTTCATTCACAAGTATTATTTTGTAAAAATTGTTAGTAATACCGACGTAGGTTCTGAATTGACAAATTCATAAAGATTGTTACAAAATGTCTTTATGATAACAATCTTTATATGCATAGCAACCTTTATGACTCTATTTCTCTGAATAGGCCACTATAATAGGTATAAAATTTTATTCGATTGCCAAAAGCCTAAATTAAGAAATGTCGCACAAAAACTAGTGAATGTTATTCTCTATAATTCCAGTTTGTACTGTACTATATTTAAATAAGAAGCCAAGCGGTCTAAAAAACTGATTTCCCATGTTGCCTATGACCTGGATAGGTATATTTTAACTTCTTCCTCGGATTATTTTGCAAAAAGTGCCGTCTCCGTCGCTGATAGTTAAGATGTAGAGATAATACAAGCAAATCAGAGAAACATCACTCGCAGTAGAAAATAAGATTTCCAAGAATTATCTACTCCTATAATTGAATCTGCGCTACCACTGCAATTTAAAGCGATAATCTATACCGGATGTGTTTGATAAATTATTAATTTCTTCCGGGAATCTTTTCTGACATCCCTGATTTTGCAGGAATAATTATGCCCCGCTTATTAAGTTTTTACCTCCCGCTACCCTTGGTATAAGGAAGGTATAGGGATCATGCTAAAAATCGCATATCGAGATTTTTGTAAATGACCACGTTTTAAGATCCCCAGAATCCAATTTTAACATTTTCACGATGATGTATGTGTGTTTATGTGTGTGTTTGTGTGTGTGTGTGTGTGTGTGTGTGTGTGTGTGTGTGTGTGTGTGTGTGTATGTGTGTGTGTGTGTCTGCGTGTATATGTGTGTGAGTGCGCGCGTGTGTGTGTGTGCGTGTGTGTGTGTGAGTGCGTGCGTACGTGTGGGCGTGTGCGTGTACATTTGTGCGTGTGTGTATGTGTATGTGTGTGTGTGTGTGTGTGTGTGTGTGTGTGTGTGTGTGTGTATGTGGATCTTGTTTACGTTTTAACTCAAATACTATCTTTCAGAAAATTTTGAAACCTTGTATTTCTACCTTATTCTAATATGGAAAGAGGCCATTAGATTTTTGCTTATATCAGATAACCGGAAATGGTACTTTACTTGAAACTCAAAGTAGTTTTTTTTCGAAAGATATCTTCAAATGTTATTTTTTCAATATTTGAGTTATTATAAAAATTAAAGATTATTCATTTTTCTACAGATTTGCATAAATACTTTTTCTATATATTTTATGAATAAATTTATAAAATTATCTATAATTTTAATCCCGGAAACTACGCTTTAAACATGCAAAACTTTCTTAGTTACACTGTTCATATCTCATATGTATCTAACTGACAGATAAATGTCACTGTCAAAGAACTAATCATTTCAAATTAATAATAGTAACGTTTTAAAAAGAAAATAGTAAATAGAACCATAGTTATATGGAATGGATCTTCATACAATTTCCAGCATAACTAAATATGTAAGTATGTATATTTACAGTCATCGGTGGTCGTGTGGTTAAGAGTGCTCACCTGGCATACAAGGTAGATCATGTGGGTCCGCGTTCGAATTCCACACGAGTCAGTTTTTAATAAAAACCGACACACCCTGATGAGTCCGAGTGGCAGCAGATGGCACGATGGCACTCTGCATTAGGGTACCTTTATAACCAGGGTATGGCCATGACGTGGCTCACTTTTCGTCCACCATTACCGGCCAATCTGTTATATGTGTTGTTCTTGCGCAAATTATGTATTTTCGTGGCTATTTGTTTTATTTTGATAAAAAACAAATTTACATATCATTTTAACATGCATTTAAAGTGTAAGTAATATTTTTATTTTATTTACTTGTTTAGTTTGTTAAGATCTCATCACGATTACTGACATATTGAAAACAACTAAAAATTGCTAATATTAAGCACCATCATTTAAATTTTAAAGGTAAGTTTAGAATATATAATTATTAAATCAGATGTGATAATAACCACACATATCATATATTCTACATAACCTATAAATGTATTTCTTAATAATAATTGTATATATCTTAAATAAATTAATTTTTATAAATTCGCAGTGTGATTATTTAATATTATTTTATGATATAATATCACATTTATTACAAATAAATAGGAAAATCAATTACCGACAATGGCGGCGATCTTGGCCCATGGCCATACCCTGGTTATAAAGGTACCCTACTCTGCATGTTACGAGGGTGTCAACAGAGGGCACTAGAAATAACGTTGAATTTGTATAGGTCAAAATGACCCCATAACAAATAAATACATTATATTATTATTATAATTATTATTATTATTATTATTATTATTATTATTATTATTAAGTACGTATATTTAAATTAATAAATATTAAATAGCGGGAGGTTTGGTGTTGGCTACATCTGATTTTTTTAATTTTTCATATTTTACTGGCATATTACAAAATCTGTTAACATAGATATCATTTCTAGTCATAAAACAAATTGTGGTTTACGTTTGTAATAAAAAGTAATGAAATATGAAACTATAAAATATTTGCATAAAAAGTTTCATAACGAGATATAATAGTCGGGTTTAGTTATTTTTATGTGAATATTTTATGAGAAAAGTCATAAAATTAGATTTGAATATAAATACGTGCTGATATGCACTATATTTTCCGGTTGTGGTTACTAATTATAACTTTTAATTCGACCATACGAAAATACGCATAAATTTAACAACATTGTAGATAACTAACTTTCAGAACAAAATTCAGTATGAAAAATTCTTGTACTTCGCTGTCATTAGACAAGCAATAAAACTAATGTTCTAACCATTAAATCCGAGATGTTGTAGACAAAGAATGATTTCGTTCCTTTTCTTTGGAATTACTTGAAATTTATCTCGGAAATGTTTCAAGTAGTAGCCTTGACGTACGAATTACATTTTCTGAAATTTTAACTGCAAATACCTACAAAATAATATCAACGTATTTTCTTATTGGTGAAAACCTATTGAATATCTCAAACTAAAGATGAATGCCCAAACATAGCACTGTTTCTATATATGTCTGCATATCAAGCAATAGTAAATGCCATATTACTCACTGCAGCTTCAAAACGGTACATGCTATGGTATAGAAAAATAACTCGGATTATCATAAGTACCTACAGGATGGGGCAGAATGCAGAACCATTCGGAAATGTATCAGTTAGAGGTGGGCGCGGGCCGTGATTTTGTCGGGTCACGATGGGTCACGACGTGACCCGCGTGATCGTGAATATAATTTAAATTTTGCGTCGTGATTGGACGTGAGCGTGAGGCACTAAAAAATTATCCTGCGTGATCAGGCGTGATTGAAATTTAATCGGGCGTGAGTACAAGTTTTCTTCTATTTTTTATAAAAAAAAATTGTCCTTTTCCATCTTTTACTTTACATTCTTGTTATTATTATGTCCAAATATGTCATCAACAGTATTTTTTGCATAAAAATAGTGTTATTGTTGTACCCAAAATTGTATACACAGTTACTTCGATGTCACTAAAGATATACAAATATTTAAGCCCGTTTGACACGATCATAATTTTGTTAACATATTTGTTACCAAATTTATAATGATATTTGTGATGGAATAGAACAACCTATTTGTCCATAAACATTCGTTTCCAATGAAACCAATCTGTTACCTAACTTATTACCAATTTGTTAACAAATTTGATAACAATCTATGACTGTGTTAAACAGCCTTAAATGTACATAGAAACAATTACGTGACACGAACGTGACCCGCCGTGCGTGATCGGGCGTGAGTGCCAAAATAAAATCGTGAGCGTGAGTGATCGTGTATCAAACATAAAAAGTCGTGCGTGATTGGTCGTGATTACATTTTTAATTCCGTGAGCGTGCGTGATCGTGAACAAAAAGTTACTCACGCACCCACCTCTAGTATCAGCAGTGTAAGGGCGACAGGATCTGCAGTTCCTAAAACTCCAGTTGGGCGACCTAAAAGTGTGCGAACTCCCGAAAACAACGCGGCACTAAGAGCATCAACTAAACATTCTCCAACTCGATCTGTAAAGCAAATCTTACACTCAGACCTTCACCTGCACCCCTAGAAGATGATGTGTTCACAGGACTTGAGCCCACAAGACTTTGTGAAACGTAGAGATGCTTGCAATGCAATCCTAACTGCTGTGGCACAGTAAATAAACAAAATTTTCGGGCATCTAAGAAACCTCGTGCACTGCATCAAAGACTTCTTCACAACCCCAAAGTAACAGTTTGGTGCGCTGTGTCCTCTATAGGCATTATTTTTGAAAAAATGACCAAAATAGAAAAAATCGTATAAAATATACGTTTCATAAGACCTTAAGCGCACTTGTCCCCTTAGAAAACTCACGGCAAGCCGCTCGTTTCTAAGAATGACGCGTGCGCTAAAATCATGTCTTATGAAACTTGTATCATAATGTACTATTACGTAACTGAATTACGTAAAAGATATTACACAAATGACAACTAATAATAAATGAAACATAAATATAACAATAATGATTTCTTTAATATCAATTTATGAATTACTGGCTCACATTTAATTCCTCTACATAAGAAGGAAGATCTATATCGGTTTCAGAACATATTCAGAACTCATTTTCAATGATATACGCATTATAATAAAAAATATGGTGTAGCTAACACAATACCTCCCGCTATTTACAGCCCGAGACACAAAAAAGATTAAGTTAATCCTTGTTTTTGGATTAGCGAATTTTACTCTAATTTTCTTAAAATATAGTCTAATCTAATCCAAGTTACTACCTTTTTTTTAAACCCCTCAACAGGATTAAATCCGAATTACAGAGTTGGTTCAAATTACCAACATCCATGCCTTAGTAGAATTCGAACTCAGAGCCCCGAGGGCCCTCATGACATAAAGCGTTGCTCTAACCACTGGAGCTGTAATAAAATGAAGATTAAATTTTAAATCCTGGAATAGAATAGAATTCACTAATCCAAAAATGAGGATTAGCTAAAACATTTTTGGGAATCGTAAATTTTTATTAATTTAAATACATACCTACATATTTACTTATGCTGGAAGCTGTATTGAAATCCTGTTCTATTGTGTTATTTTAGTTTTTTTTTTAACGTTACTAATATTATTTAGAAAAGATTAGTTCTTTGACAGTGACATTTATCTGTCAGTTGCATACATTTGAATAACTGCGTTTTGTTTGTTTAAAGCGTAGACTCTGGGATTTAAATTATAGATAATTTTATAAATTTATCCATAAAATATATAGAAAAAGTATTTATGCAAATCTATAGGGGTCTCGTGGCCGCGTGCCTGAGCGTCAGGTCGCGAATCTGGGGAACCGGGTTCGATCCCGACCGACGCCGAATATTTCCAATTTTAAATGGCACAAAATTGACCCTTGTGGTGCACTCTCCACGCCAGCAATGAGTGCCCGTGAGGTGACGCCTGGTAAGCGCCCGCACGGTGCAAATATTTCATCATTACCGACATCTATGTAGAAAGCAGATTGGCACGCCCAGCAATGGGTAATAAGCCGTGATGATATATTTATTTATTTATAGAAAATTTAATAATCTTTAATTTTTATAATAACATTAATGCCGAAAAAATAACATTTAAAGGTATTTTTCGAAGAAAAACTATTTTGAGCTTCTAGTAAAGTGCCATTTCCTGTTATCCGATTTTCACCAAAATCTAATGGGCTCTTTCCATTACAGAAAAAGTTCGAAATACAAGGTTTCAAAATTTTCTGAATGATAGTATTTGAGTTAGAGTGGAGGATCCACACACACATACACATACACGCAGACATCATCGTGAAAATGTCAAAATTGGGTTCTAGGGACCTTAAAACGTGGTCATTTACCAAAATCTCGATATGCGATTTTTAGCATGATCCCTATACCCCCCTACCAAGGGCAGCGGGAGGTTAAAAATTAAATTCATTTATTTTTACGGTCACGCTTTTGTAAATTGATTTTGAAATATGGACATGGAGCTGTCATAAGAAAAACCTAGAATTTTGAATATTTTTAAATTATTTTAGCGGAATTAGAAATTTTTTTGTACATAATACGTTATGAAAACATGATATTGTTTGACTTACAAAATATTATGTTCATCAAACAATATTACTCTTTTCATTACTGATTATGTAAATAACTATTACAAAAACTCAATTAGTGTCAATTATGTAAAAAGTGATGTTTCATAACGTCATACAGTTCGGAAAAATTCAACTTTTTAAAACGGAATTAGATAAAATTTTGTACGATATTCGTGAGATAGTACATTATTAACGCATTATATGATTACCCTGACCCACTTATATCTTAAATAACTTTAAAAAAATTGTCTCAACTTTAATGCACTCAAAATCGAAAACAAATAAAAGTAGGATTTTGTAAATTCTAACGGCTTTGTATTACTGTTTTGAAGATCGCAAAATATTTCTCCAATACATACTTGAAGTAAATAAAAAAAAAACTATACTTTATTTCATTTTCTCGACGTAACTAAAAGTTTACTTTTCAATTATTAGATGAGAACTGTGTCACTTGAAATAAAACTTGTTATTCTCTCTACTACAATAATTGAAATTGTTTTTATATTGAACAAGATAATAAACTTTAACGAAGTACACATCACTTAAAGTTTAACGTTCACTCTTCTGGAAAAAGAATACCGCTCATTTAATTTTATTTAATATTCTTCGTAATTTATTCTTCATTTGTAAGTTATACGGCTTTTAATATTCTCTATGATGTTGTGCTTCCAGTATATTTAATTTAATATTTCTGGTTGATCAAGGCAGTGTTTCGTGGTTTATTATAATTAAATTTACATTTCGAATTTAATCAAATTTCATTTTATATGAACTCCTACATTGAATAACTAAAATTACTAGGATTCTGCATGTATCATTTCATATTATATTCGTTATCAGTAAGTACATTTGATACCTATAATTTTAATATATGATTAAAAAATTCATTTTGTATTAATATTAAAATAAAGGTTCAGTAAAGAAATTATGTAATACAATATATATATATATATATATATATATATATATATATATATATATATATATATATATATATATATATATATATATATATATATATATATATATATACAGGGAATTTACTTCAACGTGCAACATATGGTCAATCACTTCCATGATTACTACCCACTACTGTCAAAAAATGACAGCAATGTAATATTTGTCCATTTTAAAATGCAACATACAAAAATTTGTAGTTATGTATTTTCAATACCAATTTCCAATTAATTACACTACATACTATTGACAAAAAATGAAAACTTTAATGTAGCACATCTTAACAAACTTTGGCTTACAAAAATTCATAATTTTAATGTAATAAATGTTCAAAAATACCTCCATTCACACTGAGGCAATATTCTAGTCGCTCGTAGAAACAATTGATACCATTTATGATGTGTTCTGGAGATATCTCCTGTGCTGCAATACTATTCATAATGTTGCATTTTAAAATACAAATATTACATTGCTGTCATTTTTTGGCAGTAGTGTGTAACCATGGAAGTAATAAACCATATGTTGCATTTTAAAATAAATTCTCTGTATATATATATATATATATATATATATATATATATATATATATATATATATATATATATATATATATATATATATATATATATATATATATATATGTATATATATATATATATATATATATATATATTCATATCTTTCTGTTACTTTTATTAAAGAATACTTACTTTTCTTGTAACGTAATTTTTTCGATCCCGACCGACGCCAAATATTTAGAATTTTAAATGGCACAAAATTGACCCCTGTGGTGCAGTCTCCACGCCAGCAATGAGTGCCCGTTTGGTGACGCCTGGTAAACGCCCGCACGGTACAAATATGTCATCATCATTACCGATATCTGCGTACAAAGCAGATTGGCACACCCAGCAATGGGTAATATGCCGTAATGATATTTATACAGGGTGTTATATTTTAATGGACCCAGCAAATATCTCACTTATTTATTAAGTTGGCAATTTTTCTCATATAACATGATTTATACAGCAACATGTAAGCTACTTGTTGACGGATGTACATTCGTGATACCACTTCCGGTTTATGAGTAATTAATATCTACTTTGAAATTTCAAATGGAACATACTATATTTTTTACAAATTTGAAAAGTACATCAAATTTGCTTTACAATCATGTAAAATAATTCATATGTTACATTATTAAAAATTAAAATGGCGGGCACTTTTTTATACACGTAATTGGAAAGAGAATAGTGAGCCATGACTGTGGCTTATGGCGCTTATTCTTATTTTCTGTATTAATATGACAAAAAAAAATATTATTTCGTTTAATAATAATAGTTACAATTGTTTTAGTTAATTGTTTTATTTCAAGCCACAGTCATGCCTCACTATTCTCTTTTCGATTAGGTGTATAAAAAAGTGCCCGCCATTTTAATTTTTAATAGTGTAACATATGGATTATTTTACATGGTTGTAAAGAAAATTTGATGTACTTTTCAAATTTGTTAAAAAATATAGAATGTTCCATTTGAAATTTCAAAGTAGATATTAATTACTCATAAACCAGAAGTGGTATCACGAATGTACACCCGTCAACAAGTAGCATACATGTTCCTGTATAAATAATGTTATATGAAAAAAAATGCCAACTTAATAAATAAGCGAGATATTTGCTGGGTCCATTAAAATATAACACCCTGTATATATATATATATATATATATATATATATATATATATATATACAGGGTGGGGCAGAAAAACCTATCCGATTTCAAATCCCTTTTTCCCAGAAGAGGGAGCAGGTAGAGTAGTGGGGTAAAAACCGTTAGAAAGCCGGTTTTATGCCATTTGTCAGTAGTCAACATGCCTTGGTCTGGTGAACATCGTGCTTTTGTTATTGAGCGGTTTATCGAATGCGGCGGTTCGATAATTGCTACACAACGTGCTTTTCGAATTCATTTCGGACTCGGGCGTCATGATCCTGTTCCACATCACGCTACGATTAAAGTGTGGGTGTCAAATTTTAGACAGACGAGTTCAGCATTGAAAAAGAAGTCGCCTGGACGTCCCAGGACAGCAACAGGACCTGAAAACGTGGCCAATGTGAGAGCCGCGATTGAACGTTCCCCGCGTCGTTCGGCGCGAAAACATTCGCTCGCTTTGGCGATTTCCAACCGCAGTATTCGGCGCATTTTGCACCGGGACCTCAAAATGCATCCCTACAAAATGGTTGTTGCACAGGAATTAAGTGAAAGGGATTTTGAAACCCGTACGAACCTGTGCCGCGATCTCCGAGAACTCCCAAACGACGATGTTGTGCTCTTCACGGACGAAGCCCATTTTCACCTTTGTGGTGCCGTTAACAGGCAGAATTTTCGATATTGGAGTGACGAAAATCCTCGAGAAATCCATCAGGAACCCCTCCATAGCCCAAAAGTGACTGTGTGGTGTGCTCTTTCCCGCCTAGGCGTCTGGGGGCCTTACTTTTTTGAAGAAAATGGGCAAACCGTAACGGTCAACAGCGAGCGCTATTGTTTCATGCTGGAAAATTTTCTTAGACCCAAAATGGAAGAAAATGGCGTGGAAAATGTGTGGTTTCAACAGGATGGTGCAACCGCCCACACATCGCGACGATCAATGGACATTCTCAGGGAACTGTTTCCCGGTCGCCTCATTTCCCTGAGAGGTGATCTTGGCTGGCCGCCGCGCTCACCGGATCTCACTCCATGTGACTTCTTCCTTTGGGGTTACCTCAAATCGAAGGTTTACCAGCATCGACCAAGGACCCTTCTTGCTTTACGAAGGGAAATTGCTCGGGCAATTGAAGAAATTCCTGTGGAAATGACGGTGAAAGTCATGGAAAGCTACCGCGAGCGCCTAAATCAGTGTATCCGCTCCCAAGGACGACATTTGAGTGATGTGCTTTTCAAAACTTAATTTAAAAATGGCATAAAATTTGCGATATGTTAATAAAAAAAATTTTTGACAAGTTGAGTGGTTTTAATTTTATAACGTTTTGAAATCGGATAGGTTTTTCTGCCCCACCCTGTATATATATATATATATATATATATATATATATATATATATATATATATATATATATATATATGTATTTCAAAGTTTTCTTTGAAATAATTTTTTAAAAATTGGGTAGTTACAAAAGAGAATGTTACTTTTTACTTCCCGTCATACCGTAGGTAAGGGAAGTAATGTTATCGGTCTAAAAATTCGCTGGTGAGTTTTCAGTAAATAAGCACGAATTAGGGTCTCTACAACACGTTTTTACTAGTTTTACGATGTCAGTGTGTGTGTGTGTGTGTGTGTGTGTTTGTGTGTGTGTGCGTGTGCGTGTGCGTGTGCATGTGCGTGTGCGTTCGCACGTGTGTGTGTGTGTGTGTGTGGGTGTGTTTTGGCCACATCAGATTTTTTAACTCTATAACCATTGAATATGAAGTATAAAATGTAATCAAATCGTATAGAGAGTAAAATATTCTATAATATTTATAATAACATTAAATGTGAAAAAAATGATATTTAACAGCGTTTATTCAAGAAAAACTGTTAAAATCTTCAAATTAGGGTACTTCCGGTCGAACAATTATAACCAAAATCTAATCAGCTCTTCATATGGATGTAAAGAAAAGGAATACGCAAAAATTATAATTTTTGGAAAGGTATAGTATACATACATCCTTCCATACATACATACATCATCGTAAAAATAATAAAATCGTATTCTAAGGACGCTAAAACGTGCTTATTCATTAAAAACTCATCAAAGATTTTTTTGACCAAAGACAATATCTTTGTTACCTAAAGGTGACGGAAGGTGAAAAGTAGGTTGCTGAATTTAAATATGGGAGACAAAGAATTGAAGGTGATTCTCGCAGTGGAAAGCCTTCAGTGAAGAAAACATCAATTTGATTGAGATATAACAGAAACTGTAGTCATCTCCTATCAACGCGTTTAACAGGAATAACAAAAAAAATACTGTGTGGGTTCTCCCGCTTCTGACGGTTGATCAGAAACTTGTTCATTTCCATATGTGATCATGGAAGTATAGGGGTTCATCACCTCCCAAAATAGTCAATGCACAAGTTAATCCGTGTAATATGCTTTAATTTTTGTGTATGAACTATCACTAATAACACATTTAAATAAAGATAAGCCCTCATTTATGAAACGAAAACCAATCCCACTGACAAATTCAATTAAAATAGTAACATTTCTTATCTAGTTTGTAGTTGGTTTAAAAGCAAGGTAATCTCTTTAAAGTGCGTATAATGAAGTGTTCCGACATAAGCGTAGAACTGTCTACTGACAGCAACAGTAGCGCCGCTGTTCCCCTTCGGGACGGAACTTCAATCAACTAACGAACTCTGGACAAGATTGAAGCTGAGGGATGGACGTGGAAACAAAACAAAGTTAAGTTGAGGTTAGAGCTATGTATTCTCTGAAGTATATATTTTTAGGATAAATGTTAGTATGTAATAAATTAAATTGATTTGAAGTTGTATTACATTTCTTACAGGACTTTTTAGATTTATAAAGTGGTTAAATGTTTGAGTTCATTAAATTATATTAACCCTTTCGTTAATTAGATAGTAATATATAAAAAACACTGGGTCGAATTCAGCACTCTTTAACTAAAGAAGCTTATCTAAAAATAACAAAATAAAGAGAGACATATGCATCCTTGCATTATTAAGAAAAAGATGCAAGTTGTTTCCATAGTTACTAGAGACGATCACTACACTAGTGAAGAGTGCTGAATTCAGCCCATTGTGCCTGAACAAATAATTATAATTTTCGACTTGCTTTCTTTTGAATCGCCTCCACTCTTTTATTCGAAACCTATCACCATAATATGTTGTGTGGACTCACCACACCAACAAGTCGGATTTAATGAACAATGTCCAAATATTGACGAAATTCTTTTACATGAAATACGAGTTCTGTTAGAAAAGTATCGACCTTATTTTTGGCGAAAACCTGGTGGATTTGAATCAAGCGCGCTTGCTTGAGCCGACCTTGAACCTTCGTGCGCATGCGTGAATGTTTTCCCGCCTGTCGATAGCATCTGTTGCTGGCATGCAGCATTTGAGTGAGATAGTGTAGTGTCCTCGTCGGCCGCACATCAAAGTGATGCTGACTGTTTTCTTTGACTCCCGCGGTGTGGTACACTACGAGTTCGCACCACAGAATCAAACAATCGCCAAAGAGTACTACAGGGATGTCCTTCGATGAGATGATGCGCAAGAGATCGTAGTTGTGATCAACAGGAAATTGGCGCCTCAATTATGATGATTCAGACTTTTTTGGCGAAGAACAAGACTCCTGCGACTTCTGGCTGTTCCCCAAACTCAAGAAGTCATTGAAAGAAACGCGATTTCAGAAGAGAGAGGACATAATGGCTGCAATGACAGCCGAGCTAAACTCCATTCCGAATGCTTCCAATAATGGCGGCACCGCTTGGAGAAGTGTGTGAAGTCCGAAGGAGACAACTTTGAAGGTGATTAGGTTTCCAACGCTCCAGGTATGCCAGTTTTTTCCCCGGCCAAATGTCGGATACTTTTCTAACAGACCTCATAACTACTTATTTCATAGAATACTTAATGGATTAAAAAATGGTTTAGCAGTAACACACGATATATCATGTGATTTACTGACTATTGCGCATAGTCATGACAGGAATAAAATACCCCAAGCTCAAAATAATAATAATAATTTATTCATGTGAATTTTTCTCAAGAAGAACTATCACTACCTACTTGCACAAATACGAATAACAAACAGTATTATTTATTGGCTAATGCAAACTACTGTCCATTATTGCACTTGTTTATTAATAAAAACACAATTCTCATAGAATACTAGATTTAATTTAAATAAATTAAGACAAAAATGGTGAATAACTCTGAAATTATTGGTTTTTGGCATAGGATACCCTTAACATAGAAAAATAACATGAAAATATATAGGGCCTGTATATGTGAAAATAATTTTATGTCATACTCCTTGAGTAGACGAATAAATTCCGTTAATAAATTTATGCTCTATTTTTAACGACAAGGGAGATATCGAAGATGGTCATTACAAAGACTCACCCTGGATGTGTATATTACTCGTTTTGATACTACTCGTTTCTATCTGTATGCTGTAGTCACTAAGTACGAGTATAGCATATCCACCTGTGTATTCCGCATTAACAGTGTCATGTCCTGTAAGCAATTGAATCAACCGTTATACACACGTCTGTAATCCTGTTAAGTCTACGTCTGCCTGAAACAGTTCCATCAATACATCGCCTGTGGATGTAGAGCACTAATATCACGCTATCTTGTACGAAATAGACATTTCTGCTATGCAAGATGGACTGTTTAAAGTAAATGGTACACAACTTACCTAGTAGAACAAATTTGGTGTACCAATGTGCTTAATTCGGTCCCAGAAAGATTTATTATAGGTCTTAGTTTTTTATGGGGTGTTGTGGCCGTGTGCCTGAGTGTCAGGTCGCGAATCTGGGGAACCGGGTTCGATCCCGACCGACGCCAAATATTTCCAATTTTAAATGGCACAAAATGACCCCTGTGGTGCACTCTCCACGTCAGCAATGAGTGCCCGTGAGGTGACGGCTGGTCAGCGATCTGTATACATACAAAGCAGATTGGCATACCCAGCAATGGGTAATAAGCCGTGATGGTATTTTTATTTATTTTATTTTATTTAGTTTTTATATTATATTTATTTCAATAAATAAAAAAAGTGTATTGCAAAATTATATGATTTATTTAAATAACTTATAGCAATACAGTCATCACATTAGATAAAAGTACCGGTAGTTCACATAACACTAATAAATAGTTGACACTTTGACTCGTACCACGAACACGGTATCAACTGATGTGGAATTAGTTGCAATTTTATATATTACAAAAACATTTCAGTTAATTTATAAGAATCTTTTAAAATTAGAATCAGCAGAGACATCTCTGCAGCAGAGTTTGGTTTAAAAATTAATGTCCAAAACCAAATGTATGCATACACAGAATAGGGTAAACCTAAGATACTCTCGAATACAAGCGGAACTGAATATCGAAAAGGTAACAGATTTCAAATGCCTTGGATCAATAATAAACGAAAAGAACGATATCACATTAGAAATACAAGCTAGAATAACCGCCAGTAATAAAGCATACTACTCCCTAGTGTCGCTATTGAGGTTCAAAGTTTTAAGCAATCAACTTAAGGTAAGAGTCTACAAAACCATCATAAGTCCAATACTAACATACGGATGTGAAACCTGGACCCTACGGAATGAAGACGCAAACAAACTCCTGGTCTTCGAGAGAAAAATCCTCCGAAGAATATTTGGCCCAACCCAAGAGCGGGACGGAACCTGGAAAAAAAATACAATGCTGAAATATACGAAATTTATAACGAGCCAAATATCACAAACATAATTAGAAGCATGAGAATAAGATGGCTGGGACATTTCGCAAAGATGCCCGAAAATGAACCGGTAGTAAGAGCCAGGCACAACGAGACCAAGAGGTAGACCAAGACTAAGATGGATCGACGATGTATACAAAGATCTCCAAAAATTAAATGCTCGAGATTGGAGAAGACAAGCACAGAATAGACAAGAATGGAGGCAGATCGTGGAGGAGGCGAAAAACCGACAAGGGTTGTAAAAGCCAGAAGAAGAGACATCTCTCTACGAAAATATTAATAAAATCCTGCCACCAGTACTGCAATTGCTTCTGTCCTACGAATAACTTTATTTTTAAATATTGCAAGTTTAGTCCATTCTTGACTCTTTGACGCCTTCAAAGGTGTTCCATTGACTGGTTTGTGAGGGGAGCTGTTCTTCCAGACAACCATTTACCTTATGGAAGTTTTCACTATGTACTTTTGCTGAACTTTTATTTTATGTAAGTAATTTCTACTGTATAATTGTAGATATTACTTTTATTGTTGTAATAATAATTGTTATATTTACTGTATTATTCTTTGTTGGTGTTTTTAAGGATCGAAACGGTAGTACACATCATTAATAGCGTTTTCAGCTTACAAGTAGAGTGCAAAATTTAGTCAGCTGATGCGTTTTCAGCTTAAGAAAAAGTTGCACCGTGCATTTCGACTTTTGTGCACTGACTCCCTCATCATCATCATCAGTAGCTGCACAGTCTTCCGTTGGCCTTAGCTTCCTCCAGAGCTTTCTTCCATTCATCTTTACGCTTGGCGACTTCCCACCATCTACCGATGTTGAGTGTGCTTAGATCCTGCTGCACTCCATCCATCCATCGTCATCCTCCATGCGTTTTATGTGCCCTAGCCATCTTAAACGCCCTCTCTTAATAAAGCTTATAACATCCTCATCATTAAATTCCTTGTATAACTCAAAGTTATACCTTCTTCTCCACATACAGTTCTCTTGAACACCTCCGTAGATTTTCCGTAATATTTTTTGCTCGAATCTTGCCAGGAGACTATTATCTTCTTTCCCTAGTGTCCATGTCTCTGAGGCATATACTAGTACCGGCCTTACTAATGTCTTGTATAATATATTTTTTGTTTCACGCTCAAGGAGCCTGGATTTGAAATGTTTCAGAAGCCCGTAATAGGCCCTCTCTGCTGTCGTGATTCTACGTTTTATTTCTATAGTGTTGTTGTTTTTGCAATGTATAAGGCTACCGAGATAAATAAAATCCTCCACTATTTCGAAATTATAGCTACCTATAGTCAGCTTCTGTCCTACTCTCTGTCGCCCTTCTTTATTTGTGGCTATTAGTCTTATCTTCATTAACAGACAGACCCATCTTTTTGGCGGATTTTTCTAGTGCTATAAATGCCTCTTTTATCTTGATGACACTACTGGCGATTATGTCGACATCGTCCGCATACGCTAATATTTGCGTGGATTTGTTAAAAACATGTCCCTTTGTTTGTATTTTGGATTCTCGGATGACTCCCTAGGCAAGTGCAATAGTGTCAGTGCAAATATGGCGGCTAAACAAAATCGTTTTCAGCTTAAACTGCACTGCCACCGGATGAGGGCAGAACTCGTTCAGTGTGGTTACGTGATATGTTGCACTCAGTGCGCACTTGCACTGTGTAAGCTGAAAACGCGATAAATAAACGTGAAGGAAGACTACTTTATTGTTCTTATATTTATAAAATAACCAGTTATTCAATCAAATAAACCTGTATAACGGTAACATATAAAAAGATGTCAAATTTAGATTTCAGATAAATTGTACAACAGTTTTGAAAACTTGTACGTACTGCGACCAAACAATTAAATACGTTCGAATTCCCTTGATTTTATCAGAAGGAAGGACGAAAGTAATGATTGCAAATGAAGTAACAATATACTTTACTTTTAATTGTTTTTCTTCATAGATTGGTAAATTACATTCTAAATCTAAGTCATCCCCGTATTTTTCTAAAATTTAACTTGTAAAACTTTCTGTGTCAAATTGTTGTTGATCTTTATAATAAATTGTGAAGCTTTCTAATAAATTTGTACAACCTTGAATCAAAGAACATTGTCATCCTTGTTTCATAAATTAAATTGTGTAAAGCTGAAAACTTTGGTTAGAAAGTTATAATTCCCTTTGTATCCATATTTATAATTAATTATCTGAGATGAGTCAATGGAAATTCACTTTACAGCTGAGCTACAAAATTTAGTCGAGTACAAACTTTGTACCTTCGACTAAAATTAGTGTTTTCGAACTAAAATTGCCATTGAAATAAACTTTTACTTGTGAAATTAATAATGTAGAAAAAATAGCATCCACTTGTTGCAATTTAGAAGTTGGTAGTCGGATATTGGACAAGGAATTAATAATACGAAAATAATTTCTCAATTCCTCAACGTTTCGATTAAAATTAATCATTATCAAGAGCTGTAAAAATATATTGCAATGTAGAGTTACATACTTAAAACAAAAATATAGGAATTATTAACAAAATTTGAATTTTAAAAATGGTTGCATGCGAAAAGTTATTTAACAATATACAATAATTGAAGAATGCACATTGTATCGAGGTAAATATTAAGCAATAAAATTACAATTAAGTATATAAAATATCAGATACTTTAAATTAATTTACATACCGATGAGTTGAGATTATGTTATACAGAAGTTTATTATGCCCTTAATTTTTTTTTACAGTATTTTTGAAACACCCTGTATGTGTATACAATAAATATAAAGTAATTATAATTCATATATTAATCGCAAATGCCCTAATTTCTTGGCGGTGTTGAAATAATAGAATACATCGAAAAAAAATTCCTTGGTCGGTTCGGCGAATAAATCTCTATTGGCAATCTCTGCGCTCAAGTTCTGACAGAAATGTGTTGTTATGTAGATACAAAAGTAGGGGTTTTAAGAGGAAATGAGGATTCTTCAATTACTTTCTTCTTCGTATAATAATTCATTGAGTGCTTTTATAATATTCTCTATTTGTGGTTGTACTTGTGAAATTACATTAAGAGCCGGTATTTTCACTTCCGAATAAAGGTTTAGATAAATTTATCCGTCAGATAAATATTTTTATTCACAATCGGTTAGTAATATGACGATTTTTGACTTTTAAAAAGTTGGGAAGTTAGTTATTGTTAACCTCATATTCCAAGAGGTTGGAAAGTATAACGTGAAGATAGCTGGGGTTGGAAAGTTAACACTTTCCAACCTCAGCTATACTCACGCTATACTTTCCAACCTCGAGGCGGGAAATAGCTGCCCCCCGCTTTGAGAGATCAATGCGTATCAACGATGGGTATTTACATATAAACAAAGCATCTTTACAATTTATATGATAAAAATATGGAATAAACTTGTAAGTAATACAAGTAATGAATGAAATCAGTATTTAAGGTTAGAAATCAAAGTGACAGTTCATGTGACAAATGAACAATCTCAGACCATTCGTTTATTTATGTTAGGTTATTATTATTTAAATATCAAATATTAATTTTTTGTTTCAGATTGTGAATAAAATAGTATACAAACCTCGGTGAAAAGTTTCATTGTCTCGGGCTATAGTTAACCTCGGCGCTTCGCGCCTTGGTTAACTATCTTCGCCCTCGACAATGAAACACTTTCCACCTCGGTTAGTAATATACTATTGTTGTCTTTTCACTTGCAAATAAATTTATTCGAAAGAATATTTGCGGAATAAATTATTCGGTACATGGGTAGCAAATAGTGCAGATTTATTAACAAAGTGGATATATTAAATATTTTTGATGATTATGAAGATACTTTGTACTCTGAATTAATAAATAACGTGAGAAATCGATCACACACCATCAGGCAGCGACATAACCACATACATGAAGGAATTTTTTGACAGATTTCGAAACAATTTATTATTTCATATCGGGGATCGTATTTTTGATCTGAAAGAGTGAATAGGTAAATCATTATAAAGTCATTTGACGCTGGTAAAATATTTTCAAATTTTGGATACTTTTGTTGATTGCAATGACAAACGTTTACTTCGAACTGAAAGAAATATACAAAAAGTACCAGGACAATTTTACAACATACATATCTCGTTTACCACATATGATTGCTGCATTAGACAGTACACTTGTTAAATTACAGACTGCCGGGGCTAAAAATGCAGAAAAATATAGATCACATTAAAGATATCAAACGTTTTTGACAACTATGAATTCAAAAGAAGTTGACATATTTCATCCTTGTCAGCTTAACCTGGCTACGCCAAACTCCAACCTTTTCTATTGACACAAATTCACTCTGCAAGGTTACCAATACCAATTCACGAACGTTAAAATTATTCGAAAAATAGCTATTTGTTTCTGTAAAATGTGTGAAAAGACGCAATGGAATTATTCGCTGGATAAATATATAGAATAAATTTATTTAACGAATACTTATTCGAAACTTTATTCGGGAGTGAAAATACCGGGCCTAAATTAATTATGAATATCGGCTGTATTCATATTTTATTTTTGTCTGTTATTCAGCAAAATACTCACATCTACCAAACTGAAAAATTATAATGTCCACAGTAATGGGTCGTATTACGACTGCGCTTTTATTATTATAGCGAACGACAAATAAAAGCGAGCAGTTTCATTATATTCCTGAATAAAAGCGGTGTCATAATACATACAATTAAGATCATAGATAACCAAGATCTACAGAATAAAATATTAATGTTTCTATAAAGATTTCCGTGGATTTTTAATTTGAGAAAGTGTACGTGTGGATCATGTATATACTGAAACTTAGTTTTTACCATTCAAAAAAGTCTGAAAAGGCGCATTTAAACTTTCTACTAAAATAGGAAGGGTCCATTAAATTTTATAATACTTTTAAAGAACTTTCCTTACATGATTAAATATCTTTTCTTTACTTTTCTACAACTTTTTCTTCAACTTAATCTTTATTCTGCTTTGTTGGTTTTACCCTTTTCATTTACCAAAGAAGAGGTAAGTGTAGCAAGGCCCAGCTCAAGGTACTGGCTGACCTATGACGTTATAAGAGGGGGGGGGGTGCATTTCAGCAAGAAATTTTGGCATAATTATTTTTTATCTGAAGAAAAATATTATTTTTACCTTCCGTCAGCTTTAGGTAAGGCAGGTATTGTCTTTGGTCAAAAATTTGGTGATAAGTTTTTAATCATTAAGCACGTTTTAGGATGCCTAGAATACGATTTTACTATTTTTTGTGTTTGTGTGTGTGTGTGTGTGTGTGTGTGTGCGTGCATGCATGCGTGCGTGCGTGCGTTCGTGCGTGCGTGCGTGCGTGCGTGCGTGCGTGCGTGCGTGCGTGCGTGCGTGCGTGTATGTGTGTGTGTGTGTGTGTGTGTGACAAAACTTTGACCTGCGATAACTCTAATACTACAATTCCAAAAATGACTATTCTTTCGGATCGCATAACTCCAATACTATACCTTTCCAAAAATTATAATTTTTGTGTATTCCTTTTCTTTACATCCATATGAAGAGCTGATTAAATTTTGGTTATAATTGATCAACTGGAAGTACCCACATTTGAAGATTTTAACAGTTTTTCTTGAAAAAATGCTGTTAAATATCACTTTTTCACATTTAATGTTCATGGATCGAATTCAGCACTCTTGTTTAACTAAAGAAGCTTATCTAAAAATAACAAAATAAAGAAAGACATATGCATGCTTACATTATTAAGCAAAAGATGCAAGTTGTTTTCATAGTTACTAGAGACGATCACTACATTATAGTGAAGAGTGCTGAATTCAGTCCATTATAAATATTAAAGAATACTTTATTCTCTATACGATTTGACTGCATTTTATACTTCATATTAAATGGATATAGAGTTAAAAATTATAATAATTAAATTTCATAAATTAGCCAGCTATGCTATAACTATGAAAACAGCTACTATATTAAGAAAATTCTGATTAAAAAATGTCTTATGTATACACCGAAATGGCTGTAACTTTTAATTCTTTTGTCAACAACGTTGACAAAATAGACAAGACAGAAGTACAGAGCAAAGTGAATAATCTCCAAGATCCAAAGCAGCAAAGCAGCAAAGTAATAAGACAACTGTCATTCGATATCAATTTTGTAGGCGATGAGATCCGAACGCTTCCGATCATACGTTTTAAAACGTAATAAAGTTTGAAATAACCATTGCAAAAATGATCACATGGCACATAGCAACTACATTAAGTATTAGCTGGTATTGATCATTAAATTTCGCCGTGTGTACCGAGCAGTTGGATTTCAAAAATTTAGAACAGAGCAAAAAATATTATGCTCTAAAATTCAATATATCATCACATAAAATTTTATGGATCAGGTAAGATTAAACAAAAAAACTGTTTTAAGCTATAGAGCTCTGTAAGACGACAGCTTACAGAGTAGTAAAATTACCTATTCTATAACTCCCTCTATAACAAGTCTCGCTACAGAGTTATTCTGTGTATTCCTGTCTAGCTGTCAAATATGCTACAGTATATTTGACAGTAATTTTGTGTGCATTCTAATAAATATGAAATTGAAACGATTGTTTACAAATAATACACTATAAAATGTTGGTTCAAAGTTACAAATACCATAATATATTTATATAGTTGAATAAGCAATAGGTTCCATCACGATTTTTTCATTATTATTAATTTCTATAAATACATCAGATTTACATATTTGTAATATATAGGTTTATGATTAAATGAAATATATAATTATTGAATCAAAATACGTTATGTTTTGATTTTTGCAAGTAATCAATTTCTGTCATTGTAATCAATGCTTGTCATTGTTAATAATTTTTTTTATCTCCTGTGTTTTAATTTTTGTAATCTTTTTCTTCCCGCTATTGTGATATATTAATATTAATTATGCAGTCATCATTTAATGACTGTTTCAACTACTCTATGAAACTGTTAACAGTTCTCTACCATTAATTTGTACTCGTACTCGTACAAGAAGGTAGGGTTTTCTTCAAATTATCTTGACTGGTGGAAACTGCCCTTGCCTTAGCTTTAAATCAATAATTATGACAAATGCTTAAGTATAGCTATTTAAAATTATTTAACTTTATATTAAAGAAAAAAAAGTCACTTTAATTGAAGTTTGTTTAAAAACATTTCTTAATTAGTAATGTAATTCACTGATCTGAATGGATTTTGATAAGTCTGGAAAAATATTCTCTATTTTCATGCTAAAATATTTTTTTAAACATAAATTTCTATAAGAATTGGTAGGATGTACATATAATTACCTTCTATTTTCTTCAATTTAATAATAGATAAAATAAAAATTGTTAACTTTTGCTTCTAATTTCCATATTTGTATAAATTTTTTATATAAAATATATATTTGACGTTTAAAATATATTTTTGACGTTTCAATATGCCCTGTAAATACTTTACAGTCAAGATTTTGGCGCTGTAAGATTTATAGAAATTTCTATAACTCTGTAGCGCTTACAGTACTGTAACTTGAACTTGGTTACAGAATAGCAATTTGCTTACATCCTGTAACGTTGGCAGTGGCGTAACTAAGAGTTCGGGTTCGGGGGCCCGCCTGCAAAATGTTTTTGGGGCCCGTTTTAATTGTAGCGTGTATCATGAGGAACTACATACCATAAGAACTTGTGGAAATTGTGACTAAGCTCACTTTCATCTGAGTTGACATGTTAAGAAGCAAAATAACTAATATGGGAGGCCTGAAAATCCAAGATTAGGCACCTTTACATCCCACCAAAGTCATTGTATGTAATTGGTGGCACAGTCCACTGGTAAAAGTTACAGGGATCAATACCCTTTATACATTTTTGATATCCCAAATGAAATAATTTGGACAAAATATGGTATAAGCAAGATGGATCAGTATCATGCAGTTTAAATCGTAGCAATTTTGCAAAAGTCATTCTCGTATCGTTATTAAATTCCACGTTTTGGATTACCAAATGTGTATTAACACATTAGCCGTTAGGTGTCCTGATTTGACAGCCCGGACTTCTTTTTATGGGGTTATTTTAAAGCAAACTGTGGATATGTTGCAGGAAAATATCTGCTCTAAATGTGATAGAAAATAAAGAGCTTGATTTTGCATAGCGGATAAGGGGCCCCTTAGCCAATATTATTTATTGAAATTGACATTTAAAAAAATAAAGGACTAAATAAATTTGGATGTGTATGTTGCTACAAAGAAAAGATTAAATTCAAAATTTCGCAGTAGTAAGAAAATTATAAATCATGTATATTTGGGCCTCACTAGAGCCGGGGACTTGCCCGCAATGCGGGCCCGTTAGTTACGCCACTGAATGTTACTTACAGAGTCTATAGAGCTATTAGAACGGTACAGAATAGCACCATAAATTTACGTACTCGTATATAAATTGATGTATAAAGGAATAACATTTATATTTTCTATAAACTAATTTTATCGTATTCAATTTTAATTTTCTGAAAAAGTGAAAAATATTAATTTCCTCTTCTAGGGTAATTTCATTGGAAAATCTTCCAATCCACTTCTTCCAACCATCTGAAAAGCATCTCATTTTACAAAAAACCTTAACTTCCTCTCCATTGCCTGCACTATTCCTCTAATGAAATTAACAAACATAGCCATTTTAATTGAATTGCATTTCTCCCCGACCGGGTCGCTTATTTTTATCTCACATTTGTGGCAAATTGCAAATTGCTTTGCATTTCTTAATGGTAGATAAGTGTTATCACACAATGTGAAAACCGGAGTACAAATGTCGCCTAGCAAACGAAAGCGCCGTGAGAAATGGAAGCTTAGTGCTCTCTTGACCTGGTTTGTGCTTATTTTTGTTTCTTGTACCTCACTCTTCGTCACGTCACGACTGTTACACACTCGACAAGGTGGTTAATGTATTTAAATGTTATTTGACTGAAGTGGAAGAGATTTTTTGTTGCTGCTATTTAATGGAACTTTCTCGTAGAATAGAGTACTAGTTGTGTATCTAGCAACTTAAAGTTCAAATCTGTATTGTAATACAATTTTTGCTAAATGTACTTAAATAATTGGCGAAAAAACTGAACTATAGATGGCAGGCCTGACGGTAACACGTTGGCGGAGGAATAAGGAGAGTTCCCTCATTCCTTATTGCTGGCAATATGCATTTCAAAGTGTAAAGTATTTGATATGGAGAAAATTAACATAAAGTTAAGTGATATTTTTAAATACATTGCTTTTGCACGTCCTATAAAGGAAGACGAAGCAGGTTTTAAGGCTGGACTTGTATTGCTTTGAGGAATAAAAGAGTATGAACCAGGTACAATACTGGGATCTTGTTTAAAAACCTGTCATTTGAATGGAGATCCTCATGCGATTGAAATTTTATTAAATGAGAATATAAATTACTGAAAAGCAAATTTAGTTGTAGAGCAGAATTGAAAGGTAAATGCAAACATATTGTTGCAGTTTTGTTGCATATAAATAGGATAGTAAAAATCAAAACTATATTTGTTTTACAACAAAAGTTATAATTATTATTATGCTATTAATTTGTTTGTTTATGGGTTTGTGTATTACAGAGTAGCAGAAATAGAAAATTAAACTGTACAGATTTCGAACAAAGTAATGGGAAAACTTATTAAAAAGGATGATAAACAGTATAGTTTGGCTATTATTATTAGAAGAATTTTATCATGCTGTTTTAAAAAAGAAAAAAATAGAACCAATTGAATTCGTCAAAACTATAAGGGAAGAAAATTTCAAGATCATATTTTGTCACTTGGGATATAGTGTAAACTTACACTTTTTGACTTATAATTGCTCCATTGTGGCACTGAGCAGTATCTATGGCAGTTACTGATCATTATTTAAACCTGAAAATGTAATATACACTATATATCTAACTTTCTTTTACAACAAATATAAATTAAACCTGTTTAAAATTACATACGTTTCAATGTATGCTATCAACGTTTCCTTATTCCTCTAGTTCACAAATCTGCCGCTAGACGTCACCCACTTTGAATTTTTTCGCCAATAATAGTACATATAGCGCATACAGCAATCATTTGAACAAATGACTTTTAAATCCTACGGATCAACACTAATCGTTGCTACTGTGAAAATTTACTGTTTACTTATGACGAAATAGCGCGTATACGTTGAATATTTGAATTTATTCCAACAATTTTGGTTTACATTTGACATTTTAAAACCGCTAGTGAAATAAAATTTCTTAAAACGCTAGCGAAATATAATTTCAATTGTGTTTTTCAATTGTTTCATTACAACAACCATTGTTTTTAACCTATAAATTTAAAAATTATTTTATTTTTGGTATTTAAAACAAATGAAAATAGACAAATTAGACATGGTTGGAAAGCTAAAAAAATTCAGTTTTCAATGGAGCAACTTTTCAATATGGCCTCCATATAAAAGTTAAAACTTTGATATCATAACTCGAAAACTAATAGTTGTATAAAAATTTGAGCATCGCCATTCGAAAGAACATAAAAAGTGCCTTAAAGATGTTCAAATTAAGATCCAGTGTTATTATACATTTGGAAGTTATTTGCAAAAATAAAAAATATTATGTGGCCAGCACATTACCTTCCGTCATATATTTTGTACAAATTTCGTACAGAAAGTTCCTATATTTCCAGTAAAATTATAACACAAACATACTCTGTCAATTGCACTTGACACTGACATCTTTCAATCAAAATTTTCTTACTATAGTAGCTGTTTCCATAGTTATAGTATAGCTGGCTAATTTATGAAATTTATGGGTCGATTCTGTTCACATCTGTAAATTTGTAAATAATGAACAAAATCGCAACGAAACCTGCACTCTTATGTATAATTTTATATTAATCAAAAAAAATTGATACGCTTTTATTAGGTTTTTACAGATTTACAGATCTGTAAGACTTACAGATGTAAACAGAATCGACCCATTAATTTTTATATAATTTTTAACTCTATATCCATTTAATATGAAGTATAAAATGCAGTCAATTCGTATAGAGAATAAAATATTCCTTAATATTTAAAATAACATTAAATGTGAAAAAAAAACGTTATTTATCATTGTATTTTAAAGAAAAACTATTAAAATTTTCAAATGTGGGTACTTCCGGTTGACCAATTATAATCAAAATCTAATCAACTCTTCATATGGATGTAACGAAGAGGAATACGAAAGAATTATAATTTTGTAACTGTAGTATTAGAGTTATCGCAGACCAAACTTTTGTCTCACACACACTCACACGCACAAACTCACACACTCACACACACACACACACACATATATATATATATATATATATATATATATATATATATATATATATATATATATATATATATATATACAGTATCTACACGGATCGAGTTCCAAAGAGGAAAAACTTTTTTATTTTACACAAAAAAATGTATTCTGTATTGGCCGTTTTACTTGAAAATCCCAAAAAAAAATAAGTTTGCGTTGTCATGGTAATTGCCGTTATTTATTTATTTATTTTCAGCAACTGTTAGTTAGGAAAATCAACCATAATCGTTGAAAATGTTGTCAAATGACGAACGAGTTTACCTAGTTCAATGCTATGGCAAAGGTAATAAAGCGATCTGTCGAGTTATCAAAGAATTTAATCAAAAATTTCCAGATTTTTACATCTCAAATAGGGGTGCACGAAAATTGGTCCAAAAGCTGTGTTAGCAATTACCATATAAACTATTATTCACGAAAGATGACTATTCAAGGTCATTTGTTCGGAGAAATAATACACATCACTTTATAGCAGTAGCTTAGCAACATTTTGTATTAGAAAGAGAAGGATTATTTGACCTATGTCTATTTAATTTATGTGGTGTGACAGATATACGTAAATAGTGGCATTACTTTCCAAATAAAATAAATAATAATGACATATGTCGTAGAATTACAGGTACCTAATTATCTACTACACTGCCCTCTGTGCTTATATTTACCCAGTGGCGTTGACGTTTAAATCAAATTATTATTCTTTGGTTTATAACTTAAGTCTATGCTTTTGTATTTTGCAAAAACATAAGTGAATAACATAAATCTTTCAGAAAGGCATCATTTAAAATAAAACATAATTTTCAAATGAATTACTCTTATTTTTTCAGTTAAAATGTTTCCATAAATATTTCATGTTGCACGCCTGTGCAAACGAAATGCAATGAAGTTATCTGCAAGTAATATTATATCAGACGGCTCACAAATGACCTTGAATAGTCGTCTTTCGTGAATGATAGTTTATTTATTACAACTTTTCAGTGATCTGAGAAGTACCTACATTGGTTGTATTGAATGTTTTGTTTTTTTTTTGCGACCTCTACCCTTTATCTACGTTAGAACTTTTTATACATTTTGCGTACGTTATCACTTTTTCGCGAGTGTGAAAACATAAGTTCTGAGATCATTTTTTGTAACATCTGATTAAATAAACAATCTTCTGACGATGAGGGTAGAAGAGGCCAAGAAGAAAATGGATTAAGATACCGGCCGTAGTGACGGCTCGCTCTCAAGTCTAATTTAATTTTTAGTTGAGGAAGTGAACTGTCACCCCAAATAAAGTTTGTATACATTTAAAAGTAGAACTGAGGTCGTGAAAAAATGATATATGCAAATTATGTAAAGTGCTGTGTGGAATTGTGGAATTTACAACACAGACCTTATGGGTCGTATCATAAACTTTCGATGTGTGCAAAATGTTACACTTTACGTATTTATGTAATTAGTTAATAATTTTTTGTAAGTTGTATTCTTTATTGTGTAATGAATATTTCATTAAATACTCAATGTAGCAACCCCAAGGAACAATCCTAGCACGTTGTCGTATCCGGCTAACCTGTAGGACACATAAATTAACCCTATATTTGACCGTGTCAAATTAAATTAATTACGAATTTTTTGTAAGATGTATTCTTTATTCTCTAATGAATATCTCACTAAATACTCAATATAGCAACCCCAAGGAACAATCCTAGCACGTTGCCTTATCCGGCGGCTAACCCGTAGGATACATAAATCAACCCTAAATATGAGCGTATCACATTAAATTAATTAATAATTTTTTTGTAAGTTGTGTTCTTTATTTTCTAATGAATATCTTACTAAATACTCAATATAGCAACCCCAAGGAACAATTCTAGCACGTTGCCTTATCCGGCTAACCCGTAGGACACTTATAAACCAACCATAAATTTGAGGGTGTCACATTAAATTAATAATTTTATGTAAGTTGTATTCTTTATTGTCTAATAAATATCTCATTAAATACTCAATATAGCAACCCCAAGAAACAATCCTAGTACGTTACCGTATCCAGCTAACCCGTAGGATACTTATAAATCAACCCTAAATTTGACCGTGTCAAATTAAATTAATTACGAATTTTTTGTAAGATGTATTCTTTATTGTCTAATGAATATCTCACTAAATACTCAATATAGCAACCCCAAGAAACAATCCTAGCACGTTGCCTTATCCGGCTAACCCGTAGGACACATAAATCAACCCTAAATATGAGCGTGTCACATTAAATTAATTAATAATTTTTTTGTAAGTTGTATTCTTTATTTTCTAATGAATATATTACTAAATACTCAATATAGCAACCCCAAGGAACAATTCTAGCACGTTGCCTTATCCGGCTAACCCGTAGGACACTTAGAAACCAACCATAAATTTGAGGGTGTCACATTAAATTAATAATTTTATGTAAGTTGTATTCTTTATTGTCTAATAAATATCTCATTAAATACTCAATATAACAACCCCAAGAAACAATCCTAGTACGTTGCCGTATCCAGCTAACCCGTAGGATACTTATAAATCAACCCTAAATTTGAGCGTGTCACATTAAATTAATTAATTATTTTTTGCAAGTTTTATTTATTGTCTAATGAATATTTCACTAAATACTCAATATAGCAACCCCAAGAAACAATCCTAGTACGTTTCCGTATCCAGCTAACCCGTAGGATACTTATAAATCAACCCTAAATTTGAGCGTGTCACATTAAATTAATTAATTATTTTTTGCAAGTTGTTTTATTTATTGTCTAATGAATATTTCACAAAATAATCAATATAGCAACCCCAAGAAACAATCCTAGTACGTTTCCGTATCCAGCTAACCCGTAGGATACTTATAATTCAACCCTAAATTTGAGCGTGTCACATAAATTAATTAATTATTTTTTGCAAGTTGTTTTATTTATTGTCTAATGAATATTTCACTAAATACTCAATATAGCAACCCCAAGGAACAATTCTAGCACGTTGCCGTATCCGGCTATAACCCGAAGGACACTTATAAATAAACACTAAATATGAGCGTGTCACATTAAATTAATTAATAATTTTTTGTAAGTTGTATTCTTTATTGTCTAATGAATATCTCATTAAATACTCAACACAGCAACCCTAAGGAACAATCTTAGCACGTTGCCGTATCCGGCTAACCCGTAGAGACTTGTAAATCTACCCTAATTTTGAACGAGTTACATTAAATTATTTAATAATTTTTTGTAAGTGAATATCTCATTAAATACTCAACATAGCAGTTCTTGTAAAATAACTTTTATACTATAAATAATTTGTTTAATATTATCCAATTATTCATAGGTAACAGACATAGGTACATACAACCTAAATATGCAATATAACAATATTTTCGAGAAATCGGAACGTTTTACGATATGTGTCACGTTTGAATATTTGATCGTAGTCTTACAGATATTGCAACTAACATTACGAGTGTGCACAGAATTGCAGCTAGCATCCATATTATAGCGTTGTAATAATTACGCATGTGTCAATTTTTCGATGTGACATTTCTCTTTTATCGGTAATGATTAAATATTAGCACCGTGCGGGCGCTCACCAGGCGTCACCTCGCGGGGACTCATTGCTGGCTTGGAGAATGCACCACAGGGGTCAATTTTGTGCCATTTAAAATTCGAAATATTTGACGTCGGTCGGGATCGAACTCGGTTCCCCAGATTCACAACCAGACAGTCAGGCACATGGCTACGAGACCCCATTTTTTACCTCCCGCTACCCTTGGTAAGGGAGGTATAGGGATCGTGCTAAAAATCGCATATCGAGATTTTGGTAAATGAGCACGTTTTAAGGTCCTTAGAATCCAATTTTAACATTTTTACGATGATGTCTATGTGTATGCGTGTATAATAACTCTAACTCAAATACTATCATTCACAAAATTTTGAAATCTTGTATTTCGAACTTTTTCTGTAATAGAAAGAGCCCATTAGATTTTGATGAAAATCGGATAACCGGAAATGACACTTTACTAGAAGCTCAAAATAGTTTTTCTTCGAAAAATACCGTTAAATGTTATTATTTAGAGATTAATATTATTATAAAAATTAAAGATTATTAAATTTTCTATAGATTTGCATTAATACTTTTTCTATATACGAGTATTTTAGGGATAAATTGTGAAAATTATATATATTTTAAATACCAGAGCCTAGGCTTTAAACAAACAAAATGCAGTTATACAAATGTATGTAACCTTGTATGTAACTGACAGATAAATGTCGCTATCAAAGAACTAATCATTTCAAAATATTAGTAACGTTTTAAAAAAAGAAAAGTAAATAGAACAATAGAAAAGGAATTCAATACAGTTTCCAGCATAAGTAAATATGTAAATACATATTTAGATTAATAAAAATTAACGATTCAGAAAAATATTTAAGCTAATTAAGGGTTAATGAATTCTATTCTATCCATATATCTATTAACTATTAGGTACATGATTCTATCCCGGTATTTAAAATTTAATCTTCATTTTATTGTAGCTCCGGTGGCTCAATGGTTAGAGCGAGGGTTAGAGCAACGCCTCATGTCATGAATGCCCTCGGGGCTCTGGGTTCGAATCCCACTAAGGCATGGATGTGTGTGAATGCGAACCCACTTTGTAATTGGCATTTAATCCTTTAAAAAAAGGTAGTTATTTGGACTAGATTAGACTATATTTTAAGAAATAAACTGTCAAAATCAAAAAGAAGGATTAACTCAATCTTTTTTGTGACTCGGGCTGCAAATGGCGGGAGGTATTGTGTTGACCACACCAGATTTTTTATTTATAAGGAAGTTTAAATTTGAGCTGGGGATTGTAAGATCTTAACGTACGTTTACAATAGTTTTCAAGGTTCAAATCGTTCTGACCACTAAATTTAATTATTTAAAATTAAATAAATTGGAACAAAGGAACGCTCACCACGGAATTGAACCTGGTGCATCAGGGTCCGATATACTAGTATACAATCGCAAGACAGTAAAATTCGAAAAAAAAATTCCGCAATGAATGTATTCATATAAACGTATACAAATTCGAAATTGAACTAAAAGAAGTTCACAAATCGATTAGCTAACAGTAAACATCCATAAATACGAATGAACCTTGTACAGTGTACACCCTATAAATCCGTCCCATACAAAATTAAATACTCTTCATCTTAAACTTCACACGTTCTCCACACAATTTACCCTTGTAAAACATTCACCCTTTGTAAACCTCAAGATATAAATATAATTGTATCTAGTTTATCTTCAGGGCAAGTCATAATACGCTTAGGCGTGGGCTTAAGGCATGGACAAACATCTACATATATAATATACTCGTTCTCATTCTGATCGTATGTATCTGTATGCTGTCGTCACTAAGTACGAGTATAGCACATCCACCTGTCTATTCCGTATTAGCAGTGTCATGTCCTGTAAGCAATTGAATCAACCGTTATACACACGTCTGTAATCCTGTTACGTCTACGTCTGCCTGAATCAGTTCCATCAATACATCGCCTGTGGATGTAGAGCAGTAATAACACGTTATCTTGTACGAAATAGAGATTTCTGCTATGCAAGAAGGACTGTTCAAAGTAAATGGTACACAACTTATCTAGTAGAACAAATTTGGTGTACCAATGTGCTTAATTCGGCCCCAGAAAGATTTATTATAGGTCTTAGTTTTTTTATGGGGTGTCGTGGCCGTGTGCCTGAGTATCGCGAATTTGGGGAACCGGGTTCGATCCCGACCGACGCCAAATATTTCCAATTTTAAATGGCACAAAATGACCCCTGTGGTGCACTCTCCACGCCAGCAATGAATGCCCACACGGTGCAAATATTTCATCATTACCGGTATCTATGTACAAAGCAGATTGGCACACCCAGCAATGGGTAATAAGCCGTGATAATATATTTATTTATTTTATTTTGTTTAGATTTTATATTATTTTTATATCAATAAATAAATTAAGTGTATTGCAAAATTATATGATTTATTTATTTAAGGGTCGGTATTTTCACTTGCGAATAAAGGTTTAGATAAATTTATCCTTCGGATAAATATTTTTGTCGTCTTTTCACTTGCAAATAAATTTATTCGAAAGAATGACGTCTGTTATTCGCGGAACAAATTATTCGGTACTTGGGTAGCGAATAACCGTTTATTCGTAAGTTCATTACATTTCCACATTGGGCAGATTTATTAACAAAATGGATATATTAAATATTATGATGATATTTTCAAATATGAATTAATAAATAACGTGAGAAATCGATCACACGCCATCAGACAGCGACATAACCACATACATGAAATAATTTTTGACAGATTCCGACTATGAAAACAATTTGTATCACATATTGGGGATCGCATTTGATCTCAAACAGTGAATAGGTAAATCATTATAAAGATCCTGTCATTTGACGCTGGCAAAATACGTTCGAATTTTGGATACCTTTGTTGAATACATTGACAAACATTTACTTTGAACTGAAAGAAATATACAAAAAGTACAAGGACAATTTTACAATATACATATCTCGTTTACCACATATGATTGCTGCATTAGATGGTACACTTGTTAAATTACAGTCTCCCGGGGCTAGAAATGCAGAATATACATTGGCATTAAAGAAGTCAAACAAAATTTTGACAACTACGGATTCAAAAGTAGTGGACACATTTCATCCTTGTCTGCTTAACGTGGCTACGCCAAACTCCATCCTTCTCTACTAACACAAATTCTCTCTGCAAGGCTACCAATTCACAAACGTTAAAGTTATTCAATAGATAGCTATTTGTTTGTGTAAAATGTGTGAAAAGACTCAATGGAATTATTCGTTGGATAAATATATAGAATAAATTTATTTAACGAATACTTATTCGAAACATTATTCGGAAGTGAAAATACTGGGCCTAACAGCAATACAGTCATCAAATTAGATAAAAGTACCGGTAGTTGGCGTAGCACTAGTAAATAGTTGACACTTTGTCTGTTACTACGAACACGGTTTTAACAAAAACGCTGTTTTAAGAAATATCATATTCAAATTTCAATATTTAATTTCGCCCTTTGAATAAAAACTTTGTTCTGCTTTAAAATAATATTTTGATAATTTTAATATTTATTATTATTATTAATAAATATAAATGAAATTTGACATTTCTTAAAACATCGTTTTAGTTAAAACCGTGATCGTGGTTATTGCTGAGAAAGTTCGGTTTCACGAATTTAAATTATTTATTTAATGCATGTAAAAACGATTGGTTTTCAAGCGCCATCTACTATTTTCTTACGTGAAATGAAGTATAAATTTTTTGTTTGGTTAAATAGCGTATCATACGAATTTTTCGACCCGTTATAAAATTGTCGGTATAGTTATAAGCGTAACGGGTATTTTATAAGATAAAAAATTTGATGTGGCCAGCACATTACCTTCCGTCAGTTCTCTGTATTTTATATAAATGTCAATCTTTCAATCATAATTTTCTTAATATAGTTGCTGTTTCCATAGTTCCGTAGTTTTATATAGCTGGCTAATTTATGAAATTTATTTTCTTTATAATTTTTTATTGTATTAAATGGATATAGAGTTAAAAAATCTGATGTGGCCAACACATGACCTCCTGTCAATTCCATGTTTGAAATAGCAATGAACTTTAAGTAAAGTATCACTTCCGATTGTTTGGTCGTAAACAAAATCTAATTTGTCTGTAATACCAAATTTTGGATTATATTTTATTATGTTTTCCTCGAAAATCTGTTAAGAACTCCAAATTAAGTACCACTTCCGGTTTATCATATAAGTATAGTCAAAATCTAATGTTTCAAATTATACAAGTGTTTTAAATACCAAATTTGAGAAGTGATTTATTAATAATCTGACCAACAGGGTTCAAGGCACTAATTACAGGTTGATTATACATAAACTTAAGAATTAAAAACACAAGTAATAAACAAGTAAATGGAACGACAGAACTTAATAATACATAAATCTATGTTTTACACAGTATATGTTTGTTAACGAACAGTAGTAAATTTTAATGAACATAATAATTGTATAAGGCACTTTTAAATTTTTCAATCGAGCCGAGAAAGATGTCAAAATAATCAGGTAAATTATTGAAATTGAACAAAGCATACGAATAGGTGACTACTTCGTAGTTCATTCGAGGAATATTCCAATAGAAGATATATTTAAACCGAGAATTATGCCTAGGAACTAGGAAAGGAATTTTTCCTAGGATTATGGGTTCATTTATAACACAATGCAAAATTTTGTAAAGGAACAATGACGATTGAATTTTTCTGCGAGTATCTAGAGACACAGGGGAACAAGTCTTTGTAATTTGTATCAAAACTGGGATAACGTCTGAAAAGTTTGAAGAAGCATACTTTAACAAATTTACGTTAAATAGATTCAATTAAATAGTTGTATTTATTATAGATAGGACACCAAACCTGCTGACAATATTACAGTTTTGTTCTTACGAACGAGAAATGTAATTTCTTTAGAGTTGAAATATGAATGAAGTACTGTGTATTTCTAAAACTGAAGCCTGAACTTTTGTAAGCAGATTTAACAGTTTGTAATAAGTGATTAGTGAAATTGAGCTTTTCGTCAAATAAAACACCAAGATCTTTAAATTGAGAGACCCTTGCAAGAATATGAGAGTCTATTTTGTAATTATATTTGTAAATAGTGTTGTTGACGAAGTAGCTCATTACTTTACATTTACTATAATTTAAAAATAGGTTAGAGGTTTCAGACCAAGCTAAAATATTATCAATGTCTGCTTGTAAGAGCTTAGCATCTTCATTAGAATTAATAGTTTTAAAAATATTTAAGTCATCAGCATATAACTTGGGAGTGCTGAGCTGAATTTACAATGTCATTAATAAAGAGTAAGAATAGTAAAGAACGCAAATTAGAACCTTGAGGAACACCAGAAGTAGCTTTAAAAAACTTAGATTTATAATTATTATAGGAAACAGACAGTAAAGATTATTTTAAAAATAAAAATAAATCATGTTTAAACTTTCCTAATGCCTGCCTCGCCTCGATGTTGCTAATGCTAAATTTGGCCCGCTACCAAAAAAGTTTACCCTCTCCTGATTCAAACAAATGGAGAGTGAGAAAACGATAAGTACAAATTTTTTATATTAGAAAACCAGTGACAATGATAAAGAACGCCTGTCAAAATGTTAATTTATTGAGTGCATCCTTTTCTAATTACTGTACTTAATACTACTAATTCTATTGGCCATATCTTCTACTAAGTTTTAGTTTCTTAGCTTTTAATTTTATGTCAGATAGTTTTAAAGAACACTGTATGATGTATTACGTTTTTCGTGATATGCTGTGACGGTAATGGATGTAAACATTTTTGTTTATGATATGCCATTATCTGCTCAGGAAACTGATACATCTTGCAGCACGAATGAAGTAGATATACTGTTACATGTTACATATGATGTTATTCCAGGAAGACCTTTATACAATATATGTCACGAAAAGACATTACATATTTTTCTTGGAAAATATAAATTTTTGCCGCATACGGTAAGAATAAGACCAGAAAAATGTAATAGATATTATACACTTTAAAAAGATCAATGGATTCAATATAGTATACCTGAGTACTACTACGAGAAACAGGAGAAAGATATAAACTAGTGCAAATATTTTCAGTTCGAAGTTGAAAGAATCAAAAAAGATTCTACACAAATGGTAGGTTATTTACTTTTTACTATATTTTTAAAATACTAATTTATATCTTACGGAAGGAAAGACGTTTGGCGAATAAAATTGTTCTACAACGAGTAAAAAATAATTGTTTTAGTTTGAATGAATTGTATTTTTTCTATGACCTTTAAACAAAATCACACTTTCTTCATACAAAATGAGAAAGTTGCTTGCTACCCATCAAAGAATCAAATACCTACAGTGTGTTCAGTAGAAATCCTAACTCGGGGTAAGCTATGAACAGGGAAACGTATGTCTGATCATTCATTATTCAATTCAATAGTAAAGTTGTCAGAAAAGATAATAATTAAGGAAAAAGTCGAGGCCACACGAGAATACAGGCCTGCATGCTTATCCCTGCTCAATGCGTCACGCCAAACTTTGAGCCCAACGTACTTGTCTAGTCTAGCCTACCAAAAACAGTCGAACTACAGTCTACATTTCGAGTGGACGCACGGCACAGCGCAGCACGGAACGTCAAATTTCGATTGTTTTTCGTTAAATGATATTGCAAAAAATGGTTTTAAAATGCTGTTTGCTAATGTGCACGAGCAATTACGGTAACTCGGCTAAATTGATATACCTGACATTAGAGAAATTAGAAGCTAAACAAGTTTTCCTAATATATGGTGAATGTATATCATACAGAACATCAATTTAGTTGTTATGAAAAATTTTTAAGGGATATTCAGCAAAATTTTACAAAATAATTATAGAAAAAACTGTAAAGAACAAATTTGTAATAAAAAGCAGTTTAACAAAAAAAAAATCGAGCACCTAAGTGTATTTTATTCCAAAGTAATTGTTATTTTAAATACGAGTATATAATATGCGAACCTACATATATCATTCATTTTAGTTTCATTATTATCATTATCATATTATGTTCTGTTATATTATTTTCATTTGTTAGCTCCAGATCTAAAAATTTATTAATGTTATTATTATTATTTCTATTATTTTTATTATTTCTTGTATTATTTAAACAATAATTAATTTAAAGTAAAACAAGTTTATTCGTATATTTAGGCCATTTATAATTCGTTTTTTATTGAATGTGTTTAGTTATGTATATAAAGTAGTTATTATATAATATTTGAATAGTTATTTACGATTTTTATATTTTTATAAATCACATTTTACAATCCTATTTGTTTAAAATTCCGTATATTTCCTATGGTTACACTGCTGACGTTCAAGGCTTGGAGCGACAGCAAGAAGCTAGCTGTGACGTCACGGACTGAGTATTCAGGCCTGTATTCTCGTGTGGCCTCGATACGGTACATTGCCACTCGCCATTTTCTAATTTATTTTCATTTCTAAAATAAGATTCAAGAAAAAAGCTTTGATTTCTTTAGATAATATTTTTGACATTTTCTCGTGTCAAATTGACATTTAGTTAAATATTTTTAAATTGCCTAGTCCGAGTTAGGATTTTTTTCAACACACAGTATATGCCGTGGTGTGGACAACAAAATTTGCGCTAGGTATTATTTTAAACAGCTGCAACACTACAACTTAGTTAATCAATTTTAGTAACATTGTGATTCTAAGTATGAAATTAATCAGAGTATTTTCAAAGACAAATATTTGGAGTGATAAAGAAATAAATGTTTTTTTAATGTTTTTGAAAGAGAAGACAAATAACATGACAATTGTACAAATGCGAGAGAAAAATCAGCTGACGCCGGGGTTCGAACCCGGGACCTCCTCCTCTCTCGCATTTGTACAATTTATCTCAGTAGTAATACATTAATTACATGCTTCTATAGCATCACTCTTCAATTTAACATGACAATTTTTAGATTTTGGGGTTATATATCCAGGATGAAATTAGATTATATACCTCTCCCTGTCTGTCTGCATAATCAAGTATTTAACTATCTTTTTTTAGCCGATACGAATTTAAAGAAGATTGAAAATAAACTTAAAACTAGGAATCGACCGATACCGATATCGGTATCGGTATATCGGCCATATCGGTCTTCTTGGCCGATATCGGTATCGGCCGATATGTAAACCACGATATCGGCCTATATCGGTATCGGCCTAAAAAATATAAATTGCTTAATATTTCAGTTGCTAAGGATTTTTTAAAGGAGATTAAAACAGAAATACTAAATAAAAAACAAATCAAGTTTATTCTTATTCAAAATTTAGCAAAAAAAGTCATTAAAAATGTAGAAGTAAAGTTACACACTTAGTTAAACAAATTAATATTTAAAGTTAAGTTTTGGCAAGTTGTAATGTAACAAAATTATTGCGCTTTCATAAACATTTCCAGCTGAAGAAAATAGCTGTTCACTAGCACCACTATTTGGCGGTGGTGCTAAATATATTATTGAAAATAGTATATTGTGTTATTAGGAGTAAAAGTGATACTTTGTGTGGCGATCTTGGAAGTTTGCACGACGAGCGAAGCGAGTCGAACAATTGCATGCGAGGCACAAAAAGACACTTTTATTCCGAATGACACATTGAATTTTTTTTTTCAAACGCACTACTTTTCTTTTTATTCGCTAATTCTATGTAGTTTCTATGGATATTTATTTATTCTACTCCGGCGGCGTAGAAATTAACTATTTCTACTCCGACGGCGTAGAAATAAAGCTTCTACCTTGTGAATTAAGTCACAAAAATGCCATTTCTACGACGTTTGTTTTTTTGCATTTGCTCTGCATTTTTTTTGTGATTTATTTATGGTTAATGCGTGTAACGGTAACAGTATATCATTATAAATCACTTTTACCTCATTTATACAGCAAAAAAATTACGACAAAATTTTATGGCCGATATATCGGTATCGGCCGATATCGGATATGAGTATATCGGTATCGGCCGATATCGGTATCGGCCACAAAAAATCATATCGGTCGATCCCTACTTAAAACCGCTTGAATTATCGATATAAACGTAGTCATAGACAAATGTAAAATATATTTTAGAATCAATAACAATAAACCATTCAAAACAGTAAAATTGAGTAAATTTCTAATGTTTCTAATAATTTTTTACAAGCGAAGCCGCGGGTTCCGTTAGTAATCTATAAAATCTAGTAATACTCGTAATACATTATTTGCTATTTCTTTATTTATTACATGCATGTTGTAAAATTCACTTGACTACATACGTTCAATAAAACTTCCGCCGCTAAAATTTCTCATTGGAGGATAGACACCTGACATCTGTGAATCCTCAATTTATGTGTCATGTCATGTCCTGTATATAAACGAGTAAACCACGGTGTAGTATCTATAGGTGAGTGCACGACGTATTCCAATACATTACGAAGAATGGCCGACTAACTGGGCTAGTTCATACAGCGTGCCGCTAGATGTCAGGTTTTGTTGCGACCCGGTTTTTACACAAAATATTTAAAATATTAAATTATTCATATATAACGCATAATATTCTATATTTGCAATCATAACCTTTTATCTTTTGTCAGTTCTATGTATGTATTTTGTACAAATTCCATACAGAAAGGTTTCTATATTTTCAGTAAAATTATAAAACAAAAAACAACATATGTCAAATTCACTTGACATTGACACCTTTTAATCAGAAATTTATCTTAATACCTGTTTCTGTGGTTATAATGTAGCTGGCTACCGCAAAATTGCACATTTTATATTTCTCTTTATTTGATCCATACCCTGTTGTGCATCTTGCAGCAAAATTTTTTCTGTCAAATGGTAACGGGTCGCGTTAGCATTTTGTTTCCCACTTACTTAGCCATGTTAACGCATCTCGTGCTCTCACCTATAGATACTACACCGTGGAGTAAACTAAAATATTCTACATTACAACTCTCTATTAAGGATAAAGTTTGAACCTGTCGTTTCATCTTTTCATCGTCTCATCTTGAGTAGAATGTCATGTTAAAATTAAATACGTGTAAAATTATTCAAACGTATATAAACACAGCGCTGTCAACAGTCAACTTCATGGAAGTTAGCATACTAAGCAGAAACTTCACCGAAATGCATTTCGTTCTGTGCTTGTTCGGCAACATTCCAAATAGCTCTAAGTTCGTGAGAATTCGAACTAGAGGAAAATCCAATATTATTTTTCTAAATTTAAATGCATAGAGTACGTGGAATGCTTGCAAGACTGTTGCACAAATGTTCTTTTCGAAATGAGATTACTTCTAAACTTTGCTGCACAGAAAAAAAACATTTACACTATATCGTATTTAGAATTTCAACTGCACGAAAAGATGCTAAGATAAAAATTGTTAAGGAATATAACGAAATTGTATTTTATGTCTTGTAGGTGAGCCTTATTGTCTAATTGTTTCTATGACACTAAAACCATTACGGATATTAAACATTTTTTACTTCCTTGTACAAAGTAAAGGAAGTATTGTATTCGCGAAAATTTTGGTTTCCAGATTTCAACGGAAATATCCATTTTGACCATCCCTGAATCCATTCTAACTAATTTCGTCGTGACGTCTGTACGTACGTATGTACGTACGTACGTATCTCACATAACTCAAAAACGGTAAACCGTAGAAAGTTGAAACTTTGTATTTAGGACATCTATAACATCTAGTTGTGCACCTCCCTTTTTGGTCATTACATAATATCCAGAAATGGCACTTTATTTGAAGCCTATAATAGATTTTAATGAAAAACTATATTAAAATATAATCCAAAACTTTTCAAATTTGGTATATAAGACTTTTATATCAATTGGAATAACATAGCAGATTTTGGTTAAAACAGGCTAATCGAAAGTGATATATTACCTGAAGTTGTTAACAGTTTTTCTTGAATAAAATGGTTTCATTTTGATTTTAGAAATAAATGCTTCAAATAAGAATTTTAGAGAATTAAATTCTGCGTCTAGCACATCAAGTATTATTAAATTAGCCCTTTGTATAAATTTAAAACTTATATACTTTTTGGTTTTTGTAATGAAGCTTGCTATGGATTAGGACAAAAAATAACAAAAAAATAAAAAATAGATGTCAATGTCAAATTACGTCAAATACGTGCAATTTTATAATTGAGTCTATACTTCATATTAGTCTTGCGTACAAGGAAGTCGTGTGGTGTCCACATCAGATTTTTTCTCCAAGGACAGAAGTAAGTAGCCATTTTTGCCTCATGGCCAATAATCTAAACAGTTCGTCCTATCGGGCAAAATAAACGTGCACACAACTGCCACCATATAATTATTACTAGTATTATGGTACCTATTATATTCAGCATAAATAATAATAATAATAATAATAATAATAATAATAATAATAATAATAATAATAAAGTCTATATCTAGTAGGTACTACTGTGGGTGCGTGAAAACAGGCTGTTACAGCTAAACGAGCTACCTCAAATAATTTGTATATTATTAAAGCTACAAGAAAATACTATATTAGACAATCTTATAGAAGACCAAGGGGGACATTCGATTAGAGAAGAAAATATTTTTTAAACCAATGGTTCTCAAGTTACAAACACAAAGATATATTTTTTTAAATACGATGATACATAGTTTTTATGCCCATTCGACAGAGTATTTTTTCCTAAACCATGCAATCATTATACATATATCTCCACATAACAAAAATATTAAGAAAAATTGAATTGAAATTTAAATAATAGTTATTTTTGCTACAAGGGATGTTAGTACCATTTACTAATTGAAGACGATTTTTCGCCCCGAGCGATAGCGAGGGCTGGCAAATAAGTTCGAGAGTGGTCAAATGTACCTATATCTCGTGTTGCATATAAGATTTTTTCCACTCGTTGAATATTGATACATTGAAAAAAAATCTGATGTGGGCAGCACATTACCTTCCGTCAGTTCTATGTATTTTGTACAAATTTCATACGGAAAGTTCCTTACTAAATTTAATATTCTATTTCTTGTACATTACCTTCCGGCAGTTGCATGTATTTTATGCAAATTTCGTACAGAAAATTATTATTTTGTGACGTTTTCTATACACAGTGTAATGTATCTGCAGAAATAAAAGATTTATTATTATTAT
The DNA here is from genome assembly GCA_963082715.1 of Harpalus rubripes. Lineage (NCBI taxonomy): Eukaryota > Metazoa > Arthropoda > Insecta > Coleoptera > Carabidae > Harpalus > Harpalus rubripes. The sequence goes on from OY720448.1 coordinate 89,422,176, forward strand.
TTCTTGTACATTACCTTAAAGCAGTTGTATGTATTTTATACAAATTCCATACAGAAAGCAAAAGATCCTATACCTATTTCCAGTAAAATTATAAGACAAACACACTATGTCAATTTCACTTGACACTGACATCTTTCAATCAAAATTTTCTTAATATAGTAGCTGTTTCCACAGCTATGGCTACTTTATGAAATTTAATTTCTTTATAATTTTTTAACTCTATATCCATTTAATATTAGGTATAAAATGCAATCAAATCGTATAGAAAATAAAATATTCTTTAATATTTATAATAACATTAAATGTGAAAAAATGATATTTAACATCGTTTTTTCAAGAAAAACTGTTAAAATCTTCAAATTAGGGTACTTCCGGTTGACCAATTATAACCAAAATCTAATCAGCTCTTCATATGGATGCAACGAAGAGGAATATGAAAGAATTATAATTTTTGGAGTTGTAGTATTAGAGTTATCGCAGACGAAAATTTTGTTACACACACACACACACACACACACACACACACACACACACACACACACACACACACACACACACATCCACACACACACACACATCCACACACACACACACACATACAGACATCATCGTAAATATAGTAAAATCGTATTCTAGGGACCTTAAAACGTGCTTATTCATTAAAAACTCACCACCGAATTTTTTGACCAAAGACAATACCTTCCTTACCTAAGGGTGACGGAAGGTAAAAAGAATCTCTCAAATTTGACACGTCAATGGTAACTTTTAAATGGAAATATTTATGAAATGAGAATAATTTGATAGATATCAAATTCAAAATCATAAATTATAAGAATTAGCATATATTTTATACAAGTTTAAAATATCTAACTGTTGGTATTTCACAAAGAGGGAGGTAAGTTCAGCTGTAGGGAAGTAAGGACAATCCTTACATCCCGTCGCTAATAGAAACCGATACCTTCACAGTAAAATAAACTTATATCCCTACAAACAATGTCCTAATAGCCCACTTACAATATCGGGAGTGAGAATTTTTTTATAGTTATCCTCGTACATATACTTTTCTTTTTATACTTCCTTGTACATAGTAAAGGAAATATTGTAATCGCGAAAAATTTCAGGTTTCAACGGAAATATCTATCCTGACCATCCCTGAATCCATTTTAACTAATTTCGTCGTGACGTCTGTACGTACGTACGTATCTCGCATAACTCAAAAACGATAAGCCGTTGAAAGTTGAAATTTTGTATTTATGACTGCTATAACATCTAGTTGTGCATCTCCCTTTTTGGCCATTACATAATTTCCAGAAGTGGTATTGAAGCTACTTGAAGCCTATAATCCAAAACTTTTAAAATTTGGTATATAAGACTTTTATGTCAATGGGAATAACATAATAGATTTTAATTAAAATAGGCTAACCGAAAGTAATATATTATCTGAAGTTGTTAACAATTTTTCTTGAATAAAATGGTTTTATTTTGATTTTAGAAATAAATGCGTCAAATAATAGTTTTAGAGAATTAAATTCTGCGTCTGTCACATCCAATAATATTAAATTAGCCCTTTGTATAAGCGAGATATGTAAATTTAAAAATTATATACTTTTTGGTTTTTGTAATAAAGCTGGCTATGGATTAGGACAAAAAAGTATAAAAAGTACGTGCAATTTTATAATTGGGTCTATATTTTATGTTCGTTTTGCGTACAAGGAAGTCGTGTGGTGTCCACATCATATTTTTTTATTAATAAAAAGAGATTATTATTGAGTTTGTTTTACATAGATGTCTTGGACGCTCGAAGATCGCTATCATGATCACCACGTTTCTTTAAATTGTGATTTATATAGTATACACTTGTGAATTGGGGATGTCATTTATAAAAAATTGCCAAATGTTGATATATGAACATTGTTATGAATACAGAATAAGCAGAAATTGATGTACGGGTATTTGTAGAAGGTTTGGCATGAGGTATCAGATTCATCAATTTATTCCTATCCTTATAAAATTATGCAATCTGAGATATTTTGCTTTATAAAATTATTCACATTCAGATAGTAGAAGTTTAATTTGAATACCAAATGCACCATATCGTATATTCTAAATAAATCCACAGTATAAATTCAAGTGTTTCAAAATCCGCTATAAGTTTTATATTTTTAAAATAAAATCAATACATTATTACGGCTTTTATCAGAAATATTCAAAACCTAGTCTAGCTTTAAGCTTTTGAAATATAGACTATTTTATTTGAATTTTACAGCTAGTTCAATCAAAAAATTAGTAAGAAATTATTCGAAATATACGAAATATCGTTAGAATGCATACACAATATTTGTAATCTAGTGCATTAAACGGTAAGTAAGTTTTTCTAGTTGTAAACAATACTTATGTATGTAATTTTTTACAAATTGAATAGGGTTTATAAAATGTTTTGATGCTGCAAAAGGAATATTGTTTTTTGTTTGTTTGAAGGTACATCATTTTATTTATATGCTGCCCTGTCATAATGACAACATTATAGTCCTCTAATGTCTTTCACAAGAGAAGAAATAATAACAGCAGTCCTAAAATTAAAAGACGGCAAAGCGGCAGGAATCGATAATATACCGGCTGAACTAATAAAAGCTGATCTAGAAACAACCACTGAAGTAATGTTTATCCTACTAAATAAAATTTGGAAAGACGAGAATATCCCCAGTGATTGGTCAACAGGAATAATAATAAAGTTACCAAAAAAAGGAGATCTCACTAGGTGCAAAAATTGGAGACCCATCACGCTGTTATGTGTAGCAAGCAAAATTATTTGTAGAATAGTACTAGAACGTATGAAAAATGAAATAGATACAAGGTTACGAGAAAATCAAGCGGGTTTTAGAAGTCAGAAATCTTGCACGGATCAAATTAACACACTACGAATAATTCTAGACCAGGCAATGGAAATGAACAGTACAATATATATAGCATTTATTGATTTTTTCAAGGCCTTTGACAAAGTTGATAGGGAAAAAATGTGGGACATATTACGAGAATATGGAATGCCGGACAAATATATGCGTATTATCCAACTATTATATACGGGATACACAGCCAAGATAGAAGTTGAAGGTAAACTGACAGAAAATATAGATATCAACACTGGAGTTAGACAAGGTTGTATCCTATCACCCATACTTTTCCTAATTATAATTGACTGGATCATGAATAAAGTCGTAGACAAAAAAACAGGTATTACTTGGAACCCATTTCAAAAACTTGAAGACCTACAATTTGCGGACGACTTGTGTCTCCTAACCGAAAGTAAACGACATCTCCAACATAAATTAAATAAATTACTTGAGGTTGCAGAGGAAACGGGACTCTTAATAAATGATAAAAAAACGAAAATCCTAAGTACACATAGAAATAACACTCAGAAAATCGAAATAAATGGTAAAGAAACTGAAGAAGTCGACGAATTTTGCTACTTAGGAAGCATACTTCAAAATGATGGAGGATGCCAAAAGGACATAAAAACGCGAATCCAAAAAGCACAATCATCTTTTAATATGTTGAGGAAAATTTGGGACTCAAGAAGTATTTCAGAAAAGACAAAAATACGACTATTTAAATCAAGCGTTAAAAGTGTTCTGCTATATGGCTCTGAAACATGGGCTGAAACAAACCAAAGTAAAAATAAACTTCAAATATTCATCAACAAATGCTTGCGGAGAATATGCAATATATACTGGCCAGAGAAAATTTCAATAGAAGAACTGTTAGAGCGAACCGGTGAAGAAAGAATCCAGAAAACTCTAAGAAGACGCAAATGGACATGGATAGGGCACACGTTAAGGAAAAAACCCTCAAACATTACAAGGCAAGCTCTAGATTTTAATATACAAGGAAAAAGAGGAATAGGCAGACCAACAATCACATGGAGAAGAAGTATAATTAATGAACTAAAGAGCACCAATTTAACGTGGGGAGAAACAAAAAGAAAAGCACAAAATAGGGTAGAATGGAAGAAATTTGTAAAAGAACTAATAGAGCTAGCATAAATAAAAGAATAAAGTATAATAATAACGATAATAAAGTAAAAATAAATACGCTTAAAGAAATGATAAAAGAAGTTAAAATATGAAGACATTTAAATACGTGTAAAAATGTGCGCAGGTGTGGCGAACTTGCCACTATAAACTCTCGCCGTCGAAGCACCGAAGGTGCCCTATGCTCCCAAGTGGAGTATACAGGAAGAAGAAGAAGAAGAAGAATGTCTTTCATTAGAGGCCCAGGACCATAATGAATCCATTAGATTACTCGGTACCATAATGATCTGTGGTAACGGGGTACTTGTTTACAAACAAATCAAAGTGGCCTATTCAAAGCAAGGATACACGTAGGCATATGTGAGGCAAGCAACTGGAAGGCAGCCATTTCCAGAAAAGGCAAAAAAGTTTAACCACTAAAATCACAATTATGGAATTTTACGATTAACGAAACTTATATATGATATTATGCTTTGAGTAATGAGTAATATAATTATATACTCAAATGATAAAAGATATACCTAAGGTTTAGGTCGCTTCCCATAAATATAATTCCGAAGACACTAATGGCATCTGTTGAAAAGCCATGGAAACACTAAAAGTACATTGAAGTTAATAATACTATTTAATTTGACATTGAACATGAATTACAATATTACAAACAATATTAATCAGGTTAAAATGCAGTATGCGATACTCGCTCAGTAACTAGATGAGATCAACGTTTAAATGAATATTAATTAGTTTTATGTGAAATATAATCAGGTAAATTAAAACATTAAAAGTATTTAATTAATTAGTTTTTAACAATAATAAGTATATAAAAATTTAAATAGTTCTACCTACTTGAAAAAAGTACGTTAAACAATTGCGTAGGCTTCCACAGTCTGAGTCATGAGAAATATGTTTTCCGGGAATGGACTGTGTCATATTTTTAGTCAGAGCAGTGGCGTATTTACGGGGGGGGGTCCAGGGGGTCCGGACCCCCCCCCCCCAGAAATATATATTTTTTATTTCCAAAACTCCAGTGGATGCTTATCTGGGTAGGCAGCTGGCAGGTGAGGCAGAGCCTCACCAGACAAGAAATAACTATTAATATTATTTTAACAAATTAATAATTTTATGTAAATTAAATTTAAACTTATTCCGTTAATGCCAGTCTTTATAAATATCAAAAGAAAATTTAAGCCACCACCATAACTAATTTGTAATGCAGTTCACCTAATTTACACCCCGTAACGCTTGCCTCTCGAAGAATAGTATAATACCTAATGTTTTTGATAAAGCTTTCATTCCGGTAAGCAATACGTACGCTAGACAAGGAGCTGTTTGAGGCATGCTTCAAATGCAAAATGCAATGAGTACGTAAAAGATAAGAGATCCTGGCCGTGAGCGTACGTGAATACAATTAAATTTTGAAAGTAGGTTCACGACATCTACTGTACATTGCTGCAAGCCAGATTAAATGTTTGGGGTGTGTAATCTGTAATTCGTCATGTTAATTTTAACATCCTGTTTAAATTTTTCACTATAATAATAGTAGACATTGAATAGAAAATTTAAATGACAGATAATACATTTGTTTCTACTGGATACATCGAACATAAACATAATCTGTCTAGCATTTTTCTTGTAATGTAATGAATCGTAGGCCCTGTATAATAGTCGTGGCATATTGTGTTGTGTTTATCAAAGTCAACAATCTGTTAAATACATTCTCTTTTCTAAGATGTTGTGTGATCTGGTAATTTATTTTTGTATATAAAAGGGGGAAAACATGCAGCTTCACATCCCTTGAAAAATGTAATTTTCAATTATAAGGCATTTGACCTTGAGTGAAAAAAAATTTTCGCCTTTTTTCTGACTCCCTTCCCTCACCATAATTTTGGACCCCTCCCAGAAGAAAATCGTAAATACGCCACTGAGTCAGAGCTCAACGTTTCGCCCGCAGTCGTATGGGGCGAGGAGCAAGGGGGATAGTACTGTCTTAAACAAAGTTACCCGACGTGTCAACCACGCTAGAGGCCGAGTTTAAGCAACAAGAGGGGGAGACTCAGTTTACTCGTCGGGTAACCTTGTAAACTGAATCTCCCCCTCTTGTTGCTTAAACTCGGCCTCTAGCGTGGTTGACACGCCGGGTAACCTTCTTTAAGACAGTACTATCCCCCTTGCTTCTGAAGATGCCCCATACGATTGCGGGCGAAACGTTGAGCTCTGACTCAAAATATGACACAGTCCATTCCCGGAAAACGAATATTTCTCAAAAAGTACGTTACCTCTATAAAATGACTGTTTTGTCGGCCTCGTCAACAATTTATATGAAAAGCTTGAAAAAGCTTGTTTTCAACCATTTTTGGATTTTCTTTTGGGCCTTAGTTATGGACTTCCAGCGAACCGATGTTGGTGATTATTTTTTTAAATGAAAGCTGTGACCATGTAGATGTGCATAAAATTATAATATATTACGGTTTTCGATTCCGTTTATTTTAAATAAGGCCTTAAAGTTTTTACTTAAGTATCGTGAATTAAGCAAGAGATGGCAGCACCTATTGACAAGTTATGATTATGAATGAGAATGGAGTAGAGTAAATTAATTACATATGGTAAGTAATTTAATAATATTGAACAAAATGAATTAGAGATATTGTGTATTAATTATTTACAGTACAATAATTTTTTAACCTAAAGTTTATTTTATATCCCTTCAATAGGTATGATTACAGGCCTTGATTGATGAAACGAATAAAGATGTTAAATTTAAAATTAAAATCATATCGTTGCATCATAGATTACAATAATGAATAAAATTGTTTGTACAAAAAATTCTCATAATTATTTGGTATAATCGAACTTGAAAACATAAATGAAATGCATTGGTTACAACAATAATAATATTTGTTGGTTACAATGAATTATATAGTTTATAAAATGAAATACATAACCAGTCACAATGATTGCAACATTGTTTGAGAGTTATAATAATAAAATAGAAGTATAACACACTGAAAGACGCTACGATAATTTCTAATAAATGTTCTACATTTCTCTTCTTTTAGATTTAATGCCAGTATAAATAACGAGTACGTTCCGCGCGGTCGAAATCCACGCGGTCGAAATCCCATGCGGTCGAAATTCCACGCGGTCGAAATTCCACGCGGTCGAAATCCACGCGGTCGAAATCCCACGCGGTCGAAATGTACTCCCGCCACTTTGTCCGTTCTGCAGAAATACAAATATTTCCACGCCGTCGAATCCCACCCGGTCGAAATGTTACACGATACAAATGAGTACGTTCCGCGCGGCCGAAATCCACGCGGTCGAATTCCCACGCGGTCGAAATTCCACGCGGTCGAAATTCCACGCGGTCGAAATCCACGCAGTCGAAATCCCACGCGGTCGAAATGTACCCCCACCACTTTTGTATCGTGTAACATTTCGACTGGGTGGTATTTGACGGCGTGGAAATATTTGTATTTCGGCAGAACGGACAAAGTGATGGGGGTACATTTCGACCGCGTGGGATTTCGACCGCGTGGATTTTCGACCGCGTGGAATTTCCGATATCGTCGCGTTTCAAATTATACGTCCGCGTGATTCGCGTACCCTGGGCCCATAACCTGTTGGGTTGTGACTAAATTCAAACAACACGACCACGGTAAATCCAAAACAGTTTATTAATATTTAAATACAATGTGCGAAAAATGATAAAAACATCTGTCACATATATATTGACATGAGATTGACAAGAACAACTGAATATTTTATCTAGGTCGACTAGAGGTGCAATATAGAATTCCAACACATACTTTAACGAAAGAAGATAATACTCTCGTCTCATAAATATCCTTTTAGAATTGATGGATTTCTCTAAAGATTGGCACAACTATTCATATTGTAACGCGAGAGTACCTACATTTGGTCCGCGAAGCCACCGGCCAGCGCGTGCTAACCGATGCCTATGAATACAAGTATTCTAGTAAGAGAAGGAGCCTAGGTAGGCGATCAATAACAGTGCAGCGTGCGATAGGCGGGCGACGTGTGGCGAACGACTTCCAGAGAGCTCTAGAATGTTCTAGATCATATTAACAATGACCACAAAAGCTTCAGGCGACCGAAAGTAATTAAACACGTCGCGGCTTGTTTGTGACGTAGCTCGGCTGCTAGCGCAATTGCGTCATCGCTGTACTTAGACGCTTGTTTAGCGAAGTAGCGGCGCTCACACGTTACAGTATGTTATTTACAGCTTTAAACAAAAAATAATAAAACAATTAAATTTATTACATCATTGTTCAGACAATAGAACATACTCGTACTTTTGAAAAATAAAACATATATTTTTGAAAAATAAAACATATTTCCCATTTTTACTATGAAAAATATAACCCTTCGTGGAAAAATTAAAAGAGTGAATTGAATAGATTAAAGCAATGAAATTACGTTTCCAAAGAGGTATTGTATTAGTAGTAACTTGAAGGCCTTTAAATGGGTAGAACCTAAAAACAGACAGACAGACAGACAGACAGCCTAACCTAACCTAACCTAACCTAACCTAACCTAACCTACCCTAACCTAACCTAACCTAACCTAACCTAACCTAACAACACGGAACGTAACCTAACCTAAACCCAAACCTAACCTAACCTAACCCAAACCTAACCTAACCTAAACCCAAACCTAACCTAACCTAAACATAACCTAACCTAAACCTAACCTAAAAACCTAACCTAAAACCTAAACCTAACCTAAACCAAATGTAAAGTAACAAAACGTAACGGTATGTAACGAAACGTAACGAAATCTAACAAAAAGTAACAACACGTAACGAAATGTAACGAAAAGTAACAAAACGTAACGAAATATAACCCAAACCTAACCTAACCTAAACCCAAACCTAACCTAACCTAAACATAACCTAACCTAAACCTAACCTTAACCTAACCTAAACCTAACCTAAACCAAATGTAAAGTAACAAAACGTAACGGTATGTAACGAAACGTAACGAAATCTAACAAAAAGTAACAACACGTAACGAAATGTAACGAAAAGTAACAAAACGTAACGAAATATAACGAAACGTAACGAAGAGTAACAAAATGTAACGAAAAGTAACAAAAAGTAACGAAAAGTAACAAAACGTAACAAAATGTGACTAAAAGTAACAAAACGTAACGAAAGGTAAAGAAATGTAACGAAAAGTAACGAAACGTAACGAAAAGTAACTAAACAGGACAAAATGGAACGAAACGTAATAAAAATTAACGAAACGTAACGTAAAAAAACAAAGCGTATTGCAAAGTAACGGAACGTAACGAAAAGTAACGAAACGTAACTAAAACTAATGAAATTTAACGAAACATAACGAACAAAAGCTATCCTGACAAAACGTAGCGTAATGAAACGTAAGGAAAAGTAATGAAACGTAATGAAATGTAATGAAAAGTAACCAAACGTAACGAAAAGTTACGAAACGTAACAAAAAGGAACAAAAAGTAACGTAACGTAACGAAACTAACCCAACCTAACCTAATTTAGAACCCAACGAAACGTAATGAAAAGTAAATAAACGGGACGAAACGGAACGAAAGGGAACGAAACGTAACAAAAGTCGCGAAACGAAACGCAACGAAACATAACGAAGCGTAACGCAAACTAGCGGAACGTAACAAAACGCAACCAAAAGTAACGAAACGTAACGTAACGTAACTTAACCTAACCTAATTAATTAATTATGAACTGTTACTGTCTTGTATTTCTATTATTTACAATTATATACTTTCTGTAGGGCGCTTATGTTTTTAATTGTTTGTATAATCATCCCGTATTTGGAACTTGTTAGTTCTGTTCAATTGGTTCAATAAAGAAATAAAATATAAAATCATTGCTTTAGCTTGTCGAAATTGTGGCATGAGTGTATTAAATTTTCCAAAATCCTTATTCTTTTTCTCCTTATAAATTAATGAATAGTGTAATGTGCGAGCAGAACCGAGCTGAGCAAGCGTCTAAGTTAGTGATGTAATCGTCGCGAACAAGTGGCAAAGTAAACATACGAGTCTCGACCTTCCGGTTGCTTTTGTATTCGATGTTATTATCGTATTGAATGTTCGAGAGCTTTCCAGAAGGTAGGTAGCTTTATAAAAGCTACGCAGCTCTGCCCGAGTCAGTTCAGGTCCGTTGGTGAATTCGGGCAGTTGAGTATACATACGTTGTGGAAGTCAGTTGAGTATACAAAGGCTGTGGAAGTCAGTTGAATATACAGAAGAAGATCGACAGACAGAACAGACAGAGCTAACCTAACCTCCTAATCTAATCTGGCTGTACCATAGCGTTGACAGCCGTTTACAATTTAACAATATTCATTTGAATCCGTTGACATCACATACAGATTTTATCTATATGTTGTTACATTGCTTTCTGATACTGTCATATAATATTATTGATTTTAACAGAATATGATTTTCGGTAAGTTTATAATTTATATATTTTTTCTTGAACGAGATTTGTCATAACTAATTTTGACCTTTACATTATAGAGAAAAAGAAAAAAAATTATAATATGTAACTGGTAAGTGACTGTTGTTGTTCAACAATTATTGTTAACAATAATTTGTATTTAACGTATTGTAGCTGATGAGGGCTGTATATTAGGTCGAAACGTCCTAATGTAATTTTAAATATATGGAATTATACACCTAAAACACACTTTCAAGCAATGTTAATAAATTATAAATTTTCTGTTACTCAATATTTGCTAATCATCTACTGTTTTTTTAACCACCGCTGATTTTTTGGACACAGGGAAAACTCTGGTTGATTATTTGATACAAAATTTTGTTATAGTTGCTGTGAAATAAATATAAATATGAACTGGAGATTTCAATACTGTGTTAAAAATGCTAAATTATGAAGCAGCGGCAACACCGGAGGGAAAAAAACAGGGTACGGAGAAGAGAAATTGAGCATCAGTCCATATTTATTTGACGACGACGATGATAATAATAAATATATCATTTAGGGTCGGTTTGTTAATTCAAGGTTAAAGCAGAGCAAGAAACCGAAAAAATAACGGTTACAGATTCATCGAAATCGAGAAGGTAATTTTTACTGTTTATTTAACCATTTATTTTTTCTATACTAGTTAAAATGCTTTTTCCATTTATTTTTGTGTAAGTAGTATAACATTAAGAAAGTTAGAAAGAGTAAATAACAGTGCACTTCTACCTTTTTTGTATTGAAAAGAAAAACAGGTTTAATTTTATTTTGATCAATAGTTTCCGGTGTTTTATTCAATAAAAATATCGGTTTCGGTTAATAATCACCTTTTTGGAGTTGAAATATAAGTTATCCGGTTTTATAAAATGGTTGAAAAATATGTTCTTGCCTTAGTTAAAAGAATAGTGAAGAGTGAAGTAAGGGTAACTGTTAGATAAATTGCCTGACTGTTCAATAATCTATGTACCAGTTTGTAAACTTATAGTTTATTGTTAATTATTTGATGAGGAACTTCGGATATTAAGATTGTATAAATTTTATAGCAAACTGCAACAATGTTTTCTAACAGATAAATATATTAAAAATATACAATTTATAAAGAGAAAATAATAAAAATTCTAGGAAACACAGTATCCATAATTGACTAGTTTAAGATTTGATGCTAGTGGTAAATTCTACATTTCGTCTGAAGTTATTTACGAAGCATCCCGCGCGGTCGAAATCCCATACGGTCGAAATTCCACGCGGTCGAAATTCCACGCGGTCGAAATCCACGCGGTCGAAATCCCGCGCGGTCGAAATGTACCCCCACCACTTTGTCCGTTCTGCCGAAATACAAATATTTCCACGCCGTCAAATACCACCCAGTCGAAATGTTACACGATACAAAAGTGGTGGGGGTACATTTCGACCGCGTGGGATTTCGACTGCGTGGATTTCGACCGCGTGGATTTTCGACCGCGTGGAATTTCGACCGCGTGGGATTTCGACCGCGTGGGATTTCGACCGCGTGGATTTCGACCGCGCGGAACGTACTCATTTGTATCGTGTAACATTTCGACCGGGTGGAATTCGACGGCGTGGAAATATTTGTATTTCGGCAGAACGGACAAAGTGGTGGGGGTACATTTCGACCGCGCGGGATTTCGACCGCGTGGATTTCGACCGCGTGGAATTTCGACCGCGTGGAATTTCGACCGTATGGGATTTCGACCGCGCGGGATGCTTCGTAAATAACTTCAGACGAAATGTAGAATTTACCACTAGCATCAAATCTTAAACTAGTCAATTATGGATACTGTGTTTCCTAGAATTTTTATTATTTTCTCTTTATAAATTGTATATTTTTAATATATTTATCTGTTAGAAAACATTGTTGCAGTTTGCTATAAAATTTATACAATCTTAATATCCGAAGTTCCTCATCAAATAATTAACAATAAACTATAAGTTTACAAACTGGTACATAGATTATTGAACAGTCAGGCAATTTATCTAACAGTTACCCTTACTTCACTCTTCACTATTCTTTTAACTAAGGCAAGAACATATTTTTCAACCATTTTATAAAACCGGATAACTTATATTTCAACTCCAAAAAGGTGATTATTAACCGAAACCGATATTTTTATTGAATAAAACACCGGAAACTATTGATCAAAATAAAATTAAACCTGTTTTTCTTTTCAATACAAAAAAGGTAGAAGTGCACTGTTATTTACTCTTTCTAACTTTCTTAATGTTATACTACTTACACAAAAATAAATGGAAAAAGCATTTTAACTAGTATAGAAAAAATAAATGGTTAAATAAACAGTAAAAATTACCTTCTCGATTTCGATGAATCTGTAACCGTTATTTTTTCGGTTTCTTGCTCTGCTTTAACCTTGAATTAACAAACCGACCCTAAATGATATATTTATTATTATCATCGTCGTCGTCAAATAAATATGGACTGATGCTCAATTTCTCTTCTCCGTACCCTGTTTTTTTCCCTCCGGTGTTGCCGCTGCTTCATAATTTAGCATTTTTAACACAGTATTGAAATCTCCAGTTCATATTTATATTTATTTCACAGCAACTATAACAAAATTTTGTATCAAATAATCAACCAGAGTTTTCCCTGTGTCCAAAAAATCAGCGGTGGTTAAAAAAACAGTAGATGATTAGCAAATATTGAGTAACAGAAAATTTATAATTTATTAACATTGCTTGAAAGTGTGTTTTAGGTGTATAATTCCATATATTTAAAATTACATTAGGACGTTTCGACCTAATATACAGCCCTCATCAGCTACAATACGTTAAATACAAATTATTGTTAACAATAATTGTTGAACAACAACAGTCACTTACCAGTTACATATTATAATTTTTTTTCTTTTTCTCTATAATGTAAAGGTCAAAATTAGTTATGACAAATCTCGTTCAAGAAAAAATATATAAATTATAAACTTACCGAAAATCATATTCTGTTAAAATCAATAATATTATATGACAGTATCAGAAAGCAATGTAACAACATATAGATAAAATCTGTATGTGATGTCAACGGATTCAAATGAATATTGTTAAATTGTAAACGGCTGTCAACGCTATGGTACAGCCAGATTAGATTAGGAGGTTAGGTTAGCTCTGTCTGTTCTGTCTGTCGATCTTCTTCTGTATATTCAACTGACTTCCACAGCCTTTGTATACTCAACTGACTTCCACAACGTATGTATACTCAACTGCCCGAATTCACCAACGGACCTGAACTGACTCGGGCAGAGCTGCGTAGCTTTTATAAAGCTACCTACCTTCTGGAAAGCTCTCGAACATTCAATACGATAATAACATCGAATACAAAAGCAACCGGAAGGTCGAGACTCGTATGTTTACTTTGCCACTTGTTCGCGACGATTACATCACTAACTTAGACGCTTGCTCAGCTCGGTTCTGCTCGCACATTACACTATTCATTAATTTATAAGGAGAAAAAGAAGGATTTTGGAAAATTTAATACACTCATGCCACAATTTCGACAAGCTAAAGCAATGATTTTATATTTTATTTATTTATTTCTTTATTGAACCAATTGAACAGAACTAACAAGTTCCAAATACGGGATTATTATACAAACAATTAAAAACATAAGCGCCCTGCAGAAAGTATATAATTGTAAATAATAGAAATACAAGACAGTAACAGTTCATAATTAAATAATTAGGTTAGGTTACGTTACGTTACGTTACGTTTCGTTACGTTTCGTTACTTTTGGTTGCGTTTTGTTACGTTCCGCTAGTTTGCGTTACGCTTCGTTATGTTTCGTTGCGTTTCGTTTCGTGACTTTTGTTACGTTTCGTTCCCTTTCGTTCCGTTTCGTCCCGTTTATTTACTTTTCATTACGTTTCGTTGGGTTCTAAATTATGTTAGGTTGGGTTAGTTTCGTTACGTTACGTTACTTTTTGTTCCTTTTTGTTACGTTTCGTAACTTTTCGTTACGTTTGGTTACTTTTCATTACATTTCATTACGTTTCATTACTTTTCCTTACGTTTCATTACGCTACGTTTTGTCAGGATAGCTTTTGTTCGTTATGTTTCGTTAAATTTCATTAGTTTTAGTTACGTTTCGTTACTTTTCGTTACGTTCCGTTACTTTGCAATACGCTTTGTTCCGTTTTTTTACGTTACGTTTCGTTAATTTTTATTACGTTTCGTTCCATTTTGTCCTGTTTAGTTACTTTTCGTTACGTTTCGTTACTTTTCGTTACATTTCTTTACCTTTTGTTACGTTTTGTTACTTTTAGTCACATTTTGTTACGTTTTGTTACTTTTCGTTACTTTTTGTTACTTTTCGTTACATTTTGTTACTCTTCGTTACGTTTCATTATATTTCGTTACGTTTTGTTACTTTTCGTTACATTTCGTTACGTGTTGTTACTTTTTGTTACATTTCGTTAAGTTTCGTTACATACCGTTACGTTTTGTTACTTTACATTTGGTTCAGGTTAGGTTAGGTTAGGTTTTAGGTTAGGTTTAGGTTAGGTTTAGGTTAGGTTTAGGTTAGGTTTAGGTTAGGTTTAGGTTAGGTTTGGGTTTAGGTTAGGTTAGGTTTGGGTTTAGGTTAGGTTAGGTTAGGTTAGGTTAGGTTTAGGTTAGGTTTAGGTTAGGTTTAGGTTAGGTTTAGGTTAGGTTTAGGTTAGGTTTGGGTTTAGGTTAGGTTAGGTTTGGGTTTAGGTTAGGTTAGGTTAGGTTAGGTTAGGTTAGGTTAGGTTAGGTTAGGTTAGGTTAGGTTACGTTCCGTGTTGTTAGGTTAGATTAGGTTAGGTTAGGTTAGGTTAGATAAGGTTAGGTTAGGTTAGGTTAGGTTAGGTTAGGTTAGGTTAGGTTAGGTTAGGTTAGGTTAGGTTAGGTTAGGTTAGGTTAGGTTAGGTTAGGTTAGGTTAGGTTAGGTTAGGTTAGGTTAGGTTAGGTTAGGTTAGGTTAGGTTAGGTTAGGTTAGGTTAGGTTAGGTTAGGTTAGGTTAGGTTAGGTTAGGTTAGGTTAGGTTAGGTTAGGTTAGGTTAGGTTAGGTTAGGTTAGGTTAGGTTAGGTTAGGTTAGGTTAGGTTAGGTTAGGTTAGGTTAGGTTAGGTTAGGTTAGGTTAGGTTAGGTTAGGTTAGGTTAGGTTAGGTTAGGTTAGGTTAGGTTAGGTTAGGTTAGGTTAGGTTAGGCTGTCTGTCTGTCTGTCTGTCTGTTTTTGGGTTCTACCCATTTAAAGGCCTTCAAGTTACTACTATTACAATACCTCTTTGGAAACGTAATTTCATTGCTTTAACCTATTCAATTCACTCTTTTAATTTTTCCACGAAGGGTTATATTTTTCATAGTAAAAATGGGAAATATGTTTTATTTTTCAAAAATATATGTTTTATTTTTCAAAAGTACGAGTATGTTCTATTGTCTGAACAATGATGTAATAAATTTAATTGTTTTATTATTTTTTGTTTAAAGCTGTAAATAACATACTGTAACGTGTGAGCGCCGCTACTTCGCTAAACAAGCGTCTAAGTACAGCGATGCCGCAATTGCGCTAGCAGCCGGGCTACGTCACAAACAAGCCGCGACGTGTTTAATTACTTTCGCTCGCCTGAAGCTTTTGTGGTCATTGTTAATATGATCTAGAACATTCTAGAGCTCTCTGGAAGTCGTTCGCCACACGTCGCCCGCCTATCGCACGCTGCACTGTTATTGATCGCCTACCTAGGCTTCTTCTCTTACTAGAACGCTTCTATTCATAGGCGTCGGTTAGCACGCGCTGGCCGGTGGCTTCGCGGACCAAATGTTGTAGGTACTCTCGCGTTACAATATGAATAGTTGTGCCAATCTTTAGAGAAATCCATCAATTCTAAAAGGATATTTATGAGACGAGAGTATTATCTTCTTTCGTTAAAGTATGCATCACATCTCGGCTAAGAATTTTACTGTGCAACTACGGTCCTTCGGAACCCCAATAAAACATTTGCCTATTTAAATAGTTTCAACCAATTTTCAACTTTCATATACATACATAGAAAAGAAACTATATTTGCGCGAAACGCAAAATTTCCATAGTAGCTACAATTAGTATTAATAAGGAAGATTTATTCAAATAATTGCTATACAGAATAACGTTTACTTTATCTGGAATTTTAACGTTCACGCTATCTATTTTGGCGTTATGTGAAAACACTCTACTGTCTACTAATACTCTTAATGCCGACGTCATTAAAATTAAGAATTTATCACAGGTGTGGAATAAGAATTCTACTTTAGACACAGCTTACACTAACATTTTGAAATATATGCAGTAACCAAACATTGTCTATCACTCCAATCAGTACAGAGAATATAACACGTTTGTGTAATATGTAATAATCTTTGTAATTCCATGAATTACTCCAACATAACAGATTACACTGTTGTTTCTGCAACAATACCGAACAGCAATATTTAACGAGAGTACAACATGGGTCGAACACATCCTGTTCTGAGTAAAATCCAGTGCAACATTATTTCTCGGTACATTCTACACTCACAAATCCTGTAAAAACACACAAGAGACTAATTACGTGATTCATGTCGGCGACATTTTAATTGGGCCATTTTAATACCAATTCAATTATGTTTTACGTGAGTTGGGTGTTTTCGTTTACAGCAAATCTAATAAATATAATACAATACATAATCAAGAAGCCTTTTCATTGAGTAAATTGACATAAATGTAAATAATTTAACCAATAAACAGAGATGTAATAAGATGTGTGTCGATGTATATGTAATGCCGTCAGACTTTCCAATTTGTGGATGCAATTGATGTAAGTAATTTTTACAATTCACTTTACAATTTCAAGTACAATTTTAAAAAATATTTGTCTATATACAACATAATTTATATTAAATTTTCAAACGACGGGATAACACAGAGTACAGTGATAGAGTGCTAGCTTTTGGACTCAGAATTCGATAGTTCGAATCCGGGTCAGGGCCTCGATTTTAAAACTGATGACAGTCTGATTTCAAATTCTGTCTAAATTGGATTTTTCCCACTACGAATTCTACAGCTTCAGACCAGTAGAATTTGAAATATGACAAAATTGAGATTTCCCCCATTCGTTCCTCGGATAGATTTCAAATTCTACTGGTCTGGAGCAGTAGAATTCTTAGTGGGGAAAACGTAATTCTAACAGAATTTTAAATCCGACAGAATTTAAGTTACAAAATCGAGGCCCTGGTCGGAATTTTTTCGACTGGCCTTGATAGGTACTTTCTCACGTTATACCAGAATAGAATAGAATTCACTAATCCAAAAATGAGGATTAGCTTAAACATTTTTGTGAATCGTTAATTTTTATTAATCTAAATACATACCTACATACCTACTATTTTGAGCTTCTAGTAAAGTGCCATTTTCGGTTATCCGATTTTCATCAAAATCTAATGGGCTCTTTCCATTACAGAACACACATACACAGACATCATCGTGAAAATGTTAAAATTGGATTCTAAGGACCTTAAAACGTGGTCATTTACCAAAATCTCGAAATGCGATTTTTAGCACGATCCCTATACCTCCCTTACCAAGGGTAGCGGGAGGTAAAAATTATATACTTGGTTTTTGTAATAAATCTTGCTATGGATTAGGACAAGAAATAAAAAGTAAAAAAATTAATGTTCATGTCAAATTACGACCAAATACGTGCAATTTTATAATTGGACGTCGTGTGATTTTTACCTTCCGCCACCTTCAGGTAAGGAAGATATTGTCTTTGGTCAAAAAATTCGGTGGTGAGTTTTTGATGAATAAGCACGTTTTAGGGTTCCTAGAATACGATTTTACCATCTTTACGATGATGTCTGTATGTATATATATATATATATATATATATATATATATATATATATATATATATATATATATATATATATATATATGTGTGTGTGTGTGTGTGTGTGTGTGTGTTTGTATGTGTGTGTGTGTGTGTGTGTGTGTGTGTGTGTGTGTGTGTGTGTGTGTGTGTGTGTGTGTGTAACAATATTTTCGTCTACAATAACTGCCATACTACAATTCTAAAAATTATGTATCTATGTATATTTAAAGTAGCCGAAAGAAGTTTATAGAAATTTTTAACCATTTGTGTAGGTTTTATAACTTATTGAAAATGTAAACAGGCCGAATTATTATGAATCTGGGCTGGTATAAACATGTTTATTTGATTTAAATATCAAACAAAGAAAACATCCGTAAAAAATCCCTTAAAAACAAAAAATACAAGATAAATTTGATTTGTACCCACAAAATCAGATTTATTCGTCCAGGAAAATGGATTACAAATATAAGGTCATTCTTTGTGTTGTTGCGACGTAATAACCATAACATAAAATTTGTTTAACAGACTTTTCCGTATTGAAACATTAAACAATTTTCATAGTAGTTGTTTTGTATAAACAGTAAATAAAGTTCTACAAGAAATATTTGCAAATCCTCAGGCACTTTTAGTTCCAAGTCCAGAAGGTAGTGCGCATTAAGAACTTAGTTGTAAGTTGGAATGTTTCGCAAAGGAAATATCTAAGTTCGTGAAAACTACTCATACGAAAACATTAAATTGAAGTGGTTTAATTCCGCAAACAACTTTTACAACTAATTATTGTGAAAAATTATTCATTACCTCCGGAGTACAATTATTCCTTATCTTTATACTTTCATTGTCGGTTGTCTACATTAACTATTTTATCAAAGATATGTATCTTTGTTAAATAGTTACAATGGAGAAACAACATAGCCGTAATCCCAGTGGCTATTGCACAACGAATACCGCAAAATTGAATTAGTATAATTGAAAATTAAATTTTAACTTCCTACAGCAATCCATTTCACTTAATGTTTATTCATTTGTTGTATTAAACACTTTTATTTTTCATTCGATTAATTTTGTACTTAATTTATTTTATTACCGGTTCCAGGATATTAAGCTTTTGTTTACTTATACAAAAGTAGGCTGCTAAGTAAGTTAAAACTAGGGCGGTATTCATAGTCGGTTCTTAAGGTATGTCTTAAGATCATCTTCATGAAGACTACCTTGTTTATTAAGATCGTCTTGTTTTGTTCATGGATTCATAGTCGTATCTTAAATAAGTCTTGACACATAAGCATTTACTTAAGACGGTCTTGATGAAGGCAACGCTTGAGACATTGCTTATTTCACTTCGGTTATTTTCGGTAAAATAAAATACGAAACAACCAATCGCAGCAAAATAAAATGACAGTTTTAAAAAATTAACTCTGTTAAATATTATAAGTTCTTATCACCAATTATGCATATTTATTTTTATAATATCGAAAGTGTGTAGTTATATTCTACGAGAAAAATATATTGATTTTTTATACTAAAAGAAGATGAAATAAATTTAAATAACTACATCGAAAATATCGTCCATGAGGTAAAATTTTAACATTATTAACCATTTTAAAATCAGCATTTTTTGATATTTTAGTGAACATTTGTACAGTTAAAAATATTGTGGAGTAAAATTAAATACTTCCAGTGGAATGCTAAAGATAAGTAGATAAGGATGGCAACTGGCGTAGGTCTTGATGACCCATACGTTGAAGTTAATTCTATGCAAAAATGCAGTTTGTTTATAAATTTTATTTATTTTAAGATTTTAGCGCCATATAGGTAATGTTGCTGCGTGAGCATGAAGCATGCGTTACTGATACGGACGCCAGCTGACTTACATTTGGGGATGGTATACTGTATTCTACTTTAAATTTATATAACATTACTTAATATTATCTATGATGTAAAATAAAATAACATTTTGAAAAATTAATAGTGTAAAAGTGTAGTTACTTATTAAATAATACAATATATGCCAAACTTGGAAAACCATCTCCAACAACTGCTCCATCAAAGATCTTCCACTTCCATGGTATCTACCGCATATGAAAACGTGAATTTTTTAATATTATGCTATCATGTTGATTTCCTGGCCACTCTGGTATAATTTCGAGAAACTCCATGTGAGAACTAATAACAGATTGCATATTCAAGAAGAAAATATCATTTTACTGTCCCTGTGCATGTTCACGGAATTTAATGTCTTCTGTGTGCAGTCTATGGCCTTCTAATTGTTTAAATACCTGTCCATTATAGACTCATTGTTGCTGTGTTGCTGGTATTTTCATCCTATCAAATATGTATTTCACCGGAAAGTAATGAAGATTCACGAAAAATAATTTTGAAAATGGTTGATTGCAACAATTAGTAAATGAATGTATTCTTTCTTATTTAAAAACTAGCATAAAATCTTAAACAAACCAATAATTTTAATAATGATGCGACTGGAATCCCTCAATTATGTTTATTTAAACTAGTTAAAATTATCATTTACTATTTTTTTACTGGATTTTTCACATGTAACACTCGAATGAGTACGTTCCGCGCGGTCGAAATCCACGCGGTCGAAATCCCATGCGGTCGAAATCCCACTCGATCGAAATTCCACGCGGTCGAAATCCACGCGGTCGATATCCCACGCGGTCGAAATGTACCCCCACCACTTTGTCCGTTCTGCCGAAATACAAATATTTCCACGCCGTCGAATCCCATCCGGTCGAAATGTTACACGATACAAATGAGTACGTCCCGCTCGGTCGAAATCCACGCGGTCGAATTCCCACGCGGTCGAAATCCCACGCGGGCGAAATTCCACGCGGTCGAAATCCACGCGGTCGAAATCCCACGCGGTCGAAATGTACCCCCACCACTTTTGTATCGTGTAACATTTCGACCGGGTGGTATTCGACGGCGTGGAAATATTTGTATTTCTGCAGAACGGGCAAATTGGTAGGGGTATAATTCGATCGCGTGGGATTTCGACCGCGTGGAAATTCGACCGCGTGGAATTTCGACCAAGTGGGATTTCGACCACGTGGGATTTCGACCGCGTGGATTTCGACCGCGCGGAACGTACTCATTTGTATCGTGTAACATTTCGACCGGGTGGAATTCGATGGCGTGGAAATATTTGTATTTCGGCAGAACGGACAAAGGGTGGGGCTACATTTCGACCGCGTGGGATTTCGACCGCGTGGATTTCGACCGCCTGGGATTTCGACCGCGTGGATTTCGACCGCGCGGGATGCTTCGACTCGAATGCCATTCTGAAAGTAGCATTAATGAAAAAATTTCAAAGAAATAATATTTATTAAAGTGTTTTCTTTTTCTGAAACCGATAAACTATTGAACAAACCACGGATGTTATGAATCATAACAAGCTTTAGATGTTTTATCGAGCTCGGATTTCAAACTGATATTTGCGGCAGTTATGATACTCATAACAATCCTAGATATTTTAATAGCTCTTGCTGATGTGACCAACACATGACCACCCGCCAATTCCATGTTCAAAATAGCAATATGCTTTAAGTAAAGTATCACTTCCAGTTGATCGTTCAATTCAAATGTTTGTAATTCACACATAAATGTCACTGTCAAAAATATTTGTATGCCACTGTCAAAAATATTTGTATATCATTATGAAGATTATGGAAATAAATAAAAAGTCAACAACGCAAAAGAATATACCTAAAAAAGAATACAAAAGGAATTTGCGAAAAAATGACGAATAAAAGAGAAAGAAAAGGAAAGTAGAAAAAAAATTCAGGATATTGAATATAAAGAAAATGTATGTAAACTATTATTCACGAAAGATGACTATTCAAGGTCATTTGTGAGCCGTCTGATATAATATTACTTGCAGATAACTTCATTGCATTTCGTTTGCATAGGCGTGCAACATGAAATATTTATGGACACATTTTTACTTAAAAAATAAGAGTAATTCATTTGAAAATTATGTTTCTTTCTAAATAATGCTTTTCTGAAAGATTTATGTTCTTCACTTATGTTTTTGCAAAATACAAAAACATAGACTTAACTTATAAACAAAGGAATAATAATTTGCTTTAAACGTCAACGCCGCTGGCTAAATATTAGCACAGAGGACAGTGTAGTAGATAATTTGGTATCTGTAATTCTACGACATATGTCATTATTATTTATCGTGTGTTAGAATGTAATGACACTATTTACGTATATTTGTCACACCACATAAATTAAATAGACATAGGTCAAATAATCTTTCTCTTTCTAATACAAAATGTTGCTAAGCTACTACTATAAAGTGATGTGTAATCTTTCTTCGAACAAATGACCTTGAATGGTCATCTTTCGTGAGTAATAGTGTATTGTACATAATTTATATTAAAATAATTATTTTGTAGTAGACATGAATATATGTATTTGTATTTAAAAATATTTTTCGTACAACCAGGTAAAACATCTGGCGAGAGGTTATGTGCTGGCCACATCAGATTTTTTTATAACAGGTATAGTTTGAGTTCTTCAATAGGAAAAAAAATTACGTTCTACAGTAAGGTACAATTTATAGTTAAATATATAAGTAGGTAATTCACTGTATATAACTATAAAAATATATTGCAATAAACTGAAGGGTGAAAATATAAAGTGTCTGACTTTTACTACAACGTAAACTTTAAATTCGAAGATATTTTATTTGAAATGACGTTGGATATTTCATATATTGCAACTTGACCCCCGTAAAATATTTTATATTTATTCCGTTTAACAATACTCCTGAAGCAAATATATAACTCTGTAAACCTTCAAATTATTATATTCTTCACATTCAGCGAGAAAAAAGAAGTATCATATTCCGCCATATTCTTGGGACTTGGAATACATTCGTACGTAAGAATAAACGGAACATTTACGATTTGAAAATAAATTTATGTACGACTTGGAGTCAATAGTTTATAAGAATATTGGACTTTATTTCAAAAACACAAAACTGAAAGGAAATAATGTATCGTAGGTATTTGTAAGAAATAGGCAGTTCTAATATTGATAACCCGAGTTAACAACTAAAATAAAAGAAGAAAATTTAAAATCGGTTCATATTATTCAGTTAATTAACAATTTTGAATTATACAACGATCGCGGAAATTAATTAGATGTACCAATTATCTGAATTAATAAAAAAAACATTTTTTACGTCTGTTAAAATAAGTACTCTTTTTTACATTAAAATGGGTTTATAAAGTTTGCCTTTTTTAATACATGAAAGTGTGAAAAAAGTGCACTTTTTTAAATACTGCGGAGTGAAATAATGAAACGCTACGGCAATTTTTTTCACGCTCCCATTGCAGACGTAAAAAAAATTGTATGCAACTCGTGAGTAAATTATACTTTTTTTTCACTTGAAGGTACATAAATAACTATTTTTTTCTATTTTGCTTCTGTAACAAAGCTATTACAGCACCCAAAAGAGTTCGTTTATAGTTCATTCGAGTGCTGTAATAGATTAGTACAATTTTTTTTTTTTAAGTTGGTAGCTAGGAATGCCAAAAATATCAAATATAGCTAAATAAACGAACACAAACGATTGTTAATAATATTATTTTTATATCATTATAAATTTAAAAGTAGTAATAATAAGAAGAGAAGATAAAATAGAGTAGTAAAGTTATAAAGAAATAGAATATATCGTAGATATTTGTTGTTACAAAAATAAAGTTACGTTGTTGAAAGTCAAATGTCACATTAATCACCAACTGACACAAAATTCCCAAAAAATTTAAACTACGATTTTTTATTTAAAAAGCTCATAAAAGGCGCAAAATAGAAAAAATAGTATAAAGAACTCATTTCATAATGGGGTCCGGGGTACTATTTTTCATTTTTTTTCTGAAAGATTTAATAAATTGATTAATTTTAGCGTTTGTTACACTTTCCAAATGTGTATAGTTCTTAGAATATCATAATTTAATTAGTTTTGTTCACGGTGTAGTATCTATAGGTGAGAGCACGAGGTGCGTTGACATGGCTAAGTAACTGGGAAACAAAATGGTGCTAACACGACCCGTTACCATTTGACAGAAAATGTTTTGCTACAAGATGCACAACAGGGTATGGATCAAATAAAGAGAAACATAGTCTTTTTAAGGTGCCAAAATGTGCAATTAAGCGGCAACCAGCTACACTACAATCACAGAAACAGGTGCTAAGACAAATTTCTGGTTGAAAGGTGTCAATGCCAAGTGCATTTGACATATATTGTTTTATAATTTTACTGGAAATATAGAAACGTTTCTGTATGGAATTTGTACAAAATACATACATAGAACTGACAAAAGATAAAAAGTAATGATTGAAAATATAGAATATTATGCGTTATATATGAATAATTTAATATTTTAAATATTTTGTGTAAAAACCGGGTCGCAACAAAACCTGACATCTAGCGGCACACTGTATGAACTAGCCCAGTTAGTTAGCCATACTTTTTAATGTATTGGTATACGTCGTGCACTCACCTATAGATACTACACCGTGGTTTTGTTTGACGTCATATCTGCAATTTTACATCGCCTACTGACTAAAGTTGTTTATATCTGTCAATGTCATTAATTCTGTCAAAAATTAATGTCAAGAAGGGTTAACTAGTGACAGCTGTCACTTTAAAAAAACTATAGTTGTACCTTGTCAAAGGAAAAATCTGTTGTTATAAAGATTTTGAATAAATATGTTTTATTTTAATAAAAATTATATGTGACATACATTTTCATGTAAAATAGAACTACATAGAAATATATGGATTTTATTTCCACAAGACGCCAACCTAACATCAGCCGGTGCGTTGCGAGCGCAGCTCTAGCGGCCACGCGCGACAACAAAGCGCTGATAGGTTTAAACAGAACGGATTGACGCGGTTTATTATAAATGCAAAATAGTGTCTTTTGCGATAAAAACTAATATAATCCCGTTGTGTAATGTCGGTTATTATAAGCAAATGTGGTTTAGACCGGTATACATTAGTATTTTTCGAAAGAAAAGTTTATATGAAGGTAAAAAACTGTTTCTTTTTTGCTGTAGAATGAAATGTGGCCAAGTAATTTTTATTGATTAAATAATTTAATAAGTAAATATACATTTATATTATTTATATACGTAGCGTCATGGATCTCTTCAAATGCAATATCATCAGTTTGAACAGATATTTCATAGGTCTCCTTTCCTATGGATGATGTCGACGGAAATCCAACCTCTTCCAAATCTAAAACAATTTATGAATGATTAATTAACGGTATATTTAAAAGGTCAGAAAAATAAATAAACATTTTACCATTATTATTATTTGTTTCCATCAGTGGTAGGTACTCTCCCTCTTTCATGCTCTTCCATTAATCTTTTTCTTCGATCTGCTGATGTCGATGTTTCTGGTCTTCATGAAAAAATTTTTGGATTGTAGTTTTCATTACGAGGGTCATTGGATTTTTGTCCTCTAACAAAGTGTGTAATGCAGATTGTAGTATATTTTACTGGAATCATTTCTAAAAAAAAATAATATGATTATTTTATTTCGAGATTGTTATATAATTTTTTAGATAAACCCTGGTAGGCATACTAGTGCAAATTTAATAATAATTATTCTTTATTGTATTTAACTTATTATAAAGTATTACAATTGATATTGATAAGGGCGAGTCAGTTTTTACCTATCTTCGTAACATTTTTGCGTTGCGTTGATCAGGGGCGTAGGCAGGATTAATGTTAGGGTGGGGCAATGTAGTCTAAATACGGGTGGTAGGGGGTCTGTGATCGTTCTGATCGATGAATTGATCTTCTGAACAAATCTATCACATCGATGTTTTTTCGCAGCCCTAGTAGTGCGAGACATAAATTATGAAGGCATTTAAAATTCATTGGGCGTGCGTTAAATAATCAAAAATAATAGACATTTGTTACATTCCAGGCTCATGCTAAACTACTATGCGGCAAATACCCACTACGAAAATATAATTTTTATGATTATATGATATATTTTTTTGAGGAAAAAAACTTTTTTGTGCAACTGGACGCGAAATAAGCATTTCGCAGCCGCAATACAAGCCGCAAAATTAAATTTCGCGACCGTTGTCATGGTAGTGGCCGCGAAATTAGGTAAACAATCACTTTGACAGTTGAGAATTGCATGGTTTTGTTTATCAAATGTTAATCCCATGGCCAGCTTGAAAGCAAACCATCTATTTACAATGAAACTGTTTAAAATTAATAAAATCTGTAATTACATATTTTTTACGGTGCACAAAAAATATTATGTACACCTTGTCCGCGAAATCATTTAGCGCCCTCGAGACTGTCTTGCCTCGGCCTCAAGTGGCCTCGGCGACAATTTTTCTCTCGGTACGCTAAAGAGTGATTTCGCGGCCTTGATATACAAATAACTATTTCTGTCTACCTGAACGAAAAATGAAATTTTACGTACTTATTTTCGGACGCAAAATGACACTTTTCAGAAGGTTATCACTTTTCGTCCGCAAACCTTTTTCGTCCGCAAAACCTTTTTTGTACGCTAAGCCATCATTTTTCATCCGCAAACCTTTTTCGTCCGCTAAGCCTACTGCGATTTAATATTATTGTAATAGTGTGTACTACCCTTTCTAGATCTATTATTAGTAAGGTAGAAAAATGTAATATGCGCCAGTGGCCGCGCCAGGATGTAAATGTAGGGTGGGCACAATCAAAAAATGAGTGGGCACGAAGGGTGGGGGGGTATGTGGTAAGTCGTAATAGGTCATGCAAATGTAACCGAAAAAAAAATGCGCCGTAGGCAAAATTTTTTTTCGTTCAAGGTCAAATGCCTTATAAATGAAAGTTACATTTTATCAAGGGATGTGAAGCTGATAAACTGTTTTAACTATGAAAATTGAATAACAACATTAATATTTCAAAAACAAGCCATTAATATTAACTGTGTGAAATACAATAAGTATTTAATTTTATTCTTTATCTTAAATCATAATATTTGGATTGAGGGGAGTAGGTACCCCCATTACCCCGCGGCCCTTGTATTCGCGCAGGTGGGCACCCATTTATTTTAATAATAAAGATACCTATATAGCATTTTTCCATATACACACATGAATCAAAACAGATACAGGTATCCAATAATTACATATACCGAGTGTTTACTTTTTTATGAATTACAGGAAATACTGTGGTGAAATTTTCATAGAGCTGTAATTTCTGTCCTATTAATTTTAGAACAAAAGTATAAATATAAATAATATTCAGAATTAAGAATAAAATTTTATTCACAACTATTTTATATACCAAAATTATTATTTGTATAAATGGGTGGGCACTTGGGTGGGCACAAGTCTTTTTAGGGTGGGCACGTGCCCACTCTGGCCCCCCCTTAGCGCCGCCACTGATATGCGCCTCGGCAAAAAATGCATATTATAGCCTCGCTTGTTTGCAAACTCAAGTTCTACTATAATATGCAATTTTTTGTCCTAGGAACATAAATAACTATTATTTACCTTAGTTGGCTATGGTTATTGGTTTCATACCAATAATTTTTTTAGTCAATTTCTAGGGTGGGGCAACTGCCCCTCCCTGCCCCACCTTGGCTACGCCCATGGCGTTGATGGAGATGAGATGATAGTTCAGTCACAAACATCCAGGCCCCTGGTGGGAATCGAACCCACGACCCCAAGACCGAGCGGTGATGGTTGCTTCGAGGCGCTGCAGAAGCACGCTGCATTGACTCATTTAGCCATCGAGGCGGCTACTAGTGCAAATTTGCACCAACGAGAGAGACACTAGAATGTAGTTTATGTTTGAGACAAAGACGCTAAAAAAGTATGTCTACCAGGGGTTAATAACTATTTTGTTATATTGTTCAACTCAAAATAAAATACACTAATAAAACGTTAAACTTGATTAGAAACTACTATCATTTACGATTCTCTCTGAACACGTGCAATCCAAAGTTATTTTCGCTCAGTTTTCCGAATCACGATTCAAAAAACTATAAAATTTCAGGTCATGTTATTACGTGCTAGGGCAGCCGGGAATACCACAGACTCGTCCTTCACTTTGTCTTTTCACGGTAACTCTTATTTTAATGCAGTTGTACACTGGCTTGCAATAAAAATCGCGTACACCTATATTTTGCTGTATTGAGTCGATCTTGATTTTCAATTTGTCAATGTCACTAGTGTGAATTAAGATGTCAAAATTAATAGAAATTCAAATATATACTTGGTTGTTCTTTCATTTTTCTGGAATATATTTGTAATTTAACAGTACGTATATTAAACACAATGCAGAACTAGCTCCATAATAGATCAAATAGTGATGACAGTGACAACATTGTCAGTTTTTACATTATTTACAGAGCTAAAAAATTGCAAAAACTCGATTACTTGATTTTTATGGTGTACGCGATTTTTTTTGCAAGCCAGTGTACTTTTAATTTTACGCGTTTTCACACAACTCAGCATGCGTCGGTTGTCAATCTGTCAGCGGTTTCTTTACGAAAATGACCGCCAGATGTCGGGCGAGTAGTTGATGGGTTGGCGTATAAAATTATATTTTTTTCGCTTGGTGAACTGATACAAGAATACAGTTGTGACGTCATATCGTTATAGTTCTAATTGTTTTTATTTTTAAATCGTAGAAATGGGCTTTAGGATCCAGGACAAATTTATTTAAACGAAGAAAGAATTGTGAACAATTCATGGACGTCACTGGGATTCGAACCCCCGATCGCTAGGAGGCTCTGGGTTCGAATCCCAGCGAGGTCCATGAATTTTTCACAACTCTTTCTTCGTTTAAATAAATTTGTCCTGGATCCTAAAGCCCATTTCTACGATTTAAACATTTAGGTTAGATCTCAAATAATTATTCTAATTGTTTTTATTAAAATTATGAATGAAAACTTTAATATTTTAATAATATTTTGGTAAAAATCATTTAAAATTAGTTATGTTTTCATGATATGACAAAATATATGCAACTTTTTTTAGTACCCGACCCCATTGTCGATTATTTTGTCCGAGGGGTTGGGAAACTCCGCTGCGCGTCGTTACCCAAACTCTCACTTCTCACAAAATAAAATGATAATTATGACATTCGTTACTATTATCTGCGTGTCTTTTATTAATTTGTTTTTTTTTTCTTTTTTAGAATTTCTACCCGGCTGATTTTTATAGAGTAACAGCAACTGGTAAGTTTTTTTGTACATACAATTTGCATTAATGCATTATATCTTTTTTATTTCCTTGCTCAAATATAAATAAATACTAAAACTTGAATAATTTTATTTTATTAAAAAAAATACAATGTAATAAATTACTTAATATTGGTAACACTCAACATGTCATAGTATGTAATGATCCAAATAAAAAGCTCGAATAATACTAACTTTAACTTGAAATTTAATAATATTATGTATTTGATATTTCAAAGAAAACGGATACAATGACAAAATATGATTAACCCCCGGTATTAGCAACAGACATTTAATTTTAAGTGAGCATTTAACGAATAAAAGCATATCGAAATATGTTATACGAGATTTCTAATATTGCAATGTGCTTATTTTTGATAAATGCGCATGTAAAATTAAATGTCTGTTGAGAATACCGGGGATATATATTCATTTTGAGTGCATTAATTTTTACAAATCAACAAGTGCAGTAATAATTTTGGATGGTACTGTAACGTATACTATGTAAATATGTATGAGTATTTTAGATGCATGAATGTACTTAAGGACTTGAATACGAGTAACAAGTAAAAATTGTACTCGGATATAAATATAAAGCACAGAGTGATCAAAATGGCTGAAGGATACGTGACAACTTTTGTTCCAAAATAATATCAAAATTATACTTGAATTTTCCATAATTCATCAAAACTATTTTCCATATTATGACAGATGATGAGAGGTGTATGACATTTGATTATTATCATTGCCATACGTTGATTCTTTTGATATTTGTGAAAAATATTTACGTAAGTGTGACAAATTTCTTCTTAAAGCATACTTTCGTTCGGGTGAACGTAAAGAAGACGGTTCTTAGGATTATTCTTATGATAGCTAGCAAAATTCGAAAGGTACACCATAGAAATAGTAATGCTGTCATACATTAAGTAAGCGGCAAATTTCAGAATCGTATGGAACGGCACACTTCAGCCATTTTTGATCACTCTGTACTACAAAGGTACTACCTTTTGTACTGCACAATTCCGGAGTTTGAGATATCTATTTGAAATTTGTATTTGTTGCAAAAAAGGGTTGAAACGTATTACTAGCAAACGTGTATAGAAAAACATGTAAATATCGATTTTACTACAGTGTGTTCAAAGAAATCCTAACTCGGAGGAAGCTGTGAACAAAGATCGGTTACCTCCGGTTACATAATTTGAAAAATTGATTTAATAAGTTCTAACTTAGATTTAGCAAGTTATTTAAATTCAAATAATAGTGCAAATTTTGTTTTCTACGGCCTACCTGTTTTTGTTATTCGGAATAATTCTTGTGTGACCCCCTCGAATTAGAAAACAGTTCCGTGCGTAAAAGTAGTACCTGGTACTTAAAACTTAAACGATTTTTCTGGCCACAAAGTACCACTGATTACTTTAAGATCGATGGTAGATATTTATTTAGATTAGAATCTAACTATTTATGAAAGGTAATTAAAGAATTACTTGATTGGTAATAATAGAGCTGTTGCAAGAATTTTTATATGATTTCTAAATACTAAATTTTAATAGATATTGTTCTTTAAAGAGCCTCAAATTTGAAAATATCACGAAATATCCAATAGATATTTTGCAATTAATTATTGAAATTTGTATAATATTTTGAAACAGAATGTGACGTCAGAATACATACATTTTAACATGTGACAAGCTATCGCCTACTTTTATTTAGATAAATAGTGTAAACTGTTTTCCTATTGGCTATGAATAACGTACTGTATGTGCTGCGACGTCACAGGAGTGGTGTCTTGTTTTTCATGACTATTTCTGGCGCCAATCTTTTTATTTAATTACTTACGAAAATAACAATGAATTATTTTTTTTATATTATTATGAAAAATATTGCATAAACTTTCATTTAAAATAATTTTTAGTAAATGAGAAACTAGCTCTTTATTAATCATTAATCGGAAAAATAAATATATCATCATTGCTGAGTGTGCCAAACTGCTTTGTACACCAGATATTGGTAATGATGATATATTTGAACCGTGCGGGCGCTTACCAGGCGTCACCTCACGGGCACTCATTGCTGGCGTGGAAAGTGGAAAAAGTAAAGACCTATTTATGAAACAAACTTTATATTTTATTACAGTACATACCAATGTGTATAGGAAATACTTGGTAAAATATATCAATATTAGTGCAATTTGCTTTTATTGGTGTACACCAAAATTGAGATAA
Source organism: Harpalus rubripes (assembly GCA_963082715.1). Taxonomy (NCBI): domain Eukaryota; kingdom Metazoa; phylum Arthropoda; class Insecta; order Coleoptera; family Carabidae; genus Harpalus; species Harpalus rubripes. Next base: position 89,454,023 of record OY720448.1, read on the forward strand.
TACCTAACAGCATATTTACAAATATTATATTTTACACTAGCAAACAAGATAGGTAGATAAAATAAACAAAATCATATTTTACGTATTTGTTTTAATAGTTTTTTCTATACCGAATTCATTTCTATTACAATTGTTCTTTATTTCAAAAAACGAATATATACAGTACTGGAATTGTCAATTGTATTCTATTTGTTTATTTAAACTACAAATGTTATTTTTGCTTTATCCAATGTGTACTCAATGTAAAACTTTTTAATATCCTTTTATAAAACAGCACACAAAGCTATTGAAAAAGAGTGAAATAATGAAAGTTCATCAATTTTCTCCAATAACAGTTCCAGTTTCGAAATACACAACAGTCAAGCACCAGCTGTATTTAAAAATATGTTTATTATGAGGTGTTTTAAATATACTCTCGCCTGACGCCAGCTGTAAATGTGTTTCGGCGTGGAAATTTCACTAATCGGATTTTGAGAACGTTTTTGCTCGTGCCCCACAAACCAAATATCCAATATCTAAATCGAAATTGAATTCTGTATTTCACTGCGTGTGCAACGTTTGGAATATATATCCCGCCTCGATTGCTCTAATCTCTCTATATTATGTGCACAGATTATCCATCTTATTGTTATACAACAATAACTATCATAGATTATACCCACAGAGTAGTAATATACGGACGTAAATTGTATTTTGGGCCGAATATGCCAATTAAAGCTCGTAATGAAATTTGTGTTAGATCTAACTATTAAACTATTAAGGGCCACTTTTACAATCATTAGATAAACCCCGTATAACGCTACCAGGTATAAAATTGGAAATTGTATTTTACAAACCTCGGATAAACCTCAGATAGAATAAACACCAGTATTTCTTATCCCATGGAAATCGGTCGTATAAACCTTTGATAACTATCCCTGGTTCTTATGGATAGGTACCACGTAAACACAAACGATGTTTTGTTATTCATTCATACGTTTGACAGATGTCAATCAAGTATTTCATCATTACTGTCAGAATCAAAAATAACATTTATATCATCTAACATCGTCAAAAATCCAAATTAGAAGGCAGAAATAATAACAATATTGAAGAAAAATAGTCTAACAAGAAGATAATTTTATTGTACCAATACCAACCTAAAGTGATTTAACGTAATTCTTGATATAACTATCTGACAGATAAAAATGCATTGTAAAAGACAATCTTGTTTATCGAAGGTATAATTGCTAGGATAAAGTTATACCTCCGATAGCTATACCATAGTTTATCCATCAATTGTAAAAGTGGACCTAAGTAGGTTCATCATATAATACATAAAATTAGGGGCAGATCTACGCAGAAAGGACTCCTGAAGCTGCTAGCAAAAAAAATGTTCCTGAGAACGAATGAAATTCTAAATAAGTGTAGATATACATTGTGTTCAAAAAGATTACTAATTCGGAGTAGACTATGAACAAAGAAACGTATGTCAATTTGAAAATATTTAGTTAAATGTCAATTTGACATGAAATATTGTCATTGTCTAAAATGTTATCTAGATAAATCAAAGTTTTTCTTCTTGAATCTTATTTTAGAAATGGAAACAAATTAGAAAACAGCGAATGTCAAAATACTGTATCCTTCTTTAATGTTTTTACCTTCCGTCACCTTTAGGTAAGGAAGGTATTGTCTTTGGTACAAAAATTCGGTGGTGAGTTTTTGATAAATAAGCACGTTTTGGGGTCCCTAGAATACGATTTTACTATTTTTACGATGTCTGTGTGTGTGTGTGTGTGTGCGTGCGTGCGTGCGTGTGTGTTTGTGTGTGTGGGTATGTGTGTGTGTGTGTGTGTAACAAAAATTTCGTCTACGATAACTTAATACTACAATTCAAAAAATAATTATTCTTTCATATTCCTCTTCGTTACATCCATGTGAAGGCCTGATTAGATTTTGGTTAGAATTGGTCAACCGGAAGTACCCTCATTTGAAAATTTTAACAGTTTTTCTTGAAAAAACGATGTTAAATATCATTTTTTCACATTTAATGTTATTATAAATATTAAATAATATTTTATTCTCTATACGATTTGAATGCATTTTATATTTCATATTAAATGGATATAGAGTTAAAAAATTATAAAGAAATTAAATATCATATATTAGCCAGCTATGCTATAACTCTGGAAACAGCTGCTATATTAAGAGAATTCTGATTGAAAGGTGTCAGTGTCAAGTGCAGTTGACAGTATGTACGTGTTATAATTTTACTGGAAATATAAGATCTTTTGCTTTCTGTATAGAATTTGTTTAAAATACATACAACTATCTTAAGGTAATGTACAAGAAATAGAATCTTTTGCAAGGAACTTTCTGTATGACATTTATACAAAATACATAGAACTGATGCAGGCATCGGACAGCTAAATGAATGTGCCAAAACACTATCATAGTTCCAGGAAGCAAACTGTAGAGGCGCGACAGTGCTTAAATTTTAAGAAAATGCATTAAGTCATCATACATGTCATTTAACATACTCTTTAACATCTTTAATTATTTAGTAATTCAATTTGTAATAGTTTATAGTTTTAGTTATAGTATCAGTAGTGATTTATTTCGTGATTTCTCCAGTTTTAAAGTGTATAAACTGTGTTTATTTTTTGACGTAATATGGAAATGAAATTCAATAAGTTGATGAACATTCGTTGTGCTGTTTGATATAAAGTGCAGTGCAAAGAAGCAAATAGACGTTTACTTTTATATTTAATGATGAAATGTATCATTTCCAATATCCTTTTATTTTACATATAAACAAATATTAAAATAGAAGTGTATGTTTATCTGACAAGTAATTTTAAATTTATTTAGAAATGAATTTATAGTTATTGTTTTGTGATTATTTAAAATATATGTATGTTCTTGTATTCAATTTTCTTATCTTTTATTTTAAAAATTCAAAATTTCAATTTATCTGTACATGACATGTCTCCTATGTCACAAACTACCAAGCCGACCAAGCCATCACAGTGTGCGTTAGTTCATGGAAGCAATCTGTAGATGTCACTATTTTGTATTTCGAAAAATACATTAACTGTCCTATCTGTAGTTGAGGTGATCCGTGAACTGATGGAAGGTAATGTGCTGGCCACATCAGATTTTTTCTCCTTAAAATTACATTTCAATAACAATTTTGACAACTTGACTTTTGAATTGAATAATGATCAGACACGTTGCTCCGTTCATAGCCTACTCCGAGTTAGGAATTTTATTGAACACAATGTATGTGAATAAATCTAAATTTAAGATAAGAAATCTATCTGACATTCCATATGACAAATGAACAAGCTCAAATGACTCAGACCCCGCAAACCATTCGTTTAGGAATAAAATAGTATACAAACCTAGATGAGAAGTTTCATTATGTCTCGGGCTATAGCTCTAACTCTAAGGGGGCTCTTTACATATGTGATGGGGGCCTGAAGTATAAGCTTCATTAGTTACAATAATTCGTATCACATATCTTTTTTATTAAATTAATAAAATTAAGTTAACATCGCAATGTTATTTTATTAAAAATATACTGATTGGTGCAGAAAGGGACTATAGAAGATGTACTATTCGTTTAGAAATCAAATGTTATTTTAAAAAAATAGATACATCTGGTTAGCATCCTGAAGACATTAAATGTAATGATTTTTTCACATTACTGCAATACTGTACATGCAATATTACTATTAATGCAATAAAAAATGTAACTTATTTTTTTGTACAAACGATATTAATTTTATCGTTAGTTAAATCGCCCTCCATACGATGCCGTATAGGCGATTCAAATTAACTTTTCCCGCAACTTTTAACAAGTAACGTGACGTCACAACGAGTGTGTTTTCAAATTGTCGTTCACTTCAGCATTAAAGTGTGTGTGTGTGTGTGTGTGTGTGTGTGTGTGTGTGTGTATTGCTATTTTAATACATATATTTAATGAATTATTAGTTGTTTTAGTAATGAGACTGTTAATCAAGAATGTGTTAAATTATTTAAATGCTTCTGCGTGTAGCAGAAATTTTTGTAAGGATAAACAAGTGTTGAATTCTGGACACATGCTAGCATGTCATAAAACACAATTAGATAACAAAAATTAAACACTTCTCTTTGGATTATGTCCACAAACCAGCGGCGTAAATAAATATCCGCATGATATTACTGGAAAATTGATAAATTCTGATTCGCTAGCAATAAAAAGCATCTTGTTCGTGTAAGGCGGGAAACTAACCTAAATATAAATATATAACCTAAATATTACTACGTTTACATGCAGTTTGAAAATGGTTTCAGTTTTCAGTCAAAATTATGCGAAACTGTTTACATGAAATTTTCAAAACAGGTTCACAGATTGATTTGAAAACAGTTTCGGCGCATGCGTATTTGACCGATGTAAGTAACAGATCCTCTTCACTCCAAATTCTTCGTTTTGCTATTATTCCAATTATTTTTTCTACTTTGTAGCACTACGCACTAAAACTACACAGCTGTCAGTTTATTTGTAGGTTAGTAACACCAAGTAACTCAAGGCGACAGAAACGTCATGCTATATACGCATGCGCAATCTCGAAACTGAATTTTAAGTGTTTACATGAGTAGTTTTGAAACTAGTTTTGACTTGGGTCAAACCCGTGAATTTTAGTTTTGGTTTGAGATAACTCAAAACCGTTTTGACACTGTATACACGGCGTTTTCAAAACTAAAAACGTTTTGAAAACGGTTTGAAAACTGCATGTAAACTCAGTATATAAGTATGTATATACTAACCTAAATATAAATACATAATTAAAAAAAAATTGAATATATTTATATTATTGTAGACCTACGTTATCTTCGTTATAAAAATGTAAGGAACAAACAAACATTGAATTTGTAACTCGTTTTCCAATAATTAGTTTAATCTGCCATGCTTTGCATCTCAATCATTTCTTCGGTGTCATATTTATTTATAAATTTAACTTTTTGGAAATGTGTTAAAACGAAGGGTGAGATTTCTCGATTTTATGTAATGACATTTAGGAACACAACAGTACACTTGTGATTTCGTTGGTATTGGTGAAAATTCCATATTTCTACAATATTTACAAATAAAAATTAATCCTTAAACGATCTAATATTGCATTCATGTTGTTTTTAACTTATTTATACTAAATTTATGTCATTATTTTAACAAGAAACTACAAATATTATATTTAACCTTATTTCTCTAAAAGTATACAACGTTTCAAAATTCTAGGAATTCTTGAGAATTTTACTGTATAATCCAACAGAGGAACAATCATCACAAATAAATATAAATTTAAATACTTGCTGAATTTGGTTCACCGTATTGTCCTCTACGAGCGCTAGTTTAGAATGAAAACATGAACGTATGTATTCTATATTTGATATTGAAACATCAGATACAATGTCAAATCGTAAAAAGCAAATTATTTGATATTAAATAAGTAAACGTAAAACCTAGAAAATACGATAAACAGGGAAATTAATTTGTGAAGTGTCAAATGTAAACTTAAACAGGTGGCCATGTTTTGCTTCTGTCTCTGTCCATGAAGCATGTTCAGTGTTGCCAGGTTTGGTTATATTTCACCAGATTTGGTGAATTCAACTGTAATTTGGTGATTGGTGAAAAACCATTTTAATTTGAGTAAAATCTGGTGAATTTTTACTTTCTCAGAATCATATTTTCATTGTCATTTTTACAAGTTTATAGTAAAGCTTGACTACTTTGTGGCGTGGCTAGGTGACGCTAGGATGTGCAGATTAGCTGACATCTACAATTACCTTGGTGTTTTATATGCATTAGTTTATTCTCTCTTTCACACACACACAGTTTCGAATTCCTCCATCTCTCTCTTTCGTAGCATTCATGTACTGAATATATGTTGTACCTAGGATGTCAGGTTAGTAAGAATGTTGTTGAAAGAGAGACTGATTTTTTTTGGATGATGTTTTTTTTATTCTTTCGGGTTTGGGCTAACCCACTAAGTGGGAAATGCGTGATTTTATGTATGTATGTATGCATGTATGTATGTATGTACTGAGTCATGATTTTGATTTTACAATGTTTTCTGTTTTATCGACCAATGTCAAAAATATATACATTGATTACAACTAATTACTACGTTGTACATGCAATATAAAATTTGTCAATAATTAAGCAATGACGTGTACAAAGATGGGCCGAATTTAACACTCTTCCTTAAACTAAAGATCGTCTGTGTTGTGTCTCCCATATTTATTTATTACTGCATAATATTATTTTATTTTTAGAAAAGCTTTTTAGGTGAAAGAAGGCTGCTGAATTCCAGTTCGGGTGAATTTAGTTAATAACTATATTTTTCTGCGAGTTTATTCAGAATGTTTTTTTTTTTTCGTTTAAATGTTTGTAATAATAAATATTTTTTGTGATGTTCTTTTAATAAATAATTTATAGATTTATTTACAATGTGGTGAAATTTTCCCCAATCTGATTACTTTTTCGCCACAAATCTGGTGACATATTTTTTTTCCCTGGCAACGCTGAGCATGTTTCGGGCACGTATGGCGAGACCCAATTCGCACATAGTTGATGTTATATACGCCATAATGGCGGAAGGAAAATATTGCAAAAGTTTAAAAAAAAAATTCTCCGATATTTTTTAATATTTTACGAAATATAAAAGTAAAAACGCTTTAGATTTAAAAATATTTTAACATAAAAAAATAAAAAATTCAAAAACTCCCCCATTTCTAACAACCCAGTGGTGTATGCATATCTGCATATTACATTACTTATGTGTAGATTATTCTTCCTACAATAATTGAAGGATATGTGCACACTAGATTTCATTAATCATAACGTTTAATGTCAAACACAAATGAACCTATTTAAGAGATATCGCATGTCGTTTCAACAATTGTGCTATATCAAACATGAACTATCTATATTTATATAGAATGATATTATATCCATTGAATGCTTCAAATTCAGTATTCATTCTAAGATCGATTTATCCTCATGCACGGCCAAAGTATATAATTGATTGTTCGATAAGTTATTATAAATCTTTATAGAAATAAAATCTTTATAGAAATAAAATCTTTCAAGATGAATTGAAATCTAAATCCATTTACTGAAGTTTCTGGTTCATGGCGTCATATTCTGGTTTGCGTTATAATGTAAGCAAGAAGGTTTTGTTAAAAACAAAGCAAAAAACGAAAAATTTAAGGGTGTACGTTTATAATTCTATAAGAACCAAATTAGTCCACTGAGTATTTGAAAATATTTTGTAAAGGGTTTGAGATTTTTTTGAACAAAATAAAAAAGTTTTAAAATATTCCTAACTTTACTTTTTAAACATCATTTTCATAATTTCTAGAGAATATATGCAACATTGTTTTTAATATAAAATAAAGAGTTTTAAAATGAAAAGTTTCCTTATAATTTAAATTTTGCACGGTTTTTGTTAAATGAAAACCTTAATTGTATATTGTATGATGTATTATAGAATATGCATATACGTTAATAATGGAAATATGTTTGGAATTATATTAAAATATTCAGTGCAAAGAATTATAATTAAAATTTCAATAATGGAATATTTTTTTTAAATTGAATTTTTATTTCGTTATAACCCACATGTGATATTTACTTACCTTTAAAATTTAAAAACAATTTATGAATATTCAAATTTTTAATTATATTGCCTATCCCAAAATTTTCACAATCGCCGCATTTTCTTTAATTTTTAGTATTTAACAATTTTAAACATTTAATTATTAAAAACATGTGTACAAAGTTTTACGTGGTTTTACTAAAAATGTTTATATTGGAAACATTTACACTTAATATTCTAATTCCCCATGTTAAATGCCTACATATAAAGGCTGTTCATTTTAAATGGGCCACCATTACTATCTCGAGACCTGTAAGAGCTACAAAGACGGTTAAATAAGCAAACAATTTCTATTTCACAAGACAAATTTAAAGCAAAGAAAAATTATTTTTTTGGACCAGTGGTTATCAAAATGCGGGACCTAACTTTTTTATTTTATATGAGAACATATATATTTTTTATTTGCTCATTTGTTAGAGAATTTAATTCTGAATTAAGTGATGTAATATTTTTATTCCCTTACATAACGTTTTTTTTTTTTAGAAAAATGCATGTTAAGTTTTATATTAATTTGATATAATAATATAGTTATAATAAGAAGGTCATGAATGGAAAAAACGAATACCTACGTATTAAATTTTGTACATAGAATTAGAATGCCATGCAAGAAATCCGTGAATATTTTGTTGGCGTTCACATTTATGATCAATTACAGGAACAAAACATTCACTTCTTTGATCAGGGCACTCTAATTCTATATAATAAAAATAACATGTATTCATTTTTTCCATTCGTGGCACTCTTATTATAGCCATATTTTAATCAAATTAGTATAAAATTTGCATGCATTTTTCTCAAAAAAATCGTTATGTAAGAGTATAAAAATGTTATATCACTGAATTCAGAATTAATTTCTCTAACGGATGAGCTAATAAAAAATATATGTTCTAATTTAAAATAAAAAGTTAAGTCCCGTATTTTGAGAACCACTGGTCGAAAATTATTTTTCTTTCTTTTTACCTTCCGTCACCTTTAGGTAAGGAAGGTATTGTCTTTGGTCAAAAAATTCGGTGGTGAGTTTTTGATGAATAAGCACGTTTTAGGGTCCCTAGAATACGATTTTACTATTTTTACGATGATGTCTGTATGTGTGTGTGTGTGTGTGTGTGTGTGTGTGTGTGTATGTATGTATGTATGTATGTGTGTCCGTGTGTGTGTGTGTGTGTGTGTGTGTGTAACAAAATTTTCGTCTACGATAACTTCCATACTACAATTCTAAAAATTATAATTCTTTCGTATTTCTCTTCGTTACATCCATGCGAAGAGCTGATTAGATTTTGGTTAGAATTGGACAACCGGAAGTACCCTCATTTGAAGATTTTAACAGTTTTTCTTGAAAAAACTATGTTAAATATCATTTTTTCACATTTAATGTTATTATAAATATTAAAGAATATTTTATTTTCTATACGATTTGATTGCATTTTATACATAATATTAAATGGATATAGAGTTAAAAAATTATAAAGAAATTAAATTTCATAAAGTAGCCATAGCTGTGGAAACAGCTACTATATTAAGAAAATTTTGAATGAAAGATGTCAATGTCAAGTGAAATTGACATAGTGTGTTTGTCTAATAATTTTACTGGAAATAAGCATAGGATCTTTTGCTTTCTGTATGGAATTTGTGTAAAATACATACAACCGCTTTAAGGTAATGTACAAGAAATAATAATAATAAATCTTTTATTTCTGCAGATACATTACACTGTATATAGAAAACGTCACAAAATAATAATTTTCTGTATGAAATTTGCATAAAATACATGCAACTGCCGGAAGGTAATGTACAAGAAATAGAATATTTAATTTAGCAAGGAACTTTCCGTATGAAATTTGAACAAAATACATAGAACTGACGGAAGGTAATGTGCTGGCCACATCAGATTTTTTTTAATTTGTCTTGTGAAATAGAAATTGTTTGCCCGTTTAACCATCTTTATAGCTCTTATAGTTCTAGAGATAGCAATGGTGGCCTATTTAAAATGAACACTCTGTATAATGGACTTTGAGTGCAATACGAGCACACAATATGGCTATAAAGTTTTAGGACTTACCTTATAAATAAGACAAAAGCCGGTATATCATTAAGATCACAATTTATTCTTCAATATACATTCCTTCTTAGCACAGCGCTTCTGCATTCTGGAATGTTATATTGTATTATATTAAGTAAGTATTTCAATAGTATAAATTTATTGAATCAGATAATCAGATTGACATTAAACTATATTTGGATATTCTGTTTATATTTTTCATATATTACAATTCATTTTTCTTTTTCAAAGATATCTACATAAACTAAATTATTTTATTATATCAATTATTTCAATACTTTCCCTTGATAATATAAAATAATTCAAAGATAAATACAATTCAAAAAATATATTAACTACTGCAATCCCATTTGATCGCATAGGATCTGAAGACGAACTCTTGATAGTGGCTTGGTCATAACGTCAGCTAGTTGTTTTTCTGTTGAAATTTATTGAATTTCTAGTTTTCTTTCTAAAATCTTTTCTCTGATGAAGAAATGTTTGATTTCTATGTGCTTGGTACGACGATGAAACTCTGGATTCTCTGCTAGTCTCACCGCTGCTGAATTATCTACTTGTAGTACAGGAATCTGTTTCATTATTGTAATTTCTTTGTACAGTCTGTTCAGCCATATAATTTCTTTTGCTGCTTCGTTTGCTGCGACAATCTCAGCTTCTGTTGTCGAGGTGGCTACCGTGGCTTGTCTCAGACTCATCCACGATACTGCTCCTCCTGCATACGTAGTGACTACACCTGAAGTAGATCGCCCCGTCTTCGTGCATCCTCCGAAGTCTGCGTCGCTGTAGATTTGCAGAGTTCTTTTATTTTCATCTGAAAAATAAACGATGCCTTTATCTAAAGTTCCTGCAACATAGCGAAACACTCTTTTCAATCTCGCAATATCTTCAGAAGTTGGATTCTCAAGCGTTCTTGAAAGAAACCCAACGCAGAACGCTAAATCAGGCCTTGTTCCAAACATGAGATACATAAGAGCACCAACTGCTTGCCTGTATGGAAAATCCTTCAATTTATTATTTTCTTTCCCTGATTTCAAAGTTTCGGGATAATGTAACATGGGTGTTGAAACTGGTTTACATTCCGAAAAATTGAAGCGTTCTAGAATTTTTCTTGCATGTGCTTTCTAACTGTTATATTGTATTATATTAAGTAAGTATTTCAATAGTATAAATTTATTGAATCAGATAATCAGATTGACATAAAACTATATTTCGATATTCTGTTTATATTTTTCATATATTACAATTCATTTTTCTTTTTCAACGATATCTACATAAACTAAATTATTTTATTATATCAATTATTTCAATATGGAAGACTAACACTAGGAACTAGGATGCTGTTCAATATCGTCACGATGATTAAGTGATTGTTACTTGGTTTCCTTTCAGCTTAGTTTGGGGAAGGAGTATAGTCAGCCTGGACCAAATCAGAAGCATACGGTGGGTGATACAACACAGTGACATTTTTGGAGGACACAAATTGACTGTTTATAGTTCAATGGGTTGATGACGATGAAGATCTAAGAGTTCAACAAACTACGCCTATACGAGATTTGTAATGAACCAATATTAATAAAACTTGAGGCGGGTGTTGACGAAGGTTAGACAAAAATAGTATAGGGAGCTGTTATTTCGAAAATCAATTCTAAAATTTTATAGCCATACTGTACATATATGCCCGGATTAGAATAATGTTAAACGAATTATAAATAATGATTAATAAACTTATGGAGTTTCAAACAGGATTCGTTTTTTTAAAAGCCACCGGGTATATCAGGTTAGAGTTTTACGATATATTTAAATTTAAATTTCTTTTCTATACATTCAATGGTTCAATCGATCAACTTTTTCCCCAAAAATTATGAAATATTTCTAGAATGTTTGTTGTACTCTTATTCCCTTTAAAACAGTATTTTGATTTACATTATGTTCATTTTCCTTCATTTGCGACGTTTATACATATTATTATAGGGCATCCAGCCAGTCAATGGGTTTACGTCATAAATTTAATATCACTAGAAACTACCGCTACTAGAAAATACATAGCTGACTCGTCCGCCATACTGGAGCCAAAATCAACGCAGTAAATTAAGAAATAAAAGTATATTTTTCATAAGTTTATGTAGTAACTATTTTTCATTATTAAATATAACTTCCATATTTGTCATATTATGTTTATTGAAAATAATAAAACAAGAAAATATACGGTTTGTTACGATTTTTGAGATTAGAGAAAAATATATGTATTGCATTAAGTACCTGTAAAAATTATAACCATTTCTCAAATGATTTGCACAATTTGAAGCAGAACAAACCATCATTTTAGATAATTTCTATGAATAATAATACTGTAACACTGATATTGAATGATTGAACTGGCTCCATAATGGCGGACGAGTCTGCTGTAACTTATCTAGTAGCTATACTTGAAACAATGACGTCATGTGTTAATAAGGTTACATGAGCATATAAAACGGATTAAAATATGATCTGCGGGTTGCCTCCATATATACAAATCCTTATTACGGGAAGAAGGAGGTTATTATACATCGATTACAATTACTTGAGCTTCACCTCATTAATTTCTGAACCGCAAAATAACAAGTAATTGTACATTTGTCTCTGTCTTACATATGGTTGCCGTCATTCTTTTTTCGATAGGTATGGTTAATAGCTTCATCTTTGTCTTATTACTATTACCACATTTAGTGCCCTTATGGCTCATCCTGTATACTTTAACTGTCGTGTAGTTTCATTATGGACTAAAAATGTGAAATATCTGAAGTTTAGGTTTGACGTTTTAAATGTATCAATGTCTTTGTTATGTTCATAATTTATTGGTGATATTTACCATTCCTTACAATGGTTTTCGTTCTTCAGTAAGTATAATCTTAGAAATAGTCGTAAAATAGAATAAAATTGTAGTTCAAGAATGGAATAATCCAGCAAAAAATCACAAAAACTTAATTTCAATACAGATTGAGAAATACAGGGTGATTCATCGGTCTGTCCTCTCTTTATAACTCTTTTATTTTAAGTCAGATAAAAAAACTCTTCAAATATAATTTATATGATATAGTATTATCTATCTACGTATTATATCCATTTAAATACAGGGTGCTCCATTTAAGCGCAACAATATGTAACTTTATATTTCTTAATGGAACATCCTATATTTATTTATTTATTTTGATAGTAAATTAGATTCCTTTTAAAAAAGTATTAAGTAATAAGGGGTCTAAAATTATAAATTAAGAAGTTATTTACCTTTATTCGTTGAATGATGTGTTTCTATCATGTTATTATTAACAAAGTAAGCTATAGATAATATGATCAATTGTTTCAAATTTAAACAAACAAGTTGTCCAAATACTCTTAGTTTATCATTGTTGATGTTGATGTGAAAATGAATAATACAAATTTTAGTAAAGATGAGATGGTTAATATAAATAAATAAATAAATAAATATATCATCACGGCATATTACACATTGCTGGGTGTGCCAATCTGCTTTGTTCGCAGATATCGGTAATGATGATGATATATTTGTACCGTGCGGGCGTTTACCAGGCGTCACCTCACGGGCACTCATTGCTGGCGTGGAGAATGCACCACAGGGGTCAATTTTGTGCCATTTAAAATTCGAAATATTTGGCGTCGGTCGGGATCGAACCCGGTTCCCCAGGTTCGCGAAAAATCTATTGAAGTTTTCGAGCATTTATTATAATTTTGCATTATTTAGTCTGTCACTAAATTTTAATAGCTTCTTTGGAATTAGTGTAATGTTTAAAATAAGTATTAATAAAAAAGGATCAAAATTTTGTATTATATTATGGTTTTTTCCACTGCGAACTACTATATTTTATGAACGTAAATAACTTCTTAATTTATAATTTTAGACCCCTTATTACTTAATACTTTTGTGAAGGGAATCTAATTTACTATCAAAATAAATAAATAAATATAGGGTGTTCCATTAAGAAATATAAGGTTACATATTGTTGCGCTTAAACGGAGCAGCCTGTATACAAATGCATATGGTATGTAGATAGACAATAATATATCATATAAATTATATTTGAAGAGTTTTTCTATCTGACTTAAAATAAAAGAGTTATAAAGAGAGGACAGACCGATGAATCAGCCTGTATACTGTAGAGTAGACATATACAGGCATATTCAGAAACAAAAATTTAAACAGTGTTTAAGCTAAACACTGTTTAATTTTGACATTTCGTTCATTTTTGTATTCAGAGACTACTTTTTATCTTTATCCTTAGTAACCCTGTTTAAACGCATTTTACTCATTCATAGACACTTTTTCATCATAGTCACCGTAACTAAACAGCAATTTAAACATGCAAATTTAAACAAGGTGTTGGGGTAGTTTATATTTTTCAAACTGAGTGGAATTTACGAGGTTTTCGAAATTATTGAAGACGTTACGGAACTGAATAAATATAAACGTACGTGAACATTAATTTTATCTTTTACTGGCAGTTGAACACAATATAGTTAAATTATTAAATGAAGAAGAGAACTGGAATGATGGGGATCCCTCAGAAGTAAATCGTATTAGAAATGCACCCCAACGACCAAATTTAACAGACGATATTTTTAGAACAATATAAAACTTTAATTAATGTTATAAATAAATGTAATTTAAAGTTTTATGAATTATTATTGTATTTCTTCCGTTGCATATTATTAAAAATAAAAATTGTTAAAATTCTTTTCATGAAATCTTTTACATTTTAAATTTACAATTAAATTTATGGTAGTGGCCGAAATAGTTTCATTGTTTGCCAGAGTATTAGTTTGCAGTACGTTGTTTATGCCCATATCGTCCTCATAGTAATTTGTCTTTCGTAAACTGATCTTTTAAAATTTCAAATTTGCCATTCAATGTCTGTCGATTTTTTCGCCGCCAGTTCTTTTCTTTTAGAACAAATTTAGATAATATTAATTCTCAGCATGAACTTTCCTTTTTGTTGATATCTCCCCACATTTTTATCTTCAATAACTAAAAATTATCTTTCAACTTCCATTTTTCTGACCGTTTTCTATTTTAGCTTGTATCCAGTTCTAATTCTTTTTATTAAAATTTGCAAATTCTCTCCAAATTATCTTCAATTTCAGTTTCGTATTTAATTTCAATATGAATCTGTCCAATTATGACAGCAGTATGACAGATATAATAATTAAGTTTGTGTCCCAATTCGTATTTTTACGGTCTTGATTTTTTAAACAGTGTTTATTTTAAACGATGTTTAAATATTTAGTTACCGTGTTTCTGAATGAACAAAATTATAATCACCGTCGATTATTTTAAACAGTGTTTAAGTTACACACTGTTTAAATTTTTGTTTCTGAATAGGCGTGATAATATTAAATAATATGAATGTTCAGAATTGCCAATAATTAAAAAAAATAATAATTAAACGTCATTTTACAAAAATTAACAAAATTTTACTTAATAATAATATTTCCAAATGTAATTATTTCTATTATTGGTTTCAAATACATAATAATAATAATAGAAAAACCAATAAAATACCTTTAATAAAATATATTTAAAAATATATAGAAAATTTCAAAAATCCATAAACGATGACGTAAACCCATTGACTGTATGGATACCCTATATAGACATATTATTTTCCATTCCGTTGATGTCGCTTGCTTATTCTGCGGGTCCTAATATATAAAATATTTCACGAGCCTTTTGTATTCAAGTCTAACACTGAAAGTCTTACACATGACCCTGCAAAAATTCAAATCGATCCTGATCGCATTTAACAAGCTCTTTTATTCTTTCAAGTCGGAAACTTTGTACGAATAATCCAGAAAAATCCAGCTTATACATTTTGATCCTTAAACATCATCAGAATTTTTTACAATCTAATATCCTATACTTATATTTACCTATATCCAAAAATCTTTGCTCAATTTCAGTAAGATTGCCTTCCCTCGCTTATCTGTAATATTAAAAAAAAAAAACAGTATCTATACATCCATTATACTTTTTATTCCCTTGCTCTTTTACATCTCAGAGTCACTTCAACTTTCATTCATCCGAGATTATGAAAAAGTCTATCTACTTAGACGTTATCAGCACATTTCTGTCCGTATTTCCCCGACAATGGTTCATCTTCCGCCGCCTGCGGCGCTGTAAACTGTGTCAGCTGCCATGTCTGCCAACTTAACATGCCCGTCAGCGCTGCCACCTCACAAAATGTAAAATTCCAGTGAAAATAGCCTCTGTGATGAGTTGAGTTTGCGCCAAGTTGCTCTTGTCGATCAATCACAAATCAATTTGTTGTGTTTGTACTCGTAAGAGACATTTAGGGAGATGGTGTACAGTCAATTGATTTGTGTAAAGGTAGATGAATATTAACTTTGTTTATATTTCGCTGAGAGCTAGAGCATTTACATGGTGTGAATCAGTGAATCGGAGTTAATCTGAGAAAACTAAATATTTCCACACTGAGGGAACAGGTGTTAATGCTGCTATTACAGCATATATGAGTACGTTTATTCACTGAACTATTTACATAAATTTGACATTCGAATAAACTAGATGGGCGACCAGAGGCGTATTTACGATATTCTTCTGGGAGATGTCCGTCGTTGCTAATGAAGGTTCGCGCACCAAAATATTGATGAAGTGTGGCTTCCAAGGTATCCATAAAAAAAAATAGTGTGGCCAACACAATACCTCCCGCCATTTACAGCCCGAGTAACAAAAAAGATTAAGTTTATCCTTATTTTTAGATTAGCGAATTTTACTCTAATTTTGACAGTTTATTTCTTAAAATATAGTCTAATCTAATCCAAGTAACTACCTTTTTTTAAACCCCTCAACAGGATTAAATCCTAATTACACAGTAAGTTCACATTCACACACATCCATGCCTTACTGGGATTCGAACCCAGAGCCCCGAGCGCACTCATGACTTATGAGATTAAATTTTAAATACCGGGATAGAATAGAATTTTTTGCGCCGCCACAACGTGCGACGTACGTTCAGAAAATTAAACGTAGATAGCGGCGACTCAGCCCTGTCTTCTATGACGTTAACTTACCTAGTCAATTCATCCTTAAAGTATTGCCGGTATGTTTTCGGATAGCCTGTATATAGCGTTTCTTAACCTTTTCAAGGCACGAACCAAATTTATCTATTATATTGGTTTCACGACCCACTACATAGAATTAAAAAAAAACATGTGTCCTATTATAAACAATAGGGCGCGAGCAGACACGTGACTCGAGTGACCTTCACTGGCTTGGGATCAGCTGATTTGTGTGCGCATGTCATTTTGACAAGAACATTGTCAATTTGACAAGACCAATGTTTTGACTTATTTTGTTTTTGAATTGCTAAAATGTTAATATTTTACAATTTTTAGGCAGTAAACCACATGTAAATAAAAATACTAACACTTTAGCCGTTAAAAATCAAAATAAGTCAAAACATTGGTCTTGTCAACATGACATTGTTCTTGTCAAAATGACATGCGCACACAAATCAGCTGATTTTAAGCACGTCAAAGTCCGTCGAGTCACGTGTCTGCTCGCGCCCTATAATCTATTTATGAAAATAAAAATGTAGGAATAGGTGTATCACATACCTACATATTTATAAACAGTTTTAATCTTGTCTGATAGTCAAATGATCGAAACATAAATATTACTTTCCTATATTTGTCCAATTAGACTTTCGAACATGATTGAAAATGCATTTCTTTAAAATTTAAACATCAGAGTTACGATTAATAATTAATGTTAATTACTGTGAACCTTGAGTATGCATAAGTTTCTAAAGTTCTTCGAATCACGGCGGTTCCTAAAATTTAGTTTTATAGTAAAAATTTTTAGGCAGAGGAGTCACGTCATCAAACTTTGTAACTAGATAATGACGTATAATGACGTCACGAAAATAGTAGATTTACATGGTACACTAATTTAATTTTAGAAAATAATTGTATGTACCTGCGATGCTATTTATGTGATCAAGTTAATTTATTTAATAGTCGAATAATAATTGAATATTATTGTAAAATTTAATATATTTCCAATTTATGGTATTGAAAATTCGGTGTAGGACACACCGAGTCGGAGGATAATGCTTTCGGCATTGTAAAATGACAAAACAACACCAATAAAATGAAAGAGACAAAACGAAAATCACAACTGAACACAGAAAGAAATGAACAGTCAGTACAGTAGTGTACAGAGGTTATGAATAAATAAAAAAACAAAGAAACACAACTCGAAAAACAGTTACTGTTTGTATTGAAAAATACAGATTTGATACGCAACAAGGCAACAGTAATGGAATTCTGAGAAAACACAACAAACAACGTAGACAAAAATGTTCATTATACGAAAAGTAACGAATAACTAATGACAGTCGACGGTTGACAATTCCGGGAGAAACATGTCATGTAAACGTTTAAATATTGAAATCCAATAGTACCAACATGTGGTGAAAAAATGAACTACAATTATTTTAAATAAATTAAAACTCATTCAAAACATTATGTTCGACTTTAAAATAATTGTAAATTTAATTAAAATGTACTTTACTTATACTATGCAAAAAATAGTATTTATTTTCTTCGTTTTCCTAAACATATACATCACTCGGCCAATGCTACACTGATTTTTCATTTTGTATTGAAATGATGACGTGACTCCTCTGCCTAAAATTTTTCCCTATAGTAATTACAAGATTGGTGTGTTTTTTTTTTTTAACCAAAATGAAGTCAAAGTCTCGTTGGGTTTATAAACAATAACAATTCTACTTTGTATTGCTTACATTAGTAACAGTTTAGTGAAATCTTATATACATTTTAGAAAACTATGACTGGCATTTTGTAATCAAAATTATAAAATTCTGAATAGGTTAAGAAACGTTGGTCTATAGAGTATACCTGTATACCTCTCTCTTGAACGTGACACTGGAGATATGATGACAAATTATGAAACTAGGTAGGTATATGTGCTACTTTAGTTTGAAATAGAAAGTATGTTATTAAAATAATACGAATACCGAATTCGTATTTCGTATATTCGGCATTTTCTCGGATTGTATAATTCATAATTAATTCAGCCAATGGCATTTAAGAATTTTACTTGATAAACGAATATACTCTTGACGACCGACGTTATTTAACCGGTATCTTCGTCATATCTACTACGAAAATATAGTGACAGTTTATATTCAAGAGGTAGTTAGTTAGGTTGAAATATTTCATTTCTTGTCTAGGGAAAAAAAGTAAATTGCCTATAAATACCATCGTGGGGATTTCGCAGGTATTAAAATATGAAAATTTATTATACAAAATTATAAATTGAACTGACTAATACGTAACACATTTGAAATTTTCTTGTTGAAATAAATATTTGTTATTTCGTTCTCACCAAATTTTTTTATTATACAGCGTAACACTGAAAACGGGCCATTTAAGACATACTGCGGAACAAAATTAAGGTCGTATTGCGTTACTGACGATACATATCGCCGGAGATATGTAATTTGTTTTCACTGTGGTGCGATACATACAGATAAGTAACTTTGTAGCTGTTTTAAAATATCTATCTTTTAGGTTTATATCTTAACTTATTTAGACTCAAACATATTTAATTTAAATTGGATTCATGGTAGATAAAGTTATGTATATAAGAATTTTAATTGTTATATTTAACAAAAATAACATATGGCTATTCTAGTAATAACAATAACTAAAAACAAAGTAAATTTACATTATTTTTCCACTTCATTTCAGGGAAGTGTTTTTTTGTTAATTCCAGAATTTTTTTTTTGGTCTGTCACACAATCTTGTAAAAAATAAACTATAATAATGTACATTGCACGAGGTTTCGATTGACAATGAAAAGAAATGAAACGCACGTTATTATAACAAGTTCATGTAAGTTTGTACAAATCCCAACCAGAGCCGTAATTAGGGTATTGAGCGCCTGTGGCAAAAATTTTATTTGCACCCCTACACATCAAGAAAATAAAAACAAAATAAACTACTGATGAGCGGTTTGCGAGTTACTAACAACTTACATGAACATTTTCTAAAATTTAAAACATCTGCAAGTCGGCTTAGTTCTCATATTCTCATCTAAAATTTTGACACGATTAAAGATAAATAATTTTACGTAGTTATTTAATACGTGTCGAAATTTCAGATGAAATGGGATCTAAACCGATTTGCAGATGTTTAAAATTTTAGAGGAATTTCGTATAATTTTAAGTTGTTAGTAACTTGCGAACAGCTCAACGGCAAAAATCGTCTATACTCTGGTCCATTTAAGCCATTCAGTAGGTGGCACACGCTTCAGCGCCACTAGAGGTTGCAAAATTAGTATGTCTTTTCGAAGATCCCAATAAAGAGAATAAAATTCACGCCAGCTTGTCACCAATTATTTATACAATAAACACCTTGCCGACTAATTATTTGTTAAATTTAGAAAATATATTTTAGAAATATTTGATTTAAAATCATATAAATGATTACAATTTTGCGCCCCTAAGAATTTTGCGCCGGGGCGAGCGCCACTTTTGCCACGCCCTAGTTACGGCACTAATCCCAACAAACAAATGTTTCGCACAGAAATAATAAATAATTAATTGTGTGCGTTACATATCGCCCGAGATATGTACTATACTATTAAAATTTAATAATCCTGTATAAATGGACATTTAAAATGCTACAAGAATCGTTAAAATCGATCCACAAATAAAAATTATAGACTCTCCGCACCTGAAGAATGAAATGGTGAAATTCGATTTGCAAGATGTCACCATCTGGTTACATATCGCGGGCGATATGTATAGCAGTTAACGTGTTAAAATTATTTTTCATTTATATTTTGTTTTCGGTGTTCTTATAAGGCTATTAAAGCACTGCAAACACGTCGTTAAGAAGATCTATAAGCGCACTGTTTGATACAATGTATTAATGTACACAATCAGACAAAATTCGCAACACTCAACACACAAACTGTGAAAATGTGAAATTTAAATTATTAACGGGAAGTACTACCAACATAACTGACAAAAATAGTAGTTTGTACAACAAGAGTGGATATGATGTCCATATCGCATGAGGATGAAGTTTGAGCACGACGCCGCAGGCGGAGTGTTCAATCATCCGAAGGCGGTATGGACATTCCACTCGAGTTGTACAGCATACTTTTTCTACGACTAACTAAAAGAAGAAAAATACGAACCATAGAAATTTGTAATTTTACTGAACTTTATCCATTAATGTCATTTTATGTACTTGTTTTCCTAGGCCATAGACAATAGATACATATACTACGTATATAGATTAGGAACTCTATCGTTGTCTTGGGACTTTTAAAACTCAGCGATGCTAGCGCTCGGTGGTTGCACAAGGAACTAAAATTTTGAAGGCACAGTAGGCGCGATATTTGAAATTTTTGTTTGTATTAAATACTGCTATATATAAGTATGTATGAATAATGGCTATTTGCATATATTACAAATTCACTAAAGTGTATGCAACTAGTCAATAATTCATACATACTTCATAAACAAATAACATCATTATTTAGAAATATTAATAAAATAAAACACAAATATATAAAATTGAAATCGAAAATTGTATTATTATGTTTATGTGTTACATACATGCTTTTTATATACAAATTGCCTTATTTTTAATATTTTAATTGTCTCGTGATGACTTGATGTTTTCATTATTAATCGCTCTGTTAATATTTTATTAATATCTTTTATAGAAACAAACATTAAAAATTTAATTTGCTACAGTATACTGTATAAAATGGAAGTATATAAATCATGTACTGCACACTTATTAAAAGGATTTAATTAATATTACTGAAATATTTTGTTTATGACAAGCATTATGAATAATATAATAGAAAATATGTCATAGCTTTTATAAAATCATAAAATTTGTCACTTGGACGATTAAATGTACTACTGCGGAATTCTCGACAATTAAATTACTGGTACTAGTCATATCTAAAACCTCTACTTCGCAGATTTTACACTTTGATTTAAAACAAATTTGCAATGAATCCTTCAACATATTTACTAGTTTCATTTCCTATAAATGAGGAAGATGTTACCAGTAAATTTAGAAATGGGCCCACATCTATTTCTTCTTGTTCTGTTTCCTCATTTACTCCGGTGATGAAGCATAATGCCGAAAAACTCACATGATGAAGTAGTCTCTTCTCTACTGAGAAACGCAAACTCTGGAGAGGTAGTCATACAATTATTCAAATCTGCAATATTGTAAGATAAATCTCAATTATTTCGATGAAATGTTTAAAACTATTTCAAATAAATGGATGCGCTAAAAACAGATTGTTAAACTTGAATTTTCACTTAAATTTGTTATGCAATGACTTGATTGCAACAAAGAAAATGCTTAATTACAATAAAGAAAGTTTGATTACAACAATGAAAATAACTAAATAAATAAATAAATATATCATCACGGCATATTACCCATTGCTGGGTGTGCCAATCTGCTTTGTTCGCAGATATCGGTAACTAATCATACATATTAAGGGTGCGGTTAAAAGCCTAACTTATGATAACAACCGTTGTACGCTCTTTGAAGGCGCTAGTAGTCCCTTTCTAGATTTTCCATGGAAATAAATCGTGTATCAAACCTTATTTCCTTTTGGGCGGAGCCAAAATTGAACTTGCTATGTGACATTGAAAACATAACTAACATCCCTCGTAGCGTAAGATTTTACCTCTGACTAGGTGGTTTGAGATAGTGAGATGCGGCTTTTGCCTTCCAATATCTGAATTTTATAATCATAAGCCTAGTAATACGGTATAGTACAATATGAAATGGGAAAACATTGGGATCATTAGTCGCAGATTATAGTTAAACGAGAAAAACGAATTATGCAGATAAAAGAATTGTTTGTCCGGCAAGTAACTCTTGTGTTTTCCCTTTCAATTTCTTACCTCAATAATAACCGACAGATTATAAATTTCCAATGTTTGTAAAGCTGTTCTTTGGACTATGCCGTCCTTATTAAACTTATTTAGATAAATATATTTCAAATAAATTGCAATAATGTAAATAATATGCTTACATTTTATAAAAAGTACTATATTTATGTCAACAACAATACATTTTACTATATGGGGAACTAAAAATGATACTATTTTATTCGGTTTATCAGAGTTATTTGCCTATGTACCAAAATAACTATAAGATGAGATGTTGATAATATATATTATGCATGAAGAATAATAATATACTTACAATTTATAAAAATGGTACTATATTTATATCAAAAACAATATATTTCTCTATATGGGGAACTAAAAATGATAATAATTCATTCGGTTTATCAGATCTATGGGCCGATGTACCAAAATAACTATACATGAGCTGTTGATAATATTTATTATACATGAAGAATAATAATATAATTAAAATTTAAAAAAAATATATTTATATCAACAACAATATGTATATGAATTTTATGGGAAAACATTGGTGTCATCAGTCGCTGATTACAGGTAAACGAGAAAACCGAATTATGCAGGTAAAAGAATTGTTTGTCCGGCAAGGGACTCTTGTGTTTTCCCTTTCCATTTCTTACCTCAATAATAACCGACAAATTATAAATTTCCAATGTTTGTAAAGCTGTTCTTTGGAATATGCCGTCCTTATTAAACTTATTTAGATAAAGATATTTCAAATAAATGGCAATAATGTAAATAATATGCTTACATTTTATAAAAAGTACTATATTTATATCAACAACAATACATTTTACTATATGGGGAACTAAAAATGATACTATTTTATTCGATTTATCAGTTATTTGCCTATATACCAAAATAACTATACGATGAGGCGTTGATAATATAGAAAATGGAAGAAAAATTAATAAATTTTTATAAAAAATGTTTGTTACCAGAAATTATTAATAGTAAGAGAAAAATGTAAATAATATTAATGTATTATTATGAGAAGTTTCTGACACTGGGAAGTTTACTTGATAGGTATTTTATTGGATAGAAGCTTCATACGTTGTTTTAATTTGTTATTGTTGGAAATACAATTAGACGACTTTTCGGCACACGGTTATGGTCATTTTCAAGTCAACAATGTTATATTATATTTAGTCAAATTTAAATTAGTTACTTTATAGAATTATTTTTTTGTTATATTTCAAACCATGTTTGTGAGTTTGATTTTCACAACCTGCGGCAGGTTGGACAGTCAACAGTGACTGAGCCAACTAAGTTATTTTTTCTATAATGTCGTCTAATTGTAAATAATAAAAAATTTAAACAACGTATGAAGCTTCTATCTAATAAAATTCCTACCAAATTGTATTATATTACATAATGTACCTACCTACACGAAAAATACATTTTTTCAAATAAGGTGTTTTTTTATACATCTACCAAAATGTCTAAAAACCCGATCGAAATTTTAGTATTTTTTTTTTGTAAAATATTTTTCACACAAATATTTTTATTTACCTATCCTATTAAAATATATTTTTATATACTACAGTTTTGTTAAACGGTGCCGCATATATAATTGTTGACATAAATGTAATAGATATTACAAACAGTAAGTATGTCATGTCATACCTAATTATGATGAGTGAAATAAATTTTGTCAGCGGTGCTGTGTCAAGTTTTCTTTATTTGCCTATATACCTGGAAAACTATGCTCTCGGCCGTATCTCAATCTCTGTCCGTCTCTATCTCTCCAAAGAGGAAATTAGTTTTGAGAACACATAAGCGCCACAGTTGTGAGCGGCAAAACGCTGAACTAAAATAGCATTGAAAGCCTATGGACGATATAAACTTTCTTGGTTTTAAGAAAATATAGGCCATTTTCACTTATAAATTTTAAATAATACTAAAGTATTCATTCATCCCCTGGACACAAAGGTAAAATTCTGGTTGAAATTGCATCCTAAATAAGATAAAGTGGTTTTGAAAAATCTGGTTTTGAACAGTTCTATAATTTTCTTTAATTTACAAATAATTTATTAATTATATAAAAAAACTGAAACTTTTATGTCAATCTCCATATGTTTACCTTTAAATTAATATATAATTTTGTAACAAATTATTCTTATATATCAAAATAACCAAGACGTTATACAAAAGCATCATTTTATCGCGCCCTTAATGCAAAAGTACATTTATATTAAACATAAATAATACCTGTAGAGTTTTCCTCATAATCAATTTTACTGAGTTCGCTGTTGGCAATATAAACATTTTGTGTGGACATTTCTATAAATAATTAAAAGATTAAGCTTCCTGAGAAAAATTAAACTTTTGATTATTAATTTACCTGCAGTTGCTGCATTAATACGCTCTTCATTAGTACTAGGAAAAAGAAAGCAATACTAATATGGACCACCTTAATGATAAAATATGAAATTAATAATAAAGAAATTCACATGAAAGAAAAATAACACCTGTTAAAAACAGACTGAGTACACTTTTAAATTCTTAGTCCCTGGTATTTTGCTTTCTACCGAGAAATATTTATCACACAGTATGACAGTATCCTTCGGGTCCATATTTTCAATTTCTTCAAAGAAATGCGTTCTAACCAAGTATATAAAACTGGATGTCTATTAATAACTCGATCCAGTTTGTCACAAAACGGAACGCAACATCGATTTGAGCATAAATAATACTAAAGAAGAACGTAAAACACATTGAAACAATGTTAACACAGTGAATGACACTAAAGTATTAATTTCCAATATTGCACTTTTCGTTTGACATTTGCACAATTCGCACCTTCAAATTTTTAAGAAATGGCGGGGGAAATTTAATTCAAATTTTGTCGATACTAGCGCCAAAGAGGGTGCACAGATAACCAAATCAAAAGTCAGTAATTACCCACTAAGTGCGCAGGCCCAGTCCTAGGCTTTCTTATTGACATTTGTTATTAAAATTATATTTTATAAGTATAGATTATTTTTACATACCTACTACTTACGATTTTTCCAATTTATTTAGCTTTAACTTCATTTAAATATTATTAAATATTTCACACTCTTTTTCTATATTCTGAAATTATTGCCAAATCTAAAAAAGATAACATTAACTTGTCAAATGTTACATTTCATACCGTTCTAATTCCCATTTTTTATGTCCCTTTTCAATATTTACAACTAATTCATAATATAATTCAGTTAATTGTTATTAAATTATTCAAATCTCTTCTTATACCGAAAATATTTCCATCTAAATGACAACATTGAAATGTCAAAAGTGACATTTGTATCGTTCTTCATCTTAATTTTGTAATAAATGAATAGACAGTTGCCTAGGTTACACGACTTCCGCGATTTGTGATTCGTAGATTTCATATCCATCCTAGAATGGATATGAAATTATATTCGTTCAGTTAACTATAGTATTGCCTACATATCCATTCTGCAGATTGTGAAGAAATGATAAGTTTTTCAAGTGGGAGTAGTAAAACACTATTTTTTCTACTCCTGCAACATAAAAGAGAAAAATAAGGAAATATAGAATTTTTTTAATAATTTGACATTTATTATCAATTTCTGTATTTGTGATGCATACCTATGACAACAACAAATATTGTATAAAACATTCATAAGTATAATGCATTGCTAGGATACCGAAACGTGCAGCAGAGTCGTTTTCATCATGAAAAACAAACCAGAAAATTATATTTTCCGAGCAGTGCTGGGACTGTCGAATCGCCTGGCGATCGCATGATTAAAAAATGACGTCGCACTAACATTTCCGTGCTGCCTGCCGTATCACCTGGTGATCACATGACGTCAACTTAAAACATAGAAAAAGTAATTTATAGTCGCCGCCAAATAAGTTTAGACTTGGTCTATAGACTGATGCTCAACTTTTTCCCTTCGCCACACCCTGTCCCTTGCCATGCGGTGTTGCCGTTTCTTCACAACTTAGAATTTTCAACATAGTCCATGAATTAAGGTTTTCCATAAACATTATAGTTTAAACGTTTTATATTTCGCGGGCTCTATTTACTTCTTCCTAAACCCTAACCTCAACTTTTGCTTGATACGGCATCGGTGCAACCGTAACCGCATCTACCATTTCGGTGCTTGGTTGGGGCTGACCTGGTGGCACGCTGAAGTTAAAGGTCTGCAGGAGTGATGCGGTGAAGAGGAATAAAGTGGCTTTTGCCAAGCTTTCACCTAAGCAACGATGTCGTCCAAATCCAAACGGTAAGAAGCTGTCTGGAATAACGATCTTGTTGTCCACTATGAAGCGATCCGGCCGAAAATCTTGTGGGTCCGGCCAGCAGGTGTGCTCCATCATGACACCGTAGAAGTTGATTACTATCATCGTATCCTGAAAAATAAAAATGGTAAGTTGTTGTTTATGAATTTATATAAATTGAGGCAATAGTAACATCGTAGGATATTGTAAAATATGCGTGATACAATTGAACCAGAGACGCAAAGAGAGAATGAGTCAGTCGGCGATTATGCTGCTCCAAGCGAGATAGCACTCGCTTGCGCTGAGAGTAAACAATTTAATTCCCGTCACCCGTGATGTCAGCTGGCACGAGTAAGTATACATAATAATAATAATTCCTTTCTAAATCGCTTCCTAATTTGTCCATTTAATCTACAAGCTCGTAGAACGGTGATAACGCTATTCACCTGAACAGGACGATAGTACAAACCTGTCACCGTCCGGTAATATTAGTTTTATACACCGCAGTATCAAATGACATTATAAAATACAATTCAATTACTCTGAACTAGGTCCACATTTGTATCAAATTATCGAATCTAATTTAGTTTCAAGATGTTGAGGGAGGTGATTGTTCAAAGTGTTGTGTTCGTCGTAATGGACATTTTCAATTTGACGGTTATCTCTTTCTATCACTGTAAATAGTAAGAAAATAGCGCGAACAACTGCCAGTTGGGCTATCAAACGAAACGTCAAAAATATTGCAATCATTAAAATACCTGTATACTCAGTGAAAATTTGCATCGTTAAACATTTTAACTTCAATAAAAGCTTTAGTAACTTATTTCGATAAGATTTTTTAAAGTTATCTGAGATATTCTCACATTTTACGTTTAAATTTCTTCTATCTCTTTAAATTGAAAAGGTCCATTTTTATTTTTGTAAATTTGTACAATATCTTCATCTTATAAGCAACAAAATGTAAATTTATAACAGTGTTATTGCCTTATTTTTAAGGATAACTGATGATGAATTATAAAACCACTCGAATTTTTTAAAATTATGCCTTTGGATATAGTAAACGTGCATATAGGTAAATTATAGTAACCGAAGTATTCTGTTTTGAGCAATATAATGCCTATGGCACACTTGTCGATGAGCGTCAAGGAGCATCGATGACTTCATCGATGAAACAACAGTACGCACCCGACATCGATGGTTTTCATTTTCATCGATGACAATACAGCGATTTTTTCTGTGACGTAAAAAAATAAATTGGTAATAACACCAGTGAAATGTTCCTATGCTGTCGGTTTTTAAATTGATATTTCACTAGTGTATTGATGCTGTTTGCAGGTTATGTTTTCAAAACACTGTTTTTTAGTGGACACGTGACACTTTATTTTCTATTTTGATAACGCACGCTAACGTACAATGATACTCAAAAGATACGTCTGGAATAAGATACGTTCATTTCATCGATGCTCTTCGATGAAAATAGCGGCGCCGTATTTTTCATCGATGACGGGTGCGTACTGTTGTTTCATCAATGAGCTCAAGAACGTTAATATATAATACATAATTTGATACGCGAAGCTTCGAAAATATTACCAAAATATGAAATATACATTATGTACTCGTATACATAGACAAGGTAGAATCCTGAGTCCCTTACTATTTATTCTATTGTTGGATGATCTGGCCCAAAAAGTAGCTAAAAAGTACGTGGAGCAAGAATTGAAGTGACAAGATTAAAGCCAATCGTAATTAGAGAATTGATGTATGCTGATGATTTGGTACTCCTCGCAGAGAATGAAGCTGAACTCCAAAAAACTTTACACGTGTGGAACAGAATACTACAGGAAAACAGTTTAAATATAAATATAGAAGAAACTGAGGTAACGATAATCTCAAAAAAAAAGAAAACCAGTGAATATCATAGTAGGAGATTTTGTGTTATAACAAGTGGAGGATTTTAAGTATCTTGGAGCTAAACTAGACCAAGGGGGGCATATGGAATGCGAGCTAAATAATAGAATCAACAACGCCACCAAAACATATTATGCGATAGGGAAATTTTTCTTTGGGAAAAAAGAAATCTCAAAAGACGCATATTAAATACGGTAGTGAATCATAAGTACTTACGGAGAGGCAAAAATCAAGAATTCAGGCATTCGAAATGAAAGTATTAAGAAGAACAGAAGGTGTAACATGGAAAGATAAAATTAGAAATGAGAAAAAGACTCGGAGTGAATTCAGTGCTAAAAACAATTGAAGACAATCAGTTACGTTGGTTCGGGCACTTAACGACGATGTCGAACGATAGATCGGGTACTTAACGACGATGTCGAACGATAGAGTGGTTAAAAAAGTGTCGGAAATGGTAATGTACGGAAAAAGGTCAAAGGGTAGACCTAGACGTACGTGGAATAATAGCATTGGGACAATCCTGGCGAGCAGGGGTACCAGCTGGGGTACAGCAAAAGAAATGGCCAAGGACAGGAAGAAACGGAGAAAATTCATCCAAGAGGAGCTTTGAAAGCGAAGCTCCATACCTCGACACCCAAAAGGGTAAAAGGGATGAAGATTAAGTAAGTAACGTAAGAAATATACATTTTTACCTTCCGTCACCTTTTTTGTCTTTGGTTAAAAAATTCGGTGGTGAGTTTTTGATGAATAAGCACGTTTTAGGGTCCCTAGAATACGATTTTACTATTTTTACGATGTCTGTATGTGAGTGTGAGTGTGTATGTATGTGTGTGTGTGTATGTATGTGTGTCTGTGTGTGTGTGTGTGTGTGTGTGTGTGTGTGTGTGTGTGTGTGTGCGTAAGTGTGTGTGTGTGTGTGTGTGTGTGTGTGTGTGTGTGTGTGTGTGTGTGTGCGTGTGTAACAAAATTTTCGTCTGCGATAACTTCTATACTACAATTCTAAAAATTATAATTCTTTCGTATTTCTCTTCGTTACATCCATGTGAAGAGCTGATTAGATTTTGATTAGAATTGGACAACCAGAAGTACCCTCATTTGAAGATTTGAACAGTTTTTCTTGAAAAAACTGTTAAATATCATTTTTTCACATTTAATGTTATTATAAATATTAAAGAATATTTTATTCTCTATACGATTTGACTGCATTTTATACATAATATTAAATGGATATAGAGCTAAAAAATTATAAAGAAATTAAATTTCATAAAGTAGCCATTGCTATGGAAATAGCTACTATATTAAGAAAATTTTGATTGAAAGATGTCAGTGTCAAGTGAAATTGACATATAGTGTGTTCCGTAAATAAATCAGACTAATCGTAATCGGTAATTTCGGTGAGTACTTGATTACTGAAAGTGGTGAGTATTTTCGGAACAGCTTAACATTCAAGTTCCATCAGAAAAGCATTCATGATTACCAACAATATTCAAATCATTTATATTTCCATCGCAGTGTGCACAATTGTATTCACCTTGTTATTCATTCTTGTAAAAAGAAAAAGAAAAATATATTATCAATTTTTATTTCAATAATTTAAACATAGTTAAGAATTTTCGATATCACAACCTCACAAAGCAAACAACAACCTTAAAATCATCTTCAAACAGCTCCAATTCTATTTGTCAAATTGATGCAAATTGCAAATAACCGAAGTCATCGTGCTTTGAGCGCAATGAGTTTGGTGACTAAGCAGACTCACCAATTTCAGGTCACCGCGTTCCATAAATCAAATCTTTTCAGGAATTGAATTTTTACGAAACGGAAAAACACAAATTGGTGACTTTCGGGTATTTACGAAACATGCTAATAGTGTGTTTTTCTTATAATTTTACTGGAAATGTAGGATCTTTTGCTATAAATTTTCTGTATGGAATTTGCATAAAATACATGCAACTGCCGGAAGGTAAAGTACAAGAAATATAATCTTTAGCAAGGAACTTTCTGTATGAAATTTGTACAAAATATATAGAACTGACGGAAGGTAATGTGCTGGCCACATCAGATTTTTTCTCATTTTATTATTATTGTATTATTTGAAATATTCAATCTTCACAATGAGCAAATAACACCCCAGCGACCTCTATTCATACAACAATTTATTTTCTTTACCGGTTTCAGGATATTATTCCATTGTTTACATGTACAAAAGTAGGCTGGTAACTAAGTAATAACTGTATCTGTATGGTAATATTATTACCTTACTGACTTGTCAACAACGGTCTACAAAATGAAAATAAAATTAAAATATAATGCTATTCATTAATACATACAGATAACGTTACCCTATCGTTCTAAATACGGTCTACTTTATTCTAAAGTAATAAACATGTGGAACAAAGCACATAATTTGAGTATTTGTCATATTGACATATGTCAAAATAATTGTTCTGTTAACCATAGCAATCTGAAAGTAGCATTAATGAGAGAATTTCAAAAAATGGTATTTATCAATAATGTCTTAATTTTCTGAAACCGATAAACTATTGTAGAAACCACGGATGTTATTAATCATAACAAGCCTTAGATGTCTTAAAATCCTCGCTCTACGAGCTCGGATTTCAAACCGACATCTTCGGCAGTTATGATATACATAACATTCCTAGGTATGTTAATAGCTATTACTTACTTTCGGAATAAAATATCCTTGTAAATAACTATCCTTTAATGCTCTGTGCGGAAGAACTATATTTCTTGCCGCGAACATCCTCGCTCCTTCTAGCACCAGGGCTTCCATGTAGGGCATACTGAAACCGATCCATATCAATACAACTTCAATTAAAAACTAACTTATTATTTTACTTGGCTCTATCCGATAGCATCGGTGGCCTGTCTCTCCCTACAACTCTATCGATTTCCTCCTGTGCCTTTTTCTGGACGTCTGGGAACAACAGAAGATAAAGGAAAATAAATCCCAGTGTTTTACTCGTCGTCTCCGAACCCGCTATAAACAGATCCAAACATATAGCGACTAGTTGCTTCTCTGAAAAGCTTGGCTTTTTATTTTCAGAACGCAATACTTCGATATAAGCGTCCATGAGATCTCTAGCTTCTCCTGCTTCGTAAGTGGAGAAATGTTTGTCTAATTCTTCGTGCAAAAATTCCAATTTTTTTTGGTATGTATGCAAATATTTATTATATCCTGAGAAGTTTGGCGCAATGTAGCGAAGTATTGGAAAATGGCTGAATGGTGCACCTACTATGTCTAAATCGTTGAATAATTCAGTTAATAAGATTTGTAAAGTTTTAATTTCTTTGTCTTCAGGGTTATAACGATTGTTTGCCATCATTGTCCATAAAGTATTGAGAACAGATACTCCAAAAATATCTGCCATGTTTATTATTGCACTGTTTTGTAATTTAACCTTATTCATAAAAGTTTTAACTAAATCCAATGCTTCGTATTCGACCATTGTAGTCATCGTTCGCTTTCCAAAACCAAATTCGCGTAAATTTTTCAGGACAAATCTTCTTTGTTCAACCCAAAACTCTCCATCTACTAATATTAAACCTCTGCGCTTGCCCCAAGTTCTTGCTGTATATAAAATTCCATTAGGCCTCCCGTTAAAATCATCTTCTGTCAAAAATTCTTTTAAAGCATCAGCTCCATCAACAACTACAATTTTATCTTTCCCGATTTTCATTCCTATTACAGGACCATACTCCTTAGCAAGTTGAGTAGTCACTTTGAACAAATTTCCTGTTTTTTGTCGCATTTTGGAAACACTTACAGCGCATCCGAAAATCGGCAGCCATTTTGGTCCTGGAGGATAGTTTTCTGGTTTTCTAGTATCCAAGTAGGCCAGGATCAACAATATGGCCGCGATAAAACAAATGGCGAACCACATTCTGAAACAAATCAGAGAAGTTTATATCAAGTTAAGCCTCATTTCCACCGAATGTTTTAATGCTTAATGCATAATAATTTGTGCATAAGGTTTAATGCATTATAACAATTTACTAGGATACCATTTCCAGCTACTTTGTTTAGTGACTAATTCGACAGAAATGTCACATTATTTTCTCTTTTTATCAGGGCAGCGAACCCGCCAGAAACTGGGTTCGGTTCAGGTTCAGGTTAATTTTTTTTTTTGAGTGATGGGTTAGGGTGCGGTTATGGTTCAGGCGTCTATAAAATTTGCGGTTTTGTTCCGGGTTCAGGTTTTGGGTTCAGGTTAGGTTCGATATAATGATTTATTTGATAATCTTCAGATAGAGATCATTTAAAATGAAACAGCAAATGACAGGTTTCAAGTTTCAACAAGCATAAATGCGCGCCAGAATTAAAGTAACGCAACAGACAACACAGGCAGCAACGCAGACGCATAACTGCGCGCGCTTACCGCTTATGTTTTGAATAGAAACTGAACCTGAATCGGAGCTGAACCCTGAACCAAAATTTTTTTATAGCCGGTTCGGTTCTGGTTCGAGTTCAATTGAAAAATGTATCTCAGGTTCGGTTCTGGGTTTGGGTTCGCTAAAATGTTACGGTTTGGTTCCGGTTTTGGTTCGGTTCGGGTTTGGGTTCGATGCCCTGCTTTTTATTATTAATTCTAACAGCCTGCCATTGCAGCAGTAATTGTTCTTTATATTAATATGCCATATATACATAATTTTCTGTATCTAATCCATATCGAAAAATTAAAAAAAATGGATGTGGCCAGCACATTATCTTCCGTCAATTATAAGAGGCATTTACGAAAATTTTGCCGGTGAACTGTTACCGGTAAACAGCTGTTTATCAGGCTATAGCTACCGGAATCGATATTTTAAGAACGCAAGTGGTAAACAGGGGTAGATCAATAAGCTATAAAAAAAATTGAAAATTTGAAACAGGTTAGAAATTTAATGTAGTTGACAAACTGAGCAGAGTCCTACTTTGAACACATTTCCAATTTTAACGCGCGTGCTTCGCTTTGCATCACTACCTTTTTTTGAGATTAGATTCTTCATGAATCCGGTAGATGAATCTGGTAGATATTGTACAATAGACCTTTTCAATTTAAAGAGATAGAAGATATACACAATAGACGTCTGCGCATAGTAAGAACAATTGGGATCTATGACATTTGTTTCTAAAAAAATTGACGTAAAATGTGAGAAAAATCTATGACAACTTTAAAAAACTTCTCAGAAAAAGTTACAAAAGCTTTTATTGGAGCTAAAATGTATAACCCTGCAAATTTTTACCGAGAATGCAAGTATTTTAATGACTGCAATATTTTTGACGTTTCATTTGACAGCCCAACTGGCAGTTGTTCGCGCCATTTTCTTACTATTTGCAGCGATAAAAAGAGATAGCCGTTAAATTGAAAAGGTCCATTGTCGAACACGATAACTTTTTACCACTGGTGTTTTCGAACACAGTCGGTAGACGCGGTATCTACCGGTAGAATTTTCGTAAATGCCTATGTATTTTCTATAAAATCCATACAGAAAGTTCCTTGCAAAAGATTCTAAATTTCTTGTATGTACATTACCTTTCGACAGTTGTATGTATTTTATACAAATTCCATACAGAAAGTTTCGAGCATAAATATCCTATATTTCGAATAAAATTATAATACGAATATGTCAATTGCACTTGACACTGACATCTTTCAATCAGAATTTTATTAATATAGTAGCTGTTTCTAGCATAGCTAGCTAATTTATGAAATTTAATTTCTTTATAATTTTATAACTGTATATCCATTTAATATGAAGTATAAAATGCAGTTAAATCGTATAGAGAATACAACGTTCTTTAATATGTATAATAACATTAAATGTGAAAAAATTATATTTACCATCGTTTCTTCAAGAAAAACTTAAAATCTTCAAATGAGGGTACTTCTGGTTGACCAATTATAACCAAAATCTAATCAGCTCTTCATTTGGATGCAACGAAGAGGAATACGAAAGAATTATAATTTTTGGAATTGTAGTTTTAGAATTATCGTAGACGAAAATTTTGTTACACACACACACGCACGCACATACACACACACACGCACACGTACACGTACACGCACACACACACACACGCGCACACACACGCACACACACGCACACACACGCACGCACACACACGCACGCGCGCGCGCGCACACACACACACACACACACACACACACACACACACACACACACACACACACACACACACATACACACGCACACACATACATACACACACATACACACACATATACACACACACATACACACACATACATACATACACATACACACACATACACACACACATACACATACATACTTTTTCTACATATATTATGGATAAAGCTATAAACTTATCTATAATTTAAATCCCAGAGCCTACGCTTTAAACTTTAAACCAACAATACCCCTTACCACCTCCTTACGCAGTTATTCAAATGTATGTAACTGACAGCGAATAATAGTAACGTTTTAAAAAGAAAAAAGTAAATAGAACAATAGGAAAGGAAATCAAAACAGTTTCCAGCATAAGTAAATATATAGGTATGTATTTAAATTAATAAAAATTAACGATTCGCAAATAAGTTTAAGCTAATTCTCATTATTGGATTAGTGAATGGACCTTTTCAATTTAAAGAGATAAAAGATATGCGCAATGGGGATCTGCGCATAGTAAGAACAACTGAGATCTATGGCGTTTATTTCTAAAAAATTTAGACGTAAAATGTGAAATTATCTCAGATAACTTTAAAAAATCTTATCGAAATAAGTTACGAAAGCTTTTATTGAAGTTAAAATGTCTAACGTTGCAAATTTTCACTGAGAATACAGATATATTAATGACTGCAATATTTTTGACGTTTCGTTTGACAGCCCAACTGGCAGTTGTTCGCGCCATTTTCTTACAATTTGCAGCGATAGAAAGAGATAACCGTTAAATTGAAAAGGTCTATTCTATTCTATCCCGGTATTTAAAATTTAATCTACATTTTATTATCATTAAAGGTAGTTACTTGGATTAGATTAGAATATATTTTAAGAAATAATAAATAAATATATCGTCATGGCATATTACCCATTACTGGGTGTGCTAATCTGCTTTGTACGCATATTTCGGTAATGATGAAGACATATTTGTACCGTGCGGGCGTTTACCAGGCGTCACCTCACGGGCACTCATTCCTGGCATGGAGAGTGCACTACAGGGCTCAATTTTGTGATATTTAAAATTCGAAATATTTGGCGTCGGTCAGGATCGAACCTAGTTTCCCAGATTCGCGACCAGACACTCAGGAACGCCAAAATTAGAGTAAAATTCGCTAATCCAAAAATAAGTATTAGTTTTTTTTGTGACTCAGGTGGCTAATGGCGGGAGGTATTGTGTTGGCCACATCAGATTTTTAATATTATTTCGCGTGAAATTTGCTACTGAAGACGAGATATTGTTCTCAAAATATGTACGTGTTTAGTGTCTATTTTCATTTATTTTTTTAGGGGTATTTTGTAATTTTATTACCAATTTATGAGTGTTACCTACTTTATATAATATTTTAATATACCTATGTATGTTTCATTGTAGACAAAAATTAACCAATTACATATTACAAATACCTTATTTTTTTAACTATACTAATACTAAAAATGATACCAAAAAGGCCGAATACTGAATAGTTGCCGAATATTCGTTGCAAGCTTAGTATGGAATGAAAGTTGACGTTTAAATTATTTTATAGATGTGGTTTCTTTTGAAACACTAGAGAAGAATAGAATTGTACGAAATATTAAGGTATGAAATTTTTGCAGGAACCCATTTAAATACAGGACTAGGAAAGCACAGAAATACATTACTATATGAATATCAAAACAGCGGTGCGTTTAAAATATTTTAAACATTTTTCGTTTATGTTAATTATAACAAAATATTTTGATCTTTAAACTGTTTACTTTGGCAATTCTATGAAATAGGAATATTTTTAATTTCCTCTAACAATAATTACGACTCGAGGGATCCTTACACCTGAGACAAACGAACTAGAATTTGCGGTATTAATTTTTTTAAGTACATCCCTTAATCTTGTTGCTAAGGTCTTTTTAAATGCATCCAGAAGTGCAACCACGCCGAATCAACATTGACATATTCCCCTCTCTTCTTCTACCTCCACCATGGTTTGAAATTTTTCGGTACCACACGTAATTGACATTGACAAAAAATAATCTGCATTGACTTGACATGCTGTCAAGGTGTTGAAAGTTGTCGCTTGAGTAGCAATCATTGTAAATCTTTTTAAAATTAAGTTAAATAGTGTTTACGTCGACAAATTTTGCTACATTATTAAAAGATTGACACAAAGTAAGAATTGTTTTCTTCTTTAAATTTAAAAATACGATTCCTAACCACATAGTTGTGTTTATAAGTTACCTCTCAAAATTAAATAATATTGATCAGATTATTTATGTATTGACAGTAAAAAGTATAAATTATTAGATGGACCAATAATGAATGACGGTACACCTGCGACAGTGGACAGTAGTTAATAATAAAATATATTTCCCATACGGATGACTCCAGGAAAATGATTTTTTTTTGCATAAATAATAATTTAAGTCTTAATTTTTTCTTCATCTGCGTATGAAAATATTATGTACTTGTTTCTTAAGTGCCTGTATATATTAAAACTAACATCTCTGATGCTAATTGAAACAGACTGTTGACTCATTGATATATTACAACTTTTACCAATTAATTTTTCATTACTTTCTGTTGCGTAAAATGAAAGAGTAGTAAAAATTTTCATTTCGGGTGGTATCTATTCTGGATTATTGTTAAAAGCCATATGGGAAATTAGTTGATTGATAAAATTTAACATTAAGTTTTTTGTAAGACTGTAAGACGAAATAAATATTCAAAAAGCATCAAGAACGGATTGCTGTTTTCGCATTTCGCTTCTAATTTTAATAAATTCTTTTAAACTTCGTTGCCTTTCTGTCACTGACTTCCACGAAGCAATAAAATATTAGCTGGTAGCATTTTACCTAGGTACAGTAAGTATTAACTTTCAAATTTATAGATTCTTTGACAGTT
This sequence comes from Harpalus rubripes, assembly GCA_963082715.1. Taxonomy (NCBI): domain Eukaryota; kingdom Metazoa; phylum Arthropoda; class Insecta; order Coleoptera; family Carabidae; genus Harpalus; species Harpalus rubripes. Next base: position 89,492,012 of record OY720448.1, read on the forward strand.
AAATAACTGTCACTTCACTTCTGCGCACGCGCGAAGCAACATACACGCCGATGTTTTTAGAATGATATGTACACTTAAAATATTTTACGAAGATACCCGAACGGTATGTCGATTTTACTGTAACGATTTGGTATAGTATCAAATTTGTATTGCCTTGACATGAAGCTATCACTATCACTTGTCAAAGTCAATGACAACGTCGATTCGGCGTGGTTCCACTACTGGTACAATTCTAATCTTCTGTAACGGAATACATAAGGGTCAGTTTCCTTTCAAATCAAATATAGGGAAATGTTTTCAAATGAAACCACATCTATTAAATAATCTAAACGTCAACTTTCATTCGCTAGTAATACTATACTTACTCCTTACCCAAAATGAATGAAATGCGTGTTAATTACCAACAATGGAATTACACAAAATAGCAATGTAAAAGTTTGTGGGTTTCTAATATAATTTTGTCTGTGTAGTGATCTTTCTCTTTCACTGTACTTTCACTATCAAAGAGCCTAATTTTTAGCATCTGTAAATATAGCTATTCCCCCACTTTAATTTATTTCTTTATTGTTGTTGTACAACTTCCGGAGGTCGAAATCTGTATATCTTCTACAGTCGGGGCCGGTTTATAGACTCAAAGTGCCCTAGGCATTTTGCAATAAAGTACCCCTTTTTTGACCGATTTGTTGCACATTCCTCTGTTCCAGTAGTTCTTTTTTATAAATAAAATAAAATAAAAATTACACTAACTCGCAATATAAATAAATAACAAGTAAAATAGAATGAAATTTTTAATAATTATTAATTTTGTTTGTATACAAAAAGTAAATTGAACAAAATGTAAATTATTTAAGTAAAAATTTTCTTTCGTTCCGTAGCTTCAGTAAAAACGTCTATTAAATCTTCAAAATTTTAATTTTCGACAATAACGCACTATTTATTGTCATAGAAGACAGCCCTATGACAAACTACATCTCATAAATTTTTAAATTTTATATTTATTATTACATGCTATAGGGTAGGCTATAATTTCCGAATAATCCAAAATATCTTACAAATTTATACAAAATACTCTTTGATATTTTTATTATTAAATTTAATGGTTTTATTTTACTTTTGCACGATCGGGTTATTTTTTTATATTTACCGATAGTGTTTCCAAGACAGTAGGTCTTATTTACAGATTACTGAACGGTAAGTGATGTGACACGTCGGTAAGTGATGTGCTTCACTTATCGTTCAGCAAATAAATAAAAACAAAAATCAAAGCTTACTTCAAAAATGACAAATAAAATTTTTGAATATGTCAAAATAATTTTCAAATCTTATTTTTCTTTTAAATTTTGTGCGTCGATCGTGCAAAAAATAGAATAAGCATCACGAACGTTAAGGAATTACCGATCTTAACACTTAATATACTATCAACAAATTATACGATCTTTGTTATAGTCGAACCACTATAACTCGAATTTCAATAAGGGATCGCAAATTTAAATCGAGTTAGCTGAGGAACCGGGTTCGATCCCGATTCTAATCTAATCCAAGTAACTACCTTTTTTGATAATAAAATGTAGATTAAATTTTAAATACCGGGATAGAATAGAATAGACCTTTTCAATTTAACGGTTATCTCTTTCTATCGTTGCAAATAGTAAGAATATGGCGCGATGATATAAAAAAAATTAAATATCATTAAAATATATACATTTATAAAAACTTATAAAATGAAGACTTTCGTAAATATAGAGTTAAATCATGTTCATAAAGAAAGTTTGGAGAGATTTTTGAAAGTTTTTGTAATTTTTTTAGGTTAAGTGAATTCATTTGCATTCATTAAAGAAAAAAATATATATACAGCGTGTCCCATAACTTCAGGTACATATTAGAAGGGCATATAGTTCTTAATGTCCTGATTACGGAACAAAAAGATTTTTTTCAAAATTCAAAAATTAGTTTTTGAGGTTTTTGAAGGAAACAGTTTTGGGACACTGGTTGAATAGGTAGTTTTAATATTAAATATTACGTTGTATTTTGATTTTTTTTTTCATTACATACAAATCTCCCAAACTTAATTGGAGTGACAAAGCTTTACGTAATTGCATAAATTAACTTCATTGTTAAATTATTTTATGTAATAGTTATATCTAATTTCACTATTCCAAATATTATAGTATCCAGGGGTACAAAAAATGTTCTTCTTAAGTGAACTACCCTTAATTATAAGAATTTTGAAAAAAATCTTTTTGTTCCGTAATCAGGACATTAAGAACTATATGCCCTTCTAATATGTACCTGAAGTTATGGGATATCCTGTATATACAAAGATATCTAACCGTCTTGAAGTATTATTTTGATGAATTTAAAATTTTAGTATTTTAAAGTATTTACACGTCTTCATTGAGCCAGAGAGAAGGGTTATAAGCTGGAAATTTGGTTAATTTCGAAAATTGTTTTATATATTTAGTTATTAAAAGTCGATAAACTTTTGAAAATATGTTGTTCTGGGAAAAGTACATTTTCGTTGAGTAAAATGTGCTTATGTTTTAATATTTATTTTATATTTTTGCACGACCATCCATAAAATAAATATGGATTTTTGACAAGTTGTACTGCATTCAATTATACTATGTTCCTTAAATCAACCAAAAAACCAGTATCTTGATTCCGGGTACACCATGGTTCCTGAATATTTTCATCTATTTCGGGACAGATTGATAATCTATAATAATTATTAGCACGGCGTAGTATCTATAGGTGAGTGCACGACGTATTCCAATACATTACGAAGAATGGCTAACTAACTGGGCTAGTTCATACAGTGTGCCGCTAGATGTCAGGTTTTGTTGCGACCCGGTTTTTACACAAAATATTTAAAATATTAAATTATTCATATATATAACGCATAATATTCTATATTTTCAATCATTACCTTTCATCTTTTGTCAGTTCTATGTATGTATTTTGTACAAATTCCATACAGAAAGGTTTCTATATTTCCAGAAAAATTATAAAATAAAACACAACATATGTCAAATTCACTTGACATTGACACCTTTCAATCAGAAATTTATCTTAGTACCTGTTTCTGTGGTTATAATGTAGGTGGCTACCGCAAAATTGTACATTTTGGCACCTTAAAAAGACTATATTTCTCTTTATTTGATCCATATCCTGTTTGTTTCCCAATTACTTAGCCATGTCAACGCATCTCGTGCTCTCACCTATAGATACTACACCGTGATTATTAGTAATACCACTAAAAATGAGGTTTAGAAATTTGACATTGACAGATATCGTTTGATTTTGTTCTGATGATGTTTGAAAGTAGCGGTCAAAATACCAGAGAAATATAAATAAAAAGCAATTTTACAAAATTATTTTATTATTGAAATAATTTAACATTATGAAAGTTACTTATTTAAATTAATATTAACATTTATGCTAAAATAGGTTACTTAATGACAGCTGTCATGTACGGCTAATATAATAATAATAATAATAATAATAATAATAATAATAATAATAATAATAATAATAATAATAATAATAATAATAATAATAATATTATTAATAATATTAATAATATTAATAATATTAATAATATTGATAATATTAATAATATTAATAATATTAATAATATTAATAATATTAATAATATTAATAATATTAATAATATTAATAATATTAATAATATTAATAATATTAATAATATTAATAATATTAATAATATTAATAATATTAATAATATTAATAATATTAATAATATTAATAATATTAATAATATTGATAATATTAATAATATTAATAATATTAATAATATTAATAATATTAATAATATTAATAATATTAATAATATTAATAATATTAATAATATTAATAATATTAATAATATTAATAATATTAATAATATTAATAATATTAATAATATTAATAATATTAATAATATTAATAATATTAATAATATTAATAATATTAATAATATTAATAATATTAATAATATTAATAATATTAATAATATTAATAATATTAATAATATTAATAATATTAATAATAATAATAATAATAATATTAATAATAATAATAATATTAATAATATTAATAATAATAATAATAATATTAATAATAATAATAATAATAATAATAATAATATTAATAATAATGTTTATTATTCAACAGGAAATGCATCCCTTTTACAGAATAACATCAGAAAAATTAATACATACATAAGTGAGAAATTACATATTACAAATACATATATATTTAAAGAGAGACAGAAAATTTATGTTACCTACATCAATAAATTCAATTTATCTTTAAATTTCTTATAAGCATACGAAAAATCAAGTGCAAAACAAACAGTATTATATGAACGACACATTTTATTAATGGGAGAATTGTAATGATAATTAGTTCTTGAAAAGTTACAGAAAAACGTGTTTTCATTTCTTGTGTTACAATTGTTAACATAAAAGTTTTCCCTATAAATTTGAGTCGTCTATCAAATAGTTTATAATTTTATATAGAAAAATTACGGTGTCTTTAAAACGCCTGTTTTTTAGAGAATCTGTACTCTATCCGTTTTAACTATAGACTAGATGGCGTATCGAGCGCGGCCGTTTTTACATGTTTTAAATAAAAAATTCAGATTTTGGCGCCATTCCTGGATTGATATTTTTCAGTAATTTTGTCTTGTACGTACATATGTATCTATTTTTATCCATACTATTAACGAAGAGAACAATAACAAAATTAACGAACTACTAACTAAAAACTAAGAAAACGCACACAACGAAAACTATGTAATATGAAATATAACGCCAAAACACTATGAAAATTATATAAACGAAATGAACAACAATAATATACTTAACAAACAGAACTGAACTGAAATTAATAATATGTAATAAATCGTGTACTATTGACTTTGTTAACTTTTATTTATTTTATGTCAGACGTCAAAATAATTGATACAGTTGTCAAGCAAATTTAAATTTCGCGTCAATTATTTTACTGTGTAAACTCGGTTCACGTTTGAACCAATCCGAGAGCTAGAATCTTAGGCCCTATCTCACCCAATGCTCTATAGTTAAAACGGATAGAGTATAGATTAAAACGGTTTAACAACGAGTTGTAGTTACATTCAGGTCAGTGGTGGAACAATTTATGATAAATAACTTTACAGTACTTTTTACCTTCCGTCACCTTTAGGTAAGGAAGGTATTGTCTTTGGTCAAAAAATTCGATGATGAATTTTCAATCAATAATCACGTTTTAGGGTTCCTAGAATACGAATTTACTATTTTTACGATGATGTCTGTATGTGTGTGTGTGTGTGTGTGTGTGTGTGTGTGTGTGTGTGTGTGTGTGTGTGTGTGTGTGTGTGTATGTGTGTGTGTGTGTGTGTGTGTGTGTGTGTGTGTGTGTGTGTGTGTGGATGTGTGTGTGTGTGTGTGTGTGTGTGTGTGTGTGTGTGTGTGTGTGTGTGTGTGTGTGTGTGTGTGTAACAAAATTTTCGTCTGCGATAACTCTAATACTACAGTTACAAAAATTATAATTTTTTCGTATACTTCTTCGTTACATCCATATGAAGAGCTGATTAGATTTTGGTTACAATTGGTCAACCGGAAGTACCATAATTTGAAGATTTTATCAGTTTTTCTTGAAAAAACTATGTTCAATATAATTTTTTCACATTTGATGTTATTATAAATATTAAAGAATATTTTATTCTCTATACAATTTGTATGCATTTTATACTTAATATTAAATGGATATAGAGTTAAAAAATCTGATGTGGCCAGCACATTACCTTCCGTCAGTTCTATGTATTTTGTACAAATTTCGTACAGAAAGTTCCTTACTAAAGATTATATTTCTTGTACTTTACCTTCCGGCAGTTGCATGTATTTTTGCAAATTCCATACAGAAAATTTATAGCAAAAGATCCTATATTTCCAATAAAATTATAAGACAAACACACTATGTCAATTTCACTTGACACTGACATCTTTCAATCAAAATTTTCTTAATATAGTAGCTGTTTTCATAGCTATGGCTACTTTATGAAATTTAATTTCTTTATAATTTTTTAACTCTATATCTATTTAATATTAAGTATAAAATGCAGTCAAATCGTATAGAGAATAAAAGATTCTTTAATATTTATAATAACATTAAATGTGAAAAAATGATATTTAACATAGTTTTTTCAAGAAAAACTGTTAAAATCTTCAAATGAGGGTACTTCCGGTTGTCCAATTCTAACCAAAATCTAATCAGCTCTTCACATGGATGTAACGAAGAGAAATACGAAAGAATTATAATTTTTAGAATTGTAGTATGGAAGTTATCGTAGACGAAAATTTTGTTACACACACACACACACACACACACACACACACACACACACACACACACACACACACACACACACACACACACACAGACACACATACATACACACACACACACACACACACACACACATACAGACATCATCGTAAAAATAGTAAAATCGTATTCTAGGGACCCTAAAACGTGCTTATTCATCAAAAACTCACCACCGAATTTTTTGACCAAAGACAATACCTTCCTTACCTAAAGGTGACGGAAGGTAAAAATTATAAAGAAATTAAATTACATAAAGTAGCCATAGCTTTGGAAACAGCTACTATATTAAGAAAATTCTGATTCAAAGATGTCAGTGTCAAGTGAAATTGACATAGTGTGTTTGTCTTATAATGAGGTGTTGCACGGTTTTTTTTCTTTGCTTTAATCGAAAGATTAAGAAAAAATATTTTACCCCTATTTTTTATTTTTTTCGTATTATTCTTTATTCATGAGAAAATTGTCTTTGAAATTATAATGTTTGAATTTCCGCTTCCCCTTTCGACTGATGACTTTCGAATCGAACTTACCAATGAGGGTGTGGCTTATATTTGCCACCAAAGGAAATAAAACGAGTGACAGTCATGACAGCTGTCAACTACTACTGATTTTTGTATTTGGAAATAATCAAACATGGTTGTAAAAAAGTGTTTTGTGCAGTGTGCCCAAATGGAACTGATAATAGGGAAAAATATTTCTAGTAGTGCCTCAAAACGAAGAAAGAAGAATGAAATGGTTGTCGCAAGTAAAGATAAAAACATAAAATCATAACTTCTTTGTTGTAAAGATCATTTTGATTTTTATAATTAAATAAGAACTACTGAATATTTAATTTTTTAGCTGGAAAGTGATGCACTCAGGCTACGGTTTCTTATACCGGCTAATCTTTGCACTACTGGAGCATAAGAGAGATTGATAAATCTAGGATAAAACATTACTAGACGGTATTTCTTAAGACACTACTGGCGATAATGTGACTCTCCAACTGGAGGATCTGTTCCAAACAATGTCTCGCTGGAATATGTTTTATATAAGTTTTAACAATATGTATTCTGTATGTTTCTAACACGAAATAAATCCAAAAGTCAAAATAGACAATAATGTATGTGTGCGTGTCAGGTGTCAACTAAAATGGAAAAAAGAGAACGGGGAAAAATTACTTAGAAATAGACAAAGCAAACATGTTGGAGATAAATAAATGTAAAAATAATACATGGGATGAAATGTATAATGAATTTAATTTAGTTAATGTTGACATGTGTCAAATTTATTTTACGGAATAAAATTTACTTCCTCGCACATCGCTGGAGTAATTTATACTATAGATTTAATTAGCTAGTATTTTTATTCTTGTCTTGACGAAAATCTCTGGAATAAAATATTTTACTTCAAGAGTAAATTTTACTTTGCTAGTGCTTTACTTATCCATCTTTTATAATACAGGGCATTGAACTCTGAAATATAACGCTGTAATATAATAATAAATAACTAAGAACTACACTAAAGAACCAAAAATCACGCTGCACTATAAGTCAGACCTTATGTCACACAGTTGTCATTAAAGCAATCATTGACGTTGATGTATGATACATTTGTTTTTTTTTTATCATCTTTCCAGTTTTGTCTTTGGCTAATGTAAGTCTGATATCACAGGCAGTGTAATTTGGCGCCAATTCAAAAAGTAAATTTTTAAATTGCTACTGTGCTTAATATATACAGTAATTTGAACAGAAAATCATATTTAATAATACTGTAGAACATACTTATTCGAATTTCAGAAGAAAAAAGATATGTTAATTTTTTTTGTAACACCTCATTTACTGGAAATATAGGATCTTTTGCTTTCTGTATGGAATTTGTATAAAATATATACAACTGCTTTAAGGTAATGTACAAGAAATAATAATATTTCTGCAGATACATTACACTGTATATAGAAAACGTCACAAAATAATAATTTTCTGTGTGATATTTGCATAAAATACATGCAACTGTCGGAAGGTAATGTACAAGAAATAGAATATTTAATTTAGCAAGGAACTTTCCGTATGAAATTTGTACAAAATACATAGAACTGACGGAAGGTAATGTGCTGGCCACATCAGATTTTTTTGAATAGCTTCGATAGAGTCAGTGAGGTATTTCTGTGATGGATTCCAAATAACTAAGCCGTAATTTAATTTACTAATAATAAGTGAATAAAATAAGGTGTTATAGCATTTTATATTTTTGAAATCACGAGTGGATCGAAAAATAAACCCAAGTAGTTTTGAACACGAACTCACTAAATCTCTATATGGTGTACAAATAATAATTTTTGATCAAAAAAAAAATACCTAAATCTTTAACAATAACTACACGATTTAATACTTCACCGTTCATTTCATATTGATTGGTAATCGGGTTATTTTTTCTGGTGAAAGTAATAATTTGACATTTGTTCAAATTAAAATGAAGATGATTCACAATTGACCAATTATACAAGGCATTTAAATCTTGTTGTAGTTCATCACATTCATTTGTATTAGTTATAGTACGAAATAGTTTAAAATCATCTGCATACATAAGATAGTTACAAAATTTTAATACGGAAGTAATATCATTTACAAATAGTATGAAAAGTAGTGGGCCCATTATTGACCCCTGAGGTACACCAGAAATTGCTACAAAGCTTAAGGATGTGAAACCATTACAGTAAACATATTGAACTCTATTATCTAAATATGAGACAAAAAGGTGGTATAAATTATTTGAAAATCTAATGCATTTTAATTTATGTAATAAAATTTGATGATCAACTGTATCGAAAGCCTTTGAGAAATCAGTATAAACTACATCTACTTACTTTTTATCTTCAAAGGCATCAAAAATGAACTGTACAAAATTTATCAAATTACTGACGGTAGATCGTCGATTGACAAAACCATGTTGATACATATTTATATAGTTTTTGGTTTGAGTTTGTATATTTTTAAACAATATGAATTCAAATATTTTGGCAGCAGAATTTAGGCAAGATATTGGCCGATAATTGCAAATATTATTTTTGTCATTTGCTTTGAAAATAGGACAAATTTCCGGGAAAATTATTTGTTTTTAAACTAAGATTAAATAATATGTACAAAGGATAAATAAATTATTCTAGGCAACCCTTAAAGATGAAAACTGGAATGTTATCTGGTCCAAATGATTTAGTGTTTTAAAGATGTTTAATAGCAGCAGATATTTCATCATGCGAAATTTCATGTATGGAAACTGTGTTTGTTGAGTCTATATTGAAATTAGAGGGGTTCGAATGTTCATTATTACAACTGTAAACACTTTGGAAAAAGTCAGCAAATGCTTGAGCAATTTCTTGACCCGTTGTTAATGTTTCCTCATCTTTAAACATTGTAGAAGGTATTCTGTTAGTACTTTTTTTCAAATTAATAAAATTCCAGAAATTTTTGGGATCACTGACTATATTACTTTCAACTATATTAATATATTTATCATACTCACTTTTAATTAAAATTTTAACATTAGATCTTAAATTTTTATATTTATTTAAATGATAATTTGACTGAAGGTTCCTATAGAGTTTTAGCTTTAGTGTTGAAATAATTTCTTTTGTGAACCAGACAGGATATTTAGAAATACGTCGAACAATTTTTGGCATACATCTGTCTAGGTGTGTGTGTCTACGTGTGTATTTGAATTTGGTGACCTTCAACAAGCTCGCTTTACGCGCTAGCATAGGCGTACGTAAGATGTCTGCCTAGGTATCTAAGAGGAAAGATTATTTATATTGATATCTATAAAAATATAATAATTGTTCTAAATTAATAAAACCCCTTAAAAATTACATATAAATTTTAGTGTAACCATAATATACTGAAGCGGTCGATAGAAATGTAAAATAAAATAAATATAATATTTTTCTGGGTCAATCGGTAATCTAAAAAAGCTTTTTACAATTTTTGTTTATCTTTATTAATAATAATATTTTATTCGTTCGAAGATCAAATACATGACATAGAATAAGTCAGAAAAAATTTACATACAAAATGAAAGATTAAGACATATTTTGCCTATTTAAATACTCCTGTACACTATAATATTTTTCTATCAAATAAAGGTTTCAATTTTAATTTAAATTCCTTAACACTAGTAATATTATTAAATCTACTATCTAACTTATTATATAATTTAACGCCGATTTAGTTAGGATTATTTTCAAATAGTTATTATTATTTGGACAGCCTTTTACACAACAATATACAGGGTGGGGCAGAAAAACCTATCCGATTTCAAAACGTTATAAAATTAAAACCACTCAACTTGTCAAAAAATTTTTTTATTAACATATCGCAAATTTTATGCCATTTTTAAATTTAAGTTTTGAAAAGCACATCACTCAAATGTCGTCCTTGGGAGCGGATACACTGATTTAGGCGCTCGCGGTAGCTTTCCATGACTTTCACCGTCATTTCCACAGGAATTTCTTCAATTGCCCGAGCAATTTCCCTTCGTAAAGCAAGAAGGGTCCTTGGTCGATGCTGGTAAACCTTCGATTTGAGGTAACCCCAAAGGAAGAAGTCACATGGAGTGAGATCCGGTGAGCGCGGCGGCCAGCCAAGATCACCTCTCAGGGAAATGAGGCGACCGGGAAACAGTTCCCTGAGAATGTCCATTGATCGTCGCGATGTGTGGGCGGTTGCACCATCCTGTTGAAACCACACATTTTCCACGCCATTTTCTTCCATTTTGGGTCTAAGAAAATTTTCCAGCATGAAACAATAGCGCTCGCTGTTGACCGTTACGGTTTGCCCATTTTCTTCAAAAAAGTAAGGCCCCCAGACGCCTAGGCGGGAAAGAGCACACCACACAGTCACTTTTGGGCTATGGAGGGGTTCCTGATGGATTTCTCGAGGATTTTCGTCACTCCAATATCGAAAATTCTGCCTGTTAACGGCACCACAAAGGTGAAAATGGGCTTCGTCCGTGAAGAGCACAACATCGTCGTTTGGGAGTTCTCGGAGATCGCGACACAGGTTCGTACGGGTTTCAAAATCCCTTTCACTTAATTCCTGTGCAACAACCATTTTGTAGGGATGCATTTTGAGGTCCCGGTGCAAAATGCGCCGAATTCTGCGGTTGGAAATCGCCAAAGCGAGCGAATGTTTTCGCGCCGAACGACGCGGGGAACGTTCAATCGCGGCTCTCACATTGGCCACGTTTTCAGGTCCTGTTGCTGTCCTGGGACGTCCAGGCGACTTCTTTTTCAATGCTGAACTCGTCTGTCTAAAATTTGACACCCACACTTTAATCGTAGCGTGATGTGGAACAGGATCATGACGCCCGAGTCCGAAATGAATTCGAAAAGCACGTTGTGTAGCAATTATCGAACCGCCGCATTCGATAAACCGCTCAATAACAAAAGCACGATGTTCACCAGACCAAGGCATGTTGACTACTGACAAATGGCATATACCGGCTTTCTAACGGTTTTTACCCCACTACTCTACCTGCTCCCTCTTCTGGGAAAAAGGGATTTGAAATCGGATAGGTTTTTCTGCCCCACCCTGTATTATACTACCCGACATTATGTCTAGTAGTCTAGTGTGGTAGTCGTAATATTCTTGCGCTGAAGCGCCCTACACACAAACGCCGTCACTCTGTCACTGGCAAAACCTGGCGTACTGGAGTACGCCCAATCTCCTTACGTTACCCCTCCCTGGTCCATGTTCACGCACACATAGCCATAAGCACACGGACAGCAATACATACAACAGTGTCGCTTCTGTTGACGTTAGTCATGTATATATTCTGTGATAATACTGCGTAAAATTCATTGGTTGCTTCATTAATATCTTTGAAAGACTCTAAAAATTGCCAATTGACTTCTTTTACAAGTTGATATAACAAACAATAATTTTCCTTACTAAAATTATACATTGCTTTGGGATTGTTTTTAAGCCCAGTAGTCTGGGAATTAATCATTGTATATTCAATATATAAGGATGGATGATGATTGTCTTCAGGCACTAAACTAATATGACTCCTATCTACAGTACAATTCATATTTGATATTACAATATCTAAGATTCTATTATTTTTGTTTTGAATTTTGTTATGCTGCTGCACGTTTAATAAGTTTAAAAAAAATTTAAATACTTTTACATTGTTATCCATATTATTATTTACATAAAACTGATTTAAGTTTGTTAAATTTATATCACCTGTAACTAATATGTTATAATTATACACAAATGGTAAAGAACTAACGAAATCAAAATATTATTCATAATCTGCCGTGCTGGTATTAGGTGGTATATATACTACAAAAACATAAGTAACAAAGTTCGAATTTTTCATTTATCTTTACACACAAGACATCAATATTTTTTAATACACAGCTGCAGTGGCGGTGCGTGAATTTAGAGTGAGGTGAGGCCAGATTAATAATATCACAATACGGGACATATCGATGGATTTAAAATTTGTAAGAAAAAAATGCGCCGCAGGCGATTTTTTTAAAATTCTCAAGATCAAACGTGTTTTAATGCAAAGTAAGATAATATAGAATTCTTTACAATAAAACAAATTTAACAAATTCTTAAAAAATAAAATCGTTTAAAAGTCAAAAACTAATAATTTATTTTATTATAAGAAAACAGTTACATAAATAATTCATTTAAATAAAATATGAACATAAAATTAAGAAAAATTCTATAACAAAAGTAACATTGTCAGTCTTAAATATTAAAAAATATTTTTAAATTTATATTTCTTTTGCGATTTTGAAGCTACCAATAAATTTTTATTTCCATCTTTATTATTTCCAATAAAATTTACGAATTCATTAGAAGACATTTAGTAATTGAATTATAATTATGATGCGAGATGTGAGCATATAAGCAATAACTACAGAAACAGAAAATCTAAAAATACAATATTGCATTAAATTAATATATTATATTACTGAGTAATTGCTAGCTGGCTAGCTGTGCGGCGTCAGCGTGTAGCGTGTAGCGTAAAGCCCAAGCAGCAGCTAGTGGGTTCTCCCCACCACTCAACCGAGGCCAAGAATTCTCAACCTCTCCTATTATTCCGATGCTTTTATCTTGCTATTTTGCGCTTGAAAGATTATATTTTTTATATGTATATAATTCAAAAGAACTAATAATAAATATTAGATGCAAAAGTAATCATTGTAATGATTCATTTATTTAACTTTTTTCTTAACAGTTCAATTAGATTATTCCCATTGTTGTAAGTAGTTCGAACTGTTGTTTTGTCTCTTGGTTGTTGGTATTTGTATATTTCTACAATACATGATTTAGTATTGTTTAATTGTGTATAAATGTTTAATTTAAATAACTGTGACAAGTAACAGTAGGTACAATTAAAATAGAAATAAATAATAGTTACAAATTTATGAAAACATAAAAAAATAACAACAGTAACAATAAATAGTAATTATTAAACCGTTTTTACAAAAACTAATTGAAAATAATACAAATATACTTGTTTGAAACAAGCATTTTCTGTTGTAAGCGCAGACGGCGTCTGAACGGAACGAGAGAGGCCAACTCATCGCTTGGCTCATCTGCAGTAGTGTAGATGTAGAGCGTAGATAGGGTAAAATCATTCCGTCTCACTCGCACTTATGTAGTGCGCTATTATTGTCCATGAGGACAGTATAATTTAGCCTGTATGTGTAAATTCGCGTGAAAATAACACTATTTGCATGGTTATTTGGCGTATTATTGTAACAATGATTGTTTATGAGTAGATTTGCATTATTTCAATACATTTTAAACGAAAAATAAAATTATAAAATTTTACAAATGTTTTGAATTTAAGAGGTGAGGCCTGGACTCACCTGCCTCATCTGACGCACCGCCACTGCACAGCTAATTTCTTGTTGCTGATGAATGAAAGAGTCATTGACCGCTATTAAAACTCCTCCACTAGATTTGCCGGTGACAGCTCGATTTCTGTCCGAGCGGTAGATGCTGTAGCGCAGGTCAAGCAATTCATTATCACTGACGTTGTCTGCTAGCCACGTCTCCGTAATTACAAGCACATCATAGTTCACAGGTAGCACATTCAAATAAAGTTGTGTTAACTTGGTATTTAAGCCACGGACATTTTGGTAGTATAGACGTAGTTGCCGGGATGTTAAGTTATTTAGTTTTTTTGAACAATTCGCGGTACATTATTTAAATATTTAATATGTATATTTTTTTGCCATTATCCATACGTCTTCGCAGTTCTTTATTTCAGTGGCGGCGCTAAGGGGGGGGGGGGGCAGGGTGGCCACGTGCCCACCCTAAAAAGTCTTGTGCCCACCCAAGTGCCCAACCACTACCAACATACAAATAATATTTTTAGTATCTATAAAATTTGTGAATAAAATTTTATTTTTAATTCTGAACATTATTTGTATTTATACATTTGTTCTAAAATTAATAGGACAGAAATTATATGAATATGGATACCAGGCGCATATTCAGGGGGGGGGGTGGCATAATTACCTTTCCCTTAAGCCATGACTTGATAAAAATAAACATCAAACAACCGCAAATTAATATTTGCTGGCGTGTTTTTGAAATATAAATTTTGATTACATAATAGCTGTATTCTTTTTGACCCAATTGTAACTCAGCTCAGTACACAACTGAGTTGAGATGAAGTGAGTTGTGATGTGTACAAAAAGAACAAGTTTAATTCGATTTTATCACTTCTTTCTTTACCGATAGTATTTGCTGCAGCAGCTGTCAAAATTATTGACTAATATTCTGATCTATGATACTGTTTATAAACGAAAAATGGATAATGTTGAAAATATGTTAGTGTAAGTATATGTGTGTATGTGAATATAAAATTCGTTGTATTATATAACCTTAAAATGCAAACTGAATGTTTCAAATCATTTTGAGTTTTGTAAACTGGTAGTGTAGCATCGGAAAGGGGGGAAGTGAGTTTACTCATAACAACTCAGATCAGTTGTGTCAAAAAGAACAACGATTTCTTGAGTTTATCTGAAGTGATCTGAGATGAGCTGAGATTTTGTCCAAAAAAAATAAAGCTAATATGGCTGTCAGTTAAAATATAATTGTAATAGTAGAAGTGTAGATGATATTCAATTTTCACAGTTTAGAGTGTTTATTCAGGTAAGTTAACAATCCGTTAAATATATTCACTTTTCTTAAATATTCTGTGATCTGGAAATTTATTTTTTTACATAGAAGGGGGAATATATGCAGCTTTACATCCCTTGATAAAATGTAACTTTTAATTATAAGGCATTTAACCTTGAACGAAAAAATAAATTTGCCTGCGGCGCCTTTTTTTCTAGTTACCTTTGCTACTACGACCCCACCCCCCCGTGCCCACCCATTTTTTGATTGTGCCCACCCTACGTTTGTATTCTGGCGCCGCCACTGCTTTATTTAGTTCCACTAGATATTCTCGTTGTTTTAATATCTTTATATTTAGTAGATAATTGTAGTTTTTCTGAATTTTTGAGAGTGTTTAAAGCATCAGACGCGTTTTTAAATATTACTTTAATTGGGCGAGGTTTATTGGTTGTATTGTTTACTCTGCCTAATCGAAATACTTTTAACTCGGAAGTTGAGGAATTATTAGGAGAGATACTTGATATTAATTCGTTTATTATGGTTAAGGTATGAGTATTGTTGTCGGAATTCGCGGAACCGGTTTCTGGTAAATTATGAACAATAACATTATTTTGACGGTTATTTCGGTCATTAATTTCAGAAATTATATTTTCGAAATCAACGCACTCCTCAAATCTGGTTTTCTTGAAACTGTTAAATTCGGTTCTTAGGTCTTTAATTTCCGATTGTAAATTCAAGATAAGTTGTTTCAACTCTGCTATTCCACTAACTGTCATATCATTAGTAGTAGATGCGTGCTACTTGGAGTTGATCTTGATAAAAAGAAAGCGGCTCATGTTTGCTATTGATGACGAGGGGATCAAGTCGTGGAAACGGACTTTATATACATTTATTTACATTTGGTTGTACATTCTATGGAGAAGCCATATATAGTGGTAAAACAAAATGTAAATTTTAGGTTGGTCAACATTTAAAGTTGGATACATAATTTGTTGTGGCCATAAAATTAATACATCTTATTATGTAGAAATTAATCGTTTTTGTGTTTATAAAGTTCAAACTTAAAAGGAGCACCACATAACATAAAAATTTATTTAGAAGCTTCCTAATGGAAATGCGTTTGCAGTTGTAAGCCTTGTCAAGGTGCGAAATGCAAACATATTGCAAATTTTAACGCCCTATGCGATCGCCTAGGTTGGCCTAATGGTTAAGGCGGTAGACTTGTCCCCGTCACGGTAACGAAAACATGGTTTAGAATTTCAACGAATCTGGCTGTAATATTAAACATTAACAACTGAAATTTTAAATGAAGAATGCGGAAGATGTAATTAATCAGTTAACTGATCGATTTTAAAATAAAATCTGTAACAAATGAGAAAAAAATTATATCATAATGACAATATTAGCCATTTTTCAACTTCAATTTTCTTCAAAATATTAATATTTTTTAAATATCTGATTAAGTTACAGTGTAAATATATCTTTGTTGATTCTATTGATGTTTTATTTTTAAAAATATATTATGTAGTTTATAAATAAATAGTGAAATTCTAATATGCAATTTTAGTATCGAAATTTACACATAGATGTCGCAGCATTGCACCCCTAAGTCTACCCTATGTTTACCTGTTATTAGCTCCGCCCACTCCGCCTTGCCATAGGGTAAACTTCCGAACAGTGGCGAAATTACAAATATGACTTTGTTTACAATGTTTATATTTATGGTACAATATTCACGTCTCGAATATTCTAAAATACCGAAATTTTAATTATTTTGAGCACTAAAAATTCTAATTTTAACAATAGATTCCCATACTAGCACAAATGAACTTTTGGGAAACAGTGTAAATAATGCTTTTAATTGAAATTTAGAATTACTTATCTACAAATAATAAAGAAAATATATAATTAAATATATATATAAATCTGATGAGCTAGTAAAATATCACTTCCGGTTGATCGTTTGTAAACAAAATCTAATTTGTTGTTCCAATAAATAAAAAAGTCTGTAATACGAAATTTTGGAATTATATTTTATTGTTTTTCCTTGATAATCTGTAAAGAGCTCCAAATTAAGTACCATTTCCGGTTTATCATATGTACAGTGAAAATCTAATATGTTATTTCAAATTATATACCAAATTTGAGAAGTTTTGCATAATATTTTAATATAATTTCCAAGAAGATCTATTTAGAGCTTTCAATAAAGTATCATTCCGATTTATAAATTTTAGCCAAAATCTAATATGTTGTTTCCCTTGATATAAAAGTTTTATATACAAAAATTTAAAAGTTTTGGAATCTATTGTAGTTTTTCATTAAAAACTATTATGGGCTTCAAGCTCTTCTGGTTGTCCAATGGTACCCAAATCTAATCAACTCTTCATATTGTAATGTGCAGTGCCCGCCCTCGCCGCCACTGTTACCGCCTCTGTCCCCGTCGGTGTCGCCGCCGCTGTCGCAGGGACGAGCGAGCGTCTATTGTTAGCGATGACGCAACCGACTGGCCGGCGCCTGCTTAATTACGCGGTTGATGTAACCTATTGTGTTGTATCGAGAAGTATTCTCGTGAGTTCTCGAATTTTCGGCTACGGTATATAAGCACCGTTGGCGAAGGCACTGGACAGTCTGATATAAATAAGCGTTGCGTGTTGAACAGTTGGTGATATAAACAGAGAGTAGACAAGTGGTGAATATAAATAAATACAGTTGTATAAATAAATAAGTGATCTATATATTGTTTAAATAAATAATCTTAGTGTTTAAGTGTCTTATAATATTCTTAATCTTAATTAGTGTTTAATATTTGTTTAATCGTAATGTTCGTTATATTTATCATCTTTAATTATATTTAATATCTATTTATCGTTATAATAAACTTTTATTTTTAATTAATAATACTTGTTTAATATTTACACTTCACCCAAATAAATAAAAACGTTACAATTGGTGTCAGGTGTGGGGTTAATAAATTGTGAAGTGTTAAATAAAAATAAATAAAATGGCGACTAAACAATTAAAATTAAATGAATTAAAAGTAAGTGATCTCAAGAGAGAACTGGAAGAGCGGGATTTGGAAACAGCAGGAAAGAAGTCAGTGCTTCAAGAAAGATTACGGCAAGCATTAATCGATGCTGGTGAAAATACTGAAGAATACTTATTCGACCCATCCGATATTCATAAACTTATAGAAGAGAGTTCTAGAAAATCAGAAGAAACTTCCAGAACACTAAAAGAAGAATTGATAGAAACTTCTAGAACACTAAAACAGGAAATAGCCGAAAATTCTAGAACATTAAAAGATGAATTGACAGAAAATTCTAGAATATTAAAAGATGAATTGACGGAAAACTCTAGAACATTGGAACAAAAATTAATGGAAAGTTCTAGAAAAGCGGAAGAAAATTCTAGAACACTAGAACAAAAACTAGAAGAAAATTCCAGAACATTAAAAGAAGAATTAATGGAACATTCTAGAATTTTAGAACAAAAATTGGAAGAAAATTCTAGCAGTTTAGAACACAAATTAGAGGAAAATTCTAGAAAAACTGAGGAAGACTTGAAAAATTTAGAAGATAAATATGACAAGCAGATGGAAGAATTACGAGAAAAGGTCACTAGAATTACATTGTCACCAATGCCAAATTCCGATGTAGTGAAGGCAGGTTTACAAGAAGAAAGTAAAGTAGTAAAACCTGATACTAGTACAAAAATGCATATCAAAACGCCGGAATTTGATGGAAAATCTTCGTGGCCGAACTATTTAAAACAATTTGAAGCGGCTGCGAAAGCACATAACTGGACGTCTACAGAGAAGGCTACAGCGTTGACTGTCTCGTTGCGTGGGGAAGCCATCGACATCCTACAGACGCTGAAGGAAGAAGAACAAGAGGACTACGACCAACTAGTCAAGCGGTTGGACATGCGGTACGGCAATGCGCACCTGGAGCAGGTATACCAGACGCAACTGAGGAATCGTTATCAGAGTTCAAAAGAAAGCCTACAAGAATTTGAAGTCGACGTAGCTCGTTTGGTTCGTCTCGCACATCCTGCAGCTCCTGACAGCGTTTTGGAATGCCTGGCCGTTCAAGCATTCATCTACGGAGTTCGAGACAGCGAAACACAGCAAGCACTGCGATTGGCCCGCCCAAAAACATTAATTGACGCACTCTCATATGCACTAGAACATGAAGCTGCTAAACAAGCTTCACGTAACCAATCTCGAGTGCGAAATATTGATGCCGAGAGAAAAGAGGACGCGGAAGACCTAGAAGAGAAAATGCGACGAATTGTAAATGAAGTGTTTACCGAAAGAAAGAAACTCATCTGTTGGTATTGCGGTAAACAGGGTCATCCGCAGAGACTTTGCAGAAAAATGCAAAGAGAGACAGAATCGATAAAAGAAGAAAAGGAGTCGGAAAACTAAATCGGGTTGATGCGAAGGGGCAATCGTCGACCCGTAATCTAGTAGCCTCACAATCCATCAGTTATGTCGCATCCCTTCATCATCAAGCCAGCAGTATCTACGTGAATGGCTCTGTTGATAGAAGACCACTAAAAATGTTACTGGATACGGGTGCGACGAAGACTATAATTAGACCCGACTTAGTAAAGAACACAGGCAAGACGCATCTTCAACCAACCAAGTGGCGATTACGTACAGCAACGGGAGAACAAGCTACCACATTAGGAGAAATAGATATGACCATCACTATTGGAAACACATCCTTTAAACATCGTGCGTTGGTAGCTGACGTTGAAGATGAATAAATACTCGGCATGGACGTAATGAAAAAGCACGGTTTTAAACTTGACCTGAAGAATGGTGTAATGATGGTCAATGAAGAAGAACTTGTTTTAAACCCACGAGAAGACAAAGCTGTGCGCGTACTAATGGCCGAAGATGTTACCCTTCCAGAACGAAGTGAATCTATTGTGCAAGGACAATTAGATGGTAGTTTCTGTGAGGGGAATATTGTTATGCTTGAGCCCAAAAATGATGATGTGAAGACTGGTACTGGAGTTGTTGTAGGAAAATCACTGATCAAAGCCAGTCATTTAATACCAGTTCGAATAATGAACGTAAATTTTTATCCTGTTGTTCTTAAGAGAGGAACAATTGTAGGAGAATGTTTGGAAGTTTCCTCGATTATTCGAACTGTGAAAGCCAAGGGAAACATATCTCAGGAAGTTCCGGACACGTTAATTAATGAATTATCAACATCCTTCCAAGAACTGACCGCCGACCAGAGAACCAAGGCGAAGAAATTAATTGGAAGATTTCAAGATGTGTTCCAATTCGACAAGACCAATGGGAGAACTAATGTGGTTCACCATAAGATAGACACCGGCGACGCAAGACCCATCCGCCAACCAGCAAGAAGACTACCACTGGCGAAGCGTGAGGAAGCAGAAAGAATTATTGAAGACATGAAAAAGGAAGGTGTGATCGAACCTTCAAGCAGTCCGTGGGCTTCACCAGTGGTGTTAGTAAAGAAGAAGGATGGCTCTACACGATTTTGCGTCGATTACCGTCAACTTAACAACGTCACCAAGAAGGATAGCTACCCGCTACCTCGAATAGACGATACACTAGACACTTTGGCTGGCTCGAAGATTTTCTCTACTCTGGATCTAAAGAGCGGATACTGGCAAGTCGATTTGGATCCAAAAGATAAGGAAAAGACAGCCTTCACAATTGGTACCGGACTGTGGCAATTTACTGTAATGTCATTTGGGCTCTGCAATGCCCCTGCAACGTTTGAACGACTCATGGAAACAGTATTGGCTGGGCTATCATGGAAAACTTGTTTAGTCTATCTCGACGACATTATTGTGGTAGGTAAGACATTCGAGGACCACATGAAGAATTTGGAAGAGGTTTTCCAGAGATTGCGGAAGGCTAACCTAAAGCTCAGCTCCAAGAAGTGTCACCTGTTCCAAAAGGAAGTTCATTACCTTGGACACGTGGTTTCAGATAAGGGTATTGCAGTTGACCCGGAAAAGATAAAGGCTGTGAGAGATTGGCCAGTGCCTAGAGACAAACACGAACTTAGAAGTTTTCTTGGTTTGTGTACCTATTATCGGCGATATGTACCTGGATTTGCCAACATAGCCAAGCCACTGACAAGGCTTACTGAAGAAGGTCGAAGATTTATCTGGGAAATGGACTGCAAAGTTGCGTTTAAAGAACTGAAACATGCTTTGACAAGCGCACCTGTCCTGAGTTATCCGTTACCTGAAGGAGAATTCATACTAGACACAGATGCAAGCAACGTGGGAATTGGTGGCGTTCTTTCCCAGATACAAGACGGACATGAGAAGGTTATTGCCTATTTTAGTAAGACTTTGTCAAAACCAGAGAGGAATTATTGTGTTACTAGAAAAGAACTCTTGGCAGTCGTAAAATCCGTGGAGCATTTCTACAAATATTTGTACGGAAGGAAATTTTTGATTAGAACTGACCATGCTGCATTAAAATGGTTGCTACAATTCAAGAATCCTGAAGGTCAGGTGGCTAGATGGATTGAAAGACTACAGGAATACGATTTCAAAATCGAACATAGAACAGGTACCAGCCATCGCAATGCCGACGCATTGTCCAGAAGGCCGTGCCAAGATGATTGCAAGCATTGTAGTCGACTAGAAGATAAATTTTCTATCGTCGCCAGAACAACAGTAGTCGACGATAATTGGCAGCCCGATGGACTACGCGGAGATCAAGAAAAAGACCCAACTTTGAAAATTATACTCGAATGGAAAGCAGAGGAGAGCAAACCAGTATGGGAAGATGTTGCACCACACTCACCAAGTGTAAAATCGTACTGGGCGCAATGGGACTCCATGGTGATTGAGGATGGCATGTTAAAGCGTGTGGTAGAAAATGCTGATGGAACTGAGAAGAGAGCTCAGTTAGTTATTCCTAAGAGTAGAGTACCAGACGTGTTGAAAGAGATCCACGACGGATCTGGAGGCCATTTCGGAGTCATAAAAACGCTAGAAAGATTGCGCCAGCGGTTTTACTGGGTTAACTTTACGGAAGATGTTAAAGATTGGTGCAAGAAATGTGTGGTTTGCGCTGGAAGTAACGGTCCGCATAAACGACGAAAAGCTCCAATGCGTCAATACAACGTTGGTAGCCCATTTGAGCGTATTGCGATTGATGTGGCTGGACCATTCCCAGAAAGTGACGAAGGAAATAAATACATCGTGGTTGTTATGGACTACTTCACCAAGTGGGTTGAAGCATATCCATTACCCAACCAGGAAGCCACCACGGTCGCTGAAACTTTAGTTAAGGAATGTATATGCCGATTCGGAGTACCGCGTGAACTTCATTCCGACCAGGGAAGAAATTTTGAGTCTGCCGTTTTCCAAAATGTCTGTAAGATATTAGGAATTAATAAAACTAGAACAACTGCATTACATCCGCAGTCTGATGGCATGGTTGAACGAATGAACAGAACGATCAACCGATATTTGTCGAAGGTAGTCTCCAACCACCAAAGAGACTGGGACCGACACCTCCATTTGTTCCTGTTGGCTTATCGTTCATCCGTGCATGAAACAACAGGGCAAACTCCTGCGAACATCTTATTCGGGCGCGAGTTGCGCTTACCATGTGACTTGGTGTTCGGCAGTAAACCTGGAGAAGATCTGGCCGGGGAAGATTACGTTACGGACTTACGGAGAAGAATGGATGACATTCATGAACAAGTCCGTACGAACATTCAAGCTGCCAGCGACCGAATGAAGGACCGGTATGACATCAAGGCCGAAAAGGGTGGATATCAACCTGGGGATTTAGTGTGGCTTTACAACCCACAAAGACGTCGTGGGTTATCACCAAAGCTGCAAAATAATTGGGAAGGCCCCTATGAGGTAGTCAAAAGGATAAACGACGTGGTATACAGAATTAAGAAACAACCTAGCGGGAAGCCGAGAGTAGTACACTTTAATCGGTTATCCCCTTTCGCCGGAGACAACCACGAAATCCATAACAGAGCAACGGTTCGTCGGATCATAACACAAGAACCAACTTTTGAAGACTTCATGGAGAACTATTCCTTTGGCCGCAAGGCACGGTTCGGCGTGACTAAAGAAGAACACCGAGATCTATTCACCGTGTCTTCAGATTATTCCCTCGGTCACTGCGTATCAGAAGACTTAGAGATGTCCCGTGGCATAGCTTCAGCCTTTAAGGCGAAATTTGGGCGACAACAAGAACTGGCCAACCAACGCCCAACTGTTGGGAAAACGCTGCGCCTGAGGGATAACAATGCAGACCATCAGCGGTACATCTATTACATGGTTACAAAACCACGCTCGTACCAGAAGCCGTCGTATCGTGACCTGTGGAACTCGTTGTGCGATTTGAGGGATCATCTGCTTAAGAATGACATTTTTAAGCTAGCCGTACCGAAGTTAGGCTGTGGTCTAGATGGTTTAGATTGGAGGAATGTTAGGAACATGATAGAAATCCTCTTCCGTTTTACCGGTGTTGAAATTCTCGTTTGCAGCTTTAACCCTAACGGACATAAAGAAGAAGTCGAGCGGACCATCGACTGTCATTTCTTCAAAACTTCGAAATGCACCAAGGGTAATGCATGCAGATTTCGTCATCATGAACTGTTCCGGGACGAAACAGTCTTAAGGAGGGGGCAGTGTAATGTGCAGTGCCCGCCCTCGCCGCCACTGTTACCGCCTCTGTCCCCGTCGGTGTCGCCGCCGCTGTCGCAGGGACGAGCGAGCGTCTATTGTTAGCGATGACGCAACCGACTGGCCGGCGCCTGCTTAATTACGCGGTTGATGTAACCTATTGTGTTGTATCGAGAAGTATTCTCGTGAGTTCTCGAATTTTCGGCTACGGTATATAAGCACCGTTGGCGAAGGCACTGGACAGTCTGATATAAATAAGCGTTGCGTGTTGAACAGTTGGTGATATAAACAGAGAGTAGACAAGTGGTGAATATAAATAAATACAGTTGTATAAATAAATAAGTGATCTATATATTGTTTAAATAAATAATCTTAGTGTTTAAGTGTCTTATAATATTCTTAATCTTAATTAGTGTTTAATATTTGTTTAATCGTAGTGTTCGTTATATTTATCATCTTTAATTATATTTAATATCTATTTATCGTTATAATAAACTTTTATTTTTAATTAATAATACTTGTTTAATATTTACACTTCACCCAAATAAATAAAAACGTTACAATATGAATGCAGAATGCACTATGGACCGAAAACATTACCTCTACTACTTACGGTATAACGGGCGGTAAAAATACTGCTCTGCGAATATAAAATTTGTAAAACTGGAAATCATGTTATTTACAAAAACCAAAATGTTACTTATAGAGAAAACAATGATTGGAAACCTGCAAAAATTATAAGCAAACATAATTGTACTATCCAATATATTTTGTAATTAGAAATTAAATCGTCTAAAACGACGTAATACCATAATCATTCAACGAACTAAGATCAAAATTTTGTAATTCTGTTCTAGATATTAATAATTATAAAAATAATTATGTATGTATGTATGCAATATTTGTATTTGTAAAAAGGGAGATGTTATAATGTGTAGTTATTGTTAATGTAATTTAATTATTTCTTTATTATTGGCAATAGTGTTTATTTCTTATTCTTATTAATATTTGTTTGTATTTAACCTATTGGTCATTTATTAAGTTACCTACCTATAATCATCACACTCAATAATACTAAGGATTTTTTAAGTAAATAATTTCGTACATAATTATAATATAATATTGTATATATGTCCTCATAATTAAATAAATATAAATAAAAAACATTGTTTTTAAGGTATATATATAATATATATATTAATTTCCACTAATAAATTATTTCAATAGTTCAACAATATACATATTTAATTGCCTGGTTGCATTATTATATAAATACAGCACAGCAACAATATACACGTATAACTGTTGCAAGTAAAATGCAGACTACGTAGATAATTGATAAGCTACCTGCTACCTGTTTCCGGGAATGGCGCGGCACAGTGGAATATAAGAAGGGTTGCTAGAGCTATAAATAGATGTAGAAGAATATTAGGGAGAGCATTTCGGTACCGCCTACTGGCTCCTTCTCCCTTTACACCTCTAAAACCAGCCATGGTCAAAGAAAACAAGTCAAGGCTCTTAAACCAAGAACGTTCAAGAGAGGGGGATGTGCCTCCATAATGCTAGTAACATTGGTCGAGCTGAGGCAAGGGTAAGGGAAACAGATAACAATAATTTTCTGCATCGTGCTTAGCCAAATCTCATCTTCTTTCTAATAATTTGATCATTATTATAGAAAAAAATCACCTGCTTCATATGCAAAACATTTTTGTATATAAATAATACAGACAGTATTTTAATTAAATTAAAAAATCGTGGTGGGTTGCGTAATCCTTCGAAATATGTCAAATTGCAGAAAGTATTTTAAGGTATAAAGTGCATATGTTATGCCGGAATAACATCAAAATTATAATACAAAATAAGGTCAGGCGTATTGTTTCCGGCCAAGTTTTTAAAGCAATGGATGACCACATTATTTCCCAAGATTTCGCTGTTAATCACAGAACTCAATTAATCGATACAATTTTAAATGTTTATATAGACCTAAAATTAAAATTCTCTGCTACAGTTATAAATAAAAATAAAATAACAAAAAGAAAAACATTAAATAAACTAACACTGTTTAGAAATGAATAAAATAAAAATATACTTTTTAATATAACTATGTTGTTTTTCCTCTCCTTATTTTTAAGTTTAAGGTAGATGCATTGCAAAACATAATTGTTTTATTATAATAGTATTAATTTATTTCAAAATATGATATTTAAATTTATTATCAAGCTTACTCAGTACAGTATTAATATTTTTTTCTTACTAGTAAATATTAAAAACGTTTGTAATTTCAAACAAACCCTGATTCGATCTTCAAAACTCGCACAATAGTAGGCTAAGCACGGTGCAGAAAAAATATGTATGTCTCTGTTAATCTGCCTTGCCTCACTTTCTCGACGTTAAGCCATAACCCCCTCTCTTGAACGTCCTTGGGTTAAACCGACCCTGGCTATAAAATTGATTTATTATAGTGTGAAATTGGAATTTTAGCAAAGTATAATGGAGTAGCATCTACTTAAATTTGCATTAACGTATTTCATTAAAGTAATTTTATATTTAACGTGTTATTCTGTATAGGTACATATATGTATTTTATAAGTACTCGTATTACAAATCAATATTTTAATATTCATATTATTTAAATTGAAAAGTTATATTTCATTTAAATTAAAATATATATTTCTAATTTAACTTTTTTATTCAATTTATATACCATTAAAGTCATATTCGTTCATTCTATATTCTTTTATATTTTTTTTAATTTCAACTTAATTTATTATGTATTTTTACAAACGTTGTAGAAAAATAAATTGGTATTGGTAAAAAGAAATATTTTTAATTAATTTCATAAATATAAATTTTAAATTAATGTGCGTCAAAAACAAAGTAGAGCAATACAACCGCAGTAAAAGGGCACAAAACAAAATCAATTCAGAGAAAAATTAAAATTATCAACTTATATATTTTCAGAATGAACAAAATATTAACCCGGAAACAAAATTTTATTTTTGTTTACATATTTGTAATATTTTTGTTTGCGCGTTCAAAACATTGCTTACATTCAACAAATATCAATCAGAATTTCAAAGCAAACAGTATTATAAATTTAAATCCCACCGGGATAATAGTAGAGCTTATTTTGTGTTTCAAAATTTTACATTTTTTTAACCGAACAAAAACTTTCATTTGTTTGTAAACTTGGAGTAAATTCAAAATTTAAATTAGCACCATTTAAGCACAATAATTACGTATTGATAACATTTCAAAAAATAAGAACAACCATTTTTCGCATTATTTTTTTCTTCTCAAACTTCTACTTAATACACAGGCTGTTCAAAAAAAAAACGCGCTCTACCGTATGTCCACGGATTGAGTTTACAAAGGAATAAAAATATAATTTTTGAATTTACGAAAAAATGCCAAGGGAAGAAAAATTTTTGCTTGATTTAAAATGCATATTTCAGTTCTTAAAACTTTTAATTAATGCAAGGTTCTTTTATTATAACATTTTTTTTTTTGTATTTTATCCTCCAAATAATACAGAGTGATCAAAAATAACTGATTCAATTTCTTGAAATTGGTAAGACTGATACATAACGCATCAATTTCATGATGGCTTCGCTGGCGTGGTTAGCGTGCATAATAAATTATTTTTCCTACAACCGTGCGTGAAAAGTTTTACAGTGCGTAAAGAGTCACTTTTCAAGCACTAGGTCGTGAAAAGTACTTTTCACGCACTAGTGCTTGAAAAGTAAATAAACGTCGCTAGGCAACAGTAAAATTCGGTTAATTTACCTGGCAAGTAGATAATTAGGTATAGTAAATAATAATGAAAATAATAAAATTTATTAATAAATATTAATATACATTGTAAATGAAACAATGTAATAATTGTTTAACAGATTGTGTACTAATCTAATTTTTAAGAACATTAACATTTTTTTTGTCATGTATTCTAACCTAACCTAATTTTTAATATTAATATTAAATGTACAATTTGTACAATAATAGAAGACTAATCCACTTCTGTCTGAGATTCTTCCAAGTGTTTAAGTTACATTTTGTACACTGGCTTGCATAAAAATCGCGTACACCGTACAAATCAAGTAACCGAGTTTTTGTAATTTTTTAGCTCTGTAAATAATGTAAAAATGGACAATGTTGTCACTGTCATCTCTATTTGATCTAATATGGAGTTAGTTCTTAATTGTGTTTACTTTACCTACTGTTAAATTACAAATATATTCCAGAAAAATGAAAGAACAAGCAAGTATGTATTTGAATTTTTGTTAATTTTGACATCTTAATTGACAAGTTCAAAATCAAGATCGACTCAATACAGCAAAAAATAGGTGTACACGATTTTTTTGCAAGCCAGTGTACAGCATTATGAGAAAGAGCACTAACAGTTTTTGAAGATGCTGGATGCCTGTACATTCAGTATTATGAGAAACATCACTAACATTTCGGTTGTAGGAAAAATGTTGTATGCAACACGTGTGTAAAATAGTGTTTTTCGTCTCGTGCTGCGCCTCATGCGTAAAACATCGCACTCGACCAAAAAAAGTACTACTTTACACACTTGTTGCATAAATAACTATATTTTGTAAATCATGTGAATACTTACGTTCACTATTTATATCTTTTGCTACTTGATACTGCAATTCCATCCGTACTAAGTATTATTGTAGTTTGTAGTCTTCTTTGTTCATATTAATAGTGTTATTAAGTTATATCAAGTACAACCAAAACAGAATGACACATTAGAACACAATGTACGCATGCGCGCCGGCTTCAAAACTTGAAACATTTCCAACTTTCGAGCCGCGCTACCGAATCCACACCGTGGCGCGAGTTTGTGAAAATCAAGCAATCCTATTGGTTGACTCGCCGAATCCACGCCAGCGAAGCTAACATGAAATTGATGCTTAAATTTGCTGCCTGTCGTTGAAACTTGAAACGGTTGACAGTGATATTTGAAAATTTTAAATTTGACTACATTTATAATTTTTTATCCAACACCGACTCATAATGTACTTGTTACTATGATTATTTGAAATAACTAATGTACAACATTAGTCACACCGTGAGAGAATATTTTAGAGGTCACGGAGGAATTATTACTGGTTTTTGTGTTTTTTTTAAATATAAATAAAAAGCAATTTTACAAAATTATTTTATTATTGAAATAATTTAACATTATGAAAGTTACTTATTTAAATTAATATTAACATTTATGCTAAAATAGGTTACTTAATGACAGCTGTCATGTACGGCTAATATAACGAAAACGAGACACAAGTTAGTGGTTACTTGCTTCGGAATTAAATTCAAAGATGCTGCTTATGCTTGTACGTGAATACGTTTTAAAGGAAAGCCCTCATTTTTACCCATTTTAATGTATTTATCTTTCAAATAATTTCCAATAATTACAGCAATTTTTGTTTTCAATAACAATATAACAAAACAATAACAACCATTCAATGGCTACTTTGTAATTTAAAATACTACATCAATTGACTTGTCAGTGTCAAACAATGAATGAAAACATAAAAATGATTTAAGAAGTTTTTAAAAATGTGTTGGATAAAACGTTATATTACACTCGTGTGGAATGTATATTAGTCACTAAAGAAAATTAGCCACTTTCCCTGCGGGCTGCGTGGCTAAACTTTATCTTTCGTTACTAATATGATACATTCCACACTCATATACTAAATAACTATTATTAAAAAGGGCGTTGTTTCCCTTGCCCACGTCGTTTTATTTCTTATATTAACCACAAAGTAATAATCTAAATTATTTCAATCATTCGAAATCATATTAGCTGTCGGGTCCCTGCTCTGACATAACGTATTTATATTATCCTAAAAATGACATGTCAAATAGTATTTATTTTTTTATGGGGTCTCATGGCCGCGTGCCTGAGTGTCAGGTCGCGAATCTGGGGAACCGGGTTCGATCCCGACCGACGCCAAATATTTCGAATTTTAAATGGCACAAAATTGACCCCTTGGTGCACTCTGCACGCCAGCAATGAGTGCCCGTGAGGTGACGCCTGGTAAACGCCCACACGGTACAAATATGTCATCATCATTACCGAAATCTGCGTACAAAGCACACTGGCACACCCAGCAATGGGTAATATGCCGTGATGATATATTTATTTATTTATTTATTCAAATAGTATTTTATGATGTGTAAACTGTGGAATAAGATCTTCAGAATCTTATTGCCAACTAAATCAGTCTGTAGAATCTAACCTTATTTAATTAGCTTTGAAATATTGACAAATGATTAAATGTCAAAAGTAATTCTTATTATGATAAAAGCCGTGTTCCTTCGGGCTATGATTCGTAATCTAAATGATAAAAGTGATCATGATTAAGAAGAATAATGTTTTTACGTTTCCTATTCGTTATCCCCACTTTCTCATTTTGTGATCACTGGACAACCTTCCCCCTTCCCTTCAGAATCAACCTTTTTGAGTGATTCACATGGATTCAGTTCAGAACAAATTGAAAATATACTATTTCGAAAGTAGAAATTTACGAATGTGGGGTTTGTGGCATCAAGGGAAATAAGATTTTTCTACAAAAGCGTGTAATGAACCACATAAAGATTTGTTTGAAATAAACATACTTCATGTTCCTTACCTTATTTTTACTTCAATATAATCCATTTTTAATTCTGACTATAACTCTAGACATTTGATTATTTATAAAATAAAGTAGGATAGTTTGCATTAGTCTGCATATGACATTGACATTTGATACTAGATTGTGTTGTTTGGTGTTGTTTTCTTGCTATAATTTTTAAATCCTGTTTCAAAAGGATCACGATGAAATGGATCAGGATTCACAAAATCACTATCACAACACGAAGGAACACGGCTAATGTAAGAAGGAAAAATATTCAAATATTTCAAATTTTAAATGGCACAAAAATTGACCCCTGTGGTGCACTCTCCACGCCAGCAATGAGTGCCCGTGAGGTGATGCCTATAGTAAACGCCCGCACGGTACAAATATGTCATCATCATTACCGATATCTGCATACAAAGCGAATTGGCACACCCAGCAATGGGTAATATGCCGTGATGATATATTTATTTATTTTTATTTAAGAATGTATTGTTCAAAATAGAGAGAGTTTATTAAAGAAATGTTAATGTTAGAACAAAAAATCTTATTAGTACTATGTTATAGTATGGATAATCTCCATTCCTTCTTGAAAACTAGATCCGACATTTTGAAATTAATTTGCTCCGCCGACAAATATAAAACAAATGCAACTGCAACTGCAATCTAACGTCTAAGATTAATTCAAGTTACATATTATTAATACAATAGCTGTATTCTTTTTGGACAAAATCTCAACTCCTCTCAGATCACTTCAGAAAAACTGAGGAAAACGTTGTTCTTTCTGACACAACTGATTTGAGTTGTTCTGAGTACACTCACTTTCCTCCTTTCCGATGCTACACTACCAGTTTACAAAACTCAAAATGATTTGAATCACTCAGTTTACATTTTAAGGTTATATAATTCAATAAAATTTATATTCACATACAGAGAATTTATTTTAAAATGCAACACATGGTTTATCACTTCCATGGTTACACACTACTGTCAAAAAATGACAGCAATGTAATATTTGTCCATTTTAAAATGCAACATTATAAATAATATTGAAGCACAGGAGATACCTCCAGAGCACATCACAAATGGTGTCAATTCTTTCTACGAGCGACTAGGATATTGTCTCAGTGTTAACGGAGGTATTTTTAAACATTTATTACATTAAAATTATGGATTTTTGTAAGCCAAAGTTTGTTAAGATGTGCTTCATTAAAGTTTTGATTTTTTGTGAATAGTATGTAAGCTAATTTATTGGAAATTAGTATTGAAAATACATAACTACAAATTTTTGTATGTTGCATTTTAAAATGGACAAATATTACATTGCTGTCATTTTTTGACAGTAGTGTAGTAACCATGGAAGTGATTGACCATATGTTGCACGTTAAAATAAATTCCCTGTATACAGATATACATACAAGTAAAATATTTTCAACATTATCCATTTTTCGTTTATAAACAGTATCATAGATCAGAAAAATGTCAATAAATTTGACAGCTGTTACAGCAAATGCTATCGGTAAAGAAGAAAGTGATAAAATGGAATAAAACTTGTTCTTTTTGCAAAATCACAACTCACTTTAGCTCAACTCAGTTATGTACTGAGCTGAGATACAATTGGGTCAAAAAGAATACAGCTATTGTTACCATGTCCTTTTTTTACAAAATTAAATGGCTCATTATTTCATCTCAATTTTATGACAGTTTACAATTATTGATATTTTGTGGATACGACGCTTATATTCTGTGTGATACGACGTCCGATCGTACGCATTTATGATCTGCTTGTTCTAAGTCAACAATCCGTTAAATATATTCTCTTTTCTGAAATGTTTAGTGATCTGGAAATTTATTTTTGTACATGAAAGGGGAAAAACGTGCAACTTCACATTCCTTGAAAAAATGTAACTTTCATTTATAAGGCATTTCACCTTGAATGGAAAAAAATGTTCGCCTACGGCGCCGTTTTCACAGAAGCTTACATAATTTTTTTAAAGAACTGCTTCAGTAAATAATGTTCGCCTTCAGCCGGGATAGCGCTAACCTAGCAAAAATTTGCGCTGTTTGTTAGCGCTAGATGCGTACTGAACGGTATTTATTTTGTTGCGCCCAGCGAGCGAGCTTACGCAAATTAAAATACAACATATCAGATGACATGACTATTAACTGACAGTTGCACCTGTCTAGTACTGACAACTCAAAGACTTCAAATTAAAATAAATCTAATATTACAGATTCGAAAACTATTCCTCCACCGGCGCGCGTGCGCGTTTGTGTGTGTGTGTGTGTGTGTGCATACGTACTAGCGTGCACGCTTGCGTGAAGCTTGTGTGGGTGCGTTTACTTTCGCTTCTTTGAACCCTCTCACACATATGTGGGATTAAATAAAGAAACAAGTCATCGCAACCAGGTCAACAGATGTTAATCCGCTGTGCAAGAATTTTCAAATAAATAAATAAAATAAATATGTCATCACGGCATATTACCCATTGCTGGGTGTGCCAATCTGCTTTGTATACAGATTTCGCTATTGATGATGACATATTTGTCAAAATCAATTTCTACTAATGTTTTACAAAAACTAATGCAAAGAACGCCTACCTAGAGTCGAAATTAGTGCCAGAGGACGGTTCCGCGAAGAATCAAAGATTTAAATCAGTAAGATATTTTCCCAGTTGTATATTTATTACAATGTTTTTTTTTTAAATGAGCATAATAGTATTTTATGTACCAAGGGCGTTACGATGATGATAATACCAGGAGAGCGACGGGGATATAGCCCAAGGGCCTTTGGCCCGAGGGATAGATGTTGTCCAATGGGAATGGGCATTATCATCTAGTAACGCTCGTGGTGCATACTGTGACAAGGCGAGGGTAAGAGCAATAATAGATAAATAACTTTTTATAAACATTTCTAAATTATAGTTTCAATATTCATATTTTAACTGTGTTTATCTATTTAAGTCAAAATTCAGTTTAGAAACTCTTTTTGTATTATGATAGTCACGACATTTATTTGTTGATCATTAGGTTTAGAAATTATTATGTATACTTGCGTGACTTTGAATGCCCTAGCCTATGCACCCTTTACCCCTAAGATCATCCTGTCTTGAAGATAGCGCTATGTTTTAGAGGAGTTGACATTAGATACTCAGAGAGTAAACATGTAAGAGTCTAGATTAGTTCGTCGCGTCGTGCAGACGTGTTTTGTTTTGGACATGTAGTGTCTTTTAGGTCTGGGGCGCGTGTAGAACGCCCGCCCGCTAGGTTACGGAATGTAACATGTTAGGCTTAGTTGTATTAGTTTAATTGTAAATAAAACATTAGTTAGTTTAATCAGTAAATATATATTAGTAATG
The DNA here is from genome assembly GCA_963082715.1 of Harpalus rubripes. Lineage (NCBI taxonomy): Eukaryota > Metazoa > Arthropoda > Insecta > Coleoptera > Carabidae > Harpalus > Harpalus rubripes. Next base: position 89,526,173 of record OY720448.1, read on the forward strand.
TCCATGTCCGTAAATATCAGTAGTGTTCATGTCAAATTGTAAGTGTTCATCAAGTGGAAAGTGTTAGTGTATGTGTGTTCCTCCTTCGCTAGAAGTCCTTGTCACCAAGTCGTGGACGCCATCCATCCGAGGCGTCCACCAGTTAGAGTCAGTGTATCATCGTTGCAGTCATCACTATTAGTAGCATCATCATCTCCGCACCCCCCTCGTGTTACAATACAAGATTTTATGTCTCACTAGAATATGTGAAATAAATTTTCATTTATAATAATTTTGATTATACCTTGTTCCATTTAAGCCATTCAGTATTGCGGAGCATAGGGAATAGTTTTGACATCTCTGATTGGCTGAAATTAGAGACAAATGACAAGTTTACCCAATGTAATTTCGGCTACTTCAGATTTGCGCTGATGCCAGTGCCATCTACTGAATGGAACAGAGCATACAATAATACTAAAGCTTTGGCGTTGCTAAGGATGTTGTTTAATTGTTTTCTTTATTATTAATATTTGTTTAAAACATCAAAATTATAGCTGTTTTACACTTAACAATAAATCGTTCAATTTATTGACGGATAAATCGATCAATTTATCTTACAAGTCGAAATTAGGACTACCAACTTCGTAATATTATTTTATATATTTGTAAGGTTAGAGTTTAACCTAGCAGCGCTTCAGTTTTCTTGTAGTTTTTTGGAGTGTAATCTTTCTTGTAACTAGTGAATATACGCAATTATAACCTTGGAATCAAGCACACATTAAATATAGTTTGAAATATCAAATACTATAAAGTTGACACTAGAAAAGTAACCAAAAATTCCCTAAAAAATGGACGGAAAATCGCGGAAAATAGAACTCGTTCCATTTCATCAATTTATTGATCAATTTATTTTCGTAAATAAATTGATCGATTTTTCTGTTTAGACGTACCGATAAATTGAAGGTCGCAGTCGATCAATAAATCTGTCGATTTATCGTTAAGTGTAATACAGCCATTATATATCGTTTGGAGATGATGGAATGGGTGAATTTGATGTTTCGGAAGATATTTTATCGTAACAGTGTAAAGAAATTATTTTGAATGTTTCTGCATACTTTGAGGAAGAGAAACGCATAAATGTTCCCCTAATTATTCCATTCTCGTCTATATAATATGTAAGTATTATATTTTGAAGTTTGTTTCACATGACAAATCTCAGTTCTTTATTTCTTATGCACTTATTTCTGAATATTATTACATTTTAGAGAGTTTGTTTTGCTTTGAATGTGTCACATGTGAAGGTAAATAATATCAAAAATGAATTCATACGTGGATAATGGATAAATATCACCCCAAAAAAATTAGTGATCCGTCACCAAGCCCGATCCTAGCGGGTGTTCATTTTGTTCCTAGGACAAAGGCGGCCAAGCATGGGGGCGGCAAAACCATCCCAACTTTTTATAGAAAAAAAAAATTATTTAAGAATTTTAAAAATATCAACAATTAATGAAAAATATATTAATAAAGCATTATTCTTTTAAATATTTGGTTTAGCTGACTGGTAACATATCTATCCTAATAGGTATATAGTTTATTTCATTAAAGACAGTATACTTATGATGTCAATCAGTGGCGTAACTAGAAATCTTGCGCCCCTATGAGAGAATTTTCTAGACCCCCATGATTTACAACGCTCCAAGAAAAAATTTAAAAGCAAAAAAAACATTAATTTTTACATTATACGGTGACGATAATATTATAATCAATTATTTTTACGTATTTATTAATTAAACTTTTATAATTTAAAATACTACATCAATTGACTTGTCAGTTTCAAACGATGAATGAAAACATAAAAATGATTTAAGAAGTTTTTAAAAAAGTGTTTTATTGCAATCAAATTTTCTTTGTTTTAATAAAGTTTTTCTTTGTTGTAATCAAAAATCTTAGAAAAAAACCCTAAGGAATATCAGAGTAACAGATATACATAGGTACAGGGTGTTAATCAAAAAGCGGGCCATAGGCGTTTAACATTGGAAATCAGTTTTGCTTTGCGTAAAAGTTCCCAATTAATTTTAGACAAAAATGTTTCAAATAAAACTTGTTTATAATTAAATTAAACGCCTAATTCACAAAAAAAATTTAACATAGTATTAGGTGAATGATATTATTTCTAATTTATTTTCTGTTATTATTTAGAACTATTCTCTGATCTATTTAAGCCATTCAGCAGATGGTGTTCGCATCAGCGCCAGTTTGAAGTAAACTTGTCTCTTGTCTCCAATTTCAGCCAATCAGAGAGGTCAAAACAATTCCCTTTTCTCTGCAATATGAAAGGCTTAAATATCTGAAAAAATAAAATGGGGGGTAGGGCGGCATATAAGAACAAAGGCGGCTGATAGGTTAGGATCGGCCCTGTCCGTCAACCGTCAAAAATCAGTGCGAAACATTGCAGTCTGCAATTCGACGTACTTACTATTTACATGTGTGATGAAAGTAAATTTCTTTTTAAGACCCTTTTTCATAATCAATTTTACGTTTTATAATTAATTTAAAAATGAATTCTGTGTTCTGTGTTGTGCTTTCAAAGCTGTTTTCTTATTATATTAATTGCTGTAATCAATTAATGTATTAATTGTTGTAATCAATCCTTATTATTATTATTGTAATGAATTATAATTAAAAAGAAAATAATTTTCATTATATACCACTCATATTATTTCTAAATTAAAGTCCATAAACGATATTCGGATTATAATGAGGGCAAAATGAACGATTATGCCCTCATATAATGCCCCGTTGTTATAGACATGTTTCCATACACCGTATCCTAACAATAAACAGTTCAAAATACTTTAGTGCGACATAAAAATCTTTTTAGAAATTATTTACATCACTTTCCCACAATGGGCTACTTGCGTGCCAGTTTTTTATTTAATATTTTTGAAGAGACGACAAAAACTTGCTACCCATATTTTTTCTTTTGGTAAAATTTTCATTAAATGGCCAGAAAAAAATTAATGAAATTTTTACGTCGAACCAATGAATGGCCGTAAAGCAATAACATCGGTACGTCCAATAGCAACGGCATGTGCGGGTAATTTAAATATGACAGATCATCTGTTTGATGTTTGAATAATAGTTTGTAGGTTAATATTTTCGTTTGTCATTTTAATCTTATACGAGTATAAGCTAAGTTAAAATCCTTCAAAATCCTGCTTAACAAATCGAAATACGTAATAAAAGAACAGAAACCACGCAAATTGTAAATAATAAAGAAGAGAGACAGTGACAGAAAAATGAACTAATGTCAAAATCAAATTAAAACTCGCACTCCCTCGCCATCTACAGGTTACATTCTTAAATATGCATTCCTTTCTCCAGGTCAAAATAATGACGTCAAAGAAAATCTTCTTTCTTTATTTATTAAAAAACATATATTTTTTTAAATAAAATTTATATTTTTACATACGTTTTCAACTTTACTTTAGGTATTTAGTGATAGACATTAGATTTTCAGTACCACGCAAGTAGCCTATTATCAGAGCCGTGTTCCTTCGAGTTGTGATTGTGATTTTGTGAATCCTGATTAATTTAATCGTGATTCTTTTGAAACAGGATTTAAAAATTATAGCAATAAAACAACACAATCTTGTGTCAAATGTCAATGTCATATGCAGACTAATGCAAACTATCCTGCTTTATTTTATAAATAATCAACTGTCTAGTGTTATATTCAGAATTAAAAATGGATTATATTGAAGTAAAAAATAATGTTCTTGGTAAGGAATATGAAGTATGTTTATTTCAAACAAATCTTTATGTGGTTCATTACACGCTTTTGTAGATAAATCTTATTTCCCTTGATGCCACAAACCCCACATTCGTAAATTTCTACACTCGAAATAGTATATTTTCAATTTGTTCTGAACTGAATCCATGTGAATCACTCAAAAAGGTTGATTCTGAAGGGAAGGGGGAAGGTTGTCCAGTGATCACAAAATGAGAAAGTGGCGATAACGAATAGGAAACGTAAAAACATTATTCTTCTTAATCATTATCACTTTTATCATTTAGATCACGAATCACAGCCCGAAGGAACACGGCTCAGGTGAACCCATATTTTTGGACGGTACTGTAAAATAGATTAAAAACTAGATTATACTGGCAATTCTAAACAAATTTCCATTTACTATATTCTTTAGATTCTTTGCAAATGTAATTGAAATTTAGAATCTAAAATAAGCTTCATGCAAAAGTATATTTTGCAATTCTGTACTTCAATTCAATCGACTTTTTATTTACACAGCTTTAGAATACCTTTCGTTGAAATGATTTTCACAATAATTTTATTACAAAATCAATAACTATTCACTTCCGACTTAGACATTTATTTTACAAGAAAATTACTTTGAAAATTTTCATTTATATTAATTCACAAACTTGTGGAAAGGGGGTTTTGTTTTTAAAAAAGAACGCATGCAATTTAGCGCTAGAAATCTGTTTGTTCTTTGCGGGAAACAATATATAAGATTTTCCTTGTGAGGTATGATCAAAGTTGGGTGATTTTTCTTTATTTCCCAAGGAAAAATCCGAGTTTGGAAAAGTCTCAGTAATGTATGTTGCTTTTCTCCATTGTGCAGAATATACCAGTAAAAATTATTATCTCATAATTTTACAAAGTAGAGCAACTAGGAAAAAAAGGTATAAAAGTGCAGGTATGGAATTTATGTTCAAGATAGTTTTATCTACCATTCATGCAAATTTATTCACGGTACACAATAGGGATAAAGGTACATATCTAAGATCTTAAGACCGCGTTTTACTTTTCGTGGTTTAATAATTGTTTGAGTATTTTCAATGAACAAAAGATGAAAAAGAAACAGTGAAATATAATTATTTAAACATCTGCACAAAATATTACAAAGTAGTTTGAAACTTCTAAAGAATTTCTCTCAAATAACGAAAAGGAAACATGCGTTTTATAACCTTTTACAGACGGAAGCAACTGTAAAAATAAATATAAAAGAAAATTATTTTTCACTGAAAATATATATGAATATATCTAACTAAAACGTGTACACTGCTTGTCTCAAGAACATGCTGATATTTAATAATAGACGGTAATGGAAAAGTGTAATGAAATGTATGTATGTAAATTAGGATTAAATGTAAATGTTAGATTTACAAAATTAAAATATATATAAAAAATTTTAATTTCTTTGGATATAGTAAATAAAGAACTTAAATTTGAATAAGAAAAGAAATTCATAAATACGAATTTTTTATTGTTATTAGGTGTGAAAGAAGGCTAAAAAGACTAAATACTAGTGGTGTGCCGCATATCGGTTCACGTAGAAATTACAATTTTCAAAAACAGTCGGTTACAGATTATAGAAATTCGAAGCCGTTCTCGAAATATAGAGTGATAAAGAAGTGGCCGTTTTTAGATGAAAAATCAAAAAAAGTTAAATTACGCCGGAAGTGGTTGAGCATGAGTAAAACTTTTTTATGGCTTCATATGTAAAAATTTCTGCTGAATTCAACGGTAAAGTAAAAAATATAGCATTCCATTTAAAATAAGGGTCTATTTCCGGTTAAACCGGAAATGCTACTACTTTGAAAATATTTTAGTTGAAACGGGCATGTCGGAAAACCGCTAGATACCAAATTTCGTAAAATAATATTGAATAGTTTTTAAGATAACGATATCGTCAGCTCATCCTGGGACACTCTGTATACAGTATGAACACTGAAAACCGTGACATAGGCGTTTAACATGGGAAAACAGTTTTTTACAAATATCATCCGTCCCGCAAGACTATAGTGGGAGTTTTTGATATGATTGGATAGAATATTTAATTTGGCATCGAAGAGAATCTAAATACTCCTAATTTAATGACATATTATTGAAATATTTGTGAAAGTATAATGCAGAGTGACAGTTATTACGGTTCCCGGAAAATTCATCGCGGGTAAATTGATCGCGGTAAATTTATCGCGGAAAATTCATCGCGGGGAAAATTCATCGCCGGTAAATTGACCGCCGGAAAATTGATCGCGAGGTAAATTGATCGCCAGTAAATTGATCGCGTGGAAAATTGACCGCGGGGAAAATTGATCGCCGGAATATTGATCGCCGGAAAATTGATCGCGAGGAAAATTGATCGCCGGTAAATTTATCGCGTGGAAAATTGTTCGCGGGGAATATTCATCGCCGGTAAATTGATCGCGGGGTAAATTGATCGCTATATAGAGTATAACACCAAATCACTAACATTGCTCATACATGATAGGTAGTTTTATATTCCCCTTTTAATCTTTTTTTTTTGTTTTTGTGTAAATAAAATACATAATTTGTCTAAAACAGGTCTAGTGATATGGTAAAATATTTTAATAGGTAAGTAATTTTAAACTAAATTATTAATTCGAGTATATCTTATAAAAGGTAAAATGTACTCCATTGTTTTGTTATAAACAATATTTTTTGTGTGCTTAAATCCTAGCGATCAATTTTTCCCAGCGATCAATTTACCGGCGATGAATATTCCCCGCGATCAATTTTCCACGCGATAAATTTACCGGCGATCAATTTTCCTCGCGATTAATTTTCCGGCGATCAATATTCCGGCGATCAATTTTCCCCGCGATCAATTTTCCACGCGATCAATTTACCGGCGATCAATTTACCTCGCGATCAATTTTCCGGCGATCAATTTACCGGCGATGTATTTTCCGGGCGATCAATTTACCGGCGATGAATTTTCCACGCGATGAATTTTCCGCGATAAATTTTCCGCGATCAATTTACCGGCGATAAATTTTCCGGACACGGTTATTACTTATACTTTATTAAAAACAGTAATCTTGGAAACGTATTTTGTAGCTGAATTGGTTAGATCGGGGCATCTTAATAATTATTCACGAGTTTATTTTGTAAAATGTATTATTAAAAAAATTACAAAATTAAAACAAAAATTGTTTAGTAAATCAAGTATTTTATAGAATTCATTATTTTTTTTATTAAATTTAAATTTTATAATGTGCTTTAGATACAATAATTTATTTATTTATTTCTGGTAGATTTATGCTACGAAACAGTTGATTTACCAAACAATTTAGATTTTAATTTTATAATTATTTAATAATACATTTTACAAAATTAAAAAAAAAACAAAGATAAAAGGCGGGCAGGATTTAAACTTGTGAATAATTATTACGGTGCCCCGATCTAACCAATTCAGCTATGGAATACGTTTCCATGATTACTTTTTTAAATAAATTTAAGTAATAACTGTCAAATTGCATTATACTTTTGCAAATATTTCACTAATAAGCCATTAAATTAGGAGTATTTAGATACTCTTCGTTGCCAAATTAAATAATCTTTCCAACCATATCAAAAACTCCCACTATAGTCTTGCGGGACTGATGATATTTGAAAAAAACTGTTTTCCCATGTTAAACGCCTATGTCACGGTTTTCAGCATATACAGAGTGAGTCTGGGAAGACGCCCCTCCCTTTAACTTTTTTATTATAAGTAATAGAAAAAAATGGCTCATATAAAAGTTCTATTATTTTACATATACTATTTGATGGCGGATGTAGATATTTTTTATAAAGTCAGGTTTACAAGATACGACTATCAACTTTTATTTTTCAAATGGCAACCTATAATTATTTTAATAAAATAGAAACCGCCATTTTTTTCTCTTTTCAACGATGTATTATTTTTTATTAATGTATTTGAAAAATTTCGAGAAAAATGAGATAATTTAGAAATATTAGAAATAATTTTTAAACAAATATTATAGGTGGCTATGTGAGGAGTCTGGTACAAACATTATAGTCTATTCTTGTCAGTTAGTGTAAGAAATTCCCTCCCGCTAGTTCCCCTTCCCCGTTCTACGCCAATAAAATCAAAGCAATCCGGCGCTTGCGCAGAGCTATTCTTAAAGACAAGTGCAGCTACATATGCAGATATATACGTCTACACTCGTCCAATGTTAGTCTCACAAATCTCACTCCCACCAGCAGTATATTTTGGTTTTATAGGTATATTAGTAAAACATAGTAAAATGGAACAAAACTACAGATGCACTCAAAGTCCATATAAACATTACTGTGTGACGCAAATCTCTTTGAAGTTGGCTGGAAAACCGACAGCACAACGGATAGCGTGCGTTGTTCGTCGCGAAATTATTTGTGTGCATTTGTATGCGGCGCACAGTCCACACCAACACAAATTTCGACGAACACGAGCAAATTTGTGTCAAATACAACGCACAACGCAAATTTTTATTGATGTGGATCCGGCTTTATCAGCTACTGTAAAGCCTTCGGTACACATGCGCAAATGTTATTTTTCTGGCATATAGGCGTAAATATAAACGATAAATATTTTTATTATATAAATGGGGATATTTTGCAATAAATCTAACAATAAGCAATCTTGTTCTTTACTCATATTCTAATTTTTGCAATCTAACCTACACAAAAACAAATAAATACATAGGTAAAACAAAACAAATAAATACATAGGTAAACCAAACGCTGAAGTTTTTCATGTGAAGTGGTGCACTGCGCAGTTCTGATATTCTTTTACTTTAACGGTCTTAAGTTGAAAGTTGGTAAACTTTAGTTCTTAAAGTAAACTTAAAAGCGTGCACATAAAGCAGTACATACAATACACACAAATTAACTTTTATAAAGCATATTAAGTGCTGAAACATTTTTCTACAGATTACAATAATAACGTGCAAGGCATATTATGTATATTTTATAAAATATTATGTACAGGTGCCTGGAAACTTTTAGTTTCTTATAAATAAGTAAAACTTTTAAGGTGTAGAAGCGAAACTGCATCTTCCAATTTAAGTTACGAGTGCTAATGCGTTCGCTACATATTTTATTAGCGTATTGCGAGCTCTCAAAATTATGAATATTTAATGTAATTTGGCGGCCACATTGCTTCAGCGCGACACAATAATTAATATATTTGATTAGATCTAAATTATTCATTATTACAAATCTGTGTTCCGGAATAATTTTAATACCATTTTCAATTTTAATTATATTCAAACATATCTGAATATAAATCATTAATTGTAATGAAATAAAATAACTATGATGATAATTGCTACTTTTACATTTTGTTTTCATTTGATTGAATTTAATTTATTGGAGCACAAATAGATACAGAGAAATTAAATCATTGTTTTGTATGTCATCAGCGACTTTATTTTAATTATAATTATGTTACAGCAGTTATTATAAAGGTCTTCAGCACATTTTAATTTCTTCGTTCTCTATTTAATTTACAATAAATGATATACTATTGTGTATGATTTCATTTCCGCAACTTCAACGTTTTATTAATTTACTGATTATATTATTCCTATCTCATTAATTTATGTTTTTATTTTAAATAAAGTATGTTTCTTTAATAAAAATCATCAAAAGAGTTTTGCAAACAGCCAAAATTGTTTCCAGATAATTTATTTATAAAATGTAACTATAAAAGGTCTTATCATTAAAAATTATAATAAACCTATTACCGGTAATAATAAAATTGGTATACAAAATATGATTTACTCTCCTGTGGCCTGTTTCATAAAACACTAGTAAATACTTCAGTATTTTACCCAAGTGAGTTTTAGAAAATACTTAGGTATATATACGTGTTTCATAAAATGTAGGTAGATACCCATGTATTTACCCAAGTAGATTCGACGTTACTAAGGTACAAATAATTGTTTCATAAAAGTAAACATACTGCTGTAAAAAAATTACTGCGGTATTTTTCATCCTGTCATAAAATTATCTGACAATGTTAAAAAGAAATAGTAATTCTCTGAAAAAAGTTAGTTTCCTTCAAGAAATACTGAAGTATAAAGACGTCCTATTTGGCAAATTTTCAAATAACAAGAAATGAAAAGCAGGAGAAGTGGAATGAAATTAAAGATTTTGGGGTTTATTTGGGATTATTGACGAATGATAAGGACTACGCTTTCGTGAGAGACAATACCTGGGGCAATATTAGAAAAAAACAATGGTAGATTAGATTAGATTAATCGTTTATTTGCGTAAGTAATACAACTTGTGCAAAAGTGAGGTTGACAATATACTAATTATAGTAAGTTGACCATTGCTACATATTAGAGGTGGGCGCGGGCCGTGATTTTATCGAGTCACGATGGGTCACGACGTGACCCGCGTGATCGTGAATATAATTTAAATTTTGCGTCGTGATTGGACGTGAGCGTGAGGCACTAAAAATTATCGTGCATGATCAGGCGTGATTGAAATTTAATCGGGCGTGAGTACAAGTTTTCTTCCATCTTTTACTTTACATTCTTATTATCATGTCCAAATATGTCATCAACAGTATTTTTTGCATAAAAATAGTGTTATTGTTGTACCCAAAATTGTATACACAGTTTCTCCGATTTCACTAAAGATATATAAATCTTTAAGCCTGTTTAACACGATCATAATTTTGTTAACAAATTTGTTACCAAATTTATAATGATATTTGTGATGGAATAGATCAACCTATTTGGCCATAAACATTCGTTTCCAATGAAACCAATTTGTTACCTAACTTATTACCAATTTGTTAACAAATTTGATAACAACTTATGACTGTGTTAAACAGGCTTAAATGTACATAGAAACAATTACGTGACACGAACGTGACCCGCCGGGCGTGATCGGGCGTGAGTGCCAAAATAAAATCGTGAGCGTGAGTGATCGTGAATCAAACATAAAAAGTCGTGCGTGATTGGTCGTGATTACATTTTTAGTTCCGTGAGCGTGCGTGATCGTGAACAAAAAGTTACTCACGCGCCCACCTCTACTACATATACATTTACGACTATCTTACAATTAATAAAAAAGTTTGAATACTTATCTAATAAAGATACCCTTGAAAAAGAATACATCTAAAACATAAACATAACATAAATAGTTTATAATGTATATTTATGCGCCCATTTAGCTTACATATATAAACACTTATTTAGTAAAAAACATTTTTAAAAATATATACATATATCTAAATTCATCTAAGATGTATTAAAGTAATTTTTAATATTAAACAAATAGAAATAATAGATTATTTTTTATTATATATAAAGATAAAATTAAATATTTAGTAAAGGAAGAGTTCTATTCTTCATTAATAAATATTCATACCTTTAAGGCAAAGTAAATAAAATAGTAAACCTCAGATAATTTGCGAGGATTTTCAATTGTGAGTATTGAGCCTAGTAAGAAACATTGGCTGTTAAAGTAGTTTACTTGGTGATCAATGTATATCTTTCTTAGTGCTTTATGCAAGGGACATTCAAAGATAAAGTGAAATATATTATTGTAGTTATTTGAGTTACAGCATTCACAAATTTCCTCTGGGTTAAATATGTATAACTTATTTTCGAAATAAATTCTTGATTCTAAAGAGCCTGCAACTCTGAATTGACTCACAAGCCTAAGTATTTTTATGTTCATTTTATATGTTAAGTACTTTTCGGGCCCAAAGAAAAATTTAATGTGTTTAATGTTTTGAATTATTCATTCTCATTGAGTCAAGATTTCTTAGTTTTTTCTCCAAAGTTTCTAAGATTGAGTTCATATTATTTTTAATAGTATTTACATTTTGAGATTCCCAGATATTCTCGAGGTCTAAGCTGTGCAAAAGATCTCTGAGGTGACAAGCCCAATTAAGTTTTTGATTTCTTTCTTTGGTAGCAGACATAGTGACAAGGCGGTGAAAACACATTTTAGGTAGTCTAGAGTCTTGCATTTCTAATAATTTAACCCAATAAGTCAGCATATGTTTATGGATTATATTACTTAGAGCATATCTTCCAGTTTCTAGACGTACTACATAGTTAGCAGTATTACGTGGCCAGTTAAAGACTGACTTAAAGAAAGACGTTTGTACTGACTCCAACTCTAAGGTGGTAAATACATACTTTTATAAAATTTCTTATATTATAACTACACTCAGATGTAAGCGTTCAAGCTTCAAGCCGTTTTAATTTATATTTATTTAACTATTATAACATGTAGTATTTTTTAAGGCTAAAATGGACAACAAAAGACAAACTGGTTCAGGTGGAGGAGAAGAAGCTAAATTTGACGACATAGACAATTTAGTTTTAGAAATAATTGGGAGAGAATCACCAGTCATTAGGGGTTTAAATGTAGCTGATTCGTTTGTAGAAGAAAATTTCATTGTAGAGGAATTAACACTACCTTCAGTATACCTTCTTCTTTCACTGAACATACAGAGCCTTCATGTTCCACAATTCCAAATATTTCGGCATTAGAAGAAAATGAAAATATTGAAAAGGGGTCCACGAACAAATGTAAAAAACGGGTTTTTATAAGCAATACTATAAATAATAAAGACATTATTAACAATAAATTGGCTATGGACAAATTAAAAAGACAAAAATTAGAACTAGAAATTGAAAATTTGAAATTAGTGAATTATAAACTAAAATAAGAAATAATGGAAAAAGAAAAATTGATGAATGTAAGCAGTGAAATTGTAAATATAATTGACGAATCGACTACAAAATAAATTGTTATAGAGGTTCAAATAAAAACTGATTTTTTTATTTTTAATTTATCAATTTAACAAACAAATATTTCTTAATTGTAGTAAATTTAAATAAAATTATTGTAAAAGAAATTAAGTTTTTCATTTGCTCTATTATCTACTTGAATTTCCTCTTCTTGTTCTTCTTCATTTTGCATTTCGAAATTATCATTGACATGGTTATTATAATGTTCCGGATTTTTACTTATATTACAAAGCGCAACACAACATTTTATCACATTACAAGCATATGTAGCGTAAATAATTTAGACACGGAAATTTTTCTCTAAGAATTCCTATGGAGTTTTCTATAATTCGTCTAGTTTTCTTGTGCGCTCTTGCAAAATGTATTTGTGCTGGATTTTCTGGATATCTTACTATTGGAGGTATAAGCCAAGATTTTAGAGGATAAATAGAATCTCCAAGTAAAACTCCATCAGTGAAAGGTCGCCAACCCTCTTCCATTCTTCTGTATAAAGCACTTGTTCTTAAAACTCTGTCATCATTTACACTCCCAGGCCAATTTGCGTTGCAATAATAAAACATGTATTCTGGTCCACAAACAAGCATAATATTTAAAGAATGTTTTCCATGTCGGTCAACAAATGCGACCTCATGTTCAGGAGCATCAACTCTTATAAGAGTACCATCCAAAGCACCACACACTAGCAGCATACCAGCAATTTTGTGAAATTTTCGAATTATTTCGTTCATATTATTCGGCCACTTGACATGTTGTCGAAATAAAATGTTATTTATACCCACAACCACACGTTTAATTGCACGACAGACAGACGCTTTTGAGACACCGTGCATATCACCAATGGGGTATGTGACCATATTCGAATTTCAATATATATGTCATAAAATATAAAAACAAACCACTATAGCTTTTTATTATAATAATTAAAACGAAACATTAATTTGTAATAATCTTGTTATTAACAATTTAATGTTTTGGAGAAGGGATATATGCCGTAAGTATGGTAGAATCGTGGACAAAGACAGATAGACTGCGGGAAGGAAAGAGACAGTTATAAATCAGCCTATCAGCGCCGCGTTTATGTTGTGGTAGGCGTGGCAGGGTGGAGCATGATCACATCTGGCTATAACTATCTCTTTCCCTCCCAGTCTAACCGTCTTTTTTCAAGCTTCTACCATTGATACGTCACAAATCCCTTCCCCAAATTTTTAATAATCATTTTCTCGTAAAGTGCGAATAATTAATCGATGTAAAAAAATACGGGTATTTTATTTTTTTGTCTAGTATCATATTATGTAAAAATAAAAATTTGGTCACATACCCCATTGCGTGATACTGAGCACCTGTTCCAAACCACTGCAATGCTATTTGCAGTTGCTGATTTGCAGTTAAAGCACAATTTCTTTTTGTGTTGTATTGCAAATACGGTTCAATACTATTTAAAACCGAACTAAATTGTTCAATACTTAATCTAAACCTTTCATTGTATTCATACGTCATTTCAAAAAATTCATAATTTACTCTTTTTTGAAAATTCTCTGCCTTCTTACTTGTATTTCTTCCACACTATCACTTGAATCAGTAGAGTACATTATTAAATATATTATATTAAACGTTTGACACTGTTTTATCTTTATTTTACGCACCTTCGAACTGGGGTAATTTCTGAATTTAATTTACCGCAGTAAATTTCGACATGTAGTTTTTATGAAATAAAATTATTTGTACCTAAGTAAATACTAGCGTAAATTTGATGTATACTGCAGTATTTTATTTTTTACATAAGTAGCTTTATGAAACAAAATTTAGAAAATACTGGTGATTTACCGGTGATTTACTGGTATCTACCCCAGTATTTATTTATGAAACAGGGCAATTAAAAAGTTGGTAACTTAAAAAAAAGGTACTGGTTTCATTGCGCAAAAAAAAAACAATCCCGCTGTGGTTTCAAACGTATCGTCTAGCAACTACTAACAACTGATTAATTAAGCACGGCCTGAAGTTAACTTCCTATAGTTTTCGTTTCAGCAGCCATAGATCATAGATGGCCTTAGTGCATATGCAGAAAGTAGATGTCAAACTGTAAAAATAACCTACAGAATATATTTCTGTTTTTCTACTGTCAAGGAGCCTATTCAGAACTCAATATTTGTGTAGTCGTTATGGTCTTTTTGGTTGTATGTATGTGAAGTTAATATTTAAACAAAATATAATACAAGAAGCAGAAAATTGTCATAAAATTGTATAATACTTGCAGTTATATGAAATAGAAGTCTATTTTTGACATAATTCGTCTATTTATTATAGATTTTAAACATGTAATGTTAAAGGTAGAAATTCTCATGGTTCGTATTTTTCGTGTATATTCTTTTCCGAACTAGTGCAACTGATTCCACTTAGAGCCTGGTATATTTTCAATGAAGAATCTTCTTCATTTATTGCAAATATAAAAGAAAGATGCTAACATCATACACTGATAACGTGATATGTAGAAATATTCTTCTTTCCAATCATTTAAGTTTTATCTCAATTTCCGTGTATTGTGCATCTTGTAACATTCAACTAATATTATAAATTATAATATAAATTTAAATATGATAAAATTGTTTACAGAAACTTTATCCCTCGCATAAAATTAAACAAAGTCAAAAATAATCCTAACTACTACGGATTGAAATTTTATAATAAACTGCCGCAGGAAATAAAAGATATTAAAACAAAAAGTAAATTTAAATGTCACTTAAAAAAGTATTTACTTTGTAAAAACTATTATCATTTTGAAGAATTCCTTAATGATAAGTCTTAAGATCATTTTATATGTATGATTTTATGCGTATTGGCATGTTTATGCACTTTTATGTATTCTTTTGTTGACGTTTCCTATGTCATGTACTTATGATCTCCGGAATAAATTATTATTATTATTATTATTATTATTATTATTATTATTATTATTATTATTATTATTATTATTATTATTATTATTATTATTATTATTATTATTATTATTATTATTATTATTATTATTATTATTATTATTATTATTATTATTATTATTATTATTATTATTATTATTATTATTATTATTATTATTATTATTATTATTATTATTATTATTATTATTATTATTATTATTATTATTATTATTATTATTATTATTATTATTATTATTATTATTATTATTATTATTATTATTATTATTATTATTATTATTATTATTATTATTATTATTATTATTATTATTATTATTATTATTATTATTATTATTATTATTATTATTATTATTATTATTATTATTATTATTATTATTATTATTATTATTATTATTATTATTATTATTATTATTATTATTATTATTATTATTATTATTATTATTATTATTATTATTATTATTATTATTATTATTATTATTATTATTATTATTATTATTATTATTATTATTATTATTATTATTATTATTATTATTATTATTATTATTATTATTATTATTATTATTATTATTATTATTATTATTATTATTATTATTATTATTATTATTATTATTATTATTATTATTATTATTATTATTATTATTATTATTATTATTATTATTATTATTATTATTATTATTATTATTATTATTATTATTATTATTATTATTATTATTATTATTATTATTATTATTATTATTATTATTATTATTATTATTATTATTATTATTATTATTATTATTATTATTATTATTATTATTATTATTATTATTATTATTATTATTATTATTATTATTATTATTATTATTATTATTATTATTATTATTATTATTATTATTATTATTATTATTATTATTATTATTATTATTATTATTATTATTATTATTATTATTATTATTATTATTATTATTATTATTATTATTATTATTATTATTATTATTATTATTATTATTATTATTATTATTATTATTATTATTATTATTATTATTATTATTATTATTATTATTATTATTATTATTATTATTATTATTATTATTATTATTATTATTATTATTATTATTATTATTATTATTATTATTATTATTATTATTATTATTATTATTATTATTATTATTATTATTATTATTATTATTATTATTATTATTATTATTATTATTATTATTATTATTATTATTATTATTATTATTATTATTATTATTATTATTATTATTATTATTATTATTATTATTATTATTATTATTATTATTATTATTATTATTATTATTATTATTATTATTATTATTATTATTATTATTATTATTATTATTATTATTATTATTATTATTATTATTATTATTATTATTATTATTATTATTATTATTATTATTATTATTATTATTATTATTATTATTATTATTATTATTATTATTATTATTATTATTATTATTATTATTATTATTATTATTATTATTATTATTATTATTATTATTATTATTATTATTATTATTATTATTATTATTATTATTATTATTATTATTATTATTATTATTATTATTATTATTATTATTATTATTATTATTATTATTATTATTATTATTATTATTATTATTATTATTATTATTATTATTATTATTATTATTATTATTATTATTATTATTATTATTATTATTATTATTATTATTATTATTATTATTATTATTATTATTATTATTATTATTATTATTATTATTATTATTATTATTATTATTATTATTATTATTATTATTATTATTATTATTATTATTATTATTATTATTATTATTATTATTATTATTATTATTATTATTATTATTATTATTATTATTATTATTATTATTATTATTATTATTATTATTATTATTATTATTATTATTATTATTATTATTATTATTATTATTATTATTATTATTATTATTATTATTATTATTATTATTATTATTATTATTATTATTATTATTATTATTATTATTATTATTATTATTATTATTATTATTATTATTATTATTATTATTATTATTATTATTATTATTATTATTATTATTATTATTATTATTATTATTATTATTATTATTATTATTATTATTATTATTATTATTATTATTATTATTATTATTATTATTATTATTATTATTATTATTATTATTATTATTATTATTATTATTATTATTATTATTATTATTATTATTATTATTATTATTATTATTATTATTATTATTATTATTATTATTATTATTATTATTATTATTATTATTATTATTATTATTATTATTATTATTATTATTATTATTATTATTATTATTATTATTATTATTATTATTATTATTATTATTATTATTATTATTATTATTATTATTATTATTATTATTATTATTATTATTATTATTATTATTATTATTATTATTATTATTATTATTATTATTATTATTATTATTATTATTATTATTATTATTATTATTATTATTATTATTATTATTATTATTATTATTATTATTATTATTATTATTATTATTATTATTATTATTATTATTATTATTATTATTATTATTATTATTATTATTATTATTATTATTATTATTATTATTATTATTATTATTATTATTATTATTATTATTATTATTATTATTATTATTATTATTATTATTATTATTATTATTATTATTATTATTATTATTATTATTATTATTATTATTATTATTATTATTATTATTATTATTATTATTATTATTATTATTATTATTATTATTATTATTATTATTATTATTATTATTATTATTATTATTATTATTATTATTATTATTATTATTATTATTATTATTATTATTATTATTATTATTATTATTATTATTATTATTATTATTATTATTATTATTATTATTATTATTATTATTATTATTATTATTATTATTATTATTATTATTATTATTATTATTATTATTATTATTATTATTATTATTATTATTATTATTATTATTATTATTATTATTATTATTATTATTATTATTATTATTATTATTATTATTATTATTATTATTATTATTATTATTATTATTATTATTATTATTATTATTATTATTATTATTATTATTATTATTATTATTATTATTATTATTATTATTATTATTATTATTATTATTATTATTATTATTATTATTATTATTATTATTATTATTATTATTATTATTATTATTATTATTATTATTATTATTATTATTATTATTATTATTATTATTATTATTATTATTATTATTATTATTATTATTATTATTATTATTATTATTATTATTATTATTATTATTATTATTATTATTATTATTATTATTATTATTATTATTATTATTATTATTATTATTATTATTATTATTATTATTATTATTATTATTATTATTATTATTATTATTATTATTATTATTATTATTATTATTATTATTATTATTATTATTATTATTATTATTATTATTATTATTATTATTATTATTATTATTATTATTATTATTATTATTATTATTATTATTATTATTATTATTATTATTATTATTATTATTATTATTATTATTATTATTATTATTATTATTATTATTATTATTATTATTATTATTATTATTATTATTATTATTATTATTATTATTATTATTATTATTATTATTATTATTATTATTATTATTATTATTATTATTATTATTATTATTATTATTATTATTATTATTATTATTATTATTATTATTATTATTATTATTATTATTATTATTATTATTATTATTATTATTATTATTATTATTATTATTATTATTATTATTATTATTATTATTATTATTATTATTATTATTATTATTATTATTATTATTATTATTATTATTATTATTATTATTATTATTATTATTATTATTATTATTATTATTATTATTATTATTATTATTATTATTATTATTATTATTATTATTATTATTATTATTATTATTATTATTATTATTATTATTATTATTATTATTATTATTATTATTATTATTATTATTATTATTATTATTATTATTATTATTATTATTATTATTATTATTATTATTATTATTATTATTATTATTATTATTATTATTATTATTATTATTATTATTATTATTATTATTATTATTATTATTATTATTATTATTATTATTATTATTATTATTATTATTATTATTATTATTATTATTATTATTATTATTATTATTATTATTATTATTATTATTATTATTATTATTATTATTATTATTATTATTATTATTATTATTATTATTATTATTATTATTATTATTATTATTATTATTATTATTATTATTATTATTATTATTATTATTATTATTATTATTATTATTATTATTATTATTATTATTATTATTATTATTATTATTATTATTATTATTATTATTATTATTATTATTATTATTATTATTATTATTATTATTATTATTATTATTATTATTATTATTATTATTATTATTATTATTATTATTATTATTATTATTATTATTATTATTATTATTATTATTATTATTATTATTATTATTATTATTATTATTATTATTATTATTATTATTATTATTATTATTATTATTATTATTATTATTATTATTATTATTATTATTATTATTATTATTATTATTATTATTATTATTATTATTATTATTATTATTATTATTATTATTATTATTATTATTATTATTATTATTATTATTATTATTATTATTATTATTATTATTATTATTATTATTATTATTATTATTATTATTATTATTATTATTATTATTATTATTATTATTATTATTATTATTATTATTATTATTATTATTATTATTATTATTATTATTATTATTATTATTATTATTATTATTATTATTATTATTATTATTATTATTATTATTATTATTATTATTATTATTATTATTATTATTATTATTATTATTATTATTATTATTATTATTATTATTATTATTATTATTATTATTATTATTATTATTATTATTATTATTATTATTATTATTATTATTATTATTATTATTATTATTATTATTATTATTATTATTATTATTATTATTATTATTATTATTATTATTATTATTATTATTATTATTATTATTATTATTATTATTATTATTATTATTATTATTATTATTATTATTATTATTATTATTATTATTATTATTATTATTATTATTATTATTATTATTATTATTATTATTATTATTATTATTATTATTATTATTATTATTATTATTATTATTATTATTATTATTATTATTATTATTATTATTATTATTATTATTATTATTATTATTATTATTATTATTATTATTATTATTATTATTATTATTATTATTATTATTATTATTATTATTATTATTATTATTATTATTATTATTATTATTATTATTATTATTATTATTATTATTATTATTATTATTATTATTATTATTATTATTATTATTATTATTATTATTATTATTATTATTATTATTATTATTATTATTATTATTATTATTATTATTATTATTATTACACATATTATGAGAAAAATTATATTTTCTGCCACAGTACCTTTGCTGGAATTTTGACTTTTTCGATTGTCACATCACATATATAGCATTTTAAATATTTTCTTTATTCATTTCAATATACTATGATGTATAATATTCATGCATAATAGCAACAACTAAAATAAAATTGTAAATTGTAACACTTTCTCGAAATGTCAAAATTGATTCGGTAACCAAAAACGTCAATGTAGCCGTTAGACGCGCTGACGCTAAAATGTGCACATCGCCTATAATGTAAAAGTTTAGAAATCTTCAATTCCAACTATAAATATTTTGCTAGAAATATATTATGTCTTGGGTAAGGGTAAGCGATATATTTATTGTACATACTCTTATTGATATTGGTTCATAGAGTATGTATCCTTGGCATATTAAGCAAACATGTTTGTGTACCAATTTCAACAGATGTTTACAAGGAGACGAAGCGAAAACAGCGCTCACTAGATCGTCCATCGCTGTGGACATTGCTTAACCTATAAACACGAGATAACTCAGATGGGACACTGTCAACCAGAAACCAAGACGGTGCTTTGCTTTTGTCTTTCGCAAAGTCAGCACAGCACTTCAACTTTGTGGTTACTCTACACTTCATTACAGACAACAAAGTTTTTGGAATTAGTTTAATCTGTTTAGGCCGAAACGAGAGGAAATGAGATGGAAGACGAAAGCTTGAACGTCGAGAAGATGTTGTATCTACACTGTATTTCATTTACAAAGACGGTTAAATGTTTATATTTCCCCAGAACTCATTAACAAGTAGTTTTACTTTTATCCTTCATTACGACATCTTCAGGAAATATGAAAATGAATTTAATATTTAAACGACAATATCATATTAAATTGCTGTCATAGCCTTCTCACATATTAAATTACATCCATTAATGATAAAATTTCAGCAAAAGAAAGTATTTATTTTTAACAAATTAATATGATAAATACTAAGAAATTTGGTATGGTCGTAAAGAGAATAAAAAATACAATCTAAATTTATAAAAAAAAACTTGTATAGGTTGTATTTAAATTTATAAAGTTGATATCACTTCCGGTTATACCGGAAGTCCCAGAATTACACTTTTCATATAATATAATCGCAGATATTGTATTGAATAAATTATGTCCTATAAGCAATAAGCGTATCTGCAATAATAAGCCAGATAAATGGGTGTAACCACTTTTTTAAACACACTGTATATATATATATATATATATATATATATATATATATATATATATATACTTTTTCTGGATTTTTGGCAGAAAATACATCAGCAGTTTGCTGTAGGCTATTACCAATGTGAAATAATTTCACAATACGAATTTTATCTTTTGTAGTTAAATCCATATTATTTAAATAACACTAGCAACAAATAAAGATAGTACAATACAAATCTGCATTTGACGTTTGATTATTCAAATCAAATGTTCTCGTTTTTTTGTTTTCGTCAGGGCTAACTATAATTTGAAGAAATTTAATTTATAATAAACCAATAAAGCAAATAATAAAATATTTTTTAAATAAATAAATCTTGTTACGTACAATGTATCCACTTTATTAAATTAAATATTAATAAAAGATTAAAAACATACTAATAATAAAAATTATTTTGAAAAGAAAAAATTAAAAAATAAACTTTGCTGTCGGTTAGTTTCGAACCCGACTCTCTAAATTGTGAAGCGCGCACGTTACCCCTACTCTATCAGAGCTGTTGCTTAGATACTATTATTTTCAAGATATGAATAACATTCATGGTACTTCTACAATTTTTCTTAATTTATTCTAATATTACACTTGTAAATTGACTGATTTGAATTGAAATCCATAGAAATAGTATCCCCGGATAAGCATGCAAAATTTCATCTTAATATCTTGCACTGGGGAGATACTATTCACAATTAACAAATTTTACATGTTAATCGCCCATGTGTCGGTCGGCCTAAGACACCCGGTATATATATATATATATATATATATATATATATATATATATATATATATATATATATATAAGCCGTAATGATATATATATATATATATATATATATATATATATATATATATATATATATATATATATATATATATATATATATGAAGAAATTAATAGATTTTGTAAAACAGGGTAAACTACCAGGCTCTCAGATTTGTACTCATTTATGGTCTCGTTTTTAAATTAAACTTGCACTAGAATAGTTCGGGATGAAACTTATTCCATGCTTTTTCGTCATACAGTGCCATTAGTGCGCACTAACACAGCATAAGCTATAAATGCTATAAAGGCCTGAGGCCTGTGTCCACGATCCTAGAAATCGATCCGAATTCTCAGATATAGTCCACAATTAGACAACTCAGATCGTGGACACTACCATCTCGGACGCAAAAATCGAATAGAAAACTAAAATGGAAAAATGAGTTCTGTCCCATTTTTTCGTACAAGTTGATAATTTCATTTACATATTACCAATTTAAAATTTTGACGTTTTATAAGCTTGAGAATTATAAGGTTATAAAATACTATCTAATTCTATTCATTTTTGATAAGTTATTATAAATAATTACTCAAAAATAAATTAATATATTCGTAGTAAAAATTCAATTTACATACGGCCGGGATAATCTATCACTGCAAATAGTAAAAAAATGGCGCGAACAACTGCTAGTTGGGCTGTCAAACGAAACGTCAAAAATATTGCAGACATTAAAATACCTGTATGCTCAGTGAAAATTTGCATCGTTAGACATTTAACTTCAATAAAAGCTTTTGTAACTTATTCCGATAAGATTTTTTAAAGTTATCTGATATATTTTCACATTTTACGTCTAATTTTTTAGAAACAAACTCCATAGATCTCAGGTGTTCTTACTATGCGCAGATCCCCATTGCGCATATCTTCTATCTCTTTAAATTGAAAAGCCCATTCAATAATTTTTAGAAACAGTCTAAAAATTACAGGATATTATTTAAACCATTTCTTGGTTGTTTTATTAGTTTTTGGCATTGGTAGTACTGGCTGTAAGTATCTCATAGATCTTATTGACAACTGACATGACCGTTGGTGGCAGCACCGTCGCCAATTACACGTGCGTTTGATTTAGTACTCTTAACTGTCATTCGTATTACATCTGCAGGCGTCTTATGAAATTTTGCAAATGTTACACATTTCTGAAAAATTATTATACAAAAAACCAACCAATTAATCTTGTATAGAAGGTACTTTAATAAACTAGGTATTATTACAAAAATAAAACGTTATATTTAAGCGAAAATAAGGATAACTACTGCCGAGGTTAAATTTCTACATGCAAATCCGACCTAAAGATGTTTTGTAAAAGGTACCAAGGTACGTTAATAAATTGAACATTAGTAAATATGTGTCTATTATATTTTTTAATTAGGTGAGTACGTAAATAATGCATAACATATTACTGTATAATTTTCGGGAGAAACAAGACCTATTTTTTTATATATTTTGTGCTGTTTACAAACTGGTGCACAAAAATCGGCTTCTGATGAAAATGTCATACACGAAGATAATGTATTAAAAACTTTATTTTATATATTTCATTGATATTTTAATTCGAAATACAAACCCTTTATCGCGCCCGTCAAAGTTTAATTTTGTACTCATTGCACTAGCAATAACTTAATATTTTCACCGAAGGTACGATAATTTTGAAAGCCCATAGTCCACTTTATGACTTACGACCGTGCCACAAACAATAAGTTTTGTTTTTACCTTTATTTACATTCATTTTTATTATACAAGTTTTAATGTCAAATCAGCCAGAGTACTAAATCACACAGTTACAAATTATGCCGTCAGATGTCATGGCGCTTGGTGTCAGTTGTGAATAGTGCTTTACATAAGAGTAAGTTACTATAAGATCTATGAAGTATCTTCATAAATTCGACCAACCTGACATATGTAGTCATACAAGTTCAATGTTTATGATCAAAAAATGTGATAGAGAACTTGGAACGATTTCTAGCATCATAGACACAGGCCTTTAGGGAGTAAACCCCACGGTGGTAAATCTTTAATTCAATAATACGTGTAAATATAATTAACACAAGGCACAGGGCATAAGTTTAATTAATCTTGTTTATTAATACCGTCTTCAACATAATAAGTAATTTACTTTATTTAGAAAGGATTATAACGTAGGTAAATAATTCAAGGAAATTAATTTTCTTAATTATATAATTTTGGATATAATCCACTTGTGCTTACATCTGTGAATCATTACCTGCACCATCTTAATTTTAAAGTGTCAGAGTCGGTAATGTCGCGCGCTTACCACATCACTTCTCAAGCACGTAATGTCTTCAGACCAGTGGCGGATTTAGAGGGGGGGCTTTCGGCCACGTGCCCCCCCAGTCATTTTAAAGAAATTAATTATTACATATTATCATTCCGGTATTACACATCATAGATAAATAAACATACTAATAAAAATACAGAATTTCTATTTATTTTTCAAATTGTTTATTATTTTGGAAATGCCCCCCCTAACTTTTTTTATTAGAAGTAATAGAACAAATGGTTCATTTAAACGTTTTATTATTTTTATTATACTATTTGATGGCAGATGTAGATATTTTTTATAAAGTCACATTTAAAAGATACGACTATCAACTTTTATTTTTTAAATAACAAACAATAATTATTTCACTAAAATATAAACCACCATTTTTTGTCTAAAGTTGTTCTTATTACTTAATTCGATGTTTTACCTTTTGTATAACATTGTTGCATTTTATTTATTTTCACATGCAGGGCCGGATTTACGGTCCGCGGGGCCCCCAAGCAGATCGCGTATGTGGGGCCCCCCTCCAAAAAAAAAACAGTGCCAAAGGGGTGCCGGCCTAAGGAGGGCTCGCGTTAAAAAAAATTTTAAATTAAAAAAAAATTAATTTATTTTTTTGCAAAAAAATATATAAATATAAAATATAATACATACATTATAAACATGTAAAAACATGTATTATTACACATTACTATATATGTAATACATATCTTTTCATTTTGGGGGCGGTTTCGCACAAACAAAAAAAATATTTAATGTAATTAACTGCCGTAAATACATTTATTGTTAAATGTTAATGAAAGAAAAAAAATTAAGTTACAGACGGGCTCTCCATTACAAAAAAAAGGTTCAACCTCAGCACGTGCTTGTTTTGCTTGTATGTAAATCCCAGCCTGTTCACATGGCTACTTAGAATATTTGAATAAACATTATTTCTCATATTTCTTAAACTCATTTACTTGCTTGGGGTCCTACACTCTGATTTTTTTTATTATTTTGAATGATAGTTCTTTTAATTTTGAAGCAATTCGTAGTATAAAAAGCCTTAATTGTATTTGGTTTAACTGAATTTGATTTTTAAAGTCAACGTGACGTCACGACGACACCTATTGTGGCTATATCTTTCTCTCGCACAAGTTCTATAGTAGGCAGCGAGAGAAAGGTAGCACTAATGTGACGTCACAGTGACCCTGACAACAAACCTCAAATCTCGCAAAGTAATTATTAAAAAATTGTTTTCTTTATCTTAATCCCTATTTATTGAGTAATACTTTAAGTATAAATGTACATTTTATTATTTTTTGTTATGGTACAGGACCCTAAATAGATCATTAAAAAGACAAAAAATGGGGGTTTATAATTTAGTAAAATAATTATAGGTTGCTATTTGAAAAATAAATGTTCTGATTTTATAAAAAAAATATTTACATCTGCCATTAAATAGTATATTTAAAATAATAAAACTTTTATATGAGCAATTTTTTACAATACAATACAAAAGTTAGAGAGGTGGGGGGGGGGCTCACTCTATATATTTAAAATTTGTTTTTCCGAAATTAGTGCCCCCCCTATTATAATTTTCTAAATCCGCCACTGCTTCAGACTGTACATGTTTTACTGGAATAATGTGCTTGGCTGTCACTCTGAGTTGCTGATCTCGTGCTTATGTCTGATCCTCTATTTGAGAAGATAGCAAGATTGAGTGTTTTCCTTTTATAGTGTTTTGTAGTGTTTGTACGTATATGAGATCGTTGTAGAGGCGATTGTCCAGATGATCTAGCCAATTTACTGTTAAGTATACTTTGATTTGAAAGGATTTTGAAACTAGAATTGTGTAGCTTTTGTCTTATACAAAAACTTTAAAATAACGATTGAGCATACAAGACTTTCCCAATATCAAGTCGTTTGTAAAAATAGAAACAGGTGTTTTAAATGGAAAACCAGAAATATCAGGATCCCGAAGGCCTAGGAAGTCTATTCTATTCAAATTTTATATTGAATTTATTCAGAAATAAAATTATCACTGTAACTATACTGTATTTCAGATAAGAATAGACTTGGTGGCGCTGCTGCGCTAGCCTGTTTTACACATAGAACTTATGAATTAGTTTTGTTACGTGTATGACATAATTGACGGGTCGAAACGTCAAAATTTAATCATTTTTACCTCTCGCTAAGAGAGGTATTGTATTCATGCTAAAAATCGCATATCCAGATTTTAGTGAATAAGCACGTTTTAAGGTCCCTAGAATCCGATTATAACATTTTTACGATGATGTCCGTATGTGTTTGTGTGGATGTGTGTGTGGATGTTGGATTCACGATTTCTCAAATACTATAAGACTTAAGACATTTTTAACTACGGATTCCTCAATATAACAATAATGGGAAGAGTTGATTAAGTTTTGGTAACAATTGGACAACCGGAAGTAGTACTTACAAGAAAAAAATCATCTAAATATTATTTATCAAAAATTTATGTAAATACTTATATTGAAGAACGTTAAATTGTTTATTCGATCAATATAAATTCATTATTATATCTTCTATAGATTTAGAGATAAAGAAATGCATATAAAATAATTTGATGTAAAAAATCTCTGATCAAACTACTACAAGGCAAGAAATTCAAATGTTTGTAATTGACACATAAATGTCACTGTCCAAAAATATTTGTATGCCACTGTCAAAAATATTTGTACATTATTATGAAGATTATGAAAATAAAAAAAACAACAACGCAAAAGAATATACGTAAAAAAGAATATAAAAGGAATTTGCGAAAAAAATGACGAATATAAAGAAAAAGAAAAGGAAAGTAGAAGAAGAAAATTTCAGGATATTGAATATAAAGAAAATGTATGTATTGTACATAATTTATATTAAAATATCCCATAGATTTTGCAAATATATGTGAGAATTATTTTGTAGTGAGACATGAATATATGTATTTGTATTTAAAAATATTTATCGCTTTATGCGTACCTACAACCAGGTAAAATATCTGGCGAGAGGTTATGTGCTGGCCACATCAGATTTTTAATTATTTATAAACAGTTATTTAAAGTTGTTAAATAAATTATAAAGTCAAAATGGGATAACTGCTTTACATATTGCTATTGTAAACTTGGTTTGCGTTTAGACCAATCAGAAAGCTGGAATCGTAAGCCCTATCTTACTCCTAAGTTTATTTTTATCTGAAATACAATATATTAAAACTGCCAATATTGAATAAAAGTAGAACCTGGATATCTAATTAATATTATTAATAATTTAAAATAGCAGATATATTAATCATGGCTACATTGTTTTATAAAATATTTAAAAATCATCAATAATTTATATAAATAATAAAACCTTTTAGACTAAGTATTAAAAAATTATTATTGTTTATTTTTTGAATAATTTAAATTTTTTCCATAAATAGTTATTCTGGTTAACTATTTTAACTCTTTGAGAGTTCATCCTAGGTAAAAAATATAAGAACCATTTTTGTACAAAAATTTACGAGCTTTAATTCTGTAATCATAAATTATTCGAAAAACAAAGAACGATATTTTACGACGCCATTCAAATCCCACTTCCATAATAGTAATTGAAGGATAATGATATGATTTCTTGCAAGCAATGCTCATCTAATAACTTTATGAAAATTAACGAGAATGAATTTCTTTGAGCACCTCGAAGAATCGAGCTTCCAAGATTGGTTATAAGAACTGCAATTTCGCTGAAGCGAATCCATTATAGTTGAAGGGGATTATATTGAAAAATAAAAGAAATTTCCTTTACTAAAAAAACTCCTACATTATCGGGCTGCAAAAATTTAATGACACCCACTACATAGGTTATCTAAGGAAATCTATTTGAAATTAGTTTACTCGTATCAGTTATTGTCGACTCTAAACGTATATATGAATAGGGCCGTTGCAAGAATTTTTATGACTTCTAATCACTAAATTTTAAAAAATATTGCTCTTAAAAGAGCCTCAAATTAAGTATTAAAATTTGTGTAATATTTTGAAAAAGTTTTATTTTTTATAAATAACGTAGGTGATTGACAAACTGCTTTCCTATTGGCTATGAATGACGTGCTGTATGTACTCTGACGTAACAGAGTGGGGCATTGTTTTTCATAACTATTTCTGGCTCTAATCTTTTTATTTAATTATTTAATAAAATAATAAAAAAAATTAGATTTCGCGGCCGTTGTCATGGTAGCAGCCGCGAAATTAGGTAAACAATCACTTTGACACTTGAGAATTACATGGTTTTATTTCTATTTACTATTAAATTATTTAAAATTAATAAAATTTGTAATTACGAATTTTTTACGGTTGCACAAAAAATATTGTGTACACCTTGTCCGCGAAATCCTTTAGCGCCCTCGAGATTGTTTTGCCTCTGCCTCGGCGACAATTTTTCTCTCGGTACGTGAAAGAGTAGTGATTTCGCGGCCTTGATATACAATAGTATATTATGTTATTAGGAGTAGAAAGCGGTCTTTTTGTGTTGAACCCAGCTATTGCGGCCGAGGCGCTAGCCGAGGCTAGGCAAGCTGGGTGAAACACAAAAAGGGCGTTCTACTCCGAATGACATATACTATTTTTTCTTCAAGTGTTTCAAAGAATTTTTTGACATTTTTTTTGGAATTTTTTATCTGTAGTGTTAACAATTTCAGCCAAAGCTGGGTTTTACACTACAAAACAAAAACGATACAATTGTCAAATAACAATTTTCAATATAATATGTGTTGCTGTGACAACTGCCGCCGCCAGCGGTAAACAAAAACACTAACATTTTTTTACTAGTACAACAATATCAACATTTTTGTACTAGTAAGACAATGAACTTCTTCTATAGTGTGTGTACAGGAGCATAATATGAATATTATAATACGCTTGAAGAAAAATTACTATTTTTACAATGAAAAATATTGTATAAACTTTCATTTAAAATACTTTTTAAAAAGGGTAAAAATTAATCGATTCTTTAAAAAATATATTTGATCATTATACGTATACCTTACCATTAAAACTAAAAGTATAGGTTTGACATTTAAAACACATGAGTGATCTTTTAAATTATGGAATGATCTTTAACTTAATTTAAAGTGCCTATAAAATTAATCTAATCACCCGAGTTTCGTCAAATTGAGATTTGGGCGTTAGGTTACTGTTATTGTCAGTATTTTTATTAAATACGTAAGTGAAAAAGTCACCATTTTCACAACTACAGCCTAAAAAAGCTAATAATTACATTCTTTAAAGATCACAATTATAAATGTCAAATTTAATATGGACATCAATTCCTTTTTTGTAAAGATCAAACATGTTTTTTCTTGAAAGACCAGTTATTAAAAGATCATTTACATATTTTAAATATCAAAACTAATTTTTAAATGATCCTAAATAACTATTATTATGGTAAGCGCCAGCACGGTACAAATATTTCATCATTACCGATATGTGTCTAAAGCAAATTGGCACACCCAGCAATGGGTAATATGCCATGGATGATATATTTATTTATTGAAATAACAATTTTTAAAAGATCAATTGGGTGCCTTTTAAAAACGGAAAACCGGCTCTTTCTTAAATTACAGTTTTCAGTAAAAAAAACAACATTCGTTGCAAAATCGAGTATAGCGCATATAAAGTATATTGTTCAATATGAAGCCAATAATAGTATATTACAGAACAAATGAAGAAACTAAACTAAGAATTTATGCACACATGAAGCAAAATTTTTTTAATCCTGCTTTTTAAATGTCAAAAATAGTTATTTGTGTATCAAGGTTGTAAAAGTGATCTTTTTTGGCCGAATCTGTAGATTGCAGCCGAGGCGACCGCCGAGGCCAGCAAATCAGATGAGGCTAAAAAAGAACTTTTAACCGAGGTGCACACAACATTTTTTAGGCGACTATCACAAAAAGATATAAACTTTATTTTAAAAATCAATTTCACAATTTTAACAGTGACAGTTATCTGACAATTACATATATTTGGTTATTCATGTCACTTGCAGAGTGCTTTGCTCTATCACCTGGACAACTCACAAAACAATCTGTTTTGTACTGTTGTGTTGTTTACTGTCAAAATATTTTAAATCGTGGTGAAAACGTGTGTATCTCGTGATAAAATATCTACAGTTATTAACTGAGAAGCAAGAAAATGAGCAGTTCAGATAGCGAAGATATCTCTAATACTCCGCCAGAAATACATGAAGCTGCGGGTAGGGCGACGTTAAATTTATTGCCCGAAAAGTCCCAGAAAATTTATCTTAAACAATTTGATATTTTTGAAGAATGGTGCAAGCTACATAAAATTAAAAATTTAACGGAAAATGTGTTTCTTGCGTTTTTTTCGGAGAAAGCTAAATCATTAAAAGCTTCGACGTTGTGGTCTTGCTATTCTATGATAAAATTAACCGTGATGGTAAAAAAGGATATCGATATCAGTAAATTTTCAAAACTCATTGCGTTTTTAAAGAAACAAAACGTGGGCTACAAAGCAAAAAAATCGGCGATATTTACAAGAAGTGAAATAATAAAATTCTTGCGAGAAGCGCCGAATGAAAATTATCTCATGTGGAAGGTAGGTATTCATTTTTTTTATACATATGCACATAGTTTAAATGGTTTACTTTTTCATGAAGGTTTGCTTGATAATTGGATTAGCTGGAGCATGCAGGAGAGAGGAGTTACGAAAAATAGCGATGGATGACATTCAAGATAAAGGTGATATGCTGATAATTACAATCCCAGAGACAAAAACAGGAAATAAAAGAATTTTCACCATAACCGATGAAATAGTCGAAGAATTAAGTGCTTTAGAGTTATACAGGCAATATTTAGTCGTACGTCCTCCCCATACAAGCCACAAAACGTTTTTTGTTAATTATCGCCAAGGAAAGTGCAGCACTCAAGTTATAGGAGTGCATACATTTGGAAAAATTCCAAGTCTAATTGCAAAATATTTACAATTGCCGAACCCCAACAATTACACAGGCCACTGCTTCAGAAGAAGCTCAGCCTCACTCTTAGTAGAAGCAGGAGGCGATATTTTAATGCTAAAACGGCATGGCGGTTGGAAATCTTCGAATGTGGCGGAGGGTTATGTGGAAGATTGCATAAACAGCAAAAAAGAAATTTCAAGCAGAATTCTTACAGGTAGAGATGGAGCTTCAACTTCCTTTGTTACCACCAACAATGTAATTAAGACTGAAAATTTGGTGGTTGATGTGAACAATTGCAAATCTGTAACAACTGGCAGTCAAGCATTGTCCACTACCTCTGCAAGTGGAATGAACTTTTCTAAATGCACTAATTGCACATTTCATATTAGTATTAATAATAAGTAAAATATAAATTAATTAGTATCATTTAAATATTTTCTATTCATGTTATAATTGTAAATTTAATATCTTGGCTATATTTTAAGTTAGTTTTGTTGTCTGTTCATTTAAATGGTTTCAATTCATGTTCTAATTTTAAGTTTAATATCTTGTCTATATTTTAAGTTAGTTTTGTGTTTTTGTTCATTTAAATAGTTTCTATTCGTTGTAATTGTAAGTTAAATTGTAATTATTTCTAAATATATGTATTTGTCTATTAGGGAGTATTGAATTTACTATTTAAACAAACGAGTGATTGTAGCGGCCGTAAAGTAAATGCGGCCGTAAAGTAAAAGCGGCCGTAAAGTAAATGCGGCCGTAAAGTAAATGCGGCCGTAAAGTTGTTTTTGACAGATGTCAAAAAAAGTGACACTTTACGGTTGTCAAACGATACGTAAAACAACTATTTATGTAATAGCCGCCTAAAAAAATATTTGTGTCTATTTTACCCTGTTGTCTTTAATTGTGAAGTTCATTTTCATATATAGGATGTTGCCGGTGAGGTGCAAACATAGGGAGGCAAAGGACGCACAGCCTCGTCTTAAAAAATGAAGAAAATGTGCGCAATTAAGAAATAATATTTTCTTGAAAATAATGAATGGAATATTATGAATTAGTTATTTAATATGTAATATTAAAAAAATATATTATTAGACATTTTTTGTTTCATTATATGCGTTGTTTAAAGAGAGAAATAAATATTCTTCAAAGAACCGGAGGCAAACTAAATATGTCTCCACCTAACCGCTTTTAAAACGAACAGAGCGCTAACTTTGACCTTGAAACATAGACGAGAAATAAGATGCAACATATGAGTTAAGCAGAGAGAAAACATAGCATGGGAGGCAGGAGCTCCGACCAATAGCAATAGTAAAAATCTGGTGTGGCCAACACAATACCTCCTGCCATTTACAGCCCGAGTCATAAAAAATATTAAGTTAATCCTTATTTTTGGTTTAGCGAATTTTACTCTCTTAAACATTTTTGTGAATAATTTTTATTAATCTAAATACATACCTACATATTTACTTATGCTGGAAACTGTATTGAATTCCTTTTCTATTGTTCTATTTACTTTTTTCTCTTTTAAAAAGTTCCTAATATTATTTTGAAATGATTAGTTCTTTCACAGTGACCATAGTGACATTTATCTGTCAGTTACATACATTTGAATAACTGCGTTTTGTTTATTTAAAGCATAGACTCTGGGATTTAAATTATAGATAATTTTATAAATTTATCCATAAAATATATACAAAAAGTATTAATGCAAATCTATAGAAAATTTAATAATCTTTAATTTTTATAATAACATTAATCTCGAAAAAATAACATTTAAAGGTATTTTTCGAAGAAAAACTATTTCGAGCTTTTAGTAAAGTGCCATTTCCGGTTATCCGATTTTCACCAAAATCTAATGGGCTCTTTCCATTACAGAAAAAGTTCGAAATACAAGGTTACAAAATTTTCTGGATGTTAGTGTTTGAGTTAGAGTTAAAATGTTAAAATTGGATTCTACGGACCTTAAAACGTGGTCATTTACCAAAATCTCGACATGCGATTTTTAGCACGATCCCTATACTTCCCTTACCAAGGGTAGCGGGAGGTAAAAATAGTAACTCATGCACATCGAGACGAGAATGTTCGTTTGGGGCTTGGGGTAGGTATAGCCAGGGTTGTTCCTGTCAGTACAATTGTACTGATCTCAGTACAAATGAAAACATGTCAGTACATCAGTACTACACTTTCCATTATCAGTACAAATTAGGAACTACATTTAACTTATCATTTTTAGTGATGAATATGTTTCAAAAATTCATGTTTATATATTTTTTTAAATTTCTTGCTTCGGAGATGTTTCACTAATGTAATATAGATGTCACTAGTCATTACTCTAGGTTGGCGTTTGCATTGACGTCAGCGTACGTACGCCATAGTTCAAGTATGGCGTCCGTACGCTATGATAATTGTTTACCGTCTGTCAAAAACGCCATAGTTGACTTGTTTTGTTTTGTCAAACTGTTATTTTATTTTATTAAAGCGTTCACCGGACGCCAGAGTTTTTGTTTACTGTCAAACACGCCATAGTTGTTTTGTTTACTGTCAAATTTATTAAATATGGCGGTCAGTACATTTTTGGCTTATATCAGTACATTGGCAACACTGATTTCAGTACACATCGAACGTAGCTTCGGAACAACCCTGGGTATAGCCAGTGCAGTAGTGCTGAGTGCAGTGCAGTCTGCACTTCTGCAGTTTCCAAGTGAACAGCGAACGATGCGGTCTCTGCGATCTGCCGTCTACAGTCAGAGGTCGCAGGGTGTTATTATTCGATGCTGAGCTAGTATTTTTATAATTTTTTGACTAAGTGAAAGTAGATTTTATAGTTTTGAGTACAAGATTTTGCCTACTCATTCCGAAAAGGCACAAGCAGCCACTGCCTTTATGGCCTGATGTACATTTATAAATCAAGAATTCGTCAAACAATCTTGTCATATCACAACTGACAAACCAGCTTTCCGGATCATATTTCACATATGCATTCCCTCATGTCTCATAGCATCATTTCCGATCACAATTAACCGCAATTACCCCTATCTCCCAATGCCGCATCGGCGTCATCATCGACGCGAACATAATACGTCAACATTCACCTGTCTGTATCCCTAATGCAGAGCGCTGCGCTAGTGTTCAGTGTTACCGACACCGATGCGACTATGAGTATGGGGCACATGTGGCCACGTATGATAACGATGTTGCACTACATAGGCTAACTAGCACTAACTACTGCCGCTGGTAATTTTAACCGTGTTCTAGCGCCACGTGTATGTCTATGATATGAAATATGCAAACTGGTATCCTGTTTCCTGAAATAGAGTGTTACATCGACTAGTGATATGCTGATCTGAGATGTAACGCTCTAATTAGAGAGTGGAATTATTCGTGTACTATATAATGAAGATATGTAACATACTTGTGGAACTATGGCAACTTTGATCAATGGTGTGTTCCCAAACCAAAGTTTGAGTCCAGAAAAAAGTTCACTTTCATATTATCTGTACACTATTGCTAAAGCATTATTTAAATAAATTCCTCAAAAATTGATGTAGTCTATGAACAGTGTGCTCAACTAACTCGGAGTAGGCTATGAACAGAGAAACGTATGTCTGATCATTATTCAATTCAAATGTCAAATTGTCAATATTTATCTGGAAATGTAATTTTAAGGAGAAAAAATAATAAAGAAGGATACTATTTCTAACATAAGTTTGAAGAAGAAAAACTTTGATTTCTTTCGATAAAATGTTTGGCAATATTAAATACTTTTAAATTGACATACGTTTCTTTGCTCATAACCTACTCCGAATTAAGATTTTATAACACACTGTGTTTGATTGCCTAATATATTTCTGGAAGAATGAAAAAAAAAATTTTTTTTCGTTACAATTTGAATAATTTGTAATTTTTATTTTGAAACAATTTGACATAAAAACAGCATTTCTATATGGAGACATAGATGCAGATATATATATATGAAACAACCGGAGGGATTTTCAGATGGTACAGCACAAGTTTGCAAATTACAGAAAAGTTTGTATGGTTTGAAACAGGCTCCGAGATGTTGGAATAGATGTTTTATAAACTTTTTGACCAGGTATGGCTTAAAAGAAAGTTATGCTGATCCTTGTTTATATGTTTGTTTGGAAAATGGTATGAAACTTATTGTATTACTGTATGTTGATGATGGGTTGGTGGTTGCATCTAATGAAGAGAATGCTAAAGACTTTTTGCAGAATTTACAGAAGGAATTTAAGGCAAGAATAACAGAGCACGTGACAAGTTATTTGGGTATTGAAATTCATCAGAAACCAGATAAGTCAATCTTCATAAATCAAGCAGCTTATTGTCGGAAAATTCTTCAAAAATTCAGTATGATTGAGTCAAATGCAGTTTGCACTCCCATTGAAAAAGGATGGACATATCACAGTTCGGATATCATTGAAAGCAAAATTCCATACCGTGAAGCAGTTGGTGCTTTAATATATTTACAAGTGGTGTCTCGTCCTGACATTGCTTTTGCAACCAGTATTGCATCAAGAGCTCTAGATAAACCAACTTCAGCACATTGGCAACTAGTCAAGAGAATTTTTAGATATCTAAATGGAACAAAAAATAAAGGTTTGTATTATAAAGGTACAGATTCGTTTGAGTGTTACAGCGACGCAGACTTTGCCAGTGATGAAGAAACCAGAAAATCTACGAGTGGTATCGTTTGCAAGTACAGTGGAGCAGCCATTGTGTGGCAAAGCAAGAAACAGCAGTGTGTTGCTCAGTCTACCACAGAGGCAGAGTATGTTGCGGCGGCAGCAGCAGCAAAAGAAATAGTATGGTTGGTTCGTCTGTTCAAAGATATAGGAGTAGAAGTCAATCGCCCTGCACTAAACGTAGACAATATTAGTGCAATTAAAGTTGTCAAGAACCCGGAGTTTCATCAACGGTCCAAACATATAGACATTAGGTTTCATTTTATACGTGAATTATACAAAAAAGGTGAATTAAATATTCAGTATGTAAACAGTGATAATCAAATAGCTGATATATTCACAAAAGCTTTGCCAAACTGTAAGTTTATTAAAATGTGTGAAATGCTAGGTCTGGCTATAATGTAGTTGAATGTAATTGATTAGTTTACAGAAAGTTAAGTTTAAGGGAGAGTGTTAAGATTTTGAAAATCTAGTAAACTTAACTTTTACGTAAAGTAATCAAGTAGTTAATAATTTCAGTTGTTCATGTGATTTTTCTGATTGATATGTTTATGACATATTTATAATTTTAGTATCTTCTCAATGTTCAAATAAACTCTATTATACCTATTCTGTTCAATTCTTTAATAATTTATATTCAAAATATTTAGAAGAAGAGAATCTTTCATGGTACTTTAATTCTATGTAATAGTTATTTACGTATAGAAGGCCGAAAGAAAGGGTTTACGTTTGCGGATTTATTCGTCCATGGGCGTAAACCTCTTTCGGCCGGAGGTACGTACAACGTTTTACGCACAACTGAAACCAAATGAAACGTAATTTTTAATTGCATGACTAAAAGCTTGTTGCTATGTAAAAAAAATTAGATGGCCAGATGGCTATGCCAAGAAACATTTAGCCGATGCGTTGTATTGGTAACCATTTGTTTTGTGTAAACAAATAATTAAAAATGTCAAGCATGGAGCTTCAACCAGAATATGATACTGAAATTTCTGAAAAATTTTTGCTAAAAGCTAAGGAAGCTTTAGCGGATTTATGTCCTGGTAAGTCAAAGGACCGATATCAAAACAAATACGATGTGTTGCGAGCCTGGTTGACAGAAAAAAATGTGAAAATTTTGAACGAATGTGTGTTGCTCGCATATTTCAATGAAAAGGTATGGTGATATATCAATATTACTCGTATATATGTTATTCTATAGATTGTGCTTACTTTTCAGTCTAAAATATATAAGAGTTCTACATTATGGTCCAAATATTCCATGATCAAGAAGATGTTAATGATCAAGAAGAATTTGAATATTAGTCGTTATTATAAACAGCTCGACTGATTATTGGTACTAAAGATCATGATAAACCTGGTCTGTCATCTGACATTTCTGCAACTGAAAAAGACAGAAATCAGTTGAATCTCCAGTTAAAGAAATCATCAGAGACAATTCATTTGGAGGGAATTTCATTGAATAATATATCCAACTGTATTATAAATATTTACAAATGAAATATTATTTACCATTATTTTTTTGTCATATTTTTTACCGCCCGGCGGGCTTTGGCTTTACACTAAACTAAAATGTAAACAAACTATTACAATACAGTTGTGCGTAAAAAAATAACGTATTCATTCATTCATATTAATTTTATTTTAAAAAATCTGATGTGGCCAACACTATACCTCCCGCCATTTAATTTTTATTAATTGAAATATACATACTTACATATTTACTTATGCTGGAAACTGTATTAAGTTCCATTCCATATAACTATGGTTCTATTTGAGATATGAACTGTGTAACGAAGGAGATGTGTTTGTTTAAAGCGTAGACTCCGGGATTTAAATTATAGATAAATTTATCCATAAAATATAAAGAAAAAGTATAATGCAATGCGTTCAACGTTTCACGTCCGACTATATTTTTTTAATATTCTACGGATTACGGATCAGTAAGTTTTAATAAAATTTACGGAGTAGGTAGGCTATGAATGTCTCTGCTTTTTAGTGCCTAGGTATACAAATAACTATTTCTAGAGAAATTTAAAATGAATGTAACACTTTACGATACTAGTCTTGATATTTGAGGTTTTACTTTTCTAGTTCTTTAAAAATTTAAAACTGCTTTCCAGGTAACAAGTCAATAAAATATTTAGATTTCCGACATTTGCTCGTGCGTGTTCTACTCACACCTCGCACTTAATTATTCAACTTTGTAATATATTCATGAGAGATTAAAAGTATAGAATTTTGCACAATTTTCGCGGGTGCCAGTTTTGTACCTACAGTAAAAAATTACTTAAGAAACGAGTATAATAGATTGTGATTTTTAAATATTAAATTCTCGCTCACAAAACTCGGGATTTTTCAAATCTGATAAGCATCCAATGACGTCACACCGGGTGTCTACTTGAAATTCGTAATATGGGGTATACAATGTTAGTTTTGTTTTTTATTTATTGTAGTTACCTATTTTTTATTTATTTATTTCACACAACAAACTTCAGGAAGAGCCCTATTTACAATTTGTGAAGTACAATTAGGTACATTAATTACATATTACGTTACATTAATCACGTATGTAGCAAGAAGTAGTACATTTCTTAGGACAGAAATATTACAGTTAAAAGTATCAATTTGTGAATGAATTTTGAGACGATACAAATATACATACACGGTGTCCGTTTTTCGAGGCGTACGATTGGGATCTCGGAAACTATAAAAGATACGAAGTCGGTTAAGTTGCCCCGTTAGTAGGCCATTTTAAAGATGTATTTGTTTTTCCCGAATAATTCATAGCCACTATATAAATGCAAAAAATAAAATTTAGCTGATTTTTACTTTAACAACTAACTTCTAAATGTGAAACAATATGGAATTTTGGTTTGCATTTCTTTAGGACACTTTTTTATTTTCTATCGAAAGACTATGCTCAAATTTTTTTATCACTGTTAGATTTCGAGTTATGAGGTCAAAGTTATGATTTTTATATGGACGCCATATAACTTTGACCTCATAACTCGAAATCTAACAGTGATAAAAAAAATTGAGCATAGTCGTTCGAAAGAAAATAAAAAAGTGACCTAAAGAAGTGCAAACCAAAATGCCATATTGTTTCACATTTAGAAGTTATTTGTTAAAATAAAAAATCAGCAAAATTTGATTTTTTGCATTTATCTAGTGACCTTTGAATTTTTCGGGAAAAACAAATACATCTTTAAAACGGCCTATTAACGGGACAACTTTGCCCTAATTTAACCGACTTCGTATCTCTTATGGTTTCCGAGATCTCAATGGTGCGCCTCGTAAAACGGACACTCTGTATAATTCATTACAAAGGTTATAACATATAGCATAGATTACAGTTAAGCAATACATTATTAAGTTTACGTATACCTACTCGTAACTTTGGAATACAAATATCAATAACTTTTAAAATTGAGGTAAATATATAACAAAATTTAGTAATTTATACAAGAATAACATGTCTAAATAAATTCTACGCTAAGTAACACAACAAAAGTAAACACCTGTACAAATTATAACATATAGGAAGCCATGTTATACCATTTCTTATCCCTTGGCTGAACCTCGCCTTTGACGTACGGTCAATAAAGATTTTTATTATTATTATTAATAATAATAATAATAATAATAATGTTAATAATAATAATTTATTTGCCCAACAGTGTACACCATATAAAGGACAAAGTACAGTTACATGCACCTAAGTAAATTTTGAAAGAAATATACATATACATACAGACAATGTCTAAATTTTTTCCAAATTCGAAAATACATAAATTAAAATCTATTACAGGCTTCAAATAAAGTACCATTTCTAGAAATTATGTAATGACCAAAAAGGGAGGTGCACAACTAGATGTTATAGCAGTCCTAAATACAAAATTTCAACTTTCTACGGCTTACCGTTTGAGTTATGCAAGATACATACGCACGTACGTACTGACGTCACGACGAAATTAGTCAAAATGGATTCAGGGATGGTCAAAATGGATATTTCCGTTGAAATCTGAAAACCGAAATTTTTCGCGATTACAATATTTCCTTTACTTCGTACAAGGAAATAAAAAAATCTGATGTGGACACCACACGACTTCCTTGTACACAACTTACACAAGACCAATATGAAGTATAGACCCAGGTATATAATTGCACATATTTGACGTAATTTGACATTAGCATCTATTTTTTATTTTTTTTTATTTTTTGCCCTAATCCATAGCAAGCTTCATTACAAAAACCAAAAATTATATAAGTTTTAAATATACATATCTCGCTTATACAAAGGGCTAATTTAATAGTACTTGATGTGCTAGACACAGAATTTAATTCACTAAAATTTTTATTTGAAGCATTTATTTCTAAAATCAAAATGAAACCATTTTATTGAAGAAAAATTGTTAACACCTTCAGGTAATATGCCACTTCCGGTTAGCCTGTTTTAACCAAAATCCACTATGTTATTCCAATTGACATAAAAGTCTTGTATACCAAATTTGAAAAGTGTTAGATTATATTTTAAGATAGTTTTTCATTAAAATCTATTATAGGCTTCAAATAAAGTACCATTTCTAGAAATTATGTAAAGACCAAAAAGGGAGGTGCACAACTAGATGTTATAGAAGTCCTAAATACAAAATTTCAACTTTCTACGGCTTACCGTTTTTGAGTTATGCGAGATACATACGCACGTACGCACGTACGTACGTACGTATGTACGTACGTACAGACGTCACGACGAAATTAATCAAAATGGATTCAGGGATGGTCAAAATGGATATTTCCGTTGAAATCTCAAAACCGAAATTTTTCGCGATTACAATACTTCCTTTACTTCGTACAAGGAAGTAAAAATAACCAAATTTATGTATGGACAATTTGTAAAGAAAAAATTAATTATCTCTGGTTTCATCAAAGAAAGAAGTGACCCAATTAGGTATCTTTCATTGTAATTACTGTATTAATCTTCTGCAAAACAAAACCTTAATATAACTCTAATTAAAGACCGGATATGATGCTTATTGTTATAGCCTCTACAGATTACTTTCTTTCCATTCTCATCGTCAATCGTTTTTTTAAAAGGAAACAATTGAAATTTAAAACAAAATAAATTTTCTATTTCTACAAAAAAAATCATCCCTAGCATTGTGGAACCGAATAATTGAAAATTTCATTCGGTTCAGATATTTCTCTACAGCTGTGTGTATTTTCAGCGACTGTAATTTAAAATTTAAGCCAAATTTCAAACAAGTTCATTAGTTTCAAAATAGCCCCAATGTTTTCCAATGCCCTATAGGTGGCTGGTTTTGAAAATTACAAACGAGCACATTAAATGCGCTCTCCAAAATTCGTTTTTGCTTAAAATTAGGTTAAACTGTTTTCTATTGTGGTACTACAATGGGTCCAATGTTCATATATTCTATTCAAAAAGTTCCAAACATTATGTAGTTAACCCTTTCTCAGTCAGCTTCAATTCAAATTTTGCTATACCGGGTGTCTTCCTGAAATCCATAATATAGAGAAGACAATGTTATTTTTTTTTTTCAAACGTCGTAGAAATGGCATTTTTTGTGACTTGATTCACAAGGTAGAAGTTTCATTTCTACTCCGCCGGAAATTTCTACGCCGCCGGAGTAGAAATAGCTAATTTCTACGCCGCCGGAGTAGAAATAAAATAAATAAGTATCCATAGAAACTACATAGAATTAGCGAATAAAAAGAAAAGAAGTGCGTTTGAAAAAAAAATTTAATGTGTCATTCGGAATAAAAGTGTCTTTGAGTGCCTCGCATGCAATTGTCACACTCGCTTCGCTCGTCGTGCAAACTTCCATGCTCGCCACACAAAGTATCACTTTTACTCCTAATAACACAATATACTATTTTTTCATTTGGTCTAGTTTTTAGATAAAAATGTTTCAAATAAAGGTTGTATATACAGTGTGTTCAAAAAAAATTCCTAACTCGGAGTAGGCTTTGAAAAAAGAAACGTATGTCAATTTAAAAAAATTAAATAAATGTCAATTTGACATGAGATATTGTCAAAAATGTTATCTGAAGAAATCAAAGCTTTTCTTCTTGTATTTTATTTTAGAAATGGAAACAAATTAGAAAACGGCGAATGTCAATAAACTGTATGCTTCTTTATTACCTTTTCTCCTGAAATTTACATTTCAAGATCAATTTTGACAACTTCACTTTTGAATTGAATAATGATCAAACACACGTTTCTCTGTTCAAAGCCTATTCTGAGTTAGGAATTTTTTGGAACACACTGTAATAAAATTCTACACCTAAATAGTAATATAATAATTACGAAATATCTTTTAATGACACAATTAAAATAAATTAATATCTAACTTAATGAACGAATTTTGCTGACAATAGTGACAGTTCAAGCATTATGTATTTATTTGTAATTTTGTATCAATTTCATGGCTATTACTACAAATGAGCAAATTTGTAAAAAAATTAAATGTTGTTTTGTCTAGTTAATAGATAACTTCAGCAAAATGAAAAAATTAACATTGTATTCCCTATATTACGGTATATAGGACAACCGGTATGTACGTATATCGTAGTATAAATTTGGTAAATTGTTTCTGTTTTACTCATATCCTTTATTAAAGTTTCACATGTACAGAAACAAGCTTGTATAAAAAA
Source organism: Harpalus rubripes (assembly GCA_963082715.1). Lineage (NCBI taxonomy): Eukaryota > Metazoa > Arthropoda > Insecta > Coleoptera > Carabidae > Harpalus > Harpalus rubripes. The sequence goes on from OY720448.1 coordinate 89,569,911, forward strand.
AAACAATAAACGAAACATTATTCGTGTTATTATGTCTGTAACTATCTGTTGGTTAACTATAAAGTTGAATATAGAAAAGGTTCCCATTTTACATTTTATTAATTCTTTTTCTTAACAATTACCTATACATAAAACATAAATATACATGGAGAGTGAATACGGGAATCCGAAAGATAGGCGTTTTTTCAAATATTATCTGTTCCCTAAAAATTCTTTGTACATAATGTTAGCATAAAATTCTGAATTGTCTGATAACAAATTTTTATAATTTATATATTTGGTTGTCAAATAAGATAACGACATGGCAAAAATTGATCAAGTGTGCGATTACTTGACAAAATTAAGTTCCAATTAACTGTCTAACCAAGTATGAAAATAAAAAGTATTTTTTCTACAATCGTGCAGGAAATAGGTGTTCACTTAAAATGAATGCAGGAATAATTAAAACATAATGTTTTGTTGTATAAAAGCAATAGACACTTACAGAATTGACGTTACACGCAAGAGAGAGCTGCGAAAGAGATAGAAGATCTTGCATCCAAATAAATCCCCGCTCGTTGTCTTATGTGCCTCTCCACAGTACTGTACCTGTCATTCTGTTTGCATCTGTTATGCGTGTATAACCTAATTCTCTATTCTGATTTGTTTTGTTCGTTTTGTTTCTTAAAAATGAGTTTAAATTTAAAAAAAATGTGTGAACTTGGCACCCTTATGAAAAAATATAATTTTTTTTAAAACATCATAAAAATGGCATCTTTTTTGACTTGATTCACAAAGTAGAAGTTTCATTTCTACGCCGCCGGCGTAGAAATAAGCTATTTCTACTCCGGCGGCGTAGAAATAAAATAAATAAATATCCATAGAAACAATATAGAATCAGCCAATAAGAAGTAACTTGTACAATAGAAATCTGTATTATCGCCCTAAATGTCACTATAACTCACTAGATAACCTAAGAATAAAGTTACTGACATAAGATTTAAATTGATAACCTATAAAATGAAATATAGACAGTTTACATACTTTTAACGAAATAACAAATAATATAATTAAAGTACAGTAGACGTACAGATTACAATAACAGGGACGGTAATAAAGGTAAGAATACTTCGAATTAAAGTGATACAAAAAGATTATATTGTAGGAAGATATAGATAGAAATGTAAAATTTAGGCACAAGATTAACAAAATGAATGAATTACATTCCTTAAATAAAGAAGAAAAGTATGGGAATATCGCCAAATATGTCTCATCTGAAACATCAAATAAGAACATAAGCATGAAGTTTTAAATAATTGCCAATATTTATCCCATGTTTAATGTTTATCATTGAATATTGTGACCACATAGTTGAGCTTTTCATTTTACATTGATTCGCCATTTCCGAAAAGTATGCCGAGAATAATTTTTAATGTTTTTCTCATCACACCAATGAAGAAATCTCTTATACACCGCTTCATAGAACTTGCTAGACTAAAGTTGGGAACAATTTATCAATAGCAGCCTTCTCTAATTCCACAACTTCAGGAGATGTACATTTTAATTTTTCAAATTGCAACATTTTCAATTTCACACAAAGAGGATATAAAATTATACAATTCTTTTCAAACGTCAAAACGTAAAAGTGTGAAAATATTCACTTGAATGTTTATAACAAAAACTGAACACACGAAAGTATCCATAGCAACAGAGCAATTGAAATCCGCAAACGTACCTACTTCACGGAAAATGTTTTTAATAACGTCAAGTTTTAAATTATTTTATTTAAATATGTGCTTTTGAAAAAAAAAATATAATGTGTCATTCGGAGTAAAAGTGTCTTTGTGTGCCTCGCATGCAATTGTCCGACTCGCTTCGCTCGTCGTGCAAACTTCCATGCTCGCCACACAAAGTATCACTTTTACTCCTAATAACACAATATACTATTTGTTTTAACATGTATGGCTCGGAAGTTTCTTGTTTTACCGCTAAAAAATATACCGTGTGTCTGTCTTAAAGGTGTACATAGGAGATTAACATGGGAAATCAGTTTTTTGCAATTTCCTGCTCGCCTAATTATTTGAAGCAAAAATGCGTCAAATAAAAGTTTTAGAGCATAAAATTTTCAATATAAATCAATAAACAAAATTACCTTTCCATGCATTGTAACGACAGAAATTAAATATGAAAATATCGAAAATTACGTTGATAATATCGACAGCCATGGAATTGAACAAAAAATAAATAAATGCTTGACGTTTTATCTGTCACAACGCAAGTTAACTTATTTGACGTTTCTGACAATTTGTCTCTAGTTTTATTGAAAAGATTAAAAAATGAACATTTATACGAATGAAGAGCTAAATTCGTGACAAAATTTGAAAAAACTGCTAATGTGTCTTCAAAAAATACACGTGAGTCGCGTAATCAGAATATCGGACGAGCAGAACATGCGTTACTCTAAGAAAGAGTGTTAGGAATGATAAGTGTAGACCCCTTCTGTAGTACTAGGGTAGATGTATTGGAAATGAGTTGAGAGTACATAAAAGCATCATACATAATTTTGTTACGCAATGTTGAATTTTTGATATATTCATATTATTTGAACAAAACTATATTTTCTTAAATTTAATTATTAATTTTATATTTCTATTATTGCCATAATTAACGATATTTGTTCACATCAAATTGTCAGGAACGTCAAATAAGTTAACTTGTCTATGAAGTTAACTTACGTTATGACAGATTTATCTATTTTTTATTCAATTCAATGGCTGTCGATATTTTTAACGTAATTTTCTACATTTTCATATTTAATTTCTGTCGTTATAAAGCATGTAAAGGTAATTCTGTTTATTGTTTTAGATGTAAAATTTTATACCCTAAAACTTTTATTTGACGCATTTTTGCTTAAAATAATTAGGCGAGCAGGAAATTGCAAAAAACTGATTTCCCATGTTAATCTCCTATGTACACCTTTAAAATAGACACACGGTATATACAAACATTTTTTTAAAACAATAAAAACAATAAATAAAACAAATTAAACTTATTTCTAAATAATAAGAAGATATGATGAATTATTTTAAATATTTTTAGCGTTAAATTTTTGACGACTTTTTAGTATTTTATTATAAACTACTCAAAAGTGAATAGGGATATTAAAAAAAAGTTTACAAAATATATAAATACTATTTATTTTTTGTAAACCTATAAAAAGAAACATTTTTTCTAACAAAAACAAATTCAAAACGTTAAATCCAATTTAAATGAAAATAAAGGAATTCAAGTTCTCACGCGCCAGCACTACCGTATCTTCATCACCGCATATCTTTTTTTTAATATCGGGTAGTATTACCCCGCGCATTTACAACAGCTTGACACCTCTCTGGCATGCTTAAAATGCAGTTGTCAATGTGTTGTTGGGGTATCTCATCCCATAGTGTGGGCAATAGTTCCGCAAGCTGTCTTAGGGTTGTAGGGTGTGGAGTATGTGTGTTAAGGTTCCTTTGAAGCATATCCCAAACATGTTCAATTGGGTTTAGGTCTGGTGACATTGGTGGAAGGGGAAGGTGATGGATTTGGAGTTGTTCGATGGCATCCAACACTATTTGCGCTCGGTGTGGACGAGAATTATCATCCAAAAATATAAAATTTTCAGGCCCAAAGAAATCTCGACTGTGTGCAACGTATTCATAGACAATTTCGTCTCTGTAACGTTGCCCAGTAATCCTACCATTGAATACGTGGAGGTAGGTACGCCAGCCTACAGATATACCAGCCCACACCATTAAACCTCCTCCTCCAAATGGGACTACTGGCTGGACATACTGTGATAATGTCCCGTTTCCTGCACTCCTGTACACTCTCTGACGTCGACTGTCATTATGGATGCAGTATCTAGACTCATCCGTAAAAAGTACGTGTTCCTAAGAAGTAGCTTCAGCGAGTCTTTCATTAGCCCAATGTAATCTTTGTCGCCGGTGAGCAGGAGATCTCGCTGGTGATCGTAACGGTCGGTATGAAGTTAAGCCTACCTCAAACAACCGATTTCGGACGGTTTGATCACTTATCAAGACTCCTGTGGCGTTATGTAGGTCTTGTTGCAGCTGTCGCGCAATATCAAAAGGCTGTCTTCTCGCCTGTATCACGAGATGACGGTCTTCTCGCGGTGTTGTGACACGGCTGGATCCACTTCCAGGCCTTCTGGATGTTGTGCCTGTTTCTCTATGTCGACAAATTAACCGAGAAATAACACTTTGGGAAGTATTGAAGTACGCGGCTATGTCCACTTGCCGATCACCTCGCTGATGCATGTGCAACACCAAAGCACAGTTTTCTTGAGAAATATGGTTCCTCTGCATTTCTCTATTACTTCTAAGAGCGAAATTTGTAAGCAACTCGTCGGCAATTTTTTTTTATAACTAATGTAAACTGGCAGCATGTTGATTATATTGAAACATTCGATTCTAAACTGTGTATGCGAAACAAAACTGGCAGATTTTGGTTTTAAAGACATTAATTTTGAAGTATTCATTCATATACAGAGTGTCCCATTTAAGGTACGAATGTATTGGGATCTCAAGAACCGTAACAGCTACGAGGTTGGTTAAATTAGACAAAAGTTGCCCCATTAGGAGACCATTTTAACGGTATTTTGTTATTTGCGAAAAAATGCATAGGCCACTAGATATAGGCGAAAATGTAAATTTTGCAGTTTTTTATTTTTGCAAATAACTTCGAAGTGTGAAATTATACTGGATTTTGGTTTGCACATCTTTAGGGCACTTTTTTATGTTCTTTCGACTGGCGATGCTCAATTTTTTTTTATCAATGTTGGTTTTTGAGGATTGATGTCAAAGTTTTTATTTTTATATGGACACCATATTGGAAAGTTACGCCATTGAAAAGAGAATTTTTTTAGCTTTGCAATGATATAAAATAGTAATAATTTATTTTTATAATTAACAGAGAAATTAACAAAAAATGTTATTAATACTAAAATTTAATTGAAAAAAGTAAATCGAAGGCTGCTGTTTAAGAAAATAACTATTTAATAAACAAATAATGTTAAAAATACAAAAATAATTTACAAAAACTTTACAATAAATTTTCTATTAACCCACCATTTCGTTCTACGCACTTCTGCGCCCTTCGTTCTGTTCCTTCTAAAACTTTTCTCAGCATTCTTGGCCTACTTTGATTTATAATTCTTACTGTGGCATTTCTTAATTCATTTTCATTCTGATATTCCCGAATAAAAAGTTTATTTTTTAAGTATCCCCATAAAAAAATCTGAAGGTGTTAAATCAGGAGATCTAGCAGGCCACTTGATTTCGCTGTTGGTCCCTATCCATTGTCCTCCAAATCTAATATTCAAATATTGTACTGTAAATATTAGTATTAATAACATTTTTGGTTAATTTATCTGTTAATTATAAAAATAAATTACTATTTTATATCATTGTAAAGCTTAAAAATTTCTCTTTTCAATGGCATAACTTTTCAATATGGCGTCCATATAAAAATTAAAACTTTGACATCAATCCTCGAAAACCAACATTGATAAAAAAAAAATTGAGCATCGCCAGTCGAAAGAACATAAAAAAGTGCCCTAAAGATGTGCAAACCAAAATCCAGTATAATTTCACACTTCGAAATTAATTGCAAAAATAAAAAACTGCAAAATTTACATTTTCGCCTATATCTAGTGACTTATGCATTCTTTCGTAGATATCAAAATACCATTAAAATGGTCTCCTAATGGGGCAACTTTTGTCTAATTTAACCAACCTCGTAGCTCTTACGGTTCTCGAGATCCCAATGCATTCGTACCTTAAATGGGACACTCTGTATATAAATATATATAGTGTAATTTTAATAAAATAGTCTTTTTTTAAATATCCCTATTCATTTTTGAGTAGTTTATTTATTTATTTATTCCTTTTACTAATTTGACGTCCTACGTGTGTAGATATGTTTTTAGTTATTATTTTAATGTGTTACTATTTTAATTTGTTCATCTACATTTTTTTTTTTAATATTTTCACGTAAGTTATACATACTATGTATCCACAAGGTTTTTCAAAATTTTGTAATCATTGTAGCTCCTGAAGTAGGCATAAGAGATGTCGAAACCGGTTGAGGCCGAAAATTAAATAAATAATTTGACTGCAATCTAGAAATTTACTTCATTCCAAACACCCTTCTAGTCAAGAAGCTTCATCATCCATTCTTTACAACATTTCTACAAACAGACGAAAGGTATAATATTAAAAAAAAAAAAAAAATCCGGGAATTATCTCGGGAAAAAACAAAATTCCTTGCGAAAATTTTCTAGTGGCACATCACTAATTACAAGTACAGGAAACGTGATTCTGCAGTTTCAGAATACCCAATTCTTGCACTTGTTACAAACATAATTACATCACAAATGGTATCTGACAGTTAACCAGTTGCTCATTTCTTTTATATGTATAAGTAACAAAAAACGTAAATGCAATATATTTGTACAAATACATCTACAGATTTACCGAACATAGTAATATTTGAAAAGAGCTGTTGTCCCATGTAAAACCACGATCTCTGCTACGGATTCTCGTATTCATCTTGAGGATGTTTGTGAATGAAGCCGACAAAATACAATGTAATATGACACATTTTATGTTTTATTAATATTGTTATTATCGTATAGGAATTAATATCTTGTTAATTAATTATAGTCAGAATAGTGATGTAAGAGCTATTTAAATACAAAACGTTTTACAATACAAAGCACAGTTCCCTTCCGTTTTCGTTCTAAGCAGTGAAGAGTTATCCTAAATATATCTGTGGGTGAGTTATTCTTTTGATAAGATAATCCAATTGTTGCGTATTCAAGTGTTTATGTTATTGTGTCTTTATATTGCTTATAAATTCAAAATACGAAATTCTAATTTACACTAGCACTAAGGACTGGTAACACAAAACTCTTAAATCTTACAACGGGAAATAATAATAAATAATTACCCTGCTAAAATGACGTTTATGGAAAGTTTATCTTGTTCCATGTTTATTATTATACATTCGTGCGTTAAGCTTGTAATAAACTACATATATTTGTGTTAAAACGGGGATATTCTGAATTTAATCCTTATTTATTATCACCCCTATTAATGTTTTTAGGATCTATCCATATATCTTCGACTAAATATGATATAATTAATTACGAATGGTTGCTTTCAAAAGATAAGTTTCAGTTTGTCCCAAAATTTTCAAAATAGTTATTTACGTTATAAGACTGGAAAGTGAGTTATTATGGTATGAATGAAAAATTTGCAGAGCACAAAGGAATTTCGAAATGAGTGCCGTAAAACTACTTCACGGCCGTATGACATACAACATTTTATATCATACTGTCTACGAGTTTTTACAATTTATTTTAATTCAAAACATATCTGTTTAACTTAGGTCACATCATCTTTGAATTTCTATATGTATTTGATTTGTTTTATTTGTATTGTTTGCCTTGATTGTCAAAAATAACAGCTGCATATTCTTTTGGTGATATTTGTGATTTGACGAGTGAAATTTCTGCAAAATATGGCGGGTCTAAGGTGTAGCTTCTTCCCACCAAAATGTGGAAAAATAATACCGATTATTTTGTGATTGATGAAAAGTCTACAATTTTTACTCGCATAAGTGCTCTAGCAACATCAAGAAGTTTCCATCACTCACAGTAACAAAGTAATTGGCGAAAATTCTAATCGTATTAATCGTCCATAAGATATAAATTGTATTTAAAATAAATTTGTCAGAAATTAAGTTTGACGTTTCTTGCTTCTTTTTGTTGAAAATAAACAGTCCTCGAAATGTTTCCAGGCAACACTTCCCGGCCTCGGTACTGTAATGTTCCATTTCCCGGAATCAAATTAGCAACGTAAAGTAGTACACAGTGGACAGTATGAAATAAAGAACTTTTACTCAGCAGGACGTATTTGTATGAGGCGCCGTTTGAGCCAAAATAAAAGTTTCTGTAATATATATATATATAAAAATTTCGTGATATATAATATTTTGCCATGTTGATATATACAATTTTCATTGTGATATATACAATTTTTAGTTCTATGAAATGCCGCAATATAATGAGGGCGCTCACTTTTGTGTTTTTATCTACTTATGTTGCTAAAAGCACAAAAGTGAGCGCCCTCATTATATTGCGGCATTTCATAGAACTAAAAATTGTATATATCAACATGGCAAAATATATATCACGAAATTTTATATATATTAAAGAAACTTATATTTTGGCCCAAACGGCGCCTCATAAATGAGCGCCCTCATTATATTGCGGCATTTCATAGAACTAAAAATTGTATATATCACAATGAAAATTGTATATATCAATATGGCAAAATATTATATATCACGAAATTTTTATATATATTACAGAAACTTTTATTTTGGCCCAAACGGCGCCTCATATATTTGTATCTAAACTATACCTATACTTTTATTCACGAAAGATGATTATTCAAGGTCATTTGTTCGAAGAAATAATACACATCACTTTATAGCAGTACCTTGGCAACATTTTGTATTAGAAAGAGTAAGATTATTTGACCTATGTCTATCTAATTTATGTGGTGGGACAGATATACGTAAATAGTGGCATTACTTTCTAACACATTATAAATAATAAGGACGTATGTCGTAGAATTACAGATAGAGTAAAGTCGGTGAATGTGGAATAGTCATCTAATGTGGAATAGGCGCCTTTTGAAAAAATTGTACACGACATCTGTGATCTAATGGTACAAATGCACGTGTGTAGGGGAGATATTACCCATATAGAGACACCAACTTACCTGCATTGTGCATAATATCAAAAACCTTGAAAAATAGTATGAGTGCCTGCTGAGCTTTTTAAGCAAGTGTAAAGATATGTAGTTTTATTTCTGATTTTTAAGTAGAAAGTACGATTTTTGACAACTGCAGTATGGATAGGGGTTTAGGGATGTAGGCTAGATTTAAAAAATATTTTTCAAACTAATTCCTAAATGAAATTCGATGGCGGGAATTTAATGTCAACAAATCCGCTAATGTGGAATACCGAGGGGTATGTCAATGTGGAATATTCCAAATTAGCGAAAATGTTATAATATGAGTAGATAACTGTTCTTGGTTAAAGAAAATATATCAAAAGCATACCTAGCAAGAAGAAAACATGCAGAAGGCAGTGCGGAAACATCAAATGGGTTAAATGCGTTTAGTTGATTATGTAATATAGTTTATTTTGTTACATTCCAATAGCATACTCATTTTATTTTTGTTTATATTTTTGATAAGAAGGAATAAATAATTTAACGAACATATTTGCATTGTTTTCCGAATTTTCTTATACTGTGAAAATAAGTATGGTTATGTGGTTTATATTCCATTTTAATGCACTATGGTATTCCACATTACCGTCCCTTTTTCAGCAGGTGTAAAAATTTCAATTTTGAAGAAAATTGCTCTTATAAGTGAATCATTCTAGATAATGAACCTGAAAGTGTTACTATTTTGTAAAGTACATTTTAAATGACCTATATACAATATTTGATGATTAACCGCCATCTTTTCGCATGTTTTTTTCAATAAAATAAAAATGGTATTCCACATTCACCGACTTTACTCTACCTAATTATCTACTACAATGCCCTCTGTGCTAATATTTACCCAGTGGCGTTGCCGTTTAAATCAAATTATTATTACTTGGTTTACAGTTAAGACTACGTTTTTGAATTTTGCAAAAACATATGTGAAGATCATAAATCTTTCAGAAAGCCATTATTTAGAACGAAACATAATTTTTAAATAATATACTCTTATTTTTTCAGTTAAAATGTGTCCATAAATATTTCATGTTACACGCCTATGCTTACGAAATGCATTATATCAGACGGCTCACAAATGACCTTGAATAGTCATCTTTCGTGAATAATAGTTTACCTGCCTACTTTATTCATATACAGAGTGATTGAAAAAATTAAGGTAACGGGCTATTTTGCTGGAAGTGACATTTTCGTTGTCTTTTTAATAGAATGATTATAAATTTTAATATTTTTTAAAATTAATTTAAATTAGCTTTGAGGTGATGCAAGTATTTGACTTGCATTTTTATCCAAAAGTAACGAATAGTTATTATTTTTTCCTAATTCGCATTCACAAAGTGAATTTTGTTCCAATGTAAGACTCGGAAATTACTACGATCAAAAATGCAATTCTGTCACACATCGTAAAAAACGAGTACTCGTAAAACGTTCCGAATTCTTGGTCCACCAGTGATGATGTAAACAAAATCATCCACCCTTCTTCTATATTAATATAAAAGGGGAAATGAAAATTTTGAATTAATAATTAGTGCGAAAAATGTATTTATTATTTATTAAGCTTTATTTTAATGAAAATGTACTCATATACCTAATAAAAAATAAATATCATAAAACATAAATACGTATAAAATACCTTATTTTTCATTTTTAATTAATGATAAATATCTCAGCAAAGACTACTACAAAATATTTGATACTTATTAATTTTGTTTTTCAATCGTTACAATCGTTATGATGGACTCGTAACTAGGAAATTTACAGATTCGAGCTCAGGGGGGCAATTCTTGAAAAATGAGATGTCAGTGAGATTTGACAGAAGTGAGAAAAATCGTCACGTGACTTACATGTCACGTAGTGAGATTTTTTCTTTAATTCTTGAAATAATTTTGTCGTCTCACTACTACACATTTCATGTCACTACGTGAAAATTATCTCCCCACCTTTTTAGTGGTGAGAATCAATGTCAAATGACATACATTTAGCTATTATAACTACAGCCTGATTTAAATATTTTACATATACTTATACAATACAAATACGTTTATACGTAGTAGACACATTTTATTATTTGTAGTTGTTCGATTACTGCAATAATAATAAATAGTTAATATAGAAAATATAGCTATACGTTAGTCACTCATAAGCAAAGGGGCGGATAAAATTAGGCCCGCGGGCTGCCTAACACAGACCACTACACTACGGACTCGGACTAGAAAGACCTATGGACTCAAAATTCAATAAATTTAGAAAAAGTAGTTGCGTATGGCAACATTATCAATACCAGCTAAAATTAAAATAAGAATATCACGGTAAATATGTAAAGGTAATCAAAGAAGAGTGCAATGTAGTACTGTCAATGTCAAAAATCACACTTTTATGTCAAATTTTTCATTTGCTAAATCGTGGCCATGTAGATAGGTGAAATATATTTCACTTTGTTTCGGGAATTAAAAAAGTGAGAAAATATCAAATGAGATGAGAGTGAGATGAAATTTTATGTCACCTTGTGAGAAAATTTTCATATTTCAAGAATCGGTATCCTGAATTGCATTTTTTGTGAATTTGTAACTTATCAGTTTCGAGTCAATCGGTAGGTATGTACATAGTTACGAGTTTACGATCGTTGTGTACAGAACTGCAGCATAGGCTTGGTGTGGGGCAAATAAATGGCTGATATGATCTATTCGCAATTTATTTTTCTGAAACTTTTGATTATAATAAAAATTAATTTTTAATTTAATAATTAAATGTAATTTTCTTTAAGTATTTAGTAGTGCGCTTCTTTCGTTTCCCAATAAATTAATGTCAGTTTCACATTTTTAGTGAGTGGGTTTCTGTTCATTTGTAAAGTCTTGGGATTAATATATCCGATGTACAAAACACAAGTATAAATATTAATATTCAATATTTTTTTTAATAAAATGTTTAAATGTTTTCATGACTAGTGAGGGAAATGCAATTTTCGTTCCGATTTCATAAAGAAACAATGGCCCGAATTCTCACCTCTTGAAGTTACTTCGGAAGTAACGCTATTTCGTTTTTATTTTTTAATTTTATTTTGTTTTATGAATACATAAGAATAGATTTCATATTTTTGTAAATGAAATCTATAATAATTGAAATAAGTACTATTTGCAATTTAATTTATTTGTATCTGTCCAATTTTTATATTAAGTTTAACATTTTTAATAGTTCAAGGAGCAATTTTCGAAAGTAGCTCTCAGCGTCGGACTGGCCATTGTGGCGATGTGGCGATCGCCACAGGCCCGGCGAGCGAAAGGGCCCGGTCTAAACTTGTAACTATCATACTTAGTTAATAGTTTTCAATATGATAAAGAGAAAAAAATCATAAAGAACTGATTGAGGATGTCAAAGAAAACTATACGCCAATATAGGCTTACTTCTCTATCCCTGTCTTCACCCCAAACTCCATCATCACCCCGGCCAGTGTATTCTAGAAATACGTGCTCAACGGGCATGTGCAAAATCTACTATGTATAGTAGATATAAAATTTAGTTTTAAGCTCTGTGTGGTTTGATGTGACGTTTCACTTTTCACATAGTAGACTTTCATTACCAGATTCATAAAAATGATTAAATTCAGAGTTAACTAACTCCATTTTTGTTCTGGATTAAACATTTTAATATGAGATCTATTCACGAAACAGAATACCTAAGGTAGGAGTTAAATTCTGCAACTGTCATTTTAATAACAATTTTTGTCGCCTTAACTCTTGGGATTGTACTTAAACTTAAGTATTCCCAATTCATTTAACATTTTATATCGACGTAATATTATCAATTGTGAAAGATAGCACTAAAATGGAAATTAATTATAAACATTGCACCTACAAAAAAAGATTATCTTTATTAGTATTCACCATTCACTATTAATATGATTTGATTACAACAAAGAAAATGTTCCAAAAATGATTATAACAATATATTTATAATTTTAATATTTAAATTCATTAACTTCGTAATGCGTACTTCGCATTTGCGTTATTTAATCTATGTGCCAAATCTCGGCCAAAATATAGGTACGTGTTTGAGACGCGATTTTCATATTAGTTTACTGCTAATTCTATACAACTTACAGTTATGTTTGGTAATACATAAAATACTTTAAATTTTTTTTGTAGTTATTCTCAAAAATAAACCCTTTCAAAATTTACCGTTTTCGTCTATGTATGTATTTTTTCTCAAATAACGATACACCATTAAAATGGTCTTCTGATGGGGTAACTTTTGTCTAATTTACCCGACATCAGAACTCTTATATTGCTTGAGATCCCCATGCAAGGAGTATTTCAATAAATTTGTTTTCCCATGTTAATCGTCAATGTCACTGATTCTTGGGTTCAGCTTGTGTCCTTACTTAATGTTTACATTCATTAATGTATTTAAAAAAAACCTTCATTCATAACCATCTTTGGTTCATTAATAATATTTTGAATGGCTCAGAATAGGGGGCCCGGTAATCCAAATCGCCACACTCAGAAATATGTCCCAGTCCGACACTGGTAGCTCTACTTCAAGAGGTGAGAATACGGGCCAATTTGTCCATACATATTAGTATACTCGTATGTTTAATTACATAATATAAAAGCTTATTTCTAAAAAAAATAATACATACATACGTACATACATAATCAAAATAATGTTTTTCTAAACCAGCTACTTCAAAATAGAGAAAAGTACAAGTAGTATGCGAGAATATTTTCTACAGGAAACAAAACTACGTATGTAAAAGCTTGGCAACCGGATACGAGAACTTTTTTGTTCATCACCATATAAAGATACAGGACGTGTTCATACAATCTCCAGTTTCACAGATATTATATTCAGATAAAACCTTCAGGAGCTTCTGTTTTCTTTTTTTTTTCATAGTACGTTGATTTTAAAACAAAATATAAGTCTCACCGTAAAGAAAACCCACTGATTTTCCAGTAATATTAGTGTTCTATTTTTCATTGTATATAATACAAAGAAAAACAAAAAATAAATATGACATTCTATTGTCTTCATGAACAATGAAAAAACTATAATATTGGAAAAATTCGTTTTAAGTAGGTAGGGGAGACCGGTGTCAATTGTAACAGGTGTGAAATGTAACAAGAGTAGGTAACATGGTCAACTTTTCGAAGTAGATTAAAACGCGCTTGCAGAGTGAAGCAGAAAGAGTCATAGCTCTTTGGTATTTAGTGTAAGTACATACGCGCAAATACGGCGTCTGTTTCTGACGAATGTCTTTCTTAATTCGACAAAAAAGTACAGGTACTGACACACATTGTTTCTAAAACACTATAAGTCGCTCTGCTCGGAAATATTTCAAGTTAAGGATCAGTTTGTAAGTTATATCTGTTTTTATTTTTCATTAAAAAACATTTCGAATTATTACCTAATATATACAAAAAAAGCAAATAATATATTTAATTTGTCGATTGTAACGTGTTTAATAATTAAGAATATAGTATTGATCCTGACAAAAATTACAAGAAAAACTTCTGCTATCGAAAACATAAAAGAAGAAGAGCAAAAAAACGAAAAACAGTTCCGAAAGTAACAGTTGCAGATTACTCTTCAGATGGCTCCGATGAGGAAACACTCTGATATGTATTGGCTCATATTTTTTGAGCACAGGAGATTGGTTGCAGTGGCGAAAATGTAAAATCTGGACATCGGGCAAGGTAAATTGTACGAAGAAAGACCTATTTTATGTTTACGTAAACTGCAATTTCGTTAGCGACTAAAGGCATTGGTCAAAATGGTCCATATAACCAACAGAATATATATTTTGTTTGCTTTTAGTTGAGTCATCTGAATTTTGTATTTTCTGAGGTAATAAATAAATTGACACTGGCCCTGTTACTATTGACAGCAGTTAGGTGTCAATTCTAACATTTGCAATATTTTTTTATTTTTTTTTTTATTTGGGAAGCCAACGGATTTTATATCCAATAATAGGTTTCCACACCAATACATAAACAATTTACAATATTATTACAATAACGTCATCAATATAATATAAATATAAACATAAATATGAACATGCCTTTAATAACATCTATATTTGTGGTACTTAAGTAACATATTTTTGTTCAAAATATATCACTGTGGTTTAAAGCGGATTTAAATTGTGCTATTGATAATGAAAAGATATCTAATTCCTGACAGTTCTTATTGTATGTATCCATAATTCTGTTTAGAGTTGAATTTTTGTAATTATTTGAATTACACTTTGCAATATAAAATAAATTTTTGTTTCTTGTGTTAGATTGTGCAACATGAAAATTCAAATTATTTATAATATCATGACCGTCAACAAGGTTATTGACAATTTTGAATAATAGGAGCATGTCTGCTATTAACCTTCTTTGTTCAAGAGACTGTAATTTTAATTCTCTAAGTGTATTGTTATAATTGTCATTGGCAATGGAAAATTTAAATTTTAACATATGTACAAATTTTTTCTGTACAGACTCTAGTAAAACAATATTTTTTGAGTAAGTAGGATTCCAAATTTGGCAAGCATATTCAATTATAGGACGAACTATAGATTTGTATAATAATAGAAATGGTTCAATTTTAGTGAAGCTTTTACAAGATCTGTATATAAATCCCAATATTTTATAAGCTTTATTGACAATGTAATCTATATGTTCATTCAAGAGCAATTTGCTATCGAAAAGAATACCAAGATCTTTTATAGAGATTTTACGCTCAAGTGTAAAGTTATGCAGGTTGTAATTAAAATGAATAACTTTTCTGTTTCTTGTGAAACTTACAATATAACTAACAAGAAGATATCGGGTAAATCAGCCATGTGAATAAAGCAGCTGTAGACACGTGTTTCGCTCTGTTAGAGCTCATCAGTACAGCACAGCCAAAGATGTAGAATGACTGAGGCGACGTCATCTTTAGCTTCAAATCGTGAAGCAATGTGGCTGAAGCCACAAATGTGTGGTTGGCCTTCTGGCGGTGGCCCGTTTGTTTGAATTTGTTGTTTACCACCTCAGTCATTCTACATCTTTGGCTGTGCTGTACTGATGAGCTCTAACAGAGCGAAACACGTGTCTACAGCTGCTTTATTCACATGGCTGATTTACCCGATATCTTCTTGTTATTTATCCTCTTGCAGCCGAGTATCATCGTTTTGATTTTATTATATACCTGGGTTACGGTAGTCCACGCAGAAGGTTTTATCCATCTCCGTGGCGACGTCATCTTTAGCTTCAAATCGTGAAGCAATGTGGCTGAAGCCACAAATGTGTGGTTGGCCTTCTGGCGGTGGCCCGTTTGTTTCGAATTTGTTGTTTACCACCTCAGTCATTCTACATCTTTGGCTGTGCTGTACTGATGAGCTCTAACAGAGCGAAACACGTGTCTACAGCTGCTTTATTCACATGGCTGATTTACCCGATATCTTCTTGTTATTTATCCTCTTGCAGCCGAGTATCATCGTTTTGATTTTATTATATACCTGGGTTACGGTAGTCCACGCAGAAGGTTTTATCCATCTCCGTGGCGACGTCATCTTTAGCTTCAAATCGTGAAGCAATGTGGCTGAAGCCACAAATGTGTGGTTGGCCTTCTGGCGGTGGCCCGTTTGTTTCGAATTTGTTGTTTACCACCTCAGTCATTCTACATCTTTGGCTGTGCTGTACTGATGAGCTCTAACAGAGCGAAACACGTGTCTACAGCTGCTTTATTCACATGGCTGATTTACCCGATATCTTCTTGTTATTTATCCTCTTGCAGCCGAGTATCATCGTTTTGATTACAATATAACATTTAGAAATATTTAAGGCTAAATCATTCTCAGTACAGTATAATACTAGATTATCAAGTTCTTTCTGTAGTAGATGACAATCGTTGATAGACTCTATACATTTATATATTTTTAAATCATCTGCATACAGAAGGAAGTTACAAAAATGAAAATAGTTAGATATGGAGTTAATGTATACATTGAAAAGTAGGGGACCTAAATGTGACCCTTGAGGTACTCCAGAAGTTACTTTAATAATGCGTGATGTGAAACCATTAACATATACTAACTGAGAACGATTTTTAATATATGAATCAATCCACCGCAGAAGAGAACCGTGAACACCGTAAGATTCCAGCTTTTTTTATAAGTAAGGAGTGATTAACTCTATCAAAAGCTTTGCTGAAATCAATGTACACAACGTCAACTTGTTTTTTATTATCTAAGCACTTGCCTACATACTCACTGAATGGAATAAGATTATTTAAGACAGATTTTTTGCTACAGAAACCCGTTTGTTTAGATGTTATTATGGAGTTAAAGTCAGATTGTATTTGATTGATAACTAAAAGTTCGAGGATTTTACCAAAAGCTGATAAAATGGAAATGGGTCTGTAATTAGCAATGTTTCTTTTATCACTAGATTTGTGAATAGGTGTAATATGCCTGACTAAAAATCCTTATACTTTTATATAAGTCAAATTTTCAAAAGTTTAAAATTCAAAATATTATTCATTAAGGTGGGTAGGTTCTCATATAGGTAATTTAAAAATTTCGAAATGTAACGTTAACTCGTGAAAAATAAAAATTTAAATTTTGTAACAATTGACACCGGTCTCCCCTACAATGCGCGATTACGAAGTACAGATCATAATTTATGAAATGGTGGACTGCTTGCTAATTTAAATTAATAAAAGTAATTGAAGAGTGGAATTTCTAAGCGTTCGAAATACCATTTTTAACTAGATTAATGTTTTTCTTAAATAAGTTCTACGTGCAATGGTCAACACCCCGTTCCGTTCTAAGTGCCAAAAGTATGTATAGTAGGGCTGTTGCAAGAATTTTATATGACTTCTAAGTACTAAATTTTAAAAGATATTGTTCTTTAAAGAGCCTCATCACACAGATATATCTTTTATAAAACCAATCCCAAAAACTGCACGAAATAGAACACACAGGAGTCGATAGAAGATATACTACTACACTGCACAATATACGACGAAAATAGAAGAAAATACCAAATAGCATCAACATTTAAGGAAGCCCTTAACATACAGAAATTTACCCACCATACAATATATTAAAGACAACAATATATTCAGTGAACTGTAAATGAAATTTCAAACCATGAATGTATATTGCTAATACCCAATGTGTGAAGTAAATTTGTTAAATAAAAAAATCTGATGTGGCCAACACATGACCTCCCGTCAATTCCATGTTTGAAATAGCAATGAACTTTAAGTAAAGTATCACTTCTGGTTGATCGTTCGTAAATAAGTCTAATTTGTTGTTTCAATAAATAAAAATCTGGTGTGGCCAACACAATACATCCCGCCATTTACAGCCCGAGTCACAAAAAAAATATTAAGTTTTCTGGATTAGCGAATTTTACTCTAATTTTGACAATTTATTTCTTAAAATATAGACTAATGTAGTCCAAGTAACTACCTTTTTTTAATTCCCTCAACAGGATTAAATCCCAATTACAGGGTGGGTTCACGTTCACACACATCCATGCCTTGGTGGGATTCGAACCCAGAGCCCCGAGGGCACTCATGACATGAGGTGTTGCTCTAACCATTGAGCCACCGGAACTCCGGAACTATAATAAAATGAAGATAAATTTTTAAATACCGGGATAGAATAGAATTCACTAATCCAAAAATGAGGATTAGCTTAAATATTTTTGGGAATTGTTAATTATTATTAATCTAAATACATACCTACATATTTACTTATGCTGGAAACTGTATTGAATTCCTTTTCTATTGTTCTATTCACTTTTTTCTTTTTAAAACATTACAAATATTATTTTGAAATGATTAGTTCTTTGATAGTGACATTTATCTGTCAGTTACATACATTTGAATAACTGCGTTTTGTTTGTTTAAAGCGTAGGCTCTGGGATTTAAATTATAGATAATTTTATAAATTTATCCATAAAATATATAGAAAATGTATTAATGTAAGTCTATAGAAAATTTAATAATCCTTAATTTTTCATTATCTAGAAAAAATTATACTTGAAGGTATTTTTCGAAGAAAAACTATTTTGAACTTCTAGTAAAGTACCATTTTGGGTTATCCGATTTTCACCAAAATCTAATGGGCTCTTTCCAATACAGAAAAAATTCGAAATACAAGATTTCAAAATTTTCTGAATGATAGTATTTGAGTTAGAGTGGAGGATCCACACATACACACAGACATCATCGTGAAAATGTTAAAATTGGATTCTAGGGACCTTAAAACGTGCTCATTACCAAAATCTCGATATGCGATTTTTAGCACGATCCCTATACCTCCCTTACCTTACTGACCTAAATAAAATTTGGTATATTACACGTAAGATTAATTCATTATTAACATACTTCCGTGATTACAGTTACAGTTCTGGGCTAAAGCCCCGTTGTGTAAACTTCACACGCGTATGTTAATAATGCTTTTGTCCCACTAATTGCATAAATAACTATGAAAAAAAATATGAAATTGCACCTCCTAGAACGTTGGGAAATTCCTCTCCTCATTTGGAGATTTATTCAATATATTTAACTTAGTTAAACTCAACATTTGAGCTAGAATTTTATACTATCAAAATTGGCAACGCTATGCATATAAGTAAATAAAGTAATTACTAATTTGATGATCATGTCATCAACGATGTTACATGATTAGACATTCCTGGCAGGTAAATGGCGAACTATGATAGGAAGTTATAGTATACATATTGATTTTCAAGTGTCTCACATGCTTCCACTACACCTGGCCAACTTTGATGTAAGATAAAATTACCGATTACCGGACATGACTAGACAGTGCAAAAATAAGTTACTGTTTAAGATAAACAAAGACGTCTGCTCGGCTTGTTTATTAACTCTCTAAAGCAAAGATCACTACAACATTCCGTTATATTTACATATCGCGTTGGCAAATTAATTAAAATTAATTTTACGAGTAATACGGCTGTATCATGTAGCATATCGCTTACCTATATTAAACACACTAAACTTATATTACTGGCATGATGCAAGATTCCTAGGCGATTCAAATTAACTTTTCCCGCAACTTTTAACACGTAACGTTCCGTCACAACGAGTCGTTTACTTCTGCATTAAAGTTTGTGTGTGTATTGCTGTTTTAATACATATATTTAATGAATTAATAGTTTATTAGTAATGAAACTGTTAATAAAAGATATGTTGACTTATTTAAATGCTTCTACGTGTAGTAGAAAGTTTAGTGAGGATGAAGAAGTATTGAATTATGGACATATACTAGCATATGGTAAAACAGATGACAAAATTAAACACTTCTCTTTGGATTGTGCCCACAAACCAGCGGCGTAAATAAATATCCGCATGAAATTACTGGAAAATTGATAAATTCTGGCTCACTAGCAATAAAAAGCATCTTGTTCGTGTAAGGCGGGAAACTAACCTAAATATAAAGACATAATAAAATAATTTAATATATTTATATTATTTTAGACTTACCAACACTTGCGTAATCTTCGTTACAAAAATGTAAGGAACAAACAAACATTGAATTTGTTACTCGTTTTCCAATTAACAATTTAATCTACAATGCTTTGCGTCTCAATCATTTCTTCGATGCCATATTTATTTATAAATTTAACTTTCTGGAAATGTGTGAAAACGAAGGGTGGGATTTCTCGATTTTTAGGAATGTCATTTCGGAACACAACAATACACTTGTGATTTCGTTGGTTTTGGTGAAAATTCCATATTTCTACAATATTTACAAATATAAAATTAATCCTTAAACGATCTAATATTGCAGTCTTGTTGCTTTTAACTTATTTATAGTAAATTTATGTATTATTTTAACAAGCAACTACATTCATTATACTTAACCCTATTTCTCTAACTTTTAACATTACCATGTATGTATATGCTTTCTGTTTTAATGTTTATAAGAAATAACTTACCAAATTTAAGAACTCATGAGGATTTACATAATTATAACACTAGGAATAAAAATGATCTAATTACACCTAAATATAAATTATCACTATGCTTAAAAATCCAAAAATAATTGGTACTAAACTGTATAATAAATTACCTGCCAATTTAAAAGGCATAAAGTCCAATAAACTTTTCAAATTACATCTAAAATCTTATAAATAAATGTTATTACAGTGTTGAAGAATACCTGAATGACAATTGATAATAAGTGTTTGTAAAACTTTGTATGTATTTTATTGTACCCTGACGTCATATTTCTTTGTAAGATCGACTGGCAAAATAAACTATTATTATTATTATTATTATTATTATTATTATTATTATTATTATTACTATTATTAAAAGTATACTATGTCTCAAAATTCTAGGAATACTAGTGAATTTTATTGTATAATCAAACACAGAAAGTGATCACAATCATCATAAATAAATATAAATTTAAATACTCGCTGAATTTTAAAATCTCGTCTAAAATTCTAACGTTACTTACTACAGAGTTTAAGAAACTATACTTGTTGTGACGTCACAAAATTAGTGCGATGATTGGACACCAGATAGAATCCGCTCAACTTGAATCGCGTATAGTAACAAAACAGGCCGAGAGCGATAGCAACATGGGGGTTTTCCCTCCTTTACGCACTGGCACAACAGCACTACATTCTGCATAAAAATTAAATAAAAAAATAAAACAAAATTATAATAACCCCACATGTCAATTTATTAAGGCATCGTTGAAATCTTTCTAACTTAAATTTGCTAACTCAGCAATTAAAATAAGACATTCTAATTCGCCTTCCATTTTCCTTGTGTGACAGATAAAATAATGTGTACGGTACGTAAAAACTTATTTCGATGTACAGAATTAGTTTGTTTTTAAACTATACGAGTGGACAGTGTTTTAAAATGGCAGTGAAATCAACGCTTGTGAGTTGCTGTTCCGCAGACTGTTTTACACCCAACGAAATTTCAATTTCAACCTTCGTTCAACCATCAGCTGACTAAATAAATAGGGAAATATATTGATATATTCCAAAACTTTTCAAATTTTGTATTTAAGATTTTTAAATTAATAAGAACGACATGTAGGATTTTTTCTAAAATTGATAAACTGAATGTGATACTTTACTTGAAGCTCTCAACAGATTTTCGTGATAAAATATATTATGATATATTCCAAAAGTTTTTAAATTTCGTATTTAAGATTTTTATATGAATGTGAACGACAGTTAGATTTTTTCTAAAATTGATAAAGCGGAAGTGATACTTTACTTGAAGCTCTCAACAGATTTCGTGAAAAATATATTACGATATATTCCAAAACTTTTCAAATTTGGTATTTAAGATTTTTATATTTATGAGAACGACATGTTAGATTTCTTCTTAAATTGATAAACCGGAAGTGATCCTGAACAAACAGATTTTCGTGAAAAATATAATACGACATATTCCAAAACTTGTCAAATTTAGTATTTAAGACTTTTATATAAAAGAAAGCAACATGTTAGATTTATTTGAAGCTCTGAACAGATTTTCGTGAAAAATAAATTGATATAATCCAAAACTTTTCAAATTTGGTATTTAAGACTTTTATATAAATGAGAACGACATACTAGATGTTTTCTAAAATTGATAAACTACTATAGGAAGCTAAAAACAGATTTATTTGAAAAAATATATATGAGATGAGAACATGATTCAAAACTCCTCAAATTTTGTATTTAAAACTCGTGTATAATTTGATTAGATTTTGATTATACCTATATGATAAACCGGAAGTGGTACTTAATTTGGAGCTCTTAACAGATTTTCGCGGAAAAACATTATAAAATATAATCCAAAATTTGGTATTGCAGACTTTTCTATTTATTGGAAAAACAAATTAGATTTTGTTTACAAACGATCAACTGGAAGTGATAATTTACTTAAAGCTCATTGGTATTTCAAACATGGAATTGACGGGAGGTCATGTGTTGGCCACATCAGATTTTTTATTTAGGTGAAGTGTAAAAATCATTATTAAATAAAACTAATCTTTTTAAAACGATAAAAAAATATTAAAAGATAATTAACACTAATTTAAAGGCTAAGAATATAACTAATTACTTAAACACTAACACTATTATTTATTTATTTAAACAATTTACACAACTATTTATTTCCACAATATTTATGTTACTATTTATTTATATCACATTCAACTGTCCGACCTCCACAGCGTCTATATACTCAAATGACTCCTCGGCGTCTAACTTTGAAACTGCCCTTCTGACGGACTAACTAACTCTTTGGCAGAGCTGTGTCGCTTATATAGCAGCCCCAACATCTTCTGGAACACTCCAGCATCGTCCCGAACGACATAACAATGCGGGAGTAATTACGCTTATCTCCCCTCTGTTTATATAGCTGCAGGCTTAGGTCGCCCGTGTGCCGCGCTCCTCTACTATGTTCTCGATCGCTTTTCGAGTTTCCGCCCATCATCTAGTTTAGAGCTTCTATCATAGGCGTTGGCTCGCACGCTCGCAGAGTCAGTGTCGTAGGTACTATCTCGCGGTACAGTAGGTACGAAATTTGGATAGAAAATAGTCTCGGAGCTAGATTGAAAAAGTCAGAAAAAATTACTAGTCTAAAATTTCAATGCATTTCATATTGTACTTTTTTACCTTCCGTCACCTTTAGATAAGGAAGGTATTGTCTGTAGTCAAAAAATTCGATGGTGAGTTTTTAATGAATAACCACGTTTTAAGATCCCTAGAATACGATTTTACTATTTTTACGATGTGTGTGTGTGTGTGTGGGTGTGTGTGTGTTTGTGTGTGTTTGTGTGTGTGTGTTTGTGTGTATGTGTGTGTGTTTGTGTTTGTGTGTGTGTGCGTGTGCGCGTGTGTGTGCGTGTGCGTGTTTGTGTGTGTTTGTGTGCGTGTGCGTGTGCGTGTGCGTGTGCGTGTACGTGTGCGTATGCGTGTGCGTTTGCGTGTGCATCTGCGTGTGAGTGTGCGTGTGCGTTTGCGTGTGCATCTGCGTGTGCGTGTGTGTATGTGTGTAACAAAATTTTCGTCTACGATAACTCTAAAACTACAATTCCAAAAATTATAATTCTTTCGTATTCCTCTTCGTTGCATCCATATAAAGAGCTGATTAGATTTTGGTTATAATTGGTCAACCGGATTTACCCTCATTTGAATATTTTAACAGTTTTTCTTGAAAAAACGATGGTAAATATCATTTTTTCCGATTTAATGTTATTATAAATATTAAAGAACATTGTATTCTCTATACGATTTGTCTACATTTTATACTTCATATTAAATGGATATAGAGTTATACAATTATAAAGAAATTAAATTTCATAAATTAGCTAGCTATGCTAGAAACAGCTACTATATTAAGAAAATTCTGATTGAAAAATGTTAGTGTCAATTGACATATTCGTAGTATATTTGTGTTATAATTTTACTCGAAATAGTCGCAATCATAGATAAAATAAAAGTTGATAAACAGCTGTTTACCGGTAACAAATGTCTCATATAACTGACGGAAGGTAATGTGCTGGCCACATCAGATTTTTTACTAAAATCTATACATATAGTTTGATATATCTATTGGAACTATATTTTAGCCAGAAAAAGTGTTATGTAAAAAAAGGCGTTAGTAATATTCAGTACTTATCCAAATTTATCTGGGCTTAAGTTTATAAATTCTGCGAGGTCATAGCGTAGCTATCGCCATAAATTTATAAATTGCCGCGCCGCGTCACATAATTAAAAGGGCGTAGTAGGTAAAACTATAATAAACCTTTGACCTGACGTGCGATATTTCACACCAGCTTTATGCAACTACAGGCTCATTTTTTCCATTATTGAACATTTCCTTTAAACATTACAGGTTCACTGTTCAAATAATTCAAGTCTAATCCATTCCAAAACTTAATTCCATTGCTTTGTGATATTATATAATATTATTTGATTTCACTACACATCCTTTGCAGCACAAAGCAAATCCTGTCTAGAAATCACATAATAGTGCGGTAGACATAATTTACCACAGAGTGCACGTGCACAGAAACAGAACCGTACTGTGAAAATATCTGGCGATTATATATAATTGGTGTGCGGGAATTATTGGATGGTATCGGTATCACATCCTTCAGCCACGACCAACAGAGCCATCTGTTAGCTTTGGTAGCACATGTCACCACTGAGCCAACAAAGGGAATTTATACAGTGAGATTCAGTCCCAAAGTGATGAAAATGGAAAGTAAACGTTGGTGTTACGTTACTAAATAAATTTTGAAATAGTAGTAGGATAAATATTGTGCTGGCCAGGTTTTGGTTCATCTTCAATAGTGCATTGCTATTGAAGGCTTGAAGGCTTCAAATACTTGTTTCATGATCGATTCGCACATATTGGAAAATGTGCGATGATCCCATTCACACACATATTATGCGCTCACCTGCACAGAAAA
Organism: Harpalus rubripes; assembly: GCA_963082715.1. Classification (NCBI taxonomy): domain Eukaryota; kingdom Metazoa; phylum Arthropoda; class Insecta; order Coleoptera; family Carabidae; genus Harpalus; species Harpalus rubripes. The sequence goes on from OY720448.1 coordinate 89,595,189, forward strand.
CGATCCATTCCATTTTTTAAAGAATAAATACTTGTACAATTATGTAGTTATTTATACCAAGTCACTAAAATTTATATTTTTATTACGAATATGGAATTTATTCTACGAGGCGATAGCCGAGGAGAAAAAACTATACGAGAAAAAATCTGGTGTGGCCAACCCAATACCTACCGCCATTTACAGCCCGAGTCACAAAAAAGATTAAGTTAATCCTTATTTTTGGATTAGCGAATTTTACTGTAATTTTGACAGTTTATTTCTTAAAATATAGTCTAATCTAATCCAAGTAACTACCTTTTTTAAACCCCTCAACAGGATTAAATCCCAATTACAGAGTGAGTTCACATTCACACATCCATGCCTTAGTGGGACTCAAACCCAGAGCCCCGAGGGCACTCATGACATGAGGCGTTGCTCTAACCATTGAGCCACCGGAGCTATAATAAAATGAAGATTACATTTTAAATACCGGGATAGAATAGAAATCACTAATCCAAAAATGAAGATTAGCTTAAACATTTTTGTGAATCGATAATTTTTATTAATCTAATTACATACCTACTTATTTACTTATGCTGGAAACTGTATTGAATTCCTTTTCTATTGTTTTATTTACTTTTTAAAACGTTACTAATATTATTTTGAAATGATTTGTTCTTTGATAGTGACATTTATCTGTTAGTTACATACATTTGAATAACTGCGTTTTGTTTGTTTAAAGCGAAGGCTCTGGGATTTAAATTATAGATAATTTTATAAAATTATCCATAAAATATATAGAAAAAGTATTAATGCAAATCTATAGAAAATTTAATAATCTTTAATTTTTATAATAACATTAATCTCGAAAAAATAACATTTAAAGGTATATTTCGAGCTTCTAGTAAAGGGTCATTTCCGGTTATCCGATTTTCACCAAAATCTAATGGGCTCTTTCCATTAAAGAAAAAGTTCGAAATATAAGGTTTCAAAATTTTCTGAAAGATAGTATTTGAGATAAGAGTACACACAGACATCACCTTGAAAATGTTAATATTGGATTCTAGGGACCTTAAATCGTGGTCATTTACCAAAATCTCGTTATGCGATTTTTAGCATGATTTAACAAGGGTAGCGGGAGGTAATAAAAAAATACTTTCTCCAACACTATTTTGGAAACTACACATTCCACAACCAAAAATTATGTTGGAATCAATATTATTCCATCAAACCGTTTGGTATAATTCCGTGTGCCGTTTGGAATAATTCCATACGGCTTCCGTCTAATCAGAATCTTTTTACCGACATATTAGGGCGGAATATCAAATATCTTGGTTCGGTTGGTATAGTTATGACTCTTCGTTTTATATTTAGGTATTTATTTCTGAATTCGCGTTTGACATTTTGAAGTTTTGAACGGTTTTTGAGTTTTCTGTTAACTTTTACAGATTTTTGGAGATCTCTACAGCAGTAAGTTTACCTTAATAATAATATGTTACTTAAAAAAAATAACATTCTGTAGAGAAAAATGTCAAGTGGCAATGAAGATATAGATATGGAATATAAGCTACAGCAGAAATAGAGGAACTTGCTAATGATACAGTGAGCCAGTTATTAAGAAAAAAGTAAAAGAAAGATATAAATGCTGTTATTATAAGCAACTTATTGACTGGTGTTAAAAAAAATTATTTGATGGTATGTGATAATTGTCCTAATCAGTCAACATTTTCTGTATAATTTCTAAAATCTTGTTGAAGAAAGTATAGACTACAACACATTTGGAATGGCATAATCCACACTTGCAAACCGTAGTCCTCGCCTTCGGCTCGGATCACAAACTTTTTGCTCGTATGGAACATGGGCCATTCCAATAGTTGTAGAATAAACTGTTAGTGGTAAAGTATACATAATTTTTTTCCGAAATCGTTAAATTATTAATTACAAACATAAATAAATAGCATTGTGTTATGTAAAGTGTGTTCAAAAATAATCGTAACTCGGAGTAGGCTATAAACAAAGAAACGTGTGTCTTTATTTAAAAGTGTTTAATCAAGATAAATGTTAATTAGACACGAGTCATTGTCAAAAATGTTATCTAAAGAAATCAAAGCTTTTCTTCTGTAATCTTACTTTAGTAATTGAAATAAATTTAAAAATGGCAAACGGCAATACACTGTATCCTTTTTTATTATATTTTCTCCTTAAAATAAAATTTAAGATCAGTGTTGACAATTTGACTTTTAAATTGAATAATGATAAGATATAAGTTCGTCTGTTTATACCCTAATCCGAGTTAGGATTTTTTTTGAACACACTATATTTGTAAGACATTAGATCAGTTGAATGCTCTCTGTTACGATGGAGATGGTTGTGGTAACAAAAGTACTGTGAAATGTCTTCAGATCTGTCAAATACTTTAACAGCACAAACATCCCTTATTTCTTTGGACATTCCAGTTTACCACTAGCTTAAAAATGATTAGTTAGATGTAATCTTCCGAGTTTATTCGTTTGTAAACACAGAATATCCAGTGAAAGAAAGTTTGCAATATGTATATTTTTATAGACGTTAGAAATTTAGCTTAATTCAAGTTTGACAGATAAGTATGTAAAGTTTTACTTTAACTACTATTTTAGCTAACTTCGCGGAGTATATTATGCGGTCGAACATTCTAGAGCTCTCTTCAAGTTAATGGCAGTTAGTTACATAGCGAGAGTCATAGACATTCACATAGAGTGTTAGTGAAGCACAGCAGTATCGTGGTGAGCGTATGCAGTATAGTGTCGAGTGGAGGACTTGAGAAGTTACTGGTTGTGGGATAGCTATGGATGTGAATACTCGGTAGTGTTGAAAAGTATTGGGAAGCTAGGTGTACGAGGACAGTAGCGGCAAGTGGAAGTGGATACTCGGCAGTAGTGTTGAAGAATTGTGGCATACGGACAGTCGGTGATATTGAGGCTGTGGAAGTTAAACAGAGAGTTACATAAATAGACAGATAGTGTGGTGAAAGAGGTGACTTCTGTCCGAGCAGTTGAATAATACAGACGCTGTTAAGTCAATTTAATATATAGACGCTGTGGAGGTCGATAGGCGGACAGTTGAACGTGATATAAATAAAAAAGTGATATAAATAGGGGAAATAAATAATTAGTAAGATCGTATAAATTAATAGTCGTGTTATTTGTTTAAATAAATAGTGTTAGTGTTATCTAGTTAATTATAATTTTAGTCAATTAATTTTAATTAAATATTTAATATTAGTAATCGCTATTACTTAATACCTTTTTAATATGTAATTATAGTTTAATAAACGTTTATTTTAATTAATAATAATTTTTTTAATATTTACACTTCACTCAAATAAATAAAAACCTTACATTACCTACGTTACAATACAACTGAGAGATAGCATCAATTTAAAAAAATCTGGTGTGGCCAACACAATACCTCCCGCCATTTACAGCCCGAGTCATAAAAAAGATTAAGTGAATCCTTATTTTTAGATTAGCGAATTTTACTCTAATTTTGACAGTATATTTCTTAAAATATAGTCTAATCTAATCCAAGTAACTACCTTCTTTTTAAACCCCTGAACAGGATTAAATCGCAATTACAGAGTGGGTTCACATTCACACACATCTATTCCTTAGTGGGATTCGAACCCAGAGCCCCGAGGAGACTCATAACAAGAGGCGTTACTCTCACCATTGAGCCACCGGAGCTATAATAAAATGTAGATTAAATTTTAAATACCGGGATAGAATAGAATTCACTAATCCAAAAATGAGGAATAGCTTAAACATTTTTGTGAATCGTTAATTTTTATTAATCTACATACATACCTCCATAATTACTTAGGCTGGAAACTGTACTGAATTCCTTTTTTATTGCTCTATTTACATTTTTCTTTTTAAAACGTTACTAATATTATTTTGAAATGATTAGTTCTTTGATAGTGACATTTATCCGTCAGTTCATACATTTGAATAACTGCGTTTTGTTTGTTTCAAGCGTACGCACTGGGATTTAAATTATAGATAATTTTATAAATTTATCTATAAAATTTATAGAAAAAGTATTAATGCAAATCTATAGAAAATTTAATAATCTTTAATTTTTATAATAACATTAATCTCGAAAAAATAACATTTAAAGGTATTTTCCGAATAAAAACTATTTTGAGCTTCTAGTAAAGTGCCATTTCCGGTTATACGATTTTAACCAAAATCTAATGGGCTCTTTCTAATAAAGAAAAAGTTCGAAATACAAGATTTCAAAATTTTCTGAGTGATGGTATTTGAGTTAGAGTGGAGGATCCACACACACATACACACAGACATCATCGTGAAAATGTTAAAATTGGATTCTAGGGACCTTAAAGGCCGCCACGCACTTGAGCGACGCGAAGCGAAGAGAAGTTTTTTCATTCAATGTATTCTTATGTGAATAGTCGCCTCGTTGCTCTGCTGTTCGCTGCTCCAAAGTGCGCGTATACACAAAATAATACATTGAATGAAAAAACTTCTCTTCGCCGCGCTTCGCTTCGGTCGCTGAAGTGCGCGTTGGCCGAGGCATATTTACCTCTGTGCTGAAATATGAAGCGAAAATTCAAATAAATTGTTCCTGTACTAGAACTATCAACATTTTAAAAAATTCAACACAACCCAAACCTACTTACGATATTAACCTACATTTAAAAAACATAATTATTGAAATCTATTAATATTTGACTTTGATTTTATAGGCAAAACAGCATTTCTCGATTTTCCCATAAAATCAAAGTCAAATACTAATGAATTTCAATAATTTTTTTTTTAAATACAGCTTAATATCGCAGGTAAGTTTGTGTTGTGTTGAATTTTTTAAATTTTAATAGTTGTAGTAGAAAAACCATTTATTTGAGTTTTCACTTCATAATTCAGCACATGGGTAAATATGCCTCTTAAGGCGTGCTCATTTACCAAAATCTCGATATGCGATTTTTAGCGCGATCCCTATACCGCCTTTACCAAGGGTAGCGGGAGTAAAAACGAATTGTTTTCTGGCTTGTCATTGTACATATTTTCAAACAAAATATTTTGACCTTCGTACTTGATTGGCATTATTGTATGTGTTGTGCACTATCAAAGTGCGCAGGTTTAGTAGGAACTTGGATCTTGGATGGTAAAGTCGGCGCTAGTCATGAAAAATAAAGTCTGGAAAAGTTTATAGTATGAAACCTTGGATGTTTTGCATCACCCCTTTTTTGACTAATAAAAGAACAATATTTTCATTTATGGTAAAAATCACCATTTGACCAATATTTTAAACTAAGCCACAATAAAAAAATCAGTTTTGTTTGAAAAACTATAAATTTAAAACATGGCGAAACCGAGTTTGCAGTAGGTGTATTTGAAGTTCGTATCAGACGATCGGTGTTTTCATTGATGAACTTTAACAATTTGCTTTTATTTTTGCTTTTTTTTACTGCTCAAGCTGTAAGCGGTAACAAAGAAACTTCGGTCGTATCTTTTAAAATAAAATTAATCAATAAAAAGCACAGATTATTATCAGAAACTCTTTTATTTGTTATTGTGTTTGAGAACTTTTTAAAGTTATAAAAATAATTCTTTTAAAGCGTATTTCTCTGTTTCGGAATTAGAATGTCACATTCTAACACGCATATTGATGTTAGAAGGATCTTCATTCTTAAACGATTTTGTTATTTGAGATTTGCATGACTGCAATAAATACAGTAAATATCTAGGCAAGGGAAGAATAAAAAGCATAAATTACTGTCATCAACGTAATAATTCTACCAAAAATATCCCTTAGTGGAAATTGTTAAATACTTTTATTAAAAAAAATAATGTAAATGAAAGCCTCAACAGACAAAATATAAGTAGTCATTAGGTAGAACAATAAGGGTTAATTCCACAAAAGGTCGGGTATTTTTGATTTTTGGATATGCTGTATATTTAGAAGTTACCAATAAGCATTAGGGCAAAAATAGTTATTTTTGAATCTGCTGCGAATAAAATTCCCTACAACTTTCATCTAAAACATTTTTTTCTGTAACCAATAGATAACGAGCTACAGCACTTCAAACAGAGCAAATTTTTGAAAATTTACTTCATGGTTTATTTGAATCGTACTTTATTATATATTTTCTTACAAATTATTTATAATTCATTAATTATTATTATTGTTATATATATATATATATATATGTAAGTTTGACGCCTGGTAAACTTAGTCACCTAGACGTTGGCAACATTGGCTCGTAAAGGTGGCTGAGAAAGACCCACTAAAAGCAGCAGCGACCCGACCATTCGCATGTTATCCGTCACATAGGTTAAGTGCTGTATGTAAAATTGTCAATACCGTCAGAACGAAATACCGACAATTGTGTTGATTCAGGTACGGTATTAGATTAATGTCATGTTAATATTTACATAATGTTATGTCATTTGGTTATTTATTGTGGTTTAATTACAGTAATTACTTGCTGCAACTACACGTGTTGAGTTATTTCTCCAACCCTCCTCGATTTTATTAAGTCTCTGATTTCGAGACTTATATATATATATATATATATATATATATATATATATATATATATATATATATATATATATATATATATATATATATATATATATATATATATATATATATATATATATATATATATATATATAAATTAATTAATGTTTACCTTTTTACCTTCCGTCACCTTTAGGTCTTTGGTCAAAAAATTCGGTGATGAGTTTTTGATGAATAAGCACGTTTTAGGGTCCCTAGAATACGATTTTACTTTTTTTACGATCATGGCTGTATGTGTGTTTTTGTGTGTTTGTATGTGTGTTTGTGTATGTTTGTGTGTGTGTGTGTGTGTGTGTGTGTGTGTGTGTGTGTGTTTATGTGTGTTTTAGAATTTTGAATGAAACCATAGCATCCATTAGTTCTATGCTTTGTCGCTAGACGCGCTCGTGCAAATTGCAGTAGGGGACTACAGCGCAATTGAATTAAGAGAAATTAGGACAACATATTGAAAGTATATACTTAATAATGAATATTAATAAAGAAATAAAACGATATAATTGAAATTCTTCGGAAATAAGGGGGTTTTTGTTATAGCAGCTCGTCACTCATATGAATTCCATATATATTATTTTGATTGGCGACTCAAAAACGGCCTATAAATATATATCGAATACGCATTTAGGGGCAAGAGCCTACTACCAATGGAAGTAGAGAAATTTAAATAGCGGAGACGTGGCTATCAGTCCAGTACTGCAATTCTCAAACAATTTTTATTTGAATTTACATGTTTTGCATTAAACTTAATAAATTAAATACATTTCCAATTATAAATCATGTAGACTTGTACAGTATAATAATATACATTTATTTTTTATAAATATAATTTAGAAATAGCATATATTTCAAGAACATTTAGGTCCAGGAAGAAAACAGTTTGATGTAAAAACTTATATTCGTGACGTCACATCTATATTTTCAAATTTCGGGGGACTATAACTCACTTATGAATAGGAATTTTTTCACCGGATTTTCTTAGTTTTACTTATACGTTCAGATGAAATTATATTAAACGAATGGTGGAATCCCCTATTGTGTGCACTCGTTCGTTCGCCCACTCGCCGAGCGAATTTGTAACTCGTGCTAGAATCTGTAACTTATGTTTTAATATACTCTTTTCATATAGAATAATTTACTTCGTCAATTTGAATTAAACATAACAAATTATAAATTATTTTTGATAAAATAGTAAATAACCAATTAATAATTCATCCGTAAATAAAACATTCTTATTTTTATTAATGACGTAGGGAAATTTTTGCACAATGTAAATTACTTACTGTTCGCCGATGACTTAAAAATCTTTTTGGAAATTACCTCCCCTAACGACTGCCAACTCATTCAAAATTCTTTAAACAATTTATTTCAATGGTGTGAGGAAAATCAAATGAACTTAAACATCAAAAAATGTAACTATATGACCTATCATCGAGTGAAAAATCCTTTTCAAGTTAGTTACTCTCTGAACAATCAGTTGCTACCTAGAATAACCGTTGTTAAAGATTTGGGTGTTATCTTGAGTCCTGATCTTGGGTGCAATAATCATGTTGAATTTGTCAAGGCGAAAGCAATGAAAATTTTAGGTTTTATTTGCAGACCTACTCGTGATTTCAAAAACATTAACTCCTTAAAACTTTTATATATTACATTAGTACGACCTATTTTGGATTATTGTACAACAGTTTGGTCACCATATTATGATGTACATAAGGCTACCCTTGAAAATGTACAAAATAAATTTCTTAGAACTATTAGATATAAATTTACGTACATATTTTCCCATGCATCCTACGATACAATCTTAAAAATTTTAAACATCACAACTTTGCAACAGCGCCGTATTTATTTTGACTTAGTTTTTCTCTACCGATTAATTAATAACCTGATTGATTGCCCTTTACTACTTTCCTTCATTAACTTTAATGTGCGTTATTCTACTGCGAGGAAGAAATTTTTATTTTATATATGTTTCTCAGATAAAAATTATATTTATTATTCTCCTTTAAATAGAATGATGAGAGAATTTAATGATTGTCAAATTGATGTTGATTTAAATAATATGTCTCTGCATGTGTATAAGTCAAAACTAAGACTTATGTAGAAAATTTTTCTTACAACTATCACACTGTTTATATAATGTAGAAAATTTTTCTTGTAACTATCACAATGTTTTTATATACATTTTTGAACTTAATTGTTACTATACCTATTTATGTATTATTTTCTTATTACTAATCTTTGTACTTCATATGTATAGTGGACGTAAGTCCGTTCATAAATAAATAAATAAATAAATAAATAAATAAATAAATAAATAAATAAATAAATAAATAAATAAATAAATAAATAAATAAATAAATAAATAAATAAATAAATAAATAAATAAATAAATAAATAAATAAATAAATAAATAAATAAATAAATAAATAAATAAATAAATAAATAAATAAATAAATAAATAAATAAATAAATAAATAAATAAATAAATAAATAAATAAATAAATAAATAAATAAATAAATAAATAAATAAATAAATAAATAAATAAATAAATAAATAAATAAATAAATAAATAAATAAATAAATAAATAAATAAATAAATAAATAAATAAATAAATAAATAAATGTCTGGCTTTACATTAATTTTTATGAGTTAGGATTTATTGCAGTGTTGCAGCAATTTTCTTACAGAATTAGAGTAATTGTCAGTGGCGGCTATTCGGGTGAAGAAAGTAAGGAGCAACTTCACCTGTTATTTCAGAAAACAAAACATTTTTAAAAATTATTTTCAACACATTAAATTTTTTATATTATGTACTATAAAGCTTGAAATAAACATTAATACAATTTAATAAACAAATTATCTACTAAAAATTATAATAACTAATCATCCGCTATCCGCATCACATGAAGAGCAATTCAAATTTCGAATAAACACTTCAAAGTTGCGCGCAGGTAGCGTTTACTGGCTAGATACATTAGTCGCGTTCTTTTTATCATTTGCCTCATCTCATCTCATCTCAAAATGAGATGAGTTTGACATGAACTGAGCTGAGATCAAGTGAAATTTTTATGAAGTAAAAAGAACGACAAAAGACAAATTTTGTCGGTAACTTGAACGACTGATGTCAGCTGGATGTATGTGATGCTTTTCAACGGTCAACCACGATATTTTCAGATATTGTTTTGGATCGCCCACTATGAGTGGGCATTATTTAGGCTCCCCACCATTGATCTAAGATTAAAAACTCAAGAAGCACAACCTACTGAGGTGACTAAGAATCGGGAAGGGGGGTGGAACTCTTCTCACTTCGGTCTCACTTTATCTCATCTCCGTTAGGATAAAAGGAACGGTCAAAATTAGCGAGGCAACTGAGGTGAGCTGAGATGAACTAAGGTCTCATATAAAAAGTGGTAAAAAGAACGGGACTATTGGTTGCCATAACAACGACGCTTCCCTTACCACGTACAGAAGCGAATGGTGAATATCACATCTCGAGCTCTGCACTACTGCACTTCACTTTTGCATTGAAATTGATGCATTATTTTGCTACGCTGTTTATAACAATTTGAATAGTTTATTATTAATATTATTATTTTAACTTACTTGGAAGGTAATGCTAATATATTTTTAAGTGAAAATAAAATTACATTTATATTAGAACAGTTTCACAAAGTATCGCAATTATTGTCCTTTATTGTACCAACATTTATTATCATATATATTGTAACATGGCACGCCGGCGTCGCCGCCACTGTAAGCGAGTGTCTATTTATAGCGGTGACGTAATCGCGCTAGTAGCCGGCCGATGTAAACAGACTGGTCGCGACGTGTTTAATTACTTCCGGTCGCCTGAATCTTTTGTGTTCATTGTTATTACGTGTTCGTATATTCTAGACTGTTCTAGAAAATAATGGCAGCTGTATATAAGGGACGTAGCTATACTCGCGAGTTAGTTACTTGCATACAGTTATAGAGACATTGACATGGAGTGTTAGAGAGTAAAGTGTTAGTGAGAAGCCCAGCAGTATCGTAGTGAGCGTATGCAGTTGGTGTCGAGTAGGTACCCGGGAAGTTACTGGTATATTCGGAAAGCTGTGGATGTAAATACTCAGTAGTGTTGACGAGTATTGGGAAGCTATAGTGTGCAAGAACAGTAACGGCGAGTCGGAAAGTTACTGGTATACCGGGATAGCTGTTAAAGAGAATACTCGGTAGTGTTGAAGAGTATTGGGAAGCTAGGTATATGGGGACAGTAACGGCAAGTGGAAGCTAATACTCGGCATTGGTGTTGAAGAATTGTGGCATACGGAAAGTCGGTGATACGGAGGCTGTGGAAGAGAGAGAGTTACATACATAGACAGATAGTGAGATGAAAGGTGTGACTTCTGTCCGAGCAGTTGAATATACAGACGCTGTTGAGTCAGTTAAGTATATAGACGCTGTGGAGGTCGGTAGGCGGACAGTTGAACATGATATAAGTATATAGTGATATAAATATAGTGATATAAATATCACGTAAACAGTCTACAAGAATCTGCAATACACCGGCAGTCTAAGATTGGAACGCGTAGTGAAATAAATAATATCGTGGAAATAAATAGTACTGTTAATTGGTTAAATAAATAGTGTTAGTGTTATCTAGTTAATTATAATTTTAGTCTTAATTAGTTTTTAATAATTGTTTAAAATTAGTAACAGTAACTTTCATTATAGTTTAATAATAATAATAATTGTCTTATATTTACACTTCACCCATATAAATAAAAACGTTACAATATATTATTGTTATTACTAATACTTTAATACGTCGATAAGAATTAATTCTACGATGAATAATTGTATAGATTGTACAAATTGTATATTTAAATCAGAATTAATCTGCAAGTGATTTAAAACGTATGCATTTCTCCAGATGGACAGACGACAACTCCAATATTAAATTTAAATAAATGTTAAAACGGCCAATACAAAGCCCCCCACCCCACCCTATCATAAATATCTCTTCACCTAATTTTCACCTCACGAGCCGCCACTGCTAATTGTCAGTCATAACAGTTAAAATATAATCCTTGATCATGCTGAAGCTTCACCATATCCTTTTTTCGAAACATTCAATTACGAATAACAATATTATTGCAAATATCTAATTTTAATTAATAATACTAAGAAACTCAATAATGAAAATTTCCTGTAAATAATAGATATCTAAATATATCTTAAGATCAGTAAGTGAATTATTAATTCTTATTTGACAATAGAAAATAATATCGTAAATTCTATTTATATCAGGGAAGACATGAATTATTTCCTTTTATAATCAAGAAATTTATAATTAACTATGATTAAAATTTAAACTTGTACAGGTGTGTAGGCGTTTGGAAATAAACTGACATGAATAAAATAACAAGAATAATAATTTATCATTTACATTTCACAAAATGTTATCCTTTTGATATTGTATTCCGCCTTTAGATACGCAGAAAAGTTGATTTATTTTAAAATAAAATAATTAATTAAATTATCATGCCTTATACGTACAAGTTTGAAATGAGATTCTAAATTTAATCTTCCTGAAATTATAAGATGATACCTCAAGGGCTCCATACATGAATATTGATTTAATAATCATCGGGGAATTTAAGGAATTAACGAACAAAAGACAAGCTGTCGTTAGCATAATCGTTTCGTGAGCAAGAAGCCATTATTTCAAATTTCGTATTCATCAGCAACTAAAATAAGTATATGGAATTTGAGGCTCTAAAGACCATATGATAAACTTAATTTACGAGTAAAATGCATGATATGAAATATTTGTGTCTATTTGTGTGAGATTTATTGGTGTATAGTAGAGCTAGCGCATTCGTTTCCGTTTGAGAAATAAAAAATAATTGAATAAAATAATTCATATAATTAATAGTTATTTATGTACCAAGGTACTGAAGTTCTACTTTTTATCACGAATATGGAATATAATTGCCGAGGCCGTAGGATCGAGAAAAATAAATCAAATGAGTGATAAAAGGGAACTTAATGCCGAGGTGCATATTATATTTTGACATCGAACAATTGTGAAAATAAAAGGAACATTTTTACCTTCCGTCACATTTAGGTAAGGAAGGTATTGCCTTTGGTCAAAAAATTCGGTGGTGAGTTTTTAATGAGTAAACACGTTTTAGGGTCCCTAGAATACGATTTTACTATTTTTATGATGATTTCTGTATGTGTGTGTATGCGTATTCTTTTTCTTTACATCCGTATGATTATATTTTGGTTATAATTGGTCAACCGGAAGTACACTTATTTGGAGATTTTAACAGTTTTTTTTGAAAAAACGATGTTAAATATCATTTTGTTCACATTTAATGTTATTATAAATATTAAAGAATATTTTATTCTTTATACGATTTGACTGCATTATATACTTCATATGAAATTGACGGACGGTAATGTGCTGGCCACGTCAGATTTTTACCTTTCGTCACTTTTAGGTAAGGAAGGTATTGTCTTTGGTCAATAAATTCGGCGATGAGTTTTTGATGAATAAGCACGTTTTAGGGTCCCTACAATACGATTTTACTATTTTTACGATGATGTCTGTATGTGTGTGTGTGCGTGTGCGTGTGCGTGTGCGCGTGAGCGTGCGTGTGCGCGTGCGCTTGTGCGTGTGCGCGTGCGCGTGCGTGCGTGCGTGCGTGCGTGCGTGCGTGCGGGTGTGCGTGTGTGCGTGTGTGTGTGTAACAAAATTTTCGTCTGCGATAACTTCCATACTGCAATTCTAAAAATTATAATTCTTTCGTATTTCTTTTCGTTACATCCTTGTGAAGAGCTGATTAGATTTTGGTTAGAATTGGACAACCGGAAGTACCTTCATTTGAAGAGTTTAACAGTTTTTCTTGAAAAAACTATGTTAAATATCATTTTTTCACGTTATGTTATTATAAATATTAAAGAATATTTTATTCTCTATACGATTTGACTACATTTTATACTTAATATTAAATGGATATAGAGTTAAAAAATTATAAAGAAATTAAATTTCATAAAGTAGCCATAGCTATGAAAACAGTTACTATATTAATAAAATTTTGATTGAAAGATGTCAATGTCAAGTAAAATTGACATAGTGTGTTTTTCGTATAATTTTACTGGAAATATAGGATCTTTTGCTATAAATTTTCTATATGGAATTTGCATAAAATACATGCAACTGCCGGAAGGTAAAGTACAAGAAATATAATCTTTAGCAAGGAACTTTCTGTATGAAATTTGTACAAAATATATAGAACTGACGGAAGGTAATGTGCTGGCCACATCAGATTTTTTATATTGTTATGTGAATAAATATATCAGTTGCTGTCAAACAAACAAACAAATAAATTTTTGTTCAGTGTTGCGAACCACAGGAAATTGAAATTATCGTGAAAAACATTCAAAATTACGTGATCTCAAATTTCTTCATCGGAATTATATATAGTTTTTGTCATTTTACTTAAAAATTTATTGTTATTATATTTATGAACAATAATTATCATAAGGTTTACAACACTGCATTTGCATCAAATCGTATAATGAATGATTTCTTAAAAAGGGAAGGCGTCACTGCTGATGTACTCGTACGCACATATTTTGGATATGGATGTTCAATAATGCCCCGATTGATTTGAATTTCCCGCCATTTCGAAGATAGGTTAGAGTTTGCAGGTTATGTAGAATATATATGTCAAATTAATTATGGAGCGTTACAGAATCCAACAGAGCATACGTATTATTAAAACATTTTACGAAAAACGAAACACGAGTGAAGAGATCAAAGAGATACTTCATTTCAGAAAGTTATGGAAAATAACATATAAAGAGTTCATGCTGCGTGAATATTTATGAGATGTTGTATTTCACATAATAATTTCGGACTTTTAAGTAAATGCTTAAACTATGCAGATTATTTATCCACTGATTTCCGTATCTATAAATATTATTATGCAACCTCTGGTATGCCGCAAAGGTCCAATTTAGGGTCAAATTTAATTACTTTTTTCCTAACTGTTATTATTTTTAGTAATTCAATTACATTTGGATTAAATTGCTCATTATAACTCTGTTTATGAGAAAAACAACAAATTCACTTTTCTGTACTCGAAATAACAAAATAAAAATATCAATTTAATCAAAGTGAAATCTTTAGTCGTGTCGGTAAATTTAATAAACAACTATTAATGTGATATACACTCGGCAAATTCATTTCCTCAGACATTACTTACTATATAATAGCTATTTGTGTATTAAGAGCGCAAAATGGAATATTTTCGATTGAGAGGTTGTTGCCTCGCGAAGGGCGGCATGCTCTCGAAATCGATAATGTCCATTTGTGCTCGAAACACACACAGTCGCCACAATGGGGTCCTCCACCATAACAAAAATAATAAAATGTACACTTTGTACTTACAGTACTACTCAATAAATAACGGTTATATGTAATTTAAATTTATCGTTATTTTCCATTCTTCTTGAGCTATTGCTTCAATTTAATCTAAGCATTTTACACTTTGGTTTTTGTAAAAGAATGCCCTATTTTATTTTCACAGCAGTGCTGCATTTTGTTTGGTTATGTAATATACCGACAGAGCAATTATATGTCAGATTGACTTGAGAAAATGGTAAATGTGTAAATACAGTGCAATTAATCCCTGACTAAACGTTTCCATAAAGAATGTAGACAAGTGACATTTCTCAACATTGTATAGTTAAAAATTTCGACAGCGAGTGTTTTTTCTATTTTGTCGCGCATGAGCGGTAAAGTGACATTATGCGTTGAAAAAAGAGAGCGAAAATGGCTACTTTGTATAGATACTGTAGAAAAAGAAATTTTCATACAACGGTGCGTGAAAAATTCATTTCATGCACACTTTACAGTGCGTAAAGAATCACTTTTCAAGCACTAGTGCTTGAAAAGTAAATAGGCGTTGCTAGGATACATTAAAATTCGATTAATTTACCTGTCAAGTAGATAATTAGGTAGTACATAATGATGAAAGTAATAAAATTTATTGAGAAATATTAATATACATTGTAAATGAAACAAGTATAATATTTTTTTAGCAGATTGAGCACTAGTCTAATTTTTAAGAACATTAACATTTTTTTTGACATGTATAGTAACCTAACCTAATTTTTAATATTAATTATTAAATGTACAATTCATACAATTAAAGAAGACTAATCCACTTCTGTCTGAGATTCTTCCAAGTGTTTAAGTTACATTTTGTACAGTATTATGAGAAAGAGCACTAACAGTATTTGATGATGCTGGACGCCTGTACACTCAGTATTATTAGAAATATTACTACCATTTCGGTTGTTGCAACACGTGTGTAAAATAGTGTTTTTTGTCTCGTGCTACAATTTCGAACTCGATCAAAAAAGTACTACTTTACACACTTGTTGCATAAATAACTATTTCGCTTTCTTGAAATCATTTTTAATTACAATAAAGTAGAGTAGAAACTGAACCAAAACAAACAAAATATAAATGTAGTTCAACCAGAACATACTATCTTAATTCAATCAGCGTTAACCATGACGTCACGGCTATGACGTTTTTCTAACTACAGCATGAACAAGGGTAACTAAAGTTACTTGATATTACTATATTAAAAAACACCTACCATGTTGAGAATGATACAATCTATTTTTCTGTTAATTATAATACATAATCGATTAAAATGTAAGATTTATGGCTTTTTATAGGTATTTGTTGAGCATATAGAAAATAACACACAATATTTGTGAAATGACGTTTATTTACACTTTTAGTAGCATGTACACATTCATCGCACTAATATTAACATTGAAAGCTTTTGTATATAATAATAGCGTTTGTCAAAATCGGGTTGATGAAAGTCGTAGTTGAATTTTGCTTGCTGGCCTGGGCTTTAGCCCGGTCAGCCCCTACGTAAATATAGGTTTTACAGTAGTTGTAGTTGCCTGTCTTTATTCTCTTCTACGAATAAATTGCACTCAAATGGTGTCATGCTGCTCGACTATATCGACTGTTCTTCCATTTCCACTTGTACTTCTAATGGAGGCAAAGAAGAACAGCATTTATTTCCGATGTCTATAATTACTAAATGTTCTGAATAATAAAAAAATATTAGCAGTTTGTAATGAGAGAGCATTACTAAAAATATGTAATACTCACTTCGTACTACTGTGGACATACGGCTCTAAGAAAGACATTTCTTTATGATATTCCCAGTCATTTTCGATGATGTTTGATGCTGCTCCAGACGGATTATTCATTATTTCTCTCCTTTCTTTCGAGAACCTAGCCCTCAGTACTTTCCAACGGCGTTAGACAACTTCAGCTAGAAAATAAACAAGAAACTGTTTTTTCAGTACATACATATCATTCCAAGTAAAATCTAATTTCATTATATATTTATTTTATAATAATTGTTTACTACGAATTAAATAAAATAACTTTAAAAACTTACCCATTGTATTCGTACCATGTATGTATTACAACGTTAGCAATTTCTTCCCACACTTATTGTTTTTTAAATTTTTAGACGATTTATCGTATAAAATTTGATTTATTTCGACAACTTTAATTATTTTCCTATTCATATCTATGTCAAACAAACAATTCTGACAGATGAGTTGGTATCGAATATCGGTATAATGAATCACGCCCTCAATCTCAGCGCAATATTTGAAATGCTTACTTCTGATTGGCCAGCGGTAGAGAAGTTTAGGTAAAGCAACGCAGAAAGATGAAAGTTCGCCAAGTCTTGCGTTGCGGCTGTTACGTTACTGCTTACTTTACTTCAATATAAACAGAGCTGAGCAGTATTTCAAATACAAATATTTGAAATACGTATTTGAAATACTTTCTTTGTATTTGGTATTTAGCCTAAAATACTTTTTAAAAACAATAATGTATTTTGTATTTGGTCAACTTTGAATATAAGTATTTGGTATTTCAGAGTATTTGAAATACGTTCAATCAGTATTTGAAATACATAAATTGTATTTCAAATACATAAACAAGTATTTAAAATTCAATTAGATATATTTGAAATACAATTAATTTTATTTCAAATACAATAAAATGTATTTGAAATGCTTTCTAGTGACACCGTAATTTAAATTACCGACATTACCAACTGACGGAAGCTGTTACTAGCTTCATACGTATTTCACTCGGCTGAGTTGCAAAGGTGTTTTTTTGGATTTGTTGTGTTGCAGTGTCATCAATTCATAAACATTAGGTAAGTAGTAAGTAAGAACTTTGGCTTCTGTTGTTTTCAGAAATAAGTATTTATTATGTTTCATTACTGATTGAATAGTTTTTGTAGATAATCATTGTAAATGTTTTTTAACCTTAATATCTGTAGAAGGGGAATCCCTGAAGTTAATATATTAATTTGGTTTTAATTTTTTTAAAAAAGATGAACTTGTTGTTTGATAACAATATTTTCATAATAGATATTTTATTTAGTATTGCATTATAATAAATACATAATTAAATAAAACACTGGCGTTTTTTAAATATCAGTTTTTGAACATGGAGGTCGCAGAAGAATGTACTACTGATACTGATACAGAGAATGTTGATAATAATATTGAAGACCCAGAATAACCTTTGTGCAATATACAATCAATATATAATGTATGTTATATAAGTATTTCTCTATAATATTTTTTTTAATAAACTTTATTTACTAAATTAACAGTGTTTGATCTTGTTTTACCATATTTTGTATTTGAAATACTAACCACGTTAAAAATACTTGTATTGGAATTCCATTTTGTTGTATTTTGTATTTAATACCAACAAAATACTTTCGGTATTTGGTATTTCAAATACTTTTGCAGATTAAATAGTATTTTGTATTTGAATTTTACAAATATATAAATGCAGTATTTTGTATTTGTATTTAAAATACTTTCTGTGAGTATTTAGCTCAGCTCTGAATATAAATCATCCATAGCTGTAGCACGTGATTATCTTTTTCCTTGCCTACTGCGTTTACATTACCTCTTACGTTGCGTCATTATAAATCCAGCTTAAGCTCTGCTGCGTTAAACTCTAACCTCACAAATTTATAAAATAATATTAAGAAGTTGGTAGTCCTAATTTCCACAAAAATAAGTGGATAGAAAATCGTTAAGTGTAAATTCTCAACGACTTATAAGATAAATTGATCGATTTATCCGTCAATAAATTGAACGATTTATTGCTAAGTGTAAAACCGCTATTAAAGCGTCGTGAACTGTGTTAACTCCTGTAATGAATCCAGGTTTTGGGCGTAGTTTAAACCTGGGTTGTGCTTGTTCGGTAGTCGCTCGACGCTCGACATACTTTTCAAATTAACTTCCGCTCTTGATGTTTAGGGACGAATCATCAGGTCACTATCATATGCTTCCATAGTGTCGGTGCGGTCGGGTGCGAACCTACGGCCTTAAATTTACATGCAAATTGATTGTTTCCGTTAGAATTCAAATTGCACACCGCAACAAGACTCGAGACCGTCACGCCGCCTAATTTCGCGATAATGAATTAATCCTAAACTGGTATTACGAATTCTCCAGCCGCTGTGCCTCCTCTTCACAAACATAGAGTGCTTTGCTTTGGCCTGCTGTGTGGCTGTATGCATTGTGCACTGCGCATGGAATAATATGTGTTCGAATCGACAATCAAGTTACCCCATTGCACAATGCGATCGAGATAATCTACATCTGAAACAGAAACAGATTTGCGCCTTGTTAGGATACGGAGTTTGATGTTTGCTTTTCATTTAACAAAGTTAAAAGATGAATGAATAATAATTTTCCCGGGTGCTTTGTAAAAGGTGAATAATTTATTTCGAATATGCGAGATTAATGTCTAAATTTCTTCTTTTCAACAAACATTTCATTTCTCTATTTCAATACTGAAATGTGTTCCAAAAAAATTGAATAGGGTACTATACCATAGTCAAATTTTAACTATCTTAAATAAGAAGATGAATAAATATATATATATATATATATATATATATATATATATATATATATATATATATATATATATATATATATATATATATATTTTAATATTAATTTATATATATATATATATATATATATATATATATATATATATATATATAAATTAATGAGTATTAATTAATTAAATTAAAATTTCTTTCAACATTGATTAGGTCGCAAACCACAGGCGTTTAAAGTTGATTACTAATTAGGTATGGCGCGTTAGGTCCTAAAAATTGGATTGGTCGCCTGATTTTAAAAACGAGATTCGCGCGTCTGCTGCGGTCACCTTTGAAAGATTGTGAAATGTCACGTTGTTGTATAACAAAAAAATTTGGTGTGGCCAACACAATACCTCCCGCCATTTACAGCCCGAGTCACAAAAAAGATTAATTTAATCCTTATTTTTGCATTAGCGAATTTTACTCTAATTTTGACAGTTTGTTTCTTAAAATATAGTCTAATCTAATCCAAGTAACTACCTTTTTTTAAACTCCTCAACAGGATTAAATCCCAATTACAGAGTGGGTTCACATTCACACACATCCATGCCTTAGTGTGATTCGAACCCAGAGCCCCGAGGGCATTCATGTCATGAGGCGTTGCTCTAATCATTGAGTCACCGGAACTATAATAAAATGAAGATTAAATTTTAAATACCGGGATAGAATATAATTCACGAATCCAAAAATGAGGATTAGCTTAAACATTTTTGTGAATCGTTAATTTTTTTTTTAATACATACCTACATTTTACTTATGCTGAAAACTGTATTGAATTCCTTTTCTATTGTTCTATTTACTTTTTTCTTTTTAAAACGTTACTAATATTATTTTGAAATGATTAGTTCTTTGATAATGACATTTATCTGTCAGTTACATATATTTGAATAACTGCGTTTTGTTTGTTTAAAGCGTAGACTCTGGGATTTAAAGTAAAGATATTTTTATAAATTTATTCATAAAATATATAGAAAAAGTATTAAAGCAAATCTATAGAAAATTTAATTATCTTTCATTTTTATAATAACATTAGTCTCGAAAAAATAACATTTAAAGGTATTCTTCGAAGAAAAACTATTTTGAGCTTCTAGTAAAGTGCCATTTCCGGTTATCCGATTTTCATCAAAATGTAATGGGCTCTTTTCATTACAGAAAAAGTTTGAAATACAAGGTTTCAAAATTTTCTGAATGATAGTGAGTGGAGGATCCACACATACACACAGACATCATCGTGAAAATGTTAAAATTGGATTCTAGGGACCTTAAAACGTGGTCATTTACCAAAATCTCCATACGCGATTTTTAGCACGATCCCTATATTGTTCATCTTTCGGAAATCTACTCGAATAATATTCTTATAAGATATGACAGTTTAGTTTACGACGAAAAAGAAAGACTTACTTGTGAAATTTTATCTGTCTTTTTGATAACGAACATTGCATCCATTTGCACTGCATGACATTACCATTTTAAAAGAACGAGTCTGTTTCACATTTTTCAAAAAGTATTTTAAATGAAAGTTTATGCAATATTTTTCTTATTAATAATTATTTTTTAATAATTTGTTGTAATTTTTGTAAATAATTAGATATAAATATTGGCGCCAAAAATAATCATGAAAAACAGCTATTTAAATAATGATATCTTTTTAAATATAATACTTAGAAGGCATATAAAAATTCTTACAACAGCCCTATTCTGAAATATAATTAAAATCGCACGTATATGCATAGTATGAATGACGCAACATAACCTGAATTACCAGCAAGCTATGCTAAAATTATTTCTATTTCACATTAAATCAAAATTAATCACTTTGTAACTAATTCTAATACTATATTCCGTAACTTAACCACGACCTTGGTTATGGTTCAAGTGGTCAGGTTATGGTCACTGAAAAGTGGTTGTGATTCGGAACATCTTAATTTGTGTCGGCAAAGCAGGGAACTACCGCGTCATTAGAAATAAGTGACAACATAACTTTTGTCTATCCTTATACTAACGTAAATATTATACATATCAATATGTTTATGCAATATTATTTATTATATTATAATAAATAAGAATATGACCACAACAACCACAAAAAATTGTAATCGTCGTGGTCATGAAAAAGTAACCAAAACCTTCAGGGACCACAGTCCGAAATTGAACCGCGATCCTGAAATTATGTTTCGGATACGTTACGGAACGCACACAGAGAAAAATGACTGGTTTTTAGCAAATAAATATTCATTCATTCAATTATTGCAATCTTGCAACAAATACAATTTAATATTTTATATGAAATGTATTTTATTCATTCAGTTATATTATTTATTTGACCATGATTTATTTCATTTAAATTTAATTTAATTTTCTCAAATAAACTAATATATTTATGTTCAGTATTTTAAATTGAGATTTTTAATAAATTTATAATATTCTGAAATATTTACTTATTTCCTACAAATATGTAATTGTTTTGAATTAATTTCATAATATATTTGTGTAAACTTTATATTTATTACAATGAAAAATAGTTTTTATTGTGTGAATCTACATTTATTTGTCACAAATAAATATTATTTGTGGCAAAATAATATTTTTCTATTTCGGTGTTCTTATGTTTCTATAAAAGCACTGTTTTTCACTGAAAACACGACGTTTAGAAAATCTATAAACGTACTATTTTTGGCGCCTTTTGTATTCTAGAGGTGGTAGTCATTTTTTCATAACTGACAGATAACCTCAAAATGGTAAATTGTTTGTGTTAAAATATTATTTCTAATTGAGGATTTTTATCCTTTCTCTAGGTGATAGGACTAGAAAGAAAAGAAATTTATAGCTATAGCTGTGTTAGTTAAGAAAGAATAAGAATCTGTGAAGTTAAAATTTCAACTTCAACTAAAAAATTATGAAACAAGAAACAATGCGCTCAGGTTTACTTTGTCAAAATAATTAAAACGGTAAGTTTTATTTATTACAATTTACATTTATGGTAATGCAATTTTGAATTGAATGTATTGTTATTCCATGCAGGTTATGAAATGTATGATGCAGGTTACTTGAAAATGTTGACACTGTCTACTCAATTTGTGGCGGCTACTAGCAAACAAATATGAAAAGTTGACGTTTTAATCCATGATTTCCAGTTCCACGTTGTGGCGAACTATCGAATATATGCCATATATGTTTTGTATTAAAAAGTGTAAGAACAGCTGTTGCCGTTATCTGTTCAACTGAGCAGTGAGTGTTGACAAAATAGTGGAAAGTAATTAATAAATAATAAATTGTTCATTAAAGTATTTCATTATTTAAAGAGTTTAATTTATATGTTGTTTTCTCAATAAAAAGGCTCGATGGTCCACATAACGTCCTTCAATCCCATATTCAAGTTTTATTTATGATAGTAACCAACACGAACCACCGATATCTAAAATCAGGATGGTTCATTAATAAACCTTGGAGTTCATTGTATGTATTGGTTTTCCTCTTTCATAATTGTATAATGCTTGATACAATGTTTTAATTTAAACAATCAGACAAAATCACAAGATACACAAACTGTCAAAATGTGAAATTTCAATTTTTAGCGGGAAGCGCTACCAACATAACTGATAAAAAAACACCAACTCATACTTTTGACAAGTCCTTTTTTAAAAAAATCTAATTGTAAAATTACCTCAATAGAAAAAATAGTGTAAAAAACATGTATCATAAGGCCTGTTGACGCACTCGTCCTTTGTAAAACTCGCCTGGCGGCTCGTTTTCCAAACTTGGACTCGTACGTTAACAGATTGCCTTATGATACTTGTGTTTTAATGTACTATTTTCTACAAACACTATTAAAAATTGAATTTTTAACACGGCATACTTCAATTAAAAATGCGATATTTTAATTCTAGTGTTAAAAGTAAATTACCTTGGTAATGACGAATGGCACAACAAATCGACATGTTTGACATGTCAAATTTTTTTTACAAATACAAATTTAAATGAAATAAATGTGTTTGTAGAAAAAATAGTGTATGATATACGTGTTAACATTAATATGCTTAAGGATGTAATTTGTGAGTTAATAAAAATATGGTGTACGAAAAAATTAAATATGCTGGTCTTTATTTCATTGTTTTCCTTCAGTTTTAATCTATTTAGAGTGTACAGGTTACCAGAGGTAGGAATATATACTTGGTTCAAATAAATTATTATATATCCAATAGTAATGCAATAAATTTAGCTCAATGAAAATAATTCTTAACGTAAATAAATGCATAGTTCTCATAGAAGTTATAATTGATCTCAATATATATTTATTTCAGACAAATAAATGCTTCAAATAAATTATTACATTGCTTCAATTGTAGATATATTTGGATCTATTCAAGCTTAGGATATATTTGTAACAAATAAATTTACAGTTCACGTAATTATATCTTTTTCTCAGTGCATAACCAGAACCTAGGTCACCGCGGTTAAGTTACGGAATATACTATTAGTTAGAGATATAAAAAATAATATTATTTTAACTAATATTCTGAGGACATATACGAGTATATTGCACTTTTACTAACTGTCACTACTGTCAGACCATCAAGCAAAACAACAGACCACAACAATGTTCTTGTTTGACGTTGCGCCGCTTATCTATCATTCCTTTTCTAAGGTGAGCGTCAATTCCCCTCTCTCTACGTCGGGTCCATTTGTGTAATATGTCAATGATTTCTTACTCAAAATAACTCCCCCAATAAACCGATGGTTTTATATTGCCACACTCTTTATGAATCATCCTATATATTGTATATCGTAGCCATATTTTAAAATGCTTCTTTTAATTAAACCCTCGTGAAGCACGGTCAGATTGCCAAACCTTCTTTGACTTAACGATGTTTTACAATCTTGCTGGTATATTTCTTTAGATATACCTAGCAACAATAATCTAACGCACAAAAGTCACGCTTAGAAAACTTGGGTCGAATTTTTTTCGTTAGATTAGATTATTGTTCAGCCTATACGTACCGTGCTGTAAATTTTATCTATGTCATAAGCGGTGATGATGTACTATAGCTACTAGATAAATTACAGCTGACTTGTCCACTATTTTGGAGCCACTCAAATTATTCAATATTAGTGTTACAGTATTATTAATCATAGAAATTATCCATAATGGCGGTTGTTCTGTTCCAAATTGTGCAAATCTTTTGAGAAATAGTTATAATTTTTACAGGTACTTATGCAATACATATATTTATCTCTAACCTCAAAAATCTTAACGAACCGTATTTTTTCTTGTTTTATTATTTTAAATGAATATAATATGGCAAATATGGAAGTTATAATTAATGAAACATAGTTACTACATAAACTTATAAGAAATGCACTTTTATTTCATAATTTACTGCTTTCATTTTGGTACCAATATGGCGGACGACTCAGCTATGTATTATATAGTAGATGTAGCTTGTAAACTATTATTCACGAAAGATGACTATTCAAGGTCATTTGTGAGCCGTCTGATATAATATTACTTGCAGATAACTTCATTGCATTTCGTTTGCATAGGCGTGCAACATGAAATATTTATGGACACATTTTAACTGAAAAAATAAGAATAATTAATTTGAAAATTATGTTTCTTTCTAAGTAATGCCTTTCTGAAAGATTTATGTTCTTCACTTATGTTTTTGGAAAATACAAAAACATAGATTTAACTTATAAACTAAGGAATAATAATTTGATTTAAACGTCAACGCCACTGGGTAAATATTAGCACAGAGGGCAGTGTAGTAGATTATTAGGTATCTGTAATTCTACGACATATGTCGTTATTATTTATAGTGTGTTAGAAAGTAATGCCACTATTTACGTATATCTGTCACACCACATAAATTAAATAGACATAGGTCAAATAATGTTTCTCTTTCTAATACAAAATGTTGCTAAGGTACTGCTACAAGGTGATGTGTATTCTTTCTTCGAATAAATGACCTTGAATAGTCATCTTTCGTGAATAATAGTGTACCTACATTTGAAGTAGGTACGCATTAACTTTTCACTTGTAAGAAATCATAGAAAAGAAAATACTAATGCCCGCTTGCAAAAACGTTCATCAACCCTTTGAGTAATTTACGGATGGAGTTGATGAACATTACTGCGACTGGGCATAAGAAAAGCAATTTTTGCCCGCAGTCTTAGTGGAAAAGAAAAAATGTAGTGACGTAGTTCAATGAAAGGACTGTTTACTTTAAAACTTTTGCAAAATTTATCACGCACGCTGCGAAAGTTTTCCTACGGGACGCAACACCTGCGACGGTGGCGCCGCTCGTGGGCGACTCCCGAAGTGTGGAAAGTGCGTTGAAGATTCACCCCGCGTGCAAACAACTAAATAACGCAACAGCTTTAAAGCGCCGAGGAGAGGAAATTAATGATATTTGAACGTGACGGAATTGACAACGCTGATTTGTTTCTTTTTTCATTTCTTTCGGTCTGAGTGGGTAATAAAGTTCTGTGCATTTAAAAGCTTATTGTATTGATCAATGCATTATTGGAAAATGATAAATTGTTATGGACGGAAAATTTTAATAATTTGGAAACTAATTTTGAATATGAGTTTGTTGTTCAAAAAACTATAACATATTGAAATGAGCTTGTTTTGATGTACAGGGGAGTGGAGGATAATTCAGAATAACAAATAATGGACGTATTTCCATGTACATTTATTGAAAATTTACTGATATTAAATATACGAGTCCAAACTCATTAGTTGGGCTGGTTAACATTTTTACCTCCCGCTACCATTGGTAAGGGAGATACCGGGATCATGCTAAAAATCGCATATCGAGATTTTGGTAAATGACTACGATTTAAAGTCCCTAGAATCCAATTTTAACATTTTCACGATATGTGGATCCTCTACTCTAACTCAAATATTATCTAACTCAAATATTATCATTCAGAAAATTTTGAAACCTTGTATTTCGAACTTTTTCTGTAATGGAAAGAGCCCATTAGATTTTGGTGAAAATCGAATAACCGGAAATGGCACTTTACTAGAAGCTCAAAATAGTTTTTCTTCGAAAAATACCTTTAAATGTTATTTCTTCGAGATTAATGTTATTATAAAAATTAAATATTATTAAATTTTCTATAGATTTGCATTAATACTTGTTCTATATATTTTATGGATAAATTTATAAAATTATCTATAATTTAAATCCCAGAGCCTATGCTTTAAACAAACAAAACGCAATTATTCAAATATATGTAACTGACAGATAAATGTAACTATCAAAGAACTAATCATTTCAAAATAATATTAGTAACGTTTTAAAAAGAAAAAAGTAAATAGAACAATAGAAAAGGAATTCAATACAGTTTCCAGCATAAGTAAAATTAGGTATGTAAAAATTAACGATTCACAAAAATATTTAAGCTAATCCTCATTTTTGGATTAGTGAATTCTATTCTATCCCGGTATTTAAAATTTAATCTTCATTTTATTATATCTCCGGTGACTCAATGGTTAGAGCAACGCCTCATGTCATGAATGCCCTCGGGGCTCTGGGTTCGATTCACACTAAGGCATGGAGTGTGTGAATGTGAATCCACTCTGTAATTGGGATTTAATCCTGTTGAGGAGTTTAAAAAAAAGGTAGTTACTTGGATTAGATTAGACTATATTTTAAGAAATAAACTGCAAAATTAGAGTAAAATTCGCTAATGCAAAAATAAGGATTAACTTAATCTTTTTTGTGACTCGGGCTGTAAATGGCGGGAGGCATTGTGTTGGCCACACCAGATTTTTAACAAACAAATTATAAAACCTACGCCAATGGTGAGAAATTTCTACAAATTTCTTTCGACTACTTAGTTAAAAAATTTGATCTGGACACCACACGACTTCCTTATAAAATATCACGTATTTGACGTAATTTGACATTATCATTATTTTTTATTTTTTTGTACTTTTTTGTCCAAATTCATAGCAAGCTTTATTACAAAACCCAAAAAATGTTATTTTTAAATTTACATATCTCGCTTATACAAATGACTAATTTAATAATATTAGGTGTACTACACGCAGAATTTAATTCTCTAAAACTAATTATTTGAAGCATTTATTTCTAAAATCAAAATTAAACTATTTTATTCAAGAACTGTTAGGGTAATATATCACTTCCGATTAGCCTATTGTATCCGAAATCTACTATGTTATTCCCATTGACATAATATACCAAATTTGAAAAGTTTTGGATTACATTTTAAAATAGTTTTTCATTAAAATCTATTATGGGCTTCAAATAAAGTTCCACTTCTGGAAATTATGTAATGACCAAAAATTGAAAGTAAAAGAAAAGTAAAATAATCAATTAATTAATAGTTATTTTTGTGCAACCGGACTCGAAAAAAGCATTTCGCAGCTGCAATACACACCGCGAAATTGGATTTCGCGACCGTTGTCATGGTAGCGGCCGCGAAATTAGGTAAACAATTAGTTTGACACTTGAGATTTGCATGGTTTTGTTTATCAAATGTCAATACCATAGCCACCTTGAAAGCTAACTTTCTATTTGAAATTACGGATGCACAAAACATTCTGTATACCTTGTCCGCGAAATCCTTTAGCGCCCTCGAGATCGCCTTGCCTCGGCCGCAACCGGCCTCGGCGACAATTTTTCTGTTCGTATGCGAAATAACTACTTAGCGTATCAAGAGAAAAGTTGTCGTTGAGACCGCTTGTAGCCGAAGAATGACAATCTCGAGGACGCTAAAGGATTTCGCGGACAAGGTGTATACAATATTTTTTTTCTACAGTCTATATACAAAGTAGCCATTTGCGCTCTCTTTTGTCAACGCAAAATGTCACTTTGCCGCTCATGCGCGACAAAGTATAAAAACGCTCGCTGTCCAAATTTCTAACTTTACAATATTGAGAAATGTCACATGTCTACATTCTTAATAGAAACGTTCAGTCAGGAACTAATGGCACTGTAGTTACACATTTACCACCTTCACAAGTTAATCTGATATAACTGCTCTGTTGGTATGTTACATAACCAAACAGAATGCCGCACTGCTGTGAAAATAAAATAGGGCATTTATTTACAAAAATTAAAGTATAAAATGCTGAGATTAGATTGAAGCAATAGTTCAAGAAGAATAGAAAATGACGATAAATTAAAATTAAATATAAAATAAATTGTGTAAACAGTTGTGCTGCCACCTGCGAAAGTTTGGCGTGAACGCTCCCAATGAACATCCACTTTTCCACTGCACTAGTTTAATGTACTTGAAACAATGAAATTATACAAAAATTTATAATATTCATTACAAAATTGATATTAATTTTTTGTATAAACGAAAGCCAAAACAATATCTTGGAGTTATATTTGAATACGTTCCTATCTTCACTGCAAAACTATTGAGTAATACTGTAAGTGCAAAGTATACATTTTATTATTTTTTGTTATGGTAGATGACTGTAGAAAAAATCTTGGGTGTGTTTCGAGCGCAAATGGACATTGTCAATTTCGAGAGATCGCCGCGCCCCTGCGTCGCGCGTCACTCTCAATCGACAATGTCTCATTTTGCGCTCTTAATACACAAATTGCTATTGTGCAACCGTAAAAAATATGTAATTATTAATTTTAGAGTTTCATTGTAAATAGAAAGTTACCATTTAAGTTGGTTATGCGACTGACACTTGATAAACAAAACTATGTAATTCTCAAGTGTCAGGTCAAAGTGATTGTTTACCCAACTTCGCGGCCTGTATTGCGGCTGCAAAATGTTTATTTCGCGGCCGTTATTTTACACACAATATTTGGGAATTTAAATTAATAAAGTAGATATCGCTAAACGTAGATTAAAATATACTTCCACCAGTGATTACAGAATGTAGTCCATTAAAAGCATATATTATTATTCATATAATTATTATTATGTTCATTTACTAAACTTATCTTTTATTTTAGGTGAGTACCTACTGTTTCAACGTCCAAATAATATTCCACATTCCATTAAATGTTGGTGAGTGCTATTACAATTTAATTTTCATTACTGAATGAATAGTTATTGCACGAAATAAATAGCTTTGTACAATTATCTCTAATGTAGGTATTGATAATAACATCGCAATCTCATTTAAAAAATCGAATTTGTTATTTTAAAATATATACACAGATAGAGATAATTAATTTAATTTACATTTGTATAGTGCCCATTACCAGTTTATTATGAAGTATTTCATTTTTTTATTCATTAAGCTTCCGCTACATTAAATATAAATAAGCATGCATTAAAGCACATTATAGTAATATAATCTCTTGTATTATTGTAATTAATTTTTAATATAATTATATTAACCCGCTGAATAAATAATACAGAAACATAAAAGAGCTTGCAGAAACATAAAACAATTTTTTTATTTATAATTAATGTCATTTCTCTGTACTGCTGCACATACTATGCTCTTAGTACTAATATCAAATTAATTTAGTTTTACAACTTGCTTTTACTACATACCTATAAGGTCACATTAATTATTTTACAAATCTGATGAATGAAAACTGTTCATAAATAGTTTATTGGTTCTACCGGTCCTATAAAGTTAGCGAACCGTTAAAATTCAAACAGTTGTATCAATAAAATATTAGGATTTTTAGTTAATGCATTGTTTATCTAGCAACAGTATCAATAAATTGAAAGCTCCAGCAGTATCTATAATTACGTAGTTTTATAGGAGTATTTTTGGATTCAGGCTTCAATGTAGTTTATAACAATTTATTGATGTGAATACATATTTGACAACAAAAAAAGGATCACCCTTAGTCCTGGGTATATAGATAAGATGAAATGTTTCTGAAGCTGTGGAGTTTGTTTTATAGGAGTATTTTTTTGATTCAAGCTTCTACTAACGTGAAAAATTCTTTTAGGTATACATATTTTCTCATTGTAAAAGATGCTTATCGTATGAATAAAATTCCAACAATAGTCGTCTGATTGCAATAATGAATTATATAAAAATGTGTTTCTTAAGTTAATATTTGAACAAAATATAATACATGAAGCAGAAAATTGTATAATAATTGCAGTTGTATGAAATAGAAGTCTATTTTTGACATAATTCGTCTATTTATTATAGATTATTTTATACATGTAATGTTAATGCTAAAGGTAGAATTCACATTCAAGTTTTCCAATTTTTTAATCTCAATTTCCATGTATTGTGCATCTTGTAACATTTAACTAATATTATAAATTATAATATAAATTTAAATATGATAAAATGGTTTACAGAAATCACACATATTATGAGAAAAATTATATTTTCTGCCACAGTACCTTCGCTGGTGTTTTGATTTTTTTGATTGTCATTTCACGTATATAGTATTTGAAATATTTTGTTTATTCATTTCAATATACTATGATGTATAATATTCATACACAATAGCAACAACTCAAAATAAAATTGTAAATTGTATCACTTTCTCGAAATGTCAAAATTGATTCGGTAATCAAAAATGTCAATGTAGCCGTTAGACGCGCTGACGCTCAAAATGTGCACATCGCCTAGAAAATACATAGAACTGACGCACGAACTGACGACAGGTAATGTGCTGGCTACATCAGATTTTTTAAAGTAAAAATCGAATACGGTTTCCATTAAGTTTGTGTTAAATCTCGAAAATTTACTAATAGAAAAAATATTTATCAACAAAAAAATATCTAACTTTTTTATTTGATTTTCTTGATTACAAATTGTGTAAGACTTAAGGCTTATTCACAGCTCTGAAATTATACTTAGAAATTATAATTATATTTAGAAATTATAATTAAAAATTATACTTAAAAATGACCGTCTTTTGAAAATGATAATTTCGACCAAAATTACTATTTCGTCAATATCTAGTAATCTATATTATATTTTTTGGCAAAATAAAAAGCACATCTGTAATGGCCCCCTAAATGCGCACCACATATCCCATTTTACCGAAGTCGAATCTCTTTTACTTTCCGAGATCGCAATGATGGCCTTCCAAATTCGGAATGCCTATATAATATAACTTATTTTGTAATTTACTATTGTTTCTTTCTACAATATCCTGGATTTTAAAAGTAGGTACTGGTTTTCCAAAACAATTTCCCCTGTAATTTACATATCTACCGTACATCGAATTCAGCTATTCCATACGTCAAAATGTAGGTTATAAACCGGAGTTAACGCAAAATAATATATGTAGTAAAAATAACAACGCTTTTTACATGGCGTTAAAACTGATGAAAATTTTCCACTACAACTGTTTTTCTTTTTATACTTTTCACAGTGATTCAGCATTGAAGAGCTGATATCGCAGATAGGGCGATATGATATGATCCAACGCATGCGTGATGGACAGCGTTGCCGCGTCGGCAGTCGACAGCGTTGCCCTTTGCACTGCTTGGCCGCTCTTTTTCTACTTGTCATTTCAACCGTTTTCATTCTGCTCCACACATATGCTACCCGCTACCCTGCCAGGATCATGACAGGTTATTTATTCAACTTTAAAAAGATAGTTCGGAAGTTTATATTAAAAATTGATTGCCAAGCGAAAGATTGCAACCTGCAACTGATATCTAATCCATTTCAGAGTGGCATATGTGTGGAAATAATTACAAGAATTTATTGGCACCAGAGATGTATTGGATTCAGAAAAGTATTAAACTTTATTCTGAAATGTTTTCTTTATACAGGTTCAACAGTAATTTATTTCACAAATTCCGAACAGATTCCGTACTCTACTAGATTTTTTCTTCTGAAAGTATATAATACATAATACATAATTTTCAGTAAAATTGATTTTTAAAATTTTATTTAATTTGACGAGGATAACGTATATGTACCCGATCATATTTCGCTGTAATTACTATGCGCTGTCTACTCTTGAAATGTGAAAACATCATCGCTAGTGACAGTTGTTTGGTTGACGGTATAAAGAGGAGTTGGTTTACTAAAAGCAATGCTTAGGTGCCGACTTTTAAAAATTTCATGTTGGGCTCAACTTCAAGTTAAAAAGAGGGGGGGGGGGAGGTCTAGGTGTGGGGTTGTTATAAAAATGTATGCCCCGTTTTTCATTTTTGACAGCTAAACTTTGCACATAATTTTAAATTTAAATTATATACAAAAAAAACACGAATAATTTAATAATGAATCTGAAACTATTTATTGTACTAACAGCATTTAAAATTTTGATTTTACACCTACGGACTTTCGTGACTATTTTCGAAAGATCTGTCAAATTATTTTCAATTTATTCTCACTCTCTTATTAGTGAAAATTTTAAAAATACATATCTATTACGCGATTTTTAGACGTTCAATAATAGTTATTTGTATATCAAGGCCGCGAAATCACTCTTTAGCTCTGAGAGAAAAATTGTCGCCGAAGCCGCTTGCGACCCAGGCAAAACGATCTCGAGGGCACTAAAGGATTTCGCGGACAAGGTGTACACAATATTTTTTTCGTATTTCCGTCCAATTTGACTTGTATTACAGAACTCAAAATCGTCCAAAAATGAGCTGTTGCTGGCCTAGGCCGGAAAAAGAGTTGGCATTACTGTTCTGGTGATATGTCAATTTAAGATTATTTTCAACACAAGAATTAGCAAAATGTTTACAAATTTTAGGGCTAAATCTTTGATTGTTGTAACTTAAATAACTAAATTTTGTCATAAAAATAATAATATGCTGTCATTACTGACATCTGTGTTTCATTTACAATGATATTGTAAGGAAAATAGATATTGAGGTTAACATAAATTACGTTGCTTTTAAAAATATTTTGATTTCTAATCTACGTACATTTTGATATAAATAGGATAAATCTTATTCATATATTATTTTTTCCTTCTATTGTGTATTATTTTTTATTTTTATTATTTTTTATGTATGTAAATTGTGTTTCACATTTTGTCTACGTCAAACATGTGTTTTTGGGTTTTTTGCTAATTTGTGTATCTCTGATCCCCTTGTAATTGGGATATTATATCCTGTAAGGAGGTCAATAATAAATAAAAAAATAAATAAATAAATCTTGTATAGATTAATTATAAGTTCCAACTTTAGGACTAGTTTGTTTAGTAACTACAACTAACTTCACGTGATACAATTGAGTTTCCGCCATCTGTCATTAAAAATATGCAAAAGTATATAAAATATATATAACTAATGTTTGTATGATATATTTTCAATAAAGAAAAATAATTACGCATTTTAAGCTTAAATGTAAGTAATTATAATTAAACTTGCAATGCAAAACCAATAAAAATGTTCATTTTTTAGGTTATGTAACATAGAATAAAGTGTAGAGAAATATACGAAGAATTTTTGGAGAAGTCGGTACAAAAAATCTTGTGTATCACAATCACACGCCCATATACTGTTTGCCAGATCTCGTATTTGCAAGCCTTGCTTTCAGCTCGGCCTGTCAAAATAAACTCGGGCTCGCAAATGTTCAGTTTCTGGCCTAGTGATACAAATAACTATTTTTTTCAAACGTCGTAGAAATGGCATTTTTTGTGGCTTGTTTCACAAGGTAGAAGTTTTATTTCTACGCCGCCGGAGTAGAAATAGCTTATTTCTACGCCGCCGGATTTAATTTAAATTGTAAATAGAAAGTTAGCTTTCAAGGTGGCTATGGGATTGACATTTTATAAACAAAACCATGTAATTCTCAAGTGTCAAAGTGATTGTTTACTTAATTTCGAGGCCGTTACCATAACAACGGCCGCGAAATCCAATCCAATCTGCTATTTGTCTGCAAGTAATATTGGGCAATATTATGATACTAGATATAAGTTTAATAGTACACTGGTAACAACAGTGTGAATTGTAAAAGATGAATTCGAATAGTAAACTAATGAACTGCACTGCTGCAAAATTCAAATCAGTTTATTAAGAGTCGAACAATTTAGGGAAAACATCAATATTATTAATCGATATTAATGCACAATAACATTTAAAGTCTATGGGCCCCTTTAGTAAAAATTATTCTTCTCCATACTGACATTGAACGAAAATTAACTGCAAAGGTAATTTACCTAATTAGTAGGTGTCGGGAAGATTGTAAAGCTATACTTTCAAGTACTCCACATTAACATCCAAAGTTAAATTACTTATATAGTTACACTGTATAACGCAGAACTTAGTTGTTACAATGAAAATATTAAGTTTCACATTAAAAACTTGTTTCCCTTTGCTATGAAACAAGATACTTTACTCTGCTATTTAAGTTCACATAGATAATAATTTAACTAAACATTATATTTACGCGTAGTTAACTACAAAGTTTTCTTGTTAAAAAAGAGCAGTTTCATACCTTCATAAACTGTCTTGAGAATATTACAAGAACATAGTGATATACAGGGTAGAGGTTGACGCGGGCTGTGATTTTGTCGGGTAAAAATGGGTCACGACGTGACCCGCGTGATCGTAAATATAATAGCGTTTTCAGCTTACAAGTTGAGTGCGCACTGGTGCGCACTTTTTTGCACTGAGCGTTTTCAAGCTTGTCATTGAGTGCAAAATTTAGTCAGCTGATGCGTTTTCAGCTTAAGAAAAAGTTGCACTGTGAACTGGCTCAGTACGACTTTTGTGCACTGACTCCTTAGGCAAGTGCAATAGTGTCAGTGCAAATATGGCGGCTAAACCAGCACTGCCACCGGATGAGGGCAGAACTCGTTCAGTGTGGTCACGTGATATGTTGCACTCAGTGCGCGCACTGGCACTGTGTAAGCTGAAAACGCTATAATTTAAATTTTGCGTCGTGACTGGACGTGAGCGTGAGGCACTAAACAATTATCGTGCGTGATTGAAATTTAATCGGGCATGGGCCTGAGAACAAGTTTTCTTATATTTTTTATTTAAAAAAATGTTTTAATTTCCATCTTTTACATTCTTGTTATTATTAGTATGTCCAAATATGTCATCAACACTATTGTATACATACTTTCTCCGATTTCACTAAAGATTTACATATCTTTAAGCCCGTTTGACACGATCATAATTGTGTTAATAAATTTGTTACCAAATTTATAATGATATTTGTGGTGGAATAGAACATCCTATTTGTCCATGAACATTCATTTCCAATGAAACCAATTTGTTACCTAACTTATTACCAATTTAACAAATTTGATAACAACTTATTATGACAATGTTAAGCCCGTATCACACTAGCGGGTTCCGAAGCGGTTGGCGGGTGCGGGTTCGGGTGCGGGTTGCGGTTCTTGGAATCATACCGTGCGGTGGGGTTGCTGCTCCCCCTCCGCCACACCGCCCACTGTTTATTCGTCTTGACGTTTTTAATCGAAGGCGAGAACAGTTCGAGACAAAATTTCAACTTTCTACAGCTTAACGTTTTTGAGTTATGCGAGATACGTACGTACGTCCGTACGTACCGAAATTTTTCGCGATTACAATACTTTCTTTACTATGTAAAAATTATAAAGAAATTGAATTTCATAAAGTAGCCAGCTATGCAATAATCATGGAAACTAGTACAATTATTAAAAAAAATACTGATAGACCGATGTCAATGTCAAGTGCAATTGACAGTATATTTGTGTTATAACTATACTGGAAATACAGAATTATTTCCAAGAAACTATGTATCGATTTTGTACAAAATACATATAACTGGGGAGGGGGAGGATACTGAAAATATAGAATCTTTCACAATCTGTCTGTATGGAATTTGTATAAAATACATATAATATATTTCAGATAAAAATAGACTCGGTCTAAACGCAAACCAAGTTTACAACAGCAATATGTAAACAGGTATATTATTTATTCCATTTGACTTTATAATCTATTTTATGGGGTCTCGTGGCCGCGTGCCTGAGTGGGGAACCGGGTTCGATCCCGACCGACGCCAAATATTTCGAATTTTAAATGACACTAAATTGGCCCCTGCGGTGCACTCTCCACGCCAGCAATTAGTGCCCGTGAGGTGACGCCTGGTAAACGCCAAATATGTCATCATCATTACCGATATCTGCGTACAAAGCAGATTGGCAAACCCAGCAATGGGTATTATATTTTTTATTATTATCTATTTAAATATACACAGTTTTACCTTTCAATAGGGTCCGGTACTAAAAAAAAAAGTTGCATATATTTTATCATATTATGAAAATATGACTCATTTTAAATAATTTTGTACCAAAATATTTTTAAAATATAAAACTTTTCATTCATAATTTTAATAAAAACGATTAGCAATATAACGATATGACGTCACAACTATATTTTTGTATCAGTGTACCAAGCGAAAAGAATATAATTTTATATTATTCATAACTAGCGAAACATGAAAATGTATGAAACATTTATCATTTTTATTCAAATAAAACATATTTATTTAAAATCTTAATAACAGATTTTTCCTTCGACAAGGTACAACTAAAGTTTTCTGAAAGTGACAGTTGTCACTAGTTAACCCTCCCAGACATAAATTTATGGCAGAATTAATGACATTGACAGATATAAACAACTTTAGTCAGTAGGCAGTAGGCGAAGTAAAATTGCAGATATGACGTCACACAAAATTAATTAAATTTAAAAAAATTATATTTCAAAAACTATACACATTTTATCAAGCCCTAAATTTCACAAAACCAACCTACAAATTGTCAAGCATTTATTATTGGAAAATGGTTATGATTTAAAACTTATTGAAAAACACATCAAGTTGAGGTTAAGAAAGTTGAGGTTCTAAAACAAAGAAAACAAGGTCACCAATACTAAACAGGAGAAATGCACCTACCTGACCATACCTTATAATCATAAAATAAATCATGGTATTAATAAAATCTTGAAAAACAATAATGTTAAAATTGCGAATTCTAACCTTAATACCATAAACAATTTGTTTACAAACACAAAAGACAAAATCCCTAAAGAAAAAAATAAAAACGTAATTTACCAAATAAATTGCGGCAAATGCGAAAAAATGTACATCCGAGAGACATCCCAATTTTTTAAAAAAAGTCTTTATCAACATGAATACCATTGCAAATTTAAAAATTCTACACACCGTGCACTCGTGGAACACTACTGTGACACTGGTCACATTTTTGATTTCAACAATACTAGGATTGTTGATAAAGTCATTAATAAAAATAAAAGATTACTTAAAGAAACTATGTATATTAATTTAAATGGGGAGAAGGCTGTCAATAGTCATACAAATTTCAGAAATAACCTTGAACACGCAAAACAATTTTTAGGGAATTTTAAATAATTCTTATTTCTTCGTTTTAAATAAAATATATTTTCTCCTTTTTACCTTCCGTCACCTTTAGGTAAGGAAGGTATTGTCTTTGGTCAAAAAATTCGGTGGTGAGTTTTTGATGAATAAGCACGTTTTAGGGTCCCTACAATACGATTTTACTATTTTCACGATGATGTCTGTATGTGTGTGTGTGTGTGTGTGTGTGTGTGTGTATGTATGTGTGTCTGTGTGTGTGTGTGTGTAACAAAATTTTCGTCTACGATAACTTCCATACTACAATTCTAAAAATTATAATTCCTTCGTATTTCTCTTCGTTACATCCATGTGAAGAGCTGATTAGATTTTGGTTAGAATTGGACAACCGGAAGTACCCTCATTTGAAGATTTTAACAGTTTTTCTTGAAAAAACTATGTTAAATATCATTTTTTCAAATTTAATGTTATTATAAATATTAAAGAATATTTTATTCTCTATACGATTTGACTGCATTTTATAATTAATATTAAATGGATACAGAGTTAAAAAATTATAAAGAAATTAAATTTCATAAAGTAGCCATAGCTATGGAAACAGCTACTTAATTAAGAAAATTTTGATTGAAAGATGTCAGTGTCAAGTGAAATTGACATAAGGTACGTTCTATCGGTGTCAGAAATATTCCTACTAGAATAAGAATATTCTTAAAGCAATAGAACGCTCAGTGGCGAATAACTATCAAGTAAAAAATAAATACGATAGAACAGTGGGAGTGTTTATGTGTTATTGTTAGTTAACAACTAAAGCTAACTTTGTATGTTTATTTTGGATCTTCAAAATGTTGTTATTACAGAGATTATAATTATATAAAAATATATTAAATAATGTAAAGGAGGTATGTAAATGTAACAGAAAGGTACGCGCGACAGTCGGCTAGTACAATTTTGAATTTATCTCTAATCTATATATCTTCTGAAGTTGGAATGATTCGTAGGAATATTCAGATTTTTTTGACGCAAAAGAACGATCATTGAGGTTCTAATAGAAGAAGTAGTAAGATTTCTGACACTGATGGAACGTACCTATAGTGTGTTTGTCTTATAATTTTACTGGAAATATATAGGATCTTTTGCTATAAATTTTCTATATGGAATTTGCATAAAATACATGCAATTGCCGGAAGGTAAAGTACAAGAAATATAATCTTTAGCAAGGAACTTTCTGTATGAAATTTATACAAAATACATAGAACTGACGGAAGGTAATGTGCTGGCCACATCAGATTTTTTCTTTATATTACGCATGTGCAAGTAAGTTTTGAATACTTCATTAAACGCATCTTTTTGAAAAAAAAATTCAGTACACCCACACCCACAAGTTTCTTGACTTATATAACAAGTTTGAGTGTACTCAAATTCATCAACAACTTTTTGACTATGTGACCTTCACAATTGTTTCTTTAACAATGCTAATTGTTAACGTATTAAACAAACAAAAATTTTTTTGTATAAATTTTTAAATTAAATTTTAATCCTTTCAACAATATAATAGGTGAGTGGTTACACAAATTTTGTTCGAAATACTGTTTATTTTATTTATTGTACAAAAATTATATACTGACGAATTATTTTGTAATTAATAGCTGAAGATGGTCCACTGTGGGCCGAAACGTCCATTATGTAAATAAAACATTCTATAAAAAGAAAATACCTGGATCAGAAAGGCCTTATCCTTGGAAAAATACCTTCAAACGCTAAAATACATCATTTTATTAAATCTTTCAGAAAAAAAAATAATTGAAAAATAAGTACCGGACGCCATTCTATAATTATTAAATAAGAGCGCTTTGAAAATAGCGCAATGTGTACTTAGTCTAGAAACTTGGAAGAGCAACTTTTAATTTGATTGCAATTAGAATCGTTAATTTGAAATTTTAAAAGAAATTGTAATCCATAAATTACATTTCCTGGAAACCTGTCACTTAACTGTTTTTAAAGAAAACAACATTAACATGTAATGACAGCATTAACTGGATGACTCTTTCAATACTCTTCCACAAACAAATAATTGATCGACGGAAAGAAACGCGAAACAAACACTGTTTGAACTGTAATCGTCTAAATTACAAAGTACACAAACAGAGCTATTCAAACGCTCAAAGTGTGTGCTTTACAATTTAGACGAGAGTTTAAATAGCTTTCCAAAATGAAAACATAAATAATGAAACACAGATTCTGCACTCGAAAACTAGGATAGTAATTGCCTCTGCAATGTAAAAATCTAATCTCAGAGATCACAGACCATGAAACGACTACTTGCTCAAATATTCACTGGAAATTTAAAGTTTCACGGATTTTTTAATGGATGCGGACAGAGTTGCAAACTATAATTACTTTAAAAAAATTCGGTGCATGTAGTGCAATTATGAGAATGTAATTCAAATGTATAATTAATATGTACAAAGTGGGGTATACAGATCCCATTTTTACAAAAACATAGCTTGTTAAAAACGTTTTGAAACACAATTTTCAGTAAAAAAAACCTAACACTGCTGCCATAGAAAATACAGGGTGTTATGTAACTAGCGTACCATAAAGCCCGTGCATGTGACCTCACAAATATTTAAAAATGGCAGCCTGGTGGACCAACAAACCAGACTGACATAGGAATATGTTTAAAATGTCATAATTTTGTGCAATGGTTTGATATTCCAAACGAGTAACATTAGTGATCATCAATTTATAGATTTACATCGGAATCAGATTTTGAAGATAGAATAGGCTACTTGTGTGCTAGGGGAGACCGGTGTCAATTGTTACAAAATTTAAATTTTTATTTTTCACGAGTTAACGTTGCATTTCGAAATTTTGAAATTATCTATATGAGAACCTACCCACCTTAGTGAATAATATTTTGAATTTTAAACTTTGGAAAATGTGACAAATATAAAAGTATAAAGATTTTAGTGAACCATTACAAATGTTACAATTGCCACCTAACTGGTGTCACTAGTAACAGGGCCAGTGTTAATTGTAACAAATTTTAACAGTGATGTAATAAGATAAAATAATAGATAAGAGAAGAAATTATTTATTACCTCAGAAAATACAAAATTTAGATGACTCAACTAAAAGCAAACAAAATATATATTCTGCTGGTGATATGGACTATTTTGACCAATGCCTTTAGTCGCTAACGTAACTGCAGTTTAGGTAAACATAAAATAGGTTTTTCTTCGTATAATTTAACGTGCCTGGTGTCAAGATTTTACATTTTCGCCGCTGCAACCAATCTCCTGTGCTCAAAAAATATGGGCCAATACATATCAGAGAGTTTTCTCATCGGAACCATCTGAAGAGTAATCTGCGACTGTTACTTTCGGAAATGTTTTTCTTTTCTTTGCTCTTCTTCTTTTATGTTGTCGATAGCAGTGGTTCTTTCTTGCAATTTTTATCATGATCAATACTGCACTTAATTATTAAACACGTTACAATCGACACCGTGGCATGTGTTATAACTGACACCGCTTAACTTATAAATATATTATTAGATATAATTCAGATATAATTCACAAACTGATCCTTAACTTGAAATATTTCTGAGCAGAGCACTTATATTGTTTTAGAAACAATGTGTATCGTTACCTGTATTTCCTTTTTTGTCGATTTACAGACATTCGTCAGAAACAGACGCCGTATTTGCGCGTATGTACTTGCACTAAATACCAAAGAGCTATGACTTTTTCTGCTTCACTCTGCAAGCGCGTTATAATCTACTTCGAAAAGATGGCCCTGTTATCTACCTTTGCTACACCTGTTACAATTGACACCGGTCTCCCCTACTGAAAATCTGATATCTGTCACTAAATACCTAAAATAAAGTTGAAAACGTATGTAAAAATATAAATTTTATTTAAATAAAATATATGTTTTTTAATAAATTAAGAAAGAAGATTTTCTTTGACGTCATTATTTTGAACTGGAGAAAGGGATGCATATTTAAGAATGTAACCTGTAGATGGCGAGCGAGTGCGAGTTTTAATTTGATTTTGACATTAGTTCATTTTTATGTCAGTTATTCTTCTTTATTATTTACAATTTCCGTGGTTTCTGTTACTTTTATTACGTATTTCGATTTGTTAAGCAGGATTTTGAAGGATTTAAACTTAGCTTATACTCGTACAAGATTAAAATGACAAATGAAAATATTAACCTCCAAACTATTATTCAAACGTCAAACAGATGATCTGTCATGTTTAAATTACCCGCACATGCCGTTGATGTTGCACGTACCGATGTTATTGCTTTACGACCATTCATTGGTTCGACGTAATTCTACGTCATACATGGCAGTAATTTAAATATTAAAATTTCATTAATTTTTTCTGGCCAATTAATGAAAATTTTGTAAAAAAAAATATGCGTAGCAAGTTTTTATCGTCTCTTCAAAAATATTAAATAAAAAATCTGATGTGGACACCACACGACTTCCTTGTACGCAAGACGAATATGAAGATGAAGTATAGACTCAATTATAAATTTGCACGTATTTGACGTAATTTGACATTAACATCTATTTTTAATTTTTTTGTTATTTTTTGTCCTAATCCATAGCAAGCTTCTTTACAAAAACAAAAAAGTATATAAGTTTTAAATTTACATATCTCGCTTATACAAAGGGCTAATTTAATAATACTTGATGTGCTAGACGCAGAATTTAATTCTCTAAAACTCTTATTTGAAGCATTTATTTCTAAAATCAAAATGAAACTATTTTATTCAAGAAAAACTGTTAACAACTTCAGGTAATATATCACTTCCGGTTAGCCTGTTTTAACCAAATTCTGCTATGTTATTCCAATTGATATAAAAGTCTTATATACTAAATTTGAAAAGTTTTGGATTATATTTTAATATACTTTTTCATTAAAATCTATTATAGGCTTCAAATAAAGTACCTTTTCTGGAAATTATGTAATGACCAAAAAGGGAGGTGCACAACTAGATGTTATAGAAGTCCTAAATACAAAATTTCAACTTTCTACGGCTTACCGTTTTTGAGTTATGCGAGATACGTACGTACGTACGTACATACGTACGTACGTACGTACAGACGTCACGACGAAATTAGTCAGAATGGATTCAGGGATGGCCAAAATGGATGTTTCCGTTGAAATCTGGAAACCGAAATTTTTCGCGAATACAAACTTCCTTTACTTTGTACAAGGAAGTAAAAAATGGCACGCAAGTAACCCATTATAGCTTTAGAAAGCTATAATGGTGTACGGTAAAGAGAAGTGATCTTACGAAGGTAAAATAAGAATAAATATAATATTGTAGGTCCTTAATTGCAAATATTTATTAAGTATTTTGTCTGATGCGTTATATACAGGGTGTCTCAATAAGCTTGTTCACTATTAGTAACTTTCTATTTGAAGAGATACGAGTTTGGTCAAAATTGTGCCATTTTGAATTACAAAACTACTATATCAACAAAAAAAATTATATCAGCGGTTCTCAAAATATGGGACCTTACTTTTTCTATTTTAAATAGGAATATATACTATTCGCTAGAGAATTTAACTTTGAATTCAACGATATATTCGTTTTATACCCTCGCTCAATGATTTTTTTTTTTTTTGAGAAAAAACCATATTAAATTTTATAATTTTACTGGAAATATAGGATCTTTTGCTAGAAACTTTCTGTTTGGAATTTGTTCAAAATACATACAACTGTCGGAAGATAATGTACAAGAAATAGAATCTTTTTCAAGGAACTTTCTGTACGAAATTTGTACAGAGTAATCAAGAATGGCTGAAGCATGCCGCTCCATACAATATTGACATTTGCCGCTTACTTAATATGACGGAGTTACTGAGCGTAAGTTTCGAATTTTGCTAGCTGTCATAACAATACTGTCAAGAACCGTTTTGTTACGTTCAGCTGAACAAAAATATGCGGCAAGAAGAAATTTGTCACACTGTTCGTTAAAATCCATATGAAAACAAATATCAAATGAATCAACGTACGGCAATGATATTAATCATGTCATGCTGCTGTCATTGTCAATTAGAATATAGTTTTACGAATTATGAAAAATTGAAATATAATTTTCACATTTTTGTGGAACAAAAATTGTCACATGACCTTCAGCCATTTTTGATCACTTTGCATAAACTACATAGAACGGACGGAAGGTACTGTGCTGGCCACGTCAGATTTTTTTACCTGTACTAATTTTTATATTGTGTAGAAATAATTATAATTACAAGTTTATAAATTAACAATTCTGAAAACTTAAATATTTGGTATCTGGTTATTGTTTGTTTCTCAATTGTAAGACTGCATTATGTAAACCCTACAATATGTAGAGTACAAACAACTGATTATAAACAATTTGAAGGAGTATAAAGTTATTAGATTGAATAAGTTTATACTACCTACTTATTTTGTTTTATTACTTTCTGTAGTTTCTCTTAACAGTCGAAAATAATTGTAAGGTCTTAAAAGCTGTTGAAAATGAGAATAAGTTTGAAGTAAGTAGTACAATAGGAAAGGAAATCAATACACTTTCCAGCATAAGTAAATATGTAGATATGTATTCGCAAAAAAGTTTAAGCTAATCACTTTTGGATTTTATTATCAAAGAAGGTAGTTACTTGGATTAGATTAGACTATATTTTAAAAATAAACGGCCAAAATTAAAGTAAAATTCGCTAATCCAAAAATAAGGATTAGCTTAATCTTTTTTGTGTCGCGGGCTGTAAATGGCGGGAAGTATTGTGTTGGCCACACTAGATTTTTTTACATACAATCCCGAAAAACTGATTTTC
Organism: Harpalus rubripes; assembly: GCA_963082715.1. Lineage (NCBI taxonomy): Eukaryota > Metazoa > Arthropoda > Insecta > Coleoptera > Carabidae > Harpalus > Harpalus rubripes. Next base: position 89,639,848 of record OY720448.1, read on the forward strand.
TGAGTTGGTAACCCTAGTTGCAATGTAATATATCGTAATCTGCAATCATTTCTTTTCTAACCCACTTATTATGTAGTTTTTAACACTTGTCAATTTTGAAGGTTTGAAGTCATAGGCGGAATCAGATACTTTTTATGAATGGCGACTGTGCGATTGTTTTAGCGCACTTCTCCTTAAACCAAATTCATGCCAAAATGACAGTGTAATCTTGATTAGTGAAAGTAACTTGCAAATTTATCATTTATGACAATCAACAAATATTGTTTTTTGGAACAACTTGATTTTTAGATTTTAATTTATTAAGTAGCTGGTTCGTAATTGGTTGGCTTTACAGTCTCACAACTAGTACAACTTAACAAATTGTGCAGAATATATTTCAAATTATAACCTCTTTCAGTTATCTTTATCATGAACTAAGACACATTACTAACACCCTGTATATGCAGAATAACATGTTTATTTTAAAATAATTTTTATATAAAAATCTGGTGTGGCCAACACAATACCTCCCGCCTTGTACCGCCCGAATCACAAAAAAGCTTAAGGTAATCCTTATTTTTGGATTAGCGAATTTTACTCTAATTTTGACAGTTTAATTCTTAAAATATAGTCTAATCTAATGCAAGTAACTACCTTCTTTGATAATAAAATGAAGATTAAATTTTAAATGCCGGAATAAAATAGAATTCACTGATTCAAAAGTGAGGATTAGCGTAAATTTTTTTGCGAATCGTTAATTTTTATTCATATAAAAACATACCTACAGATTTACTTATGCTGGAAACTGTACTGATTTCTTTTCCTATTTTTCTATTTACTTCTATTTAAAATGTTAGGTAGGTACCATTATTAATTTGAAATTATTAGTTCTTTGACAGTGACATTTATGTCAGTTACATACATTTGAATAACTGCACAACCAAGGAGCTTTGTGTGTTTAAAGCGTAGGCTCCGGCATTTAAATTATAGACAATTTTATAAATTTATCAATTAAATATATAGAAAAAGTATTAATGCAAATCTGTAGTAATTAATAATCTTTAATTTTTATAATAACATTGTCAAAAAATAACATTTAAAGGTATTTTTCGAAGAAAAACTATTTTGAGCTTCTAGTTAAATGCCATTTCCGGTTATCCGATTTACACCAAAATCTAATAGGCTCTTTCCATTACAGAAAAAGTTCGAAATAAAAGGTTTCAAAATTTTCTGAATAATAGTATTTGAGTTAGAGTGGAGGATCCACACATACATATACACAGACATCATCTTGAAAATGTTAAAATTGGATTCTAGGGACCTTAAAACGTGGTCATTTACTAAAATCTCAATATGCGATTTTTAGCACGATACCTATATCTCCCTTACCAAGGGTAGCGGAAGGTAAAAATAGTTCATTGTAATATAATTTGAAATTTCATTTAAAATATTAAACTTTTTCCAAGATCCACTCTCATTTTTATTGCGCATATGAATGTCCAACTTTTATTTTGGATAAAAGATTTGCTGTTTTATATTTTTTGTAGGTACCTTTATTGATCGTGAAAGGAAAATATATTCATAAAACTCAAAGTAGATACTTTTTGTAGTATCTACCTATAGATTAAATTTCCTTGTAGATTAAATTTTCTGAATATTGTATGCACTTTTAATTTATATCAACCGAAGCATTAGCATTGTCGTCTGTTATATACGAGGTTTGATTAAAAAGTAATGAGAATTTTTAAATTTCGCGCTTTATTTATAATACAGAGAATTTATTTTAAAATGCAACATATGGTTTATCACTTCCATGGTTACACACTACTGTCAAAAAATGACAGCAATGTAATATTTGTCCATTTTAAAATGCAACATTATAAATAGTATTGCAGCACAGGAGATACCTCCAGAACACATCACAAATGGTGTCAATTATTTCTACGAGCGACTAGGATATTGCCTCAGTGTGAATGGTGGTATTCGCAATCGTAGATAAAAAAATTCCCTCTAGTGACGCAAATCAGTACTACGGAAAGCAATCGTACAAGCGCCATATTAAATAAATGGCAGCTAAGTTTGTAGTGTAGTAATTAATATTTAAATATTTTAACTTGTCGCCTTCATATAAATAAGTTTTTAAACTCGGTTTGTATACACAGTTAACGAAACACAGTGAACAATGTGAACTGTCATATGTCAAACCCATCGTATGGCGGCCATCTTGTTTCGAAAATCAGCGCCTCTATCGTTAATTTGGACTGCGAATTTTTGAACATTTATTACATTAAAATTTTGAATTTTTGTAAGACAAAGTTTGTTAAGATGTGCTACATTAAAATTTTGATTTTTTGTTAATAGTATATAGGCTAATTTATTGGAAATTTGTATTGATAATACATAACTACAAATTTTTGTATGTTGCATTTTAAAATGGACAAATATTACATTGCTGTCATTTTCTGACAGTCGTGTGTAACCATGGAAGTGATTGACCATATGTTGCACGTTAAAATAAATTCTCTTCTCTGTATTATTATTATACTCTGTACTCCGGTCTGTGACATTTGTCAGGTTTCATTTATATTGGATGCGTAGCAGTGGCGTACCCCGGGGGGAGGGCGATGTGGCGCTCCCCCCTCCCCCTAGACCAACACATATTTATTTTATATCAGTAATATTTCGAGTTAGTTGAACAATTGTCATAAGTTTTGTTCATTTATCTCGAAATTTCTTCTAATAATGGCCCCTCACTAAAGTAAATTTGACTTAAGTATCGCTTACAATCACAATAAAAAAGAAATTTCTATCAAGAAAAAAATTGGCGCGATGAAAAAATAGACCATTTCAAAAATTCAATGCGCATGTGCAAACTTTAGACAAAGATAACAAAAGTAAATGCCGTATACCCATCTTTGTTTACGATATGACAGGTGACAGTTCGATTATTTTTGTTGGTTAGTATTTGTTTCTTCATTAAAAAGTAATTAATAATAGTAATTATGACGAGTACTACTAAATAATAATTTATAAAAAAAAACATTTGATTTCATTCTTTTTCTCAAAATATGAACGGAAAAAAGAGTGGATCATGTAGAATAAATAGACAGCAATGGATACCAAAAAAAAATTGATAAAATATGTGGAAATTGAATTTATTTTAATATTACTGGAAAAAAATCATCGCAAGATAAATATCCTAAATATTTTCCTGATGGTCGAATAATCTAAAATAAAAAATTAGATTACTGATAAATATACTCCATTTAGGGCCCAATTCTATAACTCGGTGGTTAATTTTTAACCACTGGTTAAAATTTTTATCCAATAGTTGATTTGACAACTAAAAATCTTTTTTTGTTTTATGTCAACATACTTGATTGATTAAAAAATTTAACCAGTGGTTAAATATTAACCACTGAGATATAGATATAGGCCCCTTATTTCGATAAATTTTAATTTTCAGCATAAACATTTTACTTACATTTTATTTACATTCTTTTTGACACTTCTCGTACGCCAGCATTTAACGGCACTAAGTTTTTAGTTCAAAAAATAAACACGTAGAGATCGCGGACATTTTTGAAATGGTCTATTGCGCTAGAGACAGCCATTTTCAAGTACAAATCATGCCATTAGGTGACAGATTTTCATGTTTAATGTTTCTAATATTTTTAATGTAACGTTTCTATACCTTAATATCTTTAAAAAATATTTGCTTTTATTTTAAATATGACAGAATAAGTTTATGAAATTGTTTAAAATATATGTATATTAGGATGGACCTTAAAAAGTGGTTTTTAAAATCTCATTTTTATACTAGCGTATTATAACAACAACTTTTCGATTGTCATTTCCGTTGTTAAATGAAGTACTTTTAAGCACTAGTGCTTAAAAATGACAGTTTAATGCGTAAAAGTAAAAGTACTAAATACCTATTATAACTGTTTATTTATGATAAATATTTACAACGCAATTACTTAAATTACTAAATTGAACAATGGCTGTTTCTTTTTCTCCCAAAATTCTTCGTGAAATTTATTTCTTATTTTCCAAAGAATTTTCAACGTAGCCTTCAGCAACAGAACTTGAACGCCACGCTCCATGTCGCTTGAGCATACTGTAATGTCTGCTCCCGAATCAGCCAAAAATGTTGCAGAACACCGCCGAAAGCAATGCCCGGTATATTCTTTAGCATTTGGGAGGCCGAGGAACTCTGCAATTTTTTTAGGTATACCACCTATGGTATTTATACCTACAGGAAGCGTGCAACACTTAAAATTTCTGTAGGTTAGAAAAAACCGTTGATGTTCAGTATGAGTAGGTCGAAGTTGTGCGTACTTGCGAAACATTGCTAAACAGTTGATTCCATCGATAAACCCTTCAGTTATCATAAAAAATCGTGAAATATTCGTTTTAGTATTTGGAATATTAATTTTTATGGAAGAATTGGAATCTTCAATATCTCCTACACGTAAAAACGTAAGTTCCTCCCGGTGACATGCCCCATAGATTCCAACAATTAACACAACCTTTGCCAATAAATAATCCTTGTCATCAGCTTCCTTCATGAAACGAACTATCTCTTGCTTAGTGAATATTTTTGATTTTTTAGGCTTATATCCACTAGCTTTTCTTTTTAGGAATACAATAAGATTGGTAAATTTACTTATATCCATATTCTTATTAAGGTATATCATAGTTCGGAGCATAGAGTAATTACTCCATAAAGTGGATGGCTTATAAATGAATGATAATTTCGAAAAATATGCTAAAACTACCTTTTCTGTAATATGCCCAATGTTTTTCTCCGCACACCAACTGTCAAATTTTTTGTAAGTTTCTTCATATAATTTTTTTGATTTTCCTGGAACCAGTGTACCAAATGCAGCCTCTGCACCATTTTCAATATCAGAGTCAATCTCTGAGTCACTCATTTTAAGTAAATTTATTACCAAAAATTCTCAAGAAAAATTATACACCGAGCACGTTGACATCAATGTTTATTAAACAACATATTGAATCCCATAGCAACAACAAGATGAAGCTGATGCCTGCTTACTTTTAAATTTTGAAAAATTCAAAATGTTGACATTTGAGAATAAATATAAATAATCTGTTTTAAAACGCTAGTATAAAAAATCTTGTATGGAATACGTTGCGAAATCGTGTTTTAAGCACTAGACGTGTTATCCAACTCGGCTACGCCTCGTAGGATAATTTTCACGTCGCGTGCTTAAAACACATTTCTTTCGCAACTTATTACATACATAGGTATTTCATGATTGCATAAATCATACAAAATGAAATATTTTCTTACAAATTACTTTAAAAATACACATAAATTTTAAGAACGTATAAAGAATATATATATATATATATATATATATATATATATATATATATATATATATATATATATATATATATATATATATATATATTCTTTATACGTTCTTAAAATTTATGTGTATTTTTAAAGTAATTTGTAAGAAAATATTTCATTTTGTATGATTTATGCAATCATGAAATACCTATGTATATATTATATATATATATATATATATATATATATATATATATATATATATATATATATATATATACATATATATATATATATATATATATATATATATATATATATATATATATATATATATATAATGTGATGCATGTTTAAAAATAATTGCTTTTCCACTACTCCAGACACTTCAAAGTGACAGTGATACATCACCTACATTAGATTAATTTAACAAAAATGAAACCCGAGTACAATACATCACCTTGCATTATCTTCCTGGCATTGTAGCCCGTTCTTCCGAAGTCAGATCGAGGTGGCTGGGGCTAATGACGAAACGATGTGCCGATCGCGTATGCCACGGATTCACTTCGTGCACACTAACACTCAACATAGACAAGCGCGTCCTACATTAATTTCTCTCCGCAATCAATCATCAGAAAATTGAATTAACAAGGACTTCGCAAAGCGTTGTGTGAAAATGACATTTGTAAATTTGTGGCAATGTTGCAGACATGTGATTGTTGGTGAACGTTTTCGAACTTGTCATTAGCGAATAGGATATTAGGTACACAGAAATGTTTCAAATGCAGTAATCTTCTCATATAAATCTATATTTAGAAGACAGTGCAAATGATTTCATAAATGTACTCGTAAACTGGCGTATAGGAAGATTGTCATCTTTTGTACAATTTGTACTAGGAGTAAATATAAAATTCTGATTCTGACTGAGTAATGTGAAGCCGTGTTTACATCCAAACACAAATATTTTTATTTTTGACATACTAGAGGCGATTTCGAGCGACAACCGTTCACTTGCGGTATGTTGCGTTCAGGTCCGTTCACACATTACCCGGTATGCTTGGATCAGTGCTCACAGCTGAACGGGTTTGCGAGTCGGGTCAGCTCTCCGTTCACTATTTCTATCTCTTTTTGTCATGTCTTTTTTTGAAATGTCAAAAGTCAAAACAGTCGGTTTCGTGGTCTTTATGTCAAGCAGGGTGACATTATTTTCGTTGACTCTTTTTTGGACAAATATGGATTAACTATCTTTCTCTGTTAATGCATTTTAATTGTCAGACATTATTTTTGACAGTTTTAAATGTCGCAGAATATACATAACCACCAAGCACAGTGTCAACAAGTGAACCAACGATTTTTGGCGCCACCATTGACCATATCATACCGTAAGTAACCGTAAATAATCCTAACATGTGAACGGGTATGTCGCCCGAAATCGCCTTAGGTCATTTAGAACTAGTGTAACAAATATGAAAGAATTTGTTATGGTCATTTCATGTGAAAAATATCATATTATAAACCTTCTGATGATGTGGTGCCTTCATGACCCCAACTGTTTTTAAATTCAGAACTAATTGTATGGTTTTCAACCGTAACGTGGCTCTGTCTACCCTTTAGTTAGGTGTTGTTCACTCGTTTCACTTTTTCATAAATGGAACAGTTGGTTATATAAGTTAATTTTTTTTAACGATGCCATGTAGTTATTTCCACCCAAAACTCAGAACATACCTAGTTATTTTGATATGACTTACTCGAAACATCTGAGTCAGCTCTACCGAAAAATCCCACGTCCACGAAGGCAAGTTTGCCACGTAACCTCTGGATACCAAGCGGCCGATGGTAAGTCGCGAGGGAACAAACAGCTGTAAACCCTAACAAAAAATCAAGGCTAATTGGAAAAATAATGATGAAATATTTTTACCTTCCGTCACCTTTAGGTAAGGAAGGTATTGTCTTTGGTCAAAAAATTCGGTGGTGAGTTTTTGATGAATAAGCACGTTTTAGGGTCCCTAGAATACGATTTTACTATTTTTACGATGATGTCTGTATGTGTGTGTGTGTATGTATGTGTGTGTGTGTGTGTGTGTGTGTGTGTGTGTGTGTGTGTGTGTGTGTGACAAAATTTTCTAATGCGATAACTCTAATACTACTATTTCAAAAATTATAATTCTTTCGTATTCCTCTTCGTTACAGCCATGTGAAGAGCTGATTAGATTTTGGTTATAATTGGTCAACCGGAAGTACCCTCATTTGAAGATTTTAACAGTTTTTCTTGAAAAAACGATGTTAAATATCATTTTTTCACATTTAATGTTATTATAAATATTAAAGAATTATTTATTCTCTATACGATTTGAATGCATTTTATACTTCATATTAAATGGACATAGATGTAAAAAATTATAAAGACATTAAATATCATGTATATTAGTCAGCTTTGCTATAACTCTGGAAACAGCTGCTACATTAAGAAAATAGAAAATTCTGATTGAAAGGTGTCAGTGTCAAGTGCAGTTGACAGTATGTTTATGTTATAATTTTATTGGAAATATAGGATCTTTTGTTAGAAACTTTCTGTTTGGAATTTGTATAAAATACATACAACTGCCTTAAGGTAATGTACAAGAAATATAATCTTTTTCAAGGAACTTTCTGTATGACATTTATACAAAATACATAGAACTGACGGAAGGTAATGTGCTGGCCACATCAGATTTTTTTTATTGTTACACATTTTTTAATACATTTCATGTATTGTGTAAGTGGTGATACTATGGCGAAGGCGATGAAACAGTTTTTCTCGTTACTTTTTACAAATTTACATTTTTAACTCGAGGCTGATACAGATGAAATTAGGAATGACGCCCATAACAACCATGCCTTATCCGGGATTCAAACCCAGGACCCCTGGAGGGTGAAGCGAAAGCGCTACCGCTACTCCACCGAGGTTGGCTTGAAATATATGATTGAAGGATAAAGACTCGGTCCTCGAATTTAAGACAAGATAACTAAAATCACATGTAACTCATATAAATTCCCGATTTGTGATGATTGTTGAGAAAATATTGTAGGTAAGAGAGGTAATGTTTTTTTTACGATAATGTCTGTGTGTGAGTTTGTGTGTGTGTGTGTGTGTGTGTGTGTGTGTGTGTATACGGCACAGAACTAGAGTAAAATTACTTTAAAAATGTGACATTGACGTCACGACAGCTGCGCGAAATTCATGACTCGTACATGACGTAGGGTCTCAATTTCAACTTACAGGTATGTTTAGTGGCGTATCAATTAACTCTACGCCACTGGACGTACCTATAATTTGAAATTGAACCCTACGTCATGTACAAGTCACGAATTTCGCGTAGTTGCCGTGACGTCAGTGTCACATTTTTAAAGTAATTTTACTCTACAAACCAAGAGATATAATTTGTAAAATTTCGAGCTGCACTTTCTTTGTTCAAGGATAACTGGAGAAGTGGGGGGTGATTTTTTTTAGTCCAAGATCGAATACCTTACATTAAAACTTACATTTTTTTTCATATATTCACCCCTATTTTATAAGGAAGTTGTTGTCTTAGCAACGTTGCTATAAATTTTAACCAATAGAAACAAATGTAAAGCCTGTCATTTTCATGTTTTATTCAGTGTTCGGAATTATTATTGGTTATTTGATATAACAACGTTGGTAAGAAATAACAACTTTTTTACAAAATAGGGCTGAATAAGTAGTTGCATGTTTAACGCCTTTTTATGTAAAGATATAAATCAAAATTAATTTGATTAATATTATCTGACCACATTATTTATATACAAAAAATAGATACATTTAAGCCGCGACAAAATCAAAAAACTTAAAACTATAAACTACAAGACAACTACAATAGATACCTATGTAGATGTGTTGAGCGTTCTAATAATTAATAGTATATTCCGTAACGCAACTGGTTCGATCAGGTTTATGGTTTTGTGTTCCGTAAGTCCTGAAATTATTTACCGGTTTCTATTTGGAACGCGGCTCCTGAAAACAGTTGGTGAAAAGTCGGACCACGGCAATCACGAAATAATCCTGTTTTCTCTGGTATTTTACCCCCCCCCCCCCCCCCCCCCCCCAATTTAGATGAAGTTTCATAATAAATAACAAAATTAAACAGTGGAGGCCTCCATTTTTAAATTTTGTTAATCAAAATAGTTTTGAAAAACCGTGTATATTTGTCTTAAATTGGCATTGTTGCACCTAAATATTCTTATTTCACATAATTATAAACTAAAAGATTGTAATAGTCCTAATAGCCTAGATGCTGAAGGATTTCAAGTAGATATGTAAATAATATTATTATAAAAATAGAAATTGTTAAAGATACTCTACGAAATACATTAATTTAATTATCTTTGGTTTTTATTTGATTATTATTAATGAAATGAGTAATATACGTATATTTAGTTTGTATTTGTCAGTGAAAAGAAGCAATTATGAACAGAGCCGAACTTAGGTTTATGACAATTTGGCGTCCTCTACGAAATGGCTTTACCGAAATCGACAAGTAAGCACATTAAAAGGACCATCAGGCATGGTGTCGCTTACAGCTAAATTTTACTTTTTAGTTAAATGAGTATTTCTACGATTTTTTGATATTTTTATGTTAATCTTAACTTAAAAAATCACTAAAGTTAGTGACGTGACATTAAGCACTTGTATACAAATTTGCATTTTTTATTTATAATATAAATATGTACGAATTAATATAAGTACTCAAAAATTAATAGGTAAAAGTAGTTTTCATAAAATACAGTGTTCAAAAAAATTCCTAACTGCGAGTAGGCTAGGAACAGTGAAACGTATGTCTGATAATTATTTAATTCAAACGTCAAGTTGTCAAAATTGATCTTAAAATGTAATTTTAAAGAGAAAAGACAATAAAAAAGGGTACCTACAGTATATTGACATTCGCCGTCTTCTAATTTGTTTCCATTTCTAAAATAAGATTCAAGAAGAAAAGCTTTGATTTCTCTAGATAATATTTTTGACAATATCTCGTGTCAAATTGACATTTAATTAAATATTTTTAAATTGACATACGTTTATTTGTTCAAAGCCTACTCCGAGTTAGGATTTTTTTGAACACACTGTACCATACTCGATTTAAGTGTCCAAATATTTATGAAACATTAACATAATTCTTGAGTATCGAGAAAAATATTTTTCCCTGTTCTTCTTTTATTAAACATAATTTTGGTAAATGATATTCTCATATATTACATTATTAAAAAGGCCAAATACCTATTATAGTATGACTAGCGAATGAAATTTGACGTTTAAATTATTTAATAGATGTGGTTTCTTTTGAAAACATTTCCCTATATTTGATTTGAAAGGAAACTAACCCTTATGTATTCCGTTTCAAAAGATTAGAATTCTACTCAATACCAGGAGGCATTTAAAATGACCTTAGCAACAGGATTCAGGGATGTATTTAAAAAATTTACCACCGCAAATTCTAATTCGTTCGCTTCAGGTGTAAGCAACCCTCGAGTCGGAATTACTGTTAGAGGAAATTAAAAATAATCCTATTTCATAGAATTGCCAAACTAAATAGTTTAAAGGTCAAAATATTTTGTTATAATCAACATAAACGAAAAATGTTTAAAATATTTTAAACGCACCCCTGTTTTGATATTTAGTTACCCTAATCGTCATCTGTTTTCAGTCAGATATAGTAATGTTTTTCTAGTCCAGTATTTAAATTGGTTCATGCAAAAATTTCATACCTGAATATTTCGTACAATTCTATTCTTCTCTAGGGTTTCAAAAGAAACCACATCTATATAATAATTTAAACGTCAACTTTCATTTGCTAGTCATACCATCATTTTTTCGTGAAATTGAATTACCTTACTCATATGTAAGTAACTTTCTTTAGATTTTTCTATATAGTATAATTAGTAATTACAAAACTGTCATCAACAGACTGTTCATTGAATATATTGACATAATTTTACATTTCAGGTATTTTTCCATATTATATGAAAACATTTAACATTCATATTTTATACCTTCATTATCGAAATGAATTATGAATTTATCAACTGTCCATTTAAATTTAAAATGAAAATAAATTCATTCGTTATATTTTGTCACATTTTATCACGTTTAATTTCAAATTTTAATAATTAAATATATTCATTTACATTAATTTCAGTATCGATTTTGTCTATGAAATAACAATTTCCTTGGCAACTTTGGTTATATCCGAAGTTCGTATTTCAACTTTTTTCTTAATTACACTTTCATTGGTAATATCTTTCTTTACATATTTCATGGCATTACGGCAGTCTTTTTCGGGTGTCAGTATTTTTATTATTGTATCTAAACAAGTATCGCAGTAGAAATAAATTGGATGGGTGACCGTTATACACTAGAATATAATAGGGTTGGCTTACATCAACGTTTCTTAACCTATGGGTCGCGACCCAAATTTGGGTCGCGAAGGGGTGTGCGTGGATCACGTAAACTATTCCGAGTTCCATAATTTTGATTACTAAATGCCAGGCATATTTTGCTAAAATGTATATAAAATTTCACTAAAATGTTAGTAATGTTAGAAGTACAATGAAGAATTGCTACTGCTAATCAGCCTAACGAGACCTTCAGTTCATTTTGTTTGAAAAAAAATACAATCTTGGGAAATAAATAATAATAATAATTATAATAATAATATGAAAATAAAATAGAACACATATAATAATAAATTTATTGGTAGACTGTTAGTATGATTGTTAGGGATGATGGGAAATAATTGGAGATGCAGTCGTGGTATTTATTAAATAGTAATTTAATTAACTTTCCTACTCTTCGATTCCAAATGAATCATCATCAGGGATAGTTGAAGTACAATTGGAAAATAAGATCATTACATTACACAGTCAAAAATGTAAGGATGAAAATGTCGTCAAAAAATATCGGGAGTAATAAAATACGTGCATACATCAGAAACAACATTAGTTATCTTTAGTTACCTCTGATATTTTTGACGACATTTTCATCCTTATATTTTTGATTTTATAATGTAATGATGTTATTTTCCAAATGTACTTTAATTATACCTGAAGATTCATTTGGAATCGAAACGTAGGAAACTTAATTAAATTACTATTTAATAAACACTGTTTACCACGCACGACTGCATCTCCAATTATAACTAGACAAAACTTCATTAGGTTTGTTTTGATTTCGGCTGGCCAGACAGAGAAAATAGAGATAGTGATATGTCTTGTCTAGTGCGAGTATTTCTCACTAGAGGTCACCACTGAGGCCACGTACAGTATTAGTGTCTAGTTTGAGCGTAGCTCACTAGAGGCGCAAGTGTTCTTTGTTAAAATTTCATGGTTAACATTTAAGGTTAACATTAAATAATTTATAGGGTTTAATATTAAAGAAAAACCAACGTGTGACTCATAAAACCACTACTACTACAAAACAAAGACAAAATACACATGCTTCTACGTGGCCTCCAGTGAGCAACGTTCAGACTAAACACTAGATACTCTACGTGGCCTCTAGTGAGAAATATTCGAACTAGACAAGACATATATCTATCTCTGGTTTCTCTGTCTGGCCAGCTGAAATCAAAACATTCAGTGAGGAGGGATAAGGAATGTTTTGTCTAGTTATATTTGGTCGTTTGTTTGGAGAAAGTAATGCCGTACTTGTTTATTAGCAGGAATTATATTAATAACCCATGTAATTGTTAATTTTATTTAAAACTAACCTAACCTCACAATTTTAGAAGAATTTTCACGTTCAGCCGACATGTGTTTCAAAATTTAACATTTTTTTCTAACGAAACTTTTAATGCGTTTATTTTTAAACTGTGTAATATGTAAAACTTTTCCAAATTTATTAATATATATTCATAGCAAAATTTAAAGAAGATCGATGTTTCTACGTCTGTTAATTTTCAAATTTACTTTCATAGTTAAAAATATTTTATTCCCTGATAAAGTTACAAAACGTGTAACGAAATATTGGAACTTTAAATAAAATTAACAACTACATGAATTATTAATATAATTCCAACCAATCACCGCCGAGAAATCCATTACTTTATTTTAACAAAGAATAATAATCTTTGCTAATAAAATTTAAGTATAAAAATTTAATGTGTGCAACATCCATAATATGGAAGATTGTATTTTCGTAAATAAAGTACGTACCGCCTCTGCTAGTTACCTGATGATTACAAAATTCACAGACCTGCATAAAAAAATTAGGCCAGACCGTCAGACGTCAGAAAGCTTAACATCATTGTAAAATGCTTGGACCGTCATCCTATTTAGCTCCTGTATCTTAGAACTGTTACCGTTTTTGCCTTCTTTAAATATACCTTTTGAAAGCCCCTCCTTTAATCTATTAGTATTACCAATAATCTCATTTTGCTACAAATGGACATTCATCCTTTTTCTCCATGTCTCTTCATATCTAATAAAAGTAGAAGCTAAATGTTTCTAAACTTATTATTTTGTAGTAGAAAAACCGATGGTTATTTTCAAACCACTGAATAAATAATTTCCACGGACCTATAAAATCACTTTACTTAGGATAAAAAATTCATGGACGTCCAGTTGTAATCCATAATTAAATGATTAGAACCAACGGTAAAAACAAAATCAATAATCGTAAATTTTAACTTTACAGCCACTAAATAAGATATATGGTGCAGGGTGCAGCCTATAATTATTGTAAAAAATCGGATGTGGCCAGCGTATTGTCTTCCGCCATTTCCATTAGTTTAATTTATTTTAATGACTTGCAATCAATATAAACAAAAGTTGAGATTTTGGCAGTGTATGTAAATGTGATTAATTTGATGTAAATTCATCATAGAAATCTTGTCAGCGAAATCCATTGAACGGTTCATTCTTTGAAATATAATTAATATTCAGAAAAGATAAGTGCATTTAAATTTTGAATATAAATAAAATCATTAAAGTGTTCGCGGAAAATATAAGTGTACTCGTATTAACCGAGAAAGTGGAGTGGTAGCGTTGGCGCTAGGTGTACAAATGGTTCCGGGTTTAAATAATTTCATATCCAATCAACATCAAAGTAGCTCTGACTTTTCTAAACATATCTTGCCATTACCATTAGGTATGGTCAATGAAGTAAACAAAGCAAGCAAGTGCTAGATAAGCCAACGACCAAATATAACTAGACAAAACATTCCCTATCCCTCCTCACTGAATGTTTTGATTTCGGCTGGCCAGACAGAGAAACTAAAGAATATGTCTTGTCTAGTTCGAGTATTTCTCACTAGAGGCCACATAGAGTGCCAGTGTCTGTTAACTATAGGCTACCTTTATAACCAGGGTATGGCCATGGTGTGGCTCACGTTTCGTCCGCCATTACCGGCACATCTGTTATATGTGTTGTTCTTGTGCAAATTATTATGTATTTTCGTGGCTTTTTGTTTTATTTTAATGATAAACACATTTAATTATCATTTTAATATGTATTTAAAGTGTAAGTAATATATTTTATTTACTTGTGTAGTTTGTTAAGATACCCACCACGATTACTGACATATTGAAAACAACTATAATTTACCAACATTAAGTATAATCATTTACATTTTTAAAAGGTAAGTTTAGAATATACAATTATTAAGTAAATAAGAACTACAGATATTAAATTATACGTGATATTAACAACCCATATCATATATTCTACATAACCTCTAAATGTATGTATTATTAATAATTGTGCATCTGTTAAATTAATTTTTATTACCTTCATAAATTCACAGTGTGATAATTTAATATTCTTTTATAATATATCACATTTATTACAAATAAATAGGGAAATGAATTACCGACAATGGCGGTGATCTTGAACCATGGCCACACCCTGCTTATAAAGAACTAAGAACACTTGCGCCTCTAGTGAGCAACGTTCAAACTAGATACTGATACTCTACGTGGTCTCAGTGATGGCTTCTAGTGAGAAATACTCGGACTAGACAAGACATATCTCTATCCCTACTTTCTCTGTCTGGCCAGCCGAAATCAAAACAAACCAAATGAAGTTTTGTCTAGTTATATTTGGTCGCTGAGGTAAGCAAACGAGGCTTGTTTCTTAGTTCACTGAACGATTTAATAGTTGTATGACAAAATGTCATCCACAGCTGTCATCGAGAAAGTTATACAGCTGTCAAATATAACATTGTGTTATTGGGTATGTCTCATATCTCTTTTCTTGGTCTGCGAACTTATGGAAAATGAATTTGTACATTTATTTGCAGATAGTGGGATTAATTTGGAAGAAGCTATATTAACTATAATAAAATATTTTAAATTTAATAATCTTATAAACATACAATCACAAAACCCTAAAAGCCTTTTTGACATGTGGTTGACAAACACGCCACGTATACAGAAATATAAACAGTTTAAATTAACTTCATGTATATATAATTTTTATTTCCCGCTATTATATTTGACACAGCAAGACGAGCGAGAAATTTGTGACTTGGATTGCTAGCGAGCACATCAAGCAAATGCTAGGTTAGCAAAGCAGTTCAATAAATTTTACTTCCGGTTGCTTGTTTTGCTGGACTTATTGAATGCACCTAATGACATTACATTACATAAATGGACCCGACGTAAAGCGAGAGGAATTGACACTCACCTTCGAAAAGGAAATATAGATAAGAGGGCAACATCAAACAAGAACATGGTTGCGATCTGTTTTTTGTTTGCTGGTCTGACAGTAGTGACAGTTAGTAAAAGTGCAATATATTTCCTCAAAATAATAAATATAATATTCTTTTTTATATCTCTAAATAAGAATTAGTTACAAAGTGTGTAATTTTGTTTTAATGTGAAATAGCAATCATTTTAATGTAGTTTGCTGGTAATTCAGGTTATGTTCTGTCATTCATGCTATGTATATAAGTGTGATTTCATTTATATTTCAGAATTCTTTTAAAATGGTAATATCATGCAGTGCAAATGGATGCACAGTTCGTTATCAAAAAGACAACGAGATAAAATTTCTTAGTCTTTCTTTTCCGTTGTAAACAAAACTGTCATACCTTATATGAATGTTTGTCGAGTAGAATTCCGAAAGATGAAAAACTATGTACAGACTGGCTTATTGCAGTTAGAAGACACAATTTCAAGCCATCCAAACATTCTGTGGTATGCAGCAATCATTTCCAAACGACGGACTACACCTTAATGTGTATAAATAAATAATATTAGCTAAAGCAAAAGTACTTTTCTATATTTGTTATTTTTACGAATAATTTAATATATCAATGAAATATTTTGTGTTAAATCGAATATGAACTATATTTTACATTCAAACATTTATTATGAATGATGAATATTCCTAAGCACTCTGTGTTATTTTTCATCTTTTGACTTTGCCCCTAACTAGCGCTGTCCCTTTCTGGTGTGCGCCAATGCTTATACAGTAAAGCATCAACGTTGCGTCCATTTATATAATACGTCAATGGTCATGTGGGTGTGGGTGTGAGTGTGTGTGTGTTTTCGTCTACGATACTCTAATACTACAATTCCAAAAATTATAATTCTTTCGTATTCCTCTTCGTTGCATCCATATGAAGAGCTGATTAGATTTTGGTTATAATTGGTCAACCGGAAGTACCCTTATTTGAAGATTTTAACAGTTTTTCTTGAAAAAACGATGTTAAATATCATTTTTTCACATTTAATGTTATTATAAATATTAAGGAACATTGTATTCTTTATACGATTTGACTACATTTTATACTTCATATTAAATGGATATAGAGTTATAAAATTATAAAGAAATTAAATTCCATAAATTAGCTAGCTATGCTATATTCGAAATATAAGATATTTTTGCTCGAAACTTTCTGTATGGAATTTGTATAAAATGTATACAACTGTCGAAAGGTAATGTACATAAAAGAAATTTAGTATCTTTTGCAAGGAACTTTCTGTATGGATTTTGTAGAAAATACATAAGCATTTACGAAAATTGAAAATTGTACAATATCTACCAGATCCATCTACCGGAATCTAATCTCAAAGAGAAGGTAGTGATGCAAAGCGAAGCGCGCGCGTTAACAGTTTGTTGACTATATCAAATTTCTAACCTGTTTCAAATTTTCAATTTTTTTTATAGGTTATGGATCTACCCTGTTTACCACTTACGTTCCGATTCCGGTAGCTATAACCTGATAAACAGCTGTTTACCGGTAACAGTTCACCGGTAGAATTTTCGTAAATGCCTCATATAACGGAAGGTAATGTGCTGGCCACATCAGATTTTTTCCATTTGATTGCAAATAAATATTTCAACCTTTATTTTTGTATAGCTCATTGTGAAATAGAACCCGATTTCTTTAAAACTAAGAAAATGTAACATTCTTTTATTCTTAGACAATCGTTACCAACCAATACAATGGCAACCACATCCGAAAGTAGATGAAGTTCTACCCGAGAATTTTACGAGCACTTACGGGTAAACGCATGGGTTAAGTATTGATTCAAATCAAAGTTTTCTTATTTACGCTTTCGTTATACTACACAGATCTTGCGAATTTTGCAACATTTTACCTACCGTCATAAAATCTGCAATTTATTCGTCTGGTTTTAATCAACTTTAAGTTCCAAGTTTAATTTCCAGCATTAAATTCCTGGAACTCCGTAAATAAGCCCTCTTTTGGCCGTTTTCATAATCCTAGTACATATTTATAAAGAGAACGTAATTCCATGACTTGCATTTCTCGCTTCATCAGTTGGTAATGAAAGACCGTTGATCCAACACAAAACAAAGAGAAACTAAGAACGAAGCAGAGCAAAATGCGCACACGACGAGAACTAAAACAAGTGATGAAAGCGGGGAAAACAAGTGAAACCTCAGAGCGCCAAATGGCCTAGTCGCTTTGGCTTGCAGCAAGCTGTGGCCATTAAAACACGGACAATGAGACAGAAACAGAAAGAAGTAATCATGTGAAAAAGTCTTATTAAACTTCCAGTTTCTACTAAATAACGGCATTCGATATAAAACAACAATTCAAAGAGTTTCGTGGATGATGGCAATGTGTTTCTTAAAAGTTTTTATTTTCAAACACGAAACACGACATTTTAAAATGCAAGGTAACTCAATAACTCTTACAACAAATTTATTCCATAAATTAAAACTTTGTATCCAAAATTAGGAAAATTTTCCTAAAGAAACAATATTAAATAATTACTTCATTACGAACATAAAACATAAACACTTAAAATGAAAATTTTTTGATTAAAAAATTATCCAATTGAATCCCTGTATTTCTGGTCACGTGTGCGAAAGTAACCAATCAAAACAAACTTACACTGATAATTATCCTAAATTATCACTTATGTCACTAAGTTGTTAAGTAAAGGCCCATTCAGAATAAAAAAAACTGCGGTAGTGTAAGAATTAGTGGCATCGGTAGCGTAAGAAATTTATAGTAAAAATTATTTCCGTTCACAATGAAAAATTATTGAAATTATAGTTTCTAGGAATTTTTTATTATAAATTACTAGGATGCAAGGTTGACAGTTATAGCTGTCATTTTATTTTTGCACAAAAAGCAACTGACATAGATGATGACTTATTAATTACACCTATCCACAAGCACTCCATTGTGTGAGATAAGCGAAGAGATTTAGGAAATTTAAAATTATTTCAAAAAAAGAAAATGCGTGGGCACAAATTGCCTTTGAAATAAGCGAAAATGGTTAATTACGTGTTCACTTTTAATTGTGCAGATTTTATTAATAAGTGTATTTGTTTAAATAGCGCAACGTCTGAGGCACACCACAAAATGATCCTTTTCTATTTCTATTGCTCATTTTATCTGATGAGATCAGAAATCAGATGTCAATACGCCAACCCAACATCAGCCGGTGCGTTGCGAGCGCCGCTCTAGCGGCCACCCGCGACAACAAAGCGCTGTAGTTGATGGGTTGGCGTATAAACGTTAAAACTGTCAAAAAAATTAAGCGGTAACGTAGTGGCAACGTAGAAGTTTGGAGTATGCAAACTCCTACCGCTGCCATTGCCACTGCGCTACTACTAATTTTGTTAATTTTTGGATGTGAACGAATACATTTGCTATAACGCATTCAATCTTTTACCCAGGCCACTGCCACTAATTCTACCGCTACGTTAATTTTTTTGTTGTGAATGATACTTTACAAACACTTTTTGACAGATAATTAAAGATTAATTGTTTTAATTAGAAAATGTCATTTTCACGGTATGGCAGTGAAAATAACGATTCAATTAATAAAATTATTACTATTGAACGTTTGTACACTGGCTTGCAAATAAATCGCGTACACCTATTTTTCGCTGTATTAATTTGATCTTGATTTTTAACTTGTCAACAATGTCATTAATGTCAATTAAGATGTCAAAATGAACAGAAATTCAAATACATACTTGGTTGTTCTTTCATTTTTTTGAATATATTTGCAATTTAGTCGTAGGTAAATTAAATACAATAAAGAACTAGCTCCATAATAGATCAAAAATTAATGACAGTGACAACATTGTCAATTTTTACGTTATTTACAGAGCTAAAAAATGACAAAAACTTGGTTACTTGATTTTTAAGGTGTACGCGATTTTTTTGCAAGCCACTGTATAATAAAACTGGACGAGTCTTGTCTTCTCGTGTCAGTGTCAATCTTATTATCGTTAAATACTTGACGCTGAACGTATTCATAGCTACTACTGACATCTATTGGGTGATTTTATAATTATTATAAAAATTCTGCTAAATACAAATTTCTCACTTAATACCCCTCGATCATTGATAAATACTTATAATGTTATCATAACTTCCTCAAGCACATTGCTTTTAGGTAACATCCCTCCGCCTTCGGCGTCGGGCGGTTACCAAGCAACGCGCTTTCGGTAACTGTCATAAAATTATTTCGTAATTATTTGTACCATATAACTTGTCTTTTAAATACTTACATATTAAACATGCATATCATGCAGGGAATAGACCTTTTCAATTTAAAGAGATAGAAGATATGCGGAATGGTAAGAATGGTAAAAAAATTAGACGTAAAATGTCAGAAAAGTCCGAGACAACTTTAAAAAACTTATTGAAAGAAGTTATAAAAGCTTTTATTGAAGCTAAAATGTCTGACGATGTAAATTTCACCGAAAATACAGGTATTTTAATGACTGGAATATTTTTGACATTTCGTTTGACAACCCAACTGGCAGTTGTTGGCGCCATTTTACTTACTATTTGCAGCGATAGAAAGGGACAGCCGTTATAATGAAAAAGTCTATTGCATTAATATCTATTATGAAAATTAAATTTAAATGCAACTTTAGAATCCTAATCCCCGAGGGATGTACGTCGACCGAGACCCTATCATTATAACACCCGCGCTGCCTTTAACATTTTGTCTTATTATAATTTTTTAATATTCTACGGATTACGGATTTGAAAGTTTTAATAAAATTTACGAAGTATATAGGCTATGAATTCTTATGCTTGTTTTTACCTTCCGTCACCTTTAGGTAAGGAAGGTATTGTCTTTGGTCAAAAAATTCGATGATGAGTTTTTAATCAATAAGCACGTTTTAGGGTCCCTAGAATACGAATTTACTATTTTTACGATGATGTCTGTATGTATGTGTGTGTGTGTGTGTGTGGATGTGTGTGTGTGTGGATGTGTGTGTGTGTGTGTGTGTGGATGTGTGTGTGTGTGGATGTGTGTGTGTGTGTGTGTGTGTGTAACAAAATTTTCGTCTGCGATAACTCTAATACTACAGTTACAAAAATTATAATTTTTTCGTATACTTCTTCGTTACATCCATATGAAGAGCTGATTAGATTTTGGTTACATTTGGTCAACCGGAAGTACCATTATTTGAAGATTTTAACAGTTTTTCTTGAAAAAACTATGTTAAATATATTTTTTTCACATTATTTGATGTTATTATAAATATTAAAGAATATTTTATTCTATGTTATTATAAATATTAAAAAATATTTTATTCTCTATACGATTTGACTGCATTTTATACTTAATATTAAATGGATATAGAGTTACAAAATTATAAAGAAATTAAGTTTCATAAAGTAGCCATAGCTATGGAAACAGCTACTATATTAAGAAAATTCTGATTGAAAGATGTCAGTGTCAAGTGAAATTGAGATAGTGTGTTTGTCTTATAATTTTACGGGAAATATAGGATCTTTTGCTTTCTGTATGGAATTTGTATAAAATACATACAACTGCTTTAAGGTAATGTACAAGAAATAATAATAATAATAATAATAAATCTTTTATTTCTGCAGATACATTACACTGTATATAGAAAACGTCACTAAATAATAATTTTCTGTATGAAATTTGCATAAAATACATGCAACTGCCGAAAGGTAATGTACAAGAAATAGAATATTTAATTTAGCAAGGAACTTTCTGTATGAAATTTGTACAAAATACATAGAACTGACGGAAGGTAATGTGCTGGCCACATCAGATTTTTTAGTCTTTATCCTAGTGTCACTATCAATTTCTTGACAACATTACCATAGCAAAAACTGATAATGCCCTTGGTATCCATCACATTAATAAACAATAATGTGGCAACACAATATGTAGGCAATACTAGTTAACTGAACGGATATAATTTCATATCCATTCTAGGATGGATATGAAATCCACGAATCGCAAATCT
Source organism: Harpalus rubripes (assembly GCA_963082715.1). Lineage (NCBI taxonomy): Eukaryota > Metazoa > Arthropoda > Insecta > Coleoptera > Carabidae > Harpalus > Harpalus rubripes. The sequence continues at coordinate 89,661,879 of OY720448.1, forward strand.
CGAAGTCGCGTAACCTAGGCCACTGTCTATTCATTTATTACAAGATTAAGAAGACGAACGATACAAATGTCATATTTGACATTTCAATGTTGTCATTTAGATGGAAATATATTTTCGGTATAAAAAAAGATTTGAATAATTTAATAACAAATAACTGAATTATATTATGAATTAATTGTAAATATTGAAAAAGAACGTATAAAAAATGGAAATCAGAACGGTATGAAATATCGCATTGCCAAGTCAAGGTTATCCTTTAGATTTGCAATAAAAAATCGTAAGTAGTATGTAAAAGTATTGTATACCTACTTATAAAATAAAATATTATTTTAATAACAAATGTCATTAAGAAAGCCTAGGAAAACAAGTACATAAAATGATATTAATTAATAATGTTCAATAAAATTTCAAATTTCTATAGTTCACATTTTCCTTCTTTTCGTTACTCGTAGGAAAAGTATGCTGTACAACTCGAGTGGAATGTCCATATCGCCTTCGGATGATTGAACACTCCGTCTACGTCGTCGTGCTCAAACTTCATCCTCATACGATATGGACATCATATCCACTCTTGTTGTACAAACTACTATATTTTATAAGTATACAATACTTTTACATACTACTTACGATTTTTTATTGCCAAATCTAAAGGATAACCTTGACTTGGCAACGCGATATTTCATACCGTTCTGATTTCCATTTTTTAAACGTTCTTTTTCAATACTTACAATTAATTCATAATATAATTCAGTAAATTGTTAATAAATTATTCAAATCTTTTTTAATACCGAAAATATTTCCATCTAAATGACAACATTGAAATGTCAAATATGACATTTGTATCGTTCGTCTTCTTAATCTTGTAATAAATGAATAGACACTTGCCTAGGTTACACGACTTCGAGATTTGTGATTCGTAGATTTCATATCCATCCTAGAATGGATATGAAATTATATTCGTTCAGTTAACTAGTATTGCCTACTTATTCATTTTGCAGATTGTGAAGAAATGATAACTTTTTCAAGTGGGAGTAGAAAAAGTATTTGTTTCCGTAATTTTTCTCCGTTTCGGTTTGTCTCAGACATTTTGTAAACTCTACAAAATAAAATATAAATTATTATTATTATTATTATTTATTTTACATGTTTTGTAAGGAAACCATGTAAATAATATGCATTCATAATTATTCTTGAACTCGATATTGTTATTATCTTTGAAATATTTATTTATTGTTTTAATAAACATCTATTTTAATTATTAATAATTCTTTGATTTTTACACTTCATCGAAATAAATAAAAACGTTACAATAGTATGTGTGTACATATTTACATTGTGCATACCTAACTTCATGAATTCCTATATTTTGCTTCTATATTATTTCTGAATATTAAACATTCACTGCACTCGAAACTATCGAAACAACTATATTAGCTATGCACGATTATGAATATTCCGCAATATTTGAATAGTTCATTTTACTCTACAAAATTATAAATTCTTTGTATTATTACAGTCTGCATATTTACACCGCATGTACAGCATGAAAATATATACAGGGTGTAAATGAAATAAGTGCATTAAATTTAACCAGTAATGTAACTCGACGAGAGCAACAATATTTCTTAATAACTTTTTCTCGAAATCGCATATTTTTTTAGCATTTTTACCACCCCGTAAATTGACGAGTCGTTCCACGTATTTTTCTAATAATTGAATGCAGTAGCAATAGCTATGAAAATTTTGTTTAAGCATTTGACAGTCTTGTCAGTTGTTGCAATTAAATTTTGACGTTAGTAATAATCTTGTTTATAAGGTGAAATTCTGTCAAAATGCTTCCGTTTACAAATAGCGAGTACACAGACATTGTAATTACTTACCTATGGTTTATTTATTTATTCGTATCTTTACTACATTTTAATTTGTGGTTGATATAAAGACAGTATTATAAAGTTGCCAACGCATTTAGACGGAGCGTTTCCAAATCATACTGTTCCTAATATTCGCACATTTGTTAATCTTGTACATCTTATCACAATACGAAGTGTCACATATGACAATTTTAAATAAAGCAACAGTTGTATCCATAACATGTGCAAAAAAGATCAATGTTTTCAGCAGTCTTCGATTTTGGGAATGGCTCATAATGTTCATTAATGAGACTGAATTTACTTGGGAAGGTGTATTTCTTATGCACAATACACATTTCAACAGACGAAAATGCTGTAAAAATTTTCATTAAAAAACTTTGAGCGGGAACAATAAATGGACGACTAATTATTGGTACTCATGTACCTCGTTTAAATGGACAAAAGTTTGTACTTACATTTTTTGAATAACGTATTTAAACTATTATGATTTATCGAATATAAATAATCATCTCATAACCTAATAACTATGCTTTTACTTTTCCTCGATACCTCTTACCCCTCGTTCCTCCTTGTCTTCCGCTATTCACAGGTGATAAAGCCTGGTTTAATTCACAACTTTATAATTTTGTTATCCAAAATTTAAATTTCTTTATTTTAAAAATTGTACTATTACGAATTAATTAATAATAAATGTTATTTCCGTTGATTCGTTTATTAATTACTGTGACTGAAAGTGTAACCGATAATTTTTGAGCTGTTTGTATCCCACTTGAATACGACAGCTGACGACACCAGGCATTTGTTCTCCATGGGCGCGCGCCTTAATATGCAGCAAATCTTTAAAGAATTTTAACTCAAAATCTAAAAGACTTAGAAAAAAAAGTTATTAAGAAATATTGTTGCTCTCGTCGAGTTACATTACTGGATAAATTTAATGCACTTATTTCATTTACACCCTGTATATTGGATTGTAAATAAAAAAAATTTGAAGTAACAAAATTTTGTTGGGTTGCTACAATTTATTGGGTTGCAAAGTGGGTCGCCAAGAAAAAAGTTTAATAATCACTGATTTAAATAATGCTCATTGTTTTTCAAGTAGACAAAACTTACTTTTAATATTTTTGCTGATTTGTGATAAAATGCTAGAATTATTGAGACTAAGAAAATCAGGGAAGTCGTGGAAATCTTTTTAAACTGTAATTATCGAGGTAATTATTCAAAATTAAATTGCAATGGTTAAATTAGTTAGAACTTGGTCCAAGCAATAGAGAGTTTTGCCCGGAAAAAATTCAGGAGTTTTGCAAATTGGCAGTTTAGTACAGTATCATATCCTGAATAATAATAATAATAATAATAATAATAATAATAATAATAATAATAATTTATTGCCCAAGAGTTTACAAGAGGAAACCAGTTACAGGACAAAGACAAAACATTTAAATATAAGTAACTAAACAAAATATGTATACATGCGTGTGTATATAAAGAAAAAGTAATGATTCGCATAATTACATCCAATAGATGAGAATAATTTAAAGATAAAATACATTCTTCATTGAAATATTACAAAAAAATATCTTCATAGTGAAGTTCAGCATTGCGACACATGATGTGGATTGGTGAACGTTGACGGATGTCCGTGTGGGTTTTAGCCAAATAGAAGGTCCTTGAGTATCTAGATCTGGAAGTGTGGAAAGGGATGCAGCAAAGCAAGTAAGGTGCATCAATTTTATTATTAATTAAAATCTAGAAGTGGGAATAGTTCTTCTTTCTGACAGAGATGACATGGAATGACGTTGAAGGAAACTATTTTGAACTATGACTCTATCTCTATCATGCTTAAATAACAAAATTTTTATAAATTTACGACTGATAAGCATAGAAAGGATACCAAATAATATTGGCGTATTCAAACTTACTCAGTATAAAGGCGAAGTACAGTCGTTTGAGAATTAAATGGTTGTTGAACATTTTTGAAATACGCATCAAGAAACCTAAAGCTTTACTTGTAGAACTACATATTTCATAGATGTGCTCTGAAAAATTAAAATTGTGACAAAAGGTAACTCCAAAATCTTTGATAGAAGTCTTTTTCTCGATGTGAATATCGTTTATATTAAAATGTAAATAATTAATTTTCCTGGTGTACGATACTGAGCAGCACTTATTTACATTTATAGTCAGTTTATTTGTTTCACACCATTCAATAAAAATATCGACATAATATACTTAATTTGTGATATCGGGGTGCTGCCGCGTGACCCTCGTAATATAATAATTCTTACTATGAAAGCGATACTCTAACCCTGCAAAAAGTTTTTGAAAATGATACACATATGATCACACTGCTCTTTGGGACAAAGATTTTAAATTTTTCATAGAGTATTAAATTTCTAACATTTCCAAGCTCCTATGAATAATACATGGAAGGCACTTATATCAATTTTTCCGACAAAAAATAGCCTGATACACGGCATGAATAATTTCTACACGTTTTTATCTACCTTAAAATTCTGACTTTTAAAAACAGCAATCCATCACTGTTATTTTCGCGAAACATAAATTTTGCAATTGTTAACAATTCAATCTATTTTAAAATTACCTCGTGTTAAGTTACAAAATTTAACTTTTGTTACAATTTGGAAGTGATATTTCAACAGTAATTTTCCATGATATTTTGAATAACTGTATTTCATCTCTCTGCTAGAAATTCGGTATTTCGAACGATATTTTGGAATGTCTGTCGGGTTCCTTTGTTTCGTCGTGAATTTTAATCCCGTTATTGAAGTGAAAAAATTTTATATTTGAAAAACAAAACAGAAACGAGGCCAAAAGTTGGCTTTTGTTTTATTTTGTTCTATTATATTTAATACGAATGCATCAATTACTGATTTCAATGATGTGTAAATTAAAATAAAAGCTTTATTGGATTTTAACGTGTTAATAACTGAATTGTATATGAACTTAAAATGTATTTGTGCCCTTATTGATTTTAATAGAAATAAAATGGCTTTTTAATGAAAACGCTCTAAATAGTTCAAATTTTTTATTGTTTTCTACCTCCCGTCATACCTTACGTATGGGAGGTAATGTAATCGTGTCAAAAATTCGATGGTGAGTTTTCAGTAAATAAGCACGAATTAGGGTCCCCACAACACGTTTTTACTATTTTTACGATGTCTCTGTGTGTGTGTGTGTGTGTGTGTGTGCGCGCGCGGCGGCGCGTGCGTGCGTGCGTGCGTGTGTATGTGTGTGTATGTATGTGTGTGTATGTGCGTGTGCGTGACGATTTTTTCATCCACGATAACTCTTAAACAAACTTCCGAAAATTTCTATTTTTCGTATTTAAGCTTTCTTCAATCGGAAGTGATACTCGAAGCCCATAACAGTTTTTAATGAAAAATTAAAAAACTTTTCAATTTTAGTATTTAAGACTATAATACCAAGGTGAATAACATATTAGATTTCGGCTAAAATTGGTAAACCAGAAGTGATAGTTTACTTGAAGCTCTGAACAGATTCTCGTGAAAAATATATTATGATATATTCAAAAACTTTTTAAATTCAATATTTAAGACTTTTATATTAAAGGAAACAACATATTAGATTCTGGATTAAATTTATAAACCGGAAGTGATACTTTACTTGAAGCTCTGAATAGATTTTCGTGAAAAATATGTTATGATATATTTCAAAACTTGTCAAATTTGGTATTTAAGACTTTTAGATTAATGAGAACGAGATATTAGATTTTTTTTTAAATTTGATAAACCGGAAGTGATACTTTACTTGAAGCTCTGAACAGATTTTCGTGAAAAATATATTATGATATATTCCAAAACTTGTCAAATTTTGTATTAAGACTTTTATATGAAGGGAAGCAACATATTTGATTTTGGCTAAAATTGATAAACTGGAAGTGATGCTTTATTTGAAGTTCTGAACATATTTTCGTGAAAAATATATTATGATATATTCCAAAACTTTTCAAATTTGGTATTTAAGATTTTTATATTAATGAGAACGACTTATTATATTTTTATCTAAAATTGATAAACTGGAAGTAGTACTTTACAGAAAGCTATAAACAGATCAACAGACAAAAAATATATTAAAACATAGTCCAAAACTTATCAAATTTGGTATTTAAAACTCGATTTTGACTATACTTATATGATAAACATGAAGTGGTACTTAATTTGGAGCTCTTAGCAGATTTTCGAGGAAAAACAATAGAATATAATCCAAAATTTCGTATTACAGACTTTTCTATTTATTGGAAGGAGAAATTAGTTTTTGTTTACAAACAATCAATCGGAAGCTCATTGCTATTTAAAATATTGAATTGACGGGAGGTTATGTGCTGGCAACACGAGATTTTTTGTTATTTTTTTAAACGCTTGTGTCGAATCAATCGCCTTTGCTTTTAAAACATTCGTGGCATAAGTTTTCATCAATGATTTAGTGTATCTATTTTTGTATCAACGGTTTATAACAAATTCCCTTCTTTCAAAAAACGAATAAATGGACTTTCCTTTTCAAGTACCGCCATTAAAAAAAGGTTCGCAGGTGAAATAGAGATGTTTAACCGAGAAATGTTTCAATCTTATACGAGTATGGCCAAAGAACATATAAAGAAACCGAATAAGTGTAAATGTCTGGTCGTAAATACAAAGTACCAAGTTCGGTAATGTTGTAAAGCATTATGTTGTTTCATGATAAAACTGAAACTCATATTTAATGCACCAGATTCTAGAGAGTTGAAGATATTACCTGTTTTAGAGAAGCTAATTTAAAAATGTCTTTTTATAGTTTTCCTTTTATAATTTCACGTCCTTTTTATTTTAGAAATAGTCATCCGAATACCATTCGTGATTAAATTGTATCCTGGTAAAATTATCAGATTGCTTTACTCGAGCCTGTTGCTAATTTATCTCGTGACATTGATCAAAAATCACCCGTTTGACAACTCGTGTTTTTATTGTCAATGCCACTCAATAAATTGCTAGGCAACCAGCTCTCGTAACAATATGAAAAAATTTACATAATTAATTTACCACTTAAACTATTATTCACGAAAGATGACTATTCAAGGTCATTTGTCAGTCGTCTGATATATTACTTGCAGATAACTTCATTGCATTTCGTATGCATAGGCGTGCAACATGAAACATTTATGGACACACTTTCACTGAAAAAAGAAGAATAATTTATTTGAAAATTGTTTCTTTCTAAATAAAGCCTTTCTGAAAGATTTATGTTCTTCACTTATGTATTTGCGAAATACAAAAACATAGAGTTAACTTATAAACCAAAGAATAATAATTTGATTTAAACGTCAACGCCACTGGGTAAATATTAGCACAGAGGGCAGTGTAGTAGATAATTAAGTATCTGTAAATCTACGACATACGTCATTATTATTAATAGTGTGCTAGAAAGTAATGCCACTATTTACATTGTCACACAACATAAATTAAATAGACATAGATCAAATAATCTCTCTCTTTCTAATACAAAATGTTGCTAAGCCACTGCTGTAAAGTGATGTGCATTCTTTCTTCGAACAAATGAACTTGAATAGTCATCTTTCGTGAATAATAGTATATGATATTATATATGATAAATTCCAAAGACTAGTTTTTAACCAATCTTGATTCAAAGCATTTGAAAATTCAACCAATGGGAACAGTATTATACTGATAAAACTTCCGTTACCCCGATATATTTCCGCTACCAAGTAAATAAACAGTTGTTATTGTTTATAACTGTCAGTTTAAAGTTTAAAAATAAAATAATAATTAAATTGTTTCATTTTGCATTGTCTTTGGAATTTATCTCACCAAATACCACATGATCTCACTGATTTTCTCAGATAGACTTTTATTTTTAAGCACTCATTCTTTTTGCTTTTCTGCTAAATCATTAAAGCAAACTTACATTAGGTAAAACCCCATGCAGTTTGCCTTCGTGTTTGTTGCTAAGCAAAAAATTCGTGCAAATAAAAATTTATCGATAAAATCAGCAGGTCTTGTGAAATTATTTCTGATAAATTCCAACGACTAGTTTTCAACCAATCATGATGCAAAACACTTGAAAATTCAACCAATGGTAACAGTATTATACTGATAAAACCCCGTTACCCCGATAATTCCCGCTACCAAGTAAATAAACAGTTGTTATTGTTTATAACTGTCAGTGTGACAGTTAATTAATATTTCAAGTTTAAAAATAAAATATTAATAATTAAATTGTTTCATTTTGCTTTGTCTTTGGAATTTATCTCACCAAATACCACACGACCTCTTAGATTTTCTCAGATAAATTTTTATTTTGCACTCATTTTTTATGCTTTTAAGCAAAATCACTCAAGCAAACTGACATTAGGTAAAACCCCTCCTCCTTCGGAGTCGGGATTTACCACGCAGTTTGCTTTCGTGTTTGTTGCTAAGCAAAAAAAAATCGTGCAAAATAAAAATTTATCGATAAAATCAGGAGGTCTTGTGATATTACTTCTGATAATTTATTAATGGGCCGTAGATAAGTGTCAATCATTACTAACCTAAAAAAATTGCCATGTAATAACATTACATTTTCTCCAATTTAATAAAATACGATCAACGGAAAAATATTCTAATTAACGCGTATGTTACTGGTCGATTAATACTATCAACAAAAAGTCTCGATTATTAATCGATCTTATTAAAACACTAGCACTTTACTGTATTTCAGATAAGAATAGACTTGGTGGGCGCTACTGCGCCAGCCTGTTTTACACACATAAAACTTTTTTTTAGTTTTGTTCCGTGTATGACATACTTGACAGCTCGAAACGTCAGAATTTGATAATTTGTAATTATTTAGTAAATAAATAATTACTTAAAGTTATTAAATAGATTATAAAGACTATTTCACTCATAAATATATAAACCAATCCAAATTCAAGATTCTACATAGTTACCAAGTTTCATTTCGACAAAACACCGTCACGAATTTTTTTTCGCACCCTAAGCCAATAAGATTTCGTATTTTTACAAGTAAGTTAATTTTGATAAGCGAATTTTTTTTGACGTTTATAAACATATTGTTTACAAGTCTGTATAATTTCAGTGTAGTTTTTATTAAAAACTAGTCGATTCGAACAGGAATATATTTAAAACGTTGAAAAAGCAAACGGAAACATAATACCTCTAAACACAATAAAAATTACAAAATTTTTGTCAAGAAAAAAATTATATAAATGATTACGTGATTTTTATTTTGGAAATAGTCATCCGAATACCATTCTTGGTTAAATTTTATCCTGGAAAAAATTTTCGATTGCTTTACTCGAGCCTGTTGCCAATTTATCTCGTGACATTTATCAAAAATCACTCGTTTGACAACTCGTGATTTTTTTGTCAATGTCAATAAATTGCTAGGCAACCGGCTCTCGTAACAATCTGAAAATTTTTCCGGCAAAAATTTACCACTTATGATATTATATATGACAAAATGAAATAAATAATATAATGTCCGTTTCCACGACTTGATCCCCACGTCAAGCATTTGGTTCAAATCACCAGGGGAGGGAGGGAATTGATGACGTCATATTGTTACCATGATTTTATTATAGGGATTTAATTTTCTAGTTTGGTATAAGGTGGAGTATGACAAGACTTTGTCATGTTTGACATTTTTAATATTTCATTTGTAATAATTCTGTTGTTCGTTAATATACCATATATTGTGTGGAATATTATTAATCATCAATATTCGAAGTGACATTTATTTCACAATTGAATAATTATGATGTAAAGTCAAAACTGACAGTATGACCTATATTCTATCAATTTCGTTATCAAAATTCTAAGTATAAGTAGTTATTAAGCAATAATAAACCAATTGAATAAATACGATGTAAGTATAATGGATGAAATATACCTGTTTTTATTGTCTAAAAGCAATATGTTTCTATAATTGTCGGATATCTTAGAAACACCGTATTTGCAATACCAAAATGCACAATACCTGTTTATAATCCCAAGCATTATCAAAATTACCAACACACAACGAAGCACAATTTATTATCGACGCCAAAATCATCTTAATCACATGAATGACACAATGAATATTCAAATAATTCAAATATTTGACAATTACACTCGTTATCACCAGGGCCGGATCTAGGGTGTGGCGAGCGAGGCACTTGCCTCAGGTTTAAAGTTTAAAGGAGCGCCAACCAAAAAAACTGCCTATGAGATAATTACCTCAATAATGAAGGTTATTTATTTGCAATATGTAATAATAAAAATTACATTAAATGATTTTATGTTTAACATAGACAACGCAGGTGAATTTAAATAATGCAATCAGCATCTAGGGCAGGGCGCCTTCCTGCTGCGCACGCGCCTGCGTAAGTTGATCTTTCAGAAATAATTGACATAAAATCGAAAATTAATTATAATTTTTTAGGTACGCTATGAATTTGGGATAATATTTTAACTCGATAAAATAGTACAGTCAAAAAATATAACTGTGGTTAAGGCATTTCAACTTATTAAATGACTGCTATGTGTTTGCAAGAAATGAGGGATCATGGTTTCGAAGAGGTGTTTGAGGAATGCAAAAATATTGTGGAACGTTTAAACATTACACCTAAATTTAAAAATAAAAGAAAATGAGAGCAAAGAGGTTACATATATATGAAGCACCGGACGAAAGAAGCAATTTTCTGACCAGAAACTTTTTGTAATTCAAAGAAATCAATCATTGGATGCTCTTATATTTCATTTAAACTGGAAAACTTAACAACGAAGCAACAGATTTTGGATTTCTTTCTGGTGATTTGCAAAAATCAACTGCTAATTTAGCTCTAAAATATAAATGAGTTAAATGCTATAGAAATAGCAGATGTAATTTCGAGTTTTAAGATAAACGCTTTATTAATTGTTCCCAATGTAACTATAGCTTCTAGTTTAGACCTTTAAAAATTAAACATGAATATAGATTAACAGAATCATACCCCAACCGCGAAGTAGCTTTAAGAATTTTTCTATCGATTCCCGTTACGATTGTTTCGTGCGAAAGATCTTTTAGTAAACTTAAGTTGATTAAAAATTATCTAAGATCGACGCTCAGTCAAAAGAGATTGTCAAATATGGCCATTTTGTCGATTTAGCAAGTAATATGTAAGGACATAAATAATTGATGACTTTGCAACAATAAAACCAGAAAAGTGGTATTGTAATAATAATTGTGAGAAGTTATACGTTCTTAATTTTTTTCTTTTTTGTTGACATTGTTGTGCCTAGATAATAAAATTTACTCTAATTATTATTATTTTTTCTATTTACATATGTATCTCTACATATATTTTCTAAAACACAAATTTATATTATTTTCAAAACACTTGGGAGGGAGGGGGGTTTCTTATAGGGGCGCAATTTTTCCTTTTGCCTCAGGTGCTAAAATATCTAGATCCGGCTCTGGTTATCACGGTTTCAATACCGTTTTTATTTCATTTTTGCCGTTGGTTAGACGGAGATAGCGCATACCCCTCTGGCAAACGTACGATAATGAGATAGCGATTAAAAGTCTCATATATGCCATATGTGTACGACAAAGATGGTAGATAAAAGTTTAATAATTCTTGCATCAGAAATTGATGACGTGGGGATCAACTTTGAGATATAGAGTGTACCTGCTTTACATATTGCTATTGTAAACTTGGATTGCGTTTAGACAAATTAGAAAGCTGTAATGGTAAGCCCTATCTTACTCCTAAGTCTATTCTTGTCTGAAATACATTATAGATAGTTATACATACAGGTGTTAGAACAGGGTAAAAAAATTGAAGGTGAATAGTACTGACCAAAATGAGTAAAAAAGCTTTAACGACATAGGTCTGATCTTCAACTGTTTCCGAGATAGTTGCCATTTTGTATCAGAATTGAAGAAAAACTGACAAAGACAGTGGCCGAACAAGATTCTGACTGTCAGTAAATAGATTTTTCTCACTTTCTGATAATAACGGAGTTATTTGAAAATTAAATATTGGCCCAAATCGCCAGAACATAGTATATAATATTATAGTAGGTACGTAATAGTTTTAAATTTTATTAGGTAATTTATGTAGAAAATATTAAATTAATAAAGAACCCGTTGTCTAATTAATATTTAAATTAAGTTTCTCATTATTCCAGGGCTGCTTTATTTCATCCTGAACCTACATTAAGACAAGCTTGTCGGGAATATACATACAAACATACAAACATACATACATACATACATACATACATACATACATACATACAAGTAATATTAATTTCAAAATTAATTGGGAACCTTTTATAAGTTTATATAAATATTAATTAATTTTATAAAATTAAATAAATAATAATCAGTTGAACGAGGTGCAAAAAAATCAATTATAAACGAACCAAACAACAAATATGAAATTTGAATTTTATTATAATATAAATATCAACTTTAATAATTTCAAGTCCAATTTCAACCACAACACAAATTAGCTTTTATATCAAGATCGGATTACGGTTTTAAATAACTCATTTAAAACTTTCTGTAAAACACAAACTTTTTGATAAATTCCATTGAAAAACTCTGAACAATGTATAATTACTGTACTGGATCACATTCACACCAAATATTTCATCCAACGCTTTAAATTTGTATCACACTGAATCAGTAGTTGTGAATTTGTTATTAAGCCATTGTTTTAAAATGTCATTGGCTTTTATTATTTTGTAATTAAAATTTTATACTGTAACTAGTTCCAAATGCATATTACAACATTAACACTTTCTTAACCTGTCGGCGGGCGCGCTTATGTAGATCACATGAGCGGGCGTCAAAAGTGAAAAAAGCGTCAATTCCATATAAATAAACTAAAATTGAGGCTTAAAATTGTACAATAAGAAAAAAATTATTCTTATTTAAATAAACAATTCAAATAATTTAATCTTCCCCTATGGGCGCACTTTTTTATTGTTATGTACTGTGCAAATAAATTTTTATTCTGATATTTCTAAGTCTGATTGACTAAGAGACAACTATCTAAAGAGAGATTGGAAACTCAATGCTTTTGTATCGTTATAAAGTTCGCCATCTATCAACATATGCAACTAACTAAACCACGGTAACTAGATCTTTAAAACGTAGACCGGTGTTTTTAAAATTAGTTATTTTTAATATTTGAAAGAAAAAGAAAGACCATATTGATATGTATTATGAATATTTATTAAAAATATAGTGTACAAATTTTAAATTGCAAAAGAACAATTAGTAGGTATATAAATAATATTAATAAGAGAGTTTAATATTTATCAAGATAATTATTTTGAGGAATAGTGAAAAATGTAAATGTTTGTGTATATACAAGTTTGTATATTTTTTTGCAATATCCTCAGCTCTTTGCAAGATTCAATTTCTAATTTGTGTACTGTAATATCTGAGCTATATTTTTACATCTATGCATGTGATGTAAACTAAAAATTGTATCCAACACAATCGGATATGTACATCGTTGTATTAGTATTATTTTCTTGAAAGAATTTTTAAATATTATTTAAATATGTGTTGAAAAGAGACCTACGTAGGTGAAAAAAAAGAAATGAAAATTGGGAGCTAAGGAATATCAACCTCCAACATCTTCATAGTTCTTCACATAACTCATATAGTCGTAACTTTATGAACGATATTGTCAGCTTTTAAACTACTGTGGATTTCTAGTTCTTTTTGTGTTTGTTCCTTTCTTTTCTCATATAGAATTCTTCTGAAGATTTGCAAATGATCAAGGTCATTTGATGAATGTTCAGGATATTTATCTCCTAATTTGTAAGTTTCGGGAAGTTCTATACAAGCATTAAGAATTTGTTCTCCATGAAAATCTACAGAAACATATATAAGAAAAATTTATAAATATTATTATATAAAAAGTAATTAATGTTCAAAAGTTACCCTACGAGTTCTCTGTATGTTTTAAACATATAAAAATTCAAATAATGTGGAATCAAAAATTATACCGGGTGTCTTAGACCGACCGACACATGGGCGATTAACATGTAAAATTAGTTAATTGTGAATAGTATCTCCCCAGTGCAAGATATTAAGATGAAATTTTGCATGCTTATCCGGGGATACTATTTCTATGGATTTCAATTCAAATCAGTCAATTTACAAGTGTAATATTAGAATAAATTAAGAAAAATTGTAGAAGTACCATGAATGTTATTCATATCTTGAAAATAATAGTATCTAAGCAACAGCTCTGATAGAGTAGGGGTAACGTGCGCGCTTCACAATTTAGAGAGTCGGGTTCGAAACCAACCGACAGCAATATTTATTTTTTAATTTTTTCTTTTCAAAATAATTTTTATTATTGATATGTTTTTAATCTTTTATTAATATTTAATTTAATAAAGTGGATACATTGTACGTAACAAGATTTATTTATTTAAAAAATATTTTATTATTTGCTTTATTGGTTTATTATAAATTAAATTTCTTCAAATTATAGTTAGCCCTGACGAAAACAAAAAAACGAGAACATTTCATTTGAATAATCAAACGTCAAATGCAGATTTGTATTGTACTATCTTTATTTGTTGCTAGTGTTATTTAAATAATATGGATTTAACGACAAAAGATAAAATTCGTATTGTGAAATTATTTCACATTGGTAATAGCCTACAGCAAACTGCTGATGTATTTTCTGCCGAAAATCCAGAAAAAGTAGTTAATAAATCCCGTGTAAGGCGTATTATTAACAGATTTGAAGAAACTGGGTGTGTTGCTAATCACACAAAGCAGGAAATACAACCAATTGAAAATGAATTTGAAGAAATAATAATTGCGCGGGTTGAAGTGGAGCCTACTATTAGTTTAAGACGTTTACAAATGGAATGTGGAATAAGTAGAACAAAAATTGCTAGAATACTTAAGAAAAATGGATTTAGAAGTTACAAAGTAGGTAACCATCAAGAATTGCGAGACGGCGACGAAGAAAGAAGAGCAACTTATTGTGAAACAATTATGGATAAAGCCAATGAAAACAGAAACTTTTTGTACTCCCTCTGTTATACCGATGAATGCACATTTACTCTTCATAACGAACCGAATGTGCAAAACTTTCGCCACTGGTCAAAAGATAAACCAACTCTTCAAAATTTATCAAGAACCCAATATCCCCAGAAGGTTAATGTTTGGGCGGGAATTTTGGGATCACACATTATTGGACCATATTTTATTGAAGGGACATTGAACGGTCCAAAATATTTAGATTTATTGGAAACAGTAGTTGGGCCTAGACTTACAGAATTAAATATGGAGAGGATATGGTTTCAACAGGATGGGTGTCCAGCGCATAACGTGCAAATTGTCAAAGAATATTTGGACAATTCATTTCCAGATTCTTGGATTGGTTTAAATGGACCAATTAATTGGCCGGCAAGGTCTCCTGATCTAAGCCCCTTAGATTTTTTTCTTTGGGGTCATTTAAAATCAAAAATTTACGGCCATTATGAATTGACCACTTTAGAAGACTAAGCAGCAATAAGGAATGAATGTAGGCTTATTTCTAATCGACAGCTAAGCAACGTGAGACAGCAATGTTACAATCGTCTCGGATTTTGCTTAGCGCAAAACGGCGGCCATTTTGAATATTTATTTTAATTTTTAAATTTTAATGTTGTAATTAGTAGGTACGATTTAATATTTTTTAAATAAATAAATCTTGTTACGTACAATGTATCCACTTTATTAAATTAAATATTAATAAAAAATTAAAAACATATTAATAATAAAAATTATTTTGAAAAGAAAAAATTAAAAAATAAATATTGCTGTCGGTTGGTTTCGAACCCGACTCTCTAAATTGTGAAGCGCGCACGTTACCCCTACTCTATCAGAGCTGTTGCTTAGATACTATTATTTTCAAGATATGAATAACATTCATGGTACTTCTACAATTTTTCTTAATTTATTCTAATATTACACTTGTAAATTGACTGATTTGAATTGAAATCCATAGAAATAGTATCCCCGGATAAGCATGCAAAATTTCATCTTAATATCTTGCACTGGGGAGATACTATTCACAATTAACTAATTTTACATGTTAATCGCCCATGTGTCGGTCGGCCTAAGACACCCGGTATATGTCATGTCAGCTTTTAAATTTTTCAGTTTGACGTTTAAATTTTCCATAATATTGTTTTGCATTGCCTTCTGTGTTGTCTTCATCATTTGTGATTTTGCTGCCCTCTGAAGAAATATGCAAGGAACTATTTTCCCCGTGCTCCGTTTGCCCCTCATCGCCAAAAACTTTGTTACAAGGCCACCCATAAGTCTGTCCAATGATTGACTGTTGTAATTATGTCATTGCCGCCTTCACTTTTACCGCTAATGTCAAAAACTCCTTCGACGTCTGACAAATTCTCCATAATTTCTTCAAATTCTCTTTCTGGGTGATAGGTTCTTGACCATTTTTATTTTTACCTTCCGCTACCCTTGGTAAGGGAGGTATAGTGATCGTGCTAAAAATCGCATATCGAGATTTTGGTAAATGACCACGTTTTAAGGGCCCTAGAATCCAATTTTAACATTTTCACGATTATGTCTGTGTGTATGTATGTGTGGATCCTCCACTCTAACTCAAATACTATCATTCAGAAAATTTTGAAACCTTGTATTTCGAACTTTTTCTGTAATGGAAAGAACCCATTAGATTTTGGTGAAAATCGGATAATCGGAAATGGCACTTTACTAAAAGCTCAAAATACTTTTTCTTCGAAAAATACCTTTAAATGTTATTTTCTCGAGACTAATGTTATTATAGAAATTAAAGATTATTAAATTTTCTATAGATTTGCATTAATACTTTTATATATACGAGGTGCTACCCAAAAGTTACCGAACTTATTTTTTTAAAAAAAGCTGCATTTATTAAAACTTCAAACCAACAAATTATCTCCTTCAAAATAATCCCCACCTACAGTTATACACTTTTCCCATCTTGTTTCCACTGTTCAAAACACTTTTTGTAGTTATTTTTTTCAATAGCTTTTAGGACCTCCTGCGATATAGTTTGAATCCCCTCAACAGCCACAAATCTCTGGCCTTTTAGCTTGGTTTATTTTTGGGAAGACGAAAAAGGCGCAAGGAGCAAGGTCTGGTGAGTAAGGGGGATGGTGAAGAACATTTCTTTGCGTGGATGTCAAAAATGTGTGGGCCGGTGCATTGTCCTGGTGGAAATGCCAATTTTTGCTTGCCCAAA
Organism: Harpalus rubripes; assembly: GCA_963082715.1. Classification (NCBI taxonomy): domain Eukaryota; kingdom Metazoa; phylum Arthropoda; class Insecta; order Coleoptera; family Carabidae; genus Harpalus; species Harpalus rubripes. The sequence goes on from OY720448.1 coordinate 89,679,024, forward strand.
GTTCAGGGCGTTTTCGCCTTACATTTTCCCTTAAACGCCTCAAAACGTCCACGTATAAGTTACCCGTTCCGGTGGTACACCTTAGCACAAATTCGCGGTGCACAACCCCCTTGCAGTCGAAAAAAACAATCAACATGGACATCACATTGCTTTTGAGGAGATTTAAACTATATCGCAGGAGGTCTTAAATGCTATTGCAAAAAATGACTACAAAAAGTGTTTTGAAGAGTGGAAAAAAGACGGGACAAGTGTATAACTGTAGGTGGGGATTATTTTGAAGGAGATAATTTGTTGGTTTGAAGTTTTAATAAATACAGCTTTTTTAAAAAATAAGTTCGGTAACTTTTGGGTAGCACCTCGTATATATATATATATATATATATATATATATATATATATATATATATATATATATATATATATATATATATATATTATGAATAAATTTATAAAAACATCTATAATTTACACTACTACTATATATGGGCGAAAATGTAAATTTTACATTTTTTGTGCACTAATCCAAATTTCTGTTTTTTGAGAACTAAAATTACTTTTATATTCTCACCCAAAATGAACTTAATTTCAGGGAAGTTCTATCAGCATTTCTTCAAACAATGAATCGTACTTAGCGCTACGATATTTTTTGCCAATTTGTAATAATTGTAGTCAAGTAGACTCACATTAAAAGGATAAGTTAGATGAAAAGAAATAATTAGCACCATTATTCTTTAATTTTTCTGTGGAAATGACACTTCAGCGGAATCATGAATGAGGTCATCCAACATTTTGTTTTATTATTTTCTGGAAGACTGCCGTTTATAATATAAATTATATTTTCACGCAATTTGGACATATTGTTTTTTACATATAATTTTAATGGACCTTTTCAATTTAAAGAGATAGAAGATATGCGCAATGGGGATCTGCGCATAGTAAGAACAACTGAGATCTATGGCGTTTGTTTCTAAAAAATTCAGACGTAAAATGTGAGAATATCTCAGATAACTTTAAAAAATCTTATCGATATAAGTTACAAAAGATTTTTTGAAGTTCAAATGTCTAACTATGCAAATTTTCACTGAGAATACAGGTATTTTAATAACTGCAATATTTTTTGACGGTTCGTTTGACAGCCCAACTGGCAGTTGTTCGCGCCATTTTCTTACTATTTGCACCGATAGACAGAGATAGCCGTTAAATTGAAAAGGTCCATTAAACAAAATTACAGTAAATCAGCGGCGTCCGAGGACGAGCTTACGTTATTTTAAAAACTATTCAATATTATTTTACGAAATTTGGTATCTAGGGGTTTTCCGAGATGCCCGTTTCAGCTAAAATATTTTCAAAACAGTAGCACTTCCTATTTAACCGGAAGTAGACCCTAACTTTCTTATTTTAAATGGAATGCTATATTTTATATTTTACCATTAAATTCAGCAGAAATTTTTACATATGAGACCATAAAAAATTTTTACTCATGATCAACCACTTCCGGCGTAATTAAAGTTTTTTGATTTTTTCACTAATAACGGGCACTTTTGTATCACTGTATTTCGAGAATGGAAACGAATTTCTATAATCTGTAAAAACAGTTTTATAAAAAAAGCTTTTGTTTACAATAATATAAATTAATAATCGACAATTTTCGAAAAGTTGAAAATCACAAAATTCAAAAAATACAATTTTTTTAAATGGACCGCCCCATTTTTATCTTCCGTCAGCTTTAGATAAGGAAGGTATTGTCTTTTGTCAAAAAAATCGATGATAAGTTTTTAATGAATAAGCACGTTTTAGGGTCCGTAGAATACAATTTTTACGGTGATGTCTGTATGTATGGATTGATACCACCTTTCCAAAAAAATTTTTTTTCGTATTTCTCTTCTTTACATCCAAATTAAGAGCTGATTAGATTTTGGTTATAATTGGTCGACCAGAAGTACCCTAATTTGAAGATGTTGACAGTTTTGCTTGAAAAAACGCTGATAAATATAATTTTTTCTTATTTAATATTATATATATTAAAGAATATTTTATTCTCTACACGATTTGATTACATATTATACTTTATATACAATAGATATAGAGTTCAAAAATTATAAAGAAATTAAGTTTCATAATACAGCCAGCTTTGCTATAAACATGAAAACATCTCCTATATTAAGAAAATTTTGATTGACAGATGTCAGTGTCAAGTGCAATTTACAATGTATGTTTGTGTTATAATTTTACTGGAAATATAGAAACTTTCTGTATGGAATTTGTACAAAATACATAGAACTGCCTTAAGGTAATGTACTGGAAATATTGAATCTTTTGCAAGAAACTTTCTGTGTGGAATTTGTACAAAGTACATAGAACTGACGGAAGGTAATGTGCTGGCCACATCAGATTTTTTATTATGTAAATGAATTCTTCGTTAAAAAATAAGCGTAGTTTGTGTAACATGTCCTAAGTTGAAAGTTGGTAGATTTTTAATAAAATGGAAAATATTTAAATTGTGTTGTATGTTTTTTGAATTTTGTGAACTTCAACTTTACGTTCACGTAGAAATGACAATTTTCAAAAATTGTCGATTATCAATTTATATTATTGTTAACACAAACTTTCTTTATAAAACTCTTTTTACAGATTATAGAAATTCGTTTCCATTCTCGAGAATTAGAATGATAAAAAAGTGGCCGCGTTATTAATGAAAAAATCAAAAAAGGTTAATTACGCCGAAAGTGGTTGATCATAAGTACAATTTTCATGCTTTCATATGTAAAATTTTCTGCTGAATTCAATGGTAAAATAAAAAATATAGCATTCCATTTAAAATAAGAAAGTTAGGGTCTACTTCCGGTTAAACCGGAAGTGATACTGTTGTGAAAATATTTTAGCTGAAACGAGCGTGTAGGAAAACCCCCAGAAATTTCGTAAAATAATATTGAATAGTTTTTAAAATAACGATAGCGCAAGCTCGTCCTAGGACACATATATGAATAAAAATATTAAATTTAATTTAATTATTTTTAAATTATCAATTATAACATTAATGGTCAGTTGCAGCAATACCGGTCATTCTTTTACCGTCTCACCGCGTAATGCGATCGCTTTCAATAAAACAACGATATCTCCTAAGATATAAATGCAAATTAGATATTGTTTTATCTACATTAGATACTGGAGTTGAATGAACAATTACCTATAAAAAAGATGGTGTGAAAATCGTATCAAAATTCGTCCAGTGATTCTCGGTATTACTCCGAACGGACAGACAAACGCCTACCGGCGACTTTGACATTTATATCAGGCCCTAAACTTTTCATCTTATTCACGTACTCTAACAAACAGAACTAATCTCGAAAACGTTTCTATTTGACGTATCTTTTACCCTATCGGCATGCTCCAAAGATCAAAGATACCAATGGTCAGAAGCTTATCAGGAAGTAATGTAATGGGAAAACACTCCAGGATCGGATTGTGTACGTGGAACAACAATGAAGTCATCTCAATTAGGTTACAAACCTAATTAGAGTTATCTCAATGCTGGAATTTTCAATAACTGGTTGAAATTATCAAATTTATGTACCTACATAAGTACGAAATTTAGACTTAAATTCGTATTTAGAAAATTAATAATATCGAACAAATCTCTTTTTTAATTATATAGGTACATATTATACTTATGCATGTAGTTATTCCAACTGTTAATTTAACATTACATGCTGTAATCTTTATTTCATAAGTATTCTTTGCTGATATTATCGTGAATCTGAAAAAATTGGTAATTATATAAAATATACAAATAAATACAAAAATTCTTGATATTATTTGAGAAAAAACTGTTTTCCTTAGTTAAACGAATTTTCGCTTGTATTGAAGAACTAGTTATTAGTTTATCTTACTGTTTTTCTCTTACAAATAAAGAAAAAGAGACCTTCCGTGTGTTCAAAAAATCTTTTTTCTTCAAGCGTATTATAATATGCATATTATGCTATTGTACACACGCTATAGAAGATATTCAGTCTTACTAGTACAAAAATGTTGTTATTGTTGTACTAGTAAAAAAAAATTAGCTTCTTACATAGATCATATTGACTACGTTTATCTCGATAATTCAAGCGGCTTCAAGTATATTATGACTTGAAAAATCCTATTGGTTTATCCCAGCGAATTGAAAATAGGATTGAGTTATTTTTAATCTGCCTTAAATTCGTATCAACTAAAAAAAGATAGTTAAATACTCGATTATGCACGCAGACAGGGAGAGGGATATGATCTAATTTCATCCTGGATATATAACCCCAAAATGTAAAAATTGTCATATTGCTATTTGTCGTCTCTTTCAGAAACATTTATTTCTTCATCGCTCCAAATATTTCGTTTTTGACAATTTTACTAAGTTTTATGTCGCGACTTTTATAAAATGAGGTAAAATGCAAACAACCAACAAATGTCAAGACTACGTTTATCCCGACGTTTGAAGCCGCTTGAATTTAGTAAATCCGTTTTCAATCTTCGATATAAACGATCGAGATTAATATTTCAAGCTTCTTCAAAATCAAGTCTATAAAATAACAGGCTTGGATTTACGAAGCGGCTTGACATCTGTCGAAATAAACAGTGAAGCTTCAAATAATGGAATTACGCATGCGCATATTATTTGTTGGTTATTTGTATTTTACCTATTTTATAAAAGTCGCGATATAAAACTTAATAAAATTGTCCAAAAGCAAAATATTTGGAGTGATGAAGAAACAAATATTTTTTTAATGTTTTTGAAAGAGATTGCACATATCATCTTGACAATTTTTACATTTTGAGGTTACATATCCAGCATGAAATTAGATCATATACCTCTCCTTGTCTGTCTGCATAATTGAGTATTTATTTATCTTTTTCTAGTCGATACGTATTTAAAGAAGATTTAAAATAACTCAATCGTAATTTCAATCTCCTGAGATAAACCAATAGGATTTTTCAAGTCATAATATACTTGAAGCCGCTTGAATTGTCGAGATAAACGTAGTCATTGACTATTTCCATAACAATTTAATATCCAATGAAATAACAAGATTTCAAATATTCGGACCAATCAGAGCAAACTTACAGCGAATATTGCATACTAGGTGAAAATTTTCAAAAACTTACCGACGTAAGTAATTTGTAAATAAGACCTATTGTCTTGGAAACTATCGAATAAACAGTTATTGGGGCCTATTCTGTATTTCAGTGGTTAATTTTTAACCACTGGTTAATTTTTTTAACCAATCAAGTATGTTGACATATAACAAAAATCTGATGTGGACACCACACGACTTCCTTGTACGCAAGACCAATATGAAGATGAAGTGTAGACCCAATTATAAAATTGCACGTGTTTGACGTAATTTGACATTAACGTCTATTTTTTATTTTTTGTCCTAATCCATAGCAAGCTTCATTACAAAAACCAAAAATTATATAAGTTTTAAATTTACATATCTCGCTTATACAAAGGGCTAATTTAATAATACTTGATGTGCTAGACGCAGAATTTAATTCTCTACAACTCTTATTAGAAGCATTTATTTCTAAAATCAAAATGAAACCATTTTATTCAAGAAAAACTGTTAACAACTTCAGGTAATATATCACTTCCGGTTAGCCTGTTTTAACCAAAATCTGCTATGTTATTCTAATTGATATAAAAGTCTTATTTACCAAATTTGAAAAGTTTTGGATTATATTTTAATATAGTTCTTCATTAAAATCTATTATAGGCTTCAAATAAAGTACCATTTCTGGAAATTATGTAATGACCAAAAAGGGAGGTGCACAACTAGATGTTATAGAAGTCCTAAATACAAAATTTCAACTTTCTACGGCTTACCGTTTTTGAGTTATGCGAGATACATACGCACGTACGCACGTCGAAATTAGTCAGAATGGATTCAGGGATGGTCAAAATGGATATTTCCGTTGAAATCTCAAAACCGAAATTTTTCGCGATTACAATACTTCCTTTACTTCGTACAAGGAAGTAAAAAAAGGGATTTTTAGTTGTCAAATCAATAACTATTGGATAAAAATTTTAACCAGTGGTTAAAAATTAACCACCGAGTTACAGAATAGGGCCCATTTATAGTTGTTGCTGTGGATTTAATAATGACAATTTAAAACGTCAAAATTTAATAAGAAATATAGAAAGCACTTAATGAAATATTGAAATGTGTTTTGTTATATTTTATTTTTCAAATGTTTTTAGAGAATTATACTTAATATAGAAAATTTCCAGTATACTTTAAAAAATTGCTGCCATCTTACACATTTTTTTAAGTACAGCACATCTGGGTGCCTAACGTGCAGCAATTTGCAAAATTTATTGCGTATTTAAATCTTAAAATTCACGTATTTAGAATAATAAATTTTAATGAAAGCATATTAGGCCTGTGTTAATAATTCAGCTTATAATTTATGGATATCTAGAGCTTAAATATTTTTGCTTATAAATTGTACATTTCATGTGCTCCGTAAAAAACAACTCTTAGCAGGGGCTTATCTTCATTACGCGCTTCGCTTCTTGGCTTTAATTTAATCTCTTGAAGTAATTATTCTCCGTCGGAGCGATATTTATTTTTAAGTGGCGAATTCGCCAGAAAAAATGTTTCTTTCTGTTATCACTGTATGATATCTCTTTCTTTTTTCAGGTTAAAATGAAAAGGAATCGCGCAGAAATCATGGAGTCCACGTAAAGATGAATAGACTTGGATATCTTTATGGATCCTACAGAATTTATGGTAACTATAAAGAACTTTGTGTAATTGTGGTTTGAACTATTTAACTTTAGATTTATATGCGTGGTTGGGAGATAGAATCTTTGGAACTAAATTGTATGGAAATTAGTAAGACGAACTATAAATTTAATGAAAATTTTGACGTAGTCACAAAACTGTTACAAACTTTCTAATTTCTTATACGGGAAATTAAAACATTATGCATCAAATTCTGCAGTGTTTCAGTTTAAAAGTGACCGAACCGAATTATTATCTGCACCATATTGTTACCATAATATATATACAGGGTGTTTCCTTTAAAACAACCAGCGGTTTTTTGGGCGAACTAACAACTTTAGAGAAAAATGTTTTGTACCAAAAATGATCAAGAATAAAGGGATAATGTATCAATAGTAACAAACCGAATATTTAACTAGTGGTTCTCAAACGGTGGAACAAAATTATATTTTTTTTAAATGGCACCCTATATAATTTTTTAGCCCTTTAAATAGAATATTATTTTCTGATTTCAACGATATAAATATAGTATAGGGTTGTAGAACAATTATTTCGAGAAAAATGGTATTAAAAACTAGAAATAATGTAATAAAAATGGGTTTACTACTAGCGTAACTAGGCAACAGGCGTACCTGTGTATTGCATAGCCTATTGTAATATTATAACATTATTTTTAGTATCATTTTTCTCGAAATAATTGTGTTATACAACCCTATACCGTATTTATATCGTTGAAATCAGAAAAAAAAACTCTATCTAATGGGCTAAAAATTATATAGGATGCCGTTTGAAAACCACTGGTCGAATTTTCAGTTTGTTATTATTAATAAATTAGCCCTTATCCTTGATCATTTCTTGTATATAACATTTTTTTCTAAAGTCATTAGTTCGCCCAAAAAAGCGCTGGTTGTTTTAAAGGAAACACCCTATATGTATATATATATATATATATATATATATATATATATATATATATATATATATATATATATATATCTTTACTTTTAGGACAATTTGTGAACAAAAACAAATTACATGAAATTTATATTCTATAATTTCAACTTGAAATAATCTAAATAGAAATTGTGTTTGTTGTTTGATTAGAGTAAACACCGTTAATGGAACATTTTCAAATCAGTTTTGCGTTTGGCCAGATATTCTAAATAAAATACATTTATATTTCAATAAACAATACCCAAAATATTAAGGACCGGTTTTTAAACAATCAACTAATTTTACTTCCATATTAAATTTATAGAAATGAAACGCAATATTTATTAACAATAATTTTTGTCATAAGTACATAAAAACTTTAAATTTGACCGTAAAAATTAATTTATTTTGACGTTTAAAAATTGGCCCTTAATCTATTACTCTATATCAATTTTATAATAATATAATAATAATATTCTTTTCAGCTATGTAATATATTTACCAATATTTCAAAGACATATAGGAACAATGTTTATAAAAATATAAAATAACTATAAGGAAGAAAAACTATAATGGGTGAATTAAACTTTAAACATTTTTTTTTTCTACAGTGTATGTGCAAAGTAGCCATTTGAGCTCTCTTTTGTCAACGCAAAATGTCACTTTGCCGCACATGCGCGACAAAGTAGAAAAAACGCTCGCTGTCCAAAATTCTAACTATACAATGTTGAGAAATGTCACTTGTCTACGTTCTTAACGGAAACGTTTATTCCGGAACTAATGGCACAAGTCAAGCTGACATATAACTGCTCTGTCGGTATATAACATAACCAAACAAAATGCCGCACTGCTGTGAAAATAAAATAGGGCATTCATTTACAAAAACGAAAGTATAAAATGCTTAGATTAGATAGAAGCAATAGCTCAAGAAGAATGGAAAATAACGATAAATAAAAATTAAATATAAAATAAATTGTGTGAACAGTTGTGTTGCCACTTGAAACAAATAAATTTTTGTTATGGTGGAAGCCCCATTGTGGCGACTGTATAAAAAATCTTGTGTGTTTCGAGCGGAAATGGACATTGTCGATTTCTAGAGAATGCCGCGCTCCTGCGTCGCGCGTCAATAACCTCTCAATCGACAATGTCCCATTTTGCGCTCTTAATACACAAATAGCTATTTTCTTACAGTCTACACACAAAGTAGCCATTTGCGCTTTCTTTTGTCAACGCAAAATGTCACTTTGCCGCTCATGCGCGACAAAGTAGAAAAACGCTCGCTGTGCAAATTTCTAATTATACAATGTTGAGGAATGTCACTTGTCTACATTCTTATTGGAAACGTTTAGTCAGAAACTAATGGCACTGTAGTTACACATTTACCACCTTCACAAGACAATTTGACATATAACTGCTCTGTCGGTATATTTTATAAGGGGCTGTCCTTAAATTACGTAACGCTTCAAGGGGGCGGTGGGGGCCAAGAGTAGCGTTACACAGCGTTACGAGGGGGTGGGGGAGGGTGAATGTGTGCGTTACGTAACGATAAAATATAAAAAATATTGCTAAACTTCCTTTAATAGTTCTGAAACATTCAAATTTCGCGGTGCTAATTCGTATATGCAGGCAGTCGTTTGTTTTCAATAACAGTCAACATAAAATGTCGGGCACAGTTCAAATTCGGGCCAGTGGGCTTTCATTCGTGCAATACAATTCATATTAAAACATGAATTCAAGTAGTGTTGATAAGGAAAAACTTTTCAATAGTTTGTTAAAAGCATATGGAAATGCATATGCTTTTAATTTTATTTTACCTAAAAAACAGTTGAAAGTTTCTTAAAGCAATTTTTCTTCTACTATCATAATAAATAAGATATGAGATATTTTCGAAATAAGCGAAAAATGAGTTATTGCCTGTAGTTCAGAAACAAAAGAAGATCGAAATTCCATGTGGTGACTGTTAAACTTTTCTCGAAAAGTTGACCCTGGAATGTGAAAACTGTTCTGCTTTATCTTTAATATTACCCGGGATACCTTTAAAAAAACATTGAAAATGAGACACCTGTACAGTACGGTGCAGTCAGATTTAGAAAAAATATTTACATATAACAAAAAAAATAACACATTATGATAAATACAGAGTACATAGTACAATGCAGTCAGAATTAGAAAAAATATTTACATATACCAAAAAAAATAATACATTATAATAAACCCAGAGTTCATAGTACAGTGCAGTCAGATTTAACACTAGTGAAGCAAAGAAACGACGTTTCGTTTTGATGATTCGTTCAAAACTGAAAAAGGTTTTTGCATGTACTTCAAAAGAAAATTACCAATAACTGTTTGTATTCAAAGTTACGTTTGAATTTATTGTAATCCTTATAATATTTTAATCTCTTATCAATTTACAAATGGCAATTAGAAGAAGGATATTTCAAACGCATTGCTATTTGAATACAGATTTAAAAGTACATAATTAGGACACATCTTATAATACTTTCATCTCGTTTCTATATACAAAACTCATTATTATTTTAATACAGATTTAAAAGTATATAATTAGGAATTGTCGTGAACGCAAATTTCCGATACGGTCCTGGGGCCCGATTCTTGAAATTTTTCGCATACGTAAGTGGGAGAGATGCGCATGCGAACTGCATATTGGTATTCTTGAAACGAAATCGTGTGGTCGTAGGCGAATTTTCCGTGCGCAATTACATCGCATGGGTATGAATAACTTGAAAGTATCATTCGCACACGAAACTGTGTCTGTTACTGTCACTTGTGTTTGGTGTATCAGTACTTAGATAATATAAATCAAATTATATTTTTATATAATTCCGATTCCGGGTACGTTTTATGATCTTATAATGACGTCAATTATAAATCTAGAGTCTCCATACACTAGAGCATCGTTATAATATTCGACAAATTTGTACTCGTGCATTAATAGAACGATGCAATGGATTGTTAAAAAGGAATTTTAGATGCCTTTTAACGAGCTTTGCATTCCAAATCTGAAATGATTAGCAAATTACGAGTATTATTATTACATAACACTTACATATTAATATTGCCATATTATGTACGTACATACTGTAAACTAGGAAATCAAATAATATATTATGTACATATAATAAATTTTGAATATTAAAATTACAACACTTATGGCTTATGACAATGTCGCTGACAGCTACAGCTGACAGCATTGGTTGACAGGTTGACAGTGACAGTTAAAAAACAATTATATGATGAAGCATTCACGTGGTACAAATGTTTCTTTTTGATTGGCTGCTACATACTACGTTCGTTTGCTTTCGAGAATCGTATGCGTAGGCTTCGGCTGAGTTTCGCTTGGTATTCAAGAATACCACTCACACATACAGTACTGTTCGTGCACGAAACTAACCACACGAATTTTGTCGCGTGCGGAAAATTTCGCATGTTTTCAAGAATCGGGCCCCAGGATAGAAATTCAATCTGGCTCTAATAATCCTTACCACAAGTCCCATAAAACTTTATCACGGGCAATTGGCTGATTCTAGAATGAGCTTCATAGATTCCTTCCTTCAATTATACAATACGAATATAAACTATACTGTTCAGAATGTTAATAACCATAAAATTGAATATATCCCAGTCAAAATATAAAATTCTGATATTGTATTATCTACCTGGAAATTCTTCCATTAATTTCACTAGTCATTGTACAATCGCGGCATTGTGCTAGCGATTATTAACTCTCGGATTCATTTTGCGAAACATTCGTAGTGTTTCACCACATGAAAAGAGAAACCTGCAGAGCACAAGAGCTTGTAATTGAGTCATGATTAGATTTTGAACAGGAATATAAAAGACTTCGGTATTAAATGAAAGACATGCTAAATCGCTCCAAATCAAGAAGCGCCTTTAGTTTTCTTCTCCTGCCTTATGTGATCCTTTATCTGTTAAAACATCATTAACAAGTTAATGTTTGAAAAATTCCAGGAAATTTCATTTGACATTTTCATGATTTGAGAAAATTGGATGAACAGGAAAACAGAATAATGACGCCTCTTTCACAGAATTTTTACTTCATTAAACGTAAAATAACAATTTATTAAATTAAATTTAAAGTTCCGATTGTCTTATGGATAAGGATAATTATACTCGTATACATAATTATAATTATATTTACTAATATAATATTTAATTTGGCTTCAAATTAATTTTAATTCATCAAATTACAACAAAACATATCAAATAAAATTTGAAATGTTTGGATGGTATGTACAAAATTATAATAAATATTTACATTTTTACTCTAAAATATACAAAACTAAAATATATATTTAATTAAATGTTAATTAATTCTGTTTTAAATTCGCTTGACCGTTATTTCGTTACAATATAATTTCCTCTTGGGATTTTTAATATTTGACGTAAAATAAATCTTCACTACTGAGAAAAACGAGACAAAAAGTAAATTAACTAAGGCCGTGATTTCCCTCTCCCATTAAACTAGCTAATAGCTATTTGACAAATTAATATATTTGTAACGTGAATAAATTTTGTTAACATCAACTATCTAATAGTACCCACCTATAATAACAAGTAGGAGGTGTGACCATATTCGAATTTCAATATATATGTCATAAAATATAAAAACTAACCACTACACCTTCTCATTATAATAATAAAAACTAAATATTAATTTGTAATAGTCTTGTTATTAACAATTTAATGTTTCGGAGAAGGGATATATGCCGTAAGTATGTTAGAACCGTGGACGAAGACAGATAGACTGCGGGAAGGAAAGAGACAGTTATAAATCAATCTATCAGCGTCGCGTTTATGTTGTGGTAGGTGTGGCAGGGTGTGGCATGGTCACATCTGGCAATAACTATCTCTTTCCCTCCCAGTCTAACCGCCTTTCTTCACGCTTCTACCATTGTCACGTCACAAATCCCTTCCCCAATTTTTTAATAATTATTTTCTCGTAAAGTACGAATAATTAATCGATGTAAAAAATACGGGTATTGTATGTACTCGTAAATATTAATTATTAGTTAAATAAATTTATTACAAGGAGGACATCATACGAGCCTAAATTACACGTGTTTCACTGGAGAAATTTTCGAGTTTACTGTAGTGCGATTACATTAATTGGACGCTAATGAACGAGTACCTAATACGAGGTCTGTTAGAAAAATATCCAACCTTATTTTTTGCGAAACCTGATGGAATTGAATCAAGCGCGCTTGCATGAGCCCACCTTAAACCTTCGTGTGCTTGGGTGAAATTTTTTCCCTCCTGTCGATAGCGTCTGTTGCTGGCAAGCAGCATTTGAGTGAGGTAGTGTGTAGTGCTCTCGTCGGGTTTTCATTGCAAGGAAAATGATGGAACGACTGGAGCAACGCTGTTGCATCAAGTTTTGCCTGAAACTGGTCGACAGCCAGAAAACCAAATCCCAGTCGTCACAGTGGAAGCATTCTACGTCATCAAGACCAAGAAAGGCCCGCCAAGTGCGCAGCAACAGCAACGTCAAAATGATGCTGATTCCCGCGATGTTGTACACCACGTGTACGCACCACAGGGTCAAACAATCACCATAGAGTACTACAGGGATGTCCTCCGTCGCCTACGTGATGCTGTGCGGCGCAAGAGACCGGAGTCGTGGTCAACAGGAAATTGGCGCCTCCATCACGACAATGCTCCAGCACATTCCTCGCACTTTTTTGGCGAAGAACAAGACTCCTGTGGTTCAACAGACTCCTTATTCTCCTAATATGCCCCCCTGCGACTTCATAAACTCAAGAGGCTATTGAAAGGAACGCGATTTCAGACAAGAGAGAACATTATAGCTGCATCGACATCCGAGCTAAACTCCATTCCGAAAGAGGCTTTCTCGGAGTGCTTCCAACAATGGCGGCACCGCTGGGAGACGTGTGTGGAGTCCCAAGGAGACTACTTTGAAGGTGATTAGGTTTCCAACGTTCCAGGTGTGTCAGTTTTTTTTTCCCCCGGTCAAAGGTCGGATCCTTTTCTAACAGACCTCGTACATACAAATTGTGCGGTGAGTTATTTTGTTTCTAAATTTTTATTTATATATTTCTATCTCACTGTAAAGTGTGGAATTAAAATGAGGCGCTTTCGTTCAGATTGTGATTATGATTTTCTAATTCATGATTCGTTTAAGAATAATTCTTTCCAATCATGATTAAATTTAATTCCAAACGAATAATAAAATTACCTCGTTTAAAATATAAAAATTATATGATTTATAAAATTATTCTATGCGAAATTTTAAACTGTTTTTAGTATTACAATTTAAATAAAATTTCAATGTAGAGTAATCTTGAAGCAAATGCGTATTTCTGTCATTTGTTTGATACTAATAAGTTTCATTTGGTCAAATAAATAAAGCCACTATTCCATTTTTGCGTAAGAGTTGTAATGAAGTAGTGAAGGGAAAACTGGGGAAAATCTCAATTCTGTCAGATTTCAAATTCTACCGGCCTGGAGCAGTAGAGTTCGTAGTAGGGAAAACCCAATTCTGACAGAATATGAAATCTGACAAAATTTAAAGTTACAAAATCGAGACCCTGATATTGTATTGGAGAAGATAAGAATAAAATAAAAACGTGGAAAACATTGCACATTGGAAGAAAGAACGGCACTCACGCGAGTAAAATGTATGAATTCGGCCCTTGGCATCAAAATTCTTTACCAGAAACATAGAATTCCACGCAAATATTTACTTAACATCCATTATTCTTTTTCTTCCTATTGACAAGCCGACTAACATAATACCTATTGTCTAAAACAATGGTTCGCATCTTATGAGATAATGCGAAGCGAATGCCGATGTGAAAGAAAACATTGTTCTTGTTCTTGTAGGTAATAAACAACGATACTGAGATCAACACAACCGAGAACAATGACGAGGAGAAGCGTGATCCGGTGACGGTTATGTCAATTCTGCTTGTTGGTAAGTCCCGATTGTTTTCTTCTTCTTTTCCCAACCCACAGGATATTAAAACTTTTCTTTTCTTTCGGAAAAGATGAACAAATGGATATTTTTGGAAGTAATTACATTAAGGTTCGAGTCCTTTTGAAAATATGGCATGAAATGAACTGGAAACATAATTTTTTTATTTGCTATATTATATGTTATCTTTACAGTCCTTCCGCGTAGACAGTAAAGTTCCATGCAATTAACTAATGCAAGTAATGCAACCAACACAAATATTTATTAAAAATGATATCATAGTTTTTATTACTCAGTGGCGTATATAGATTTTTATTTCGGAGGGGGCTCAGGTTGTACAAAAAAAAATTATATAGTGCAGATATACTAGTGAACACTACAAATCATGACAGGCGTTTCACATAAGAAAACAGTTTTTCTCAAATATTATTTGTGTAGTAAACATTATGTAAAGCTTTAATCATAAAGATTAAGAGAATATAATTCGGAATAGGTATTTAGACGTAAAACTTTTTAAATTTAAGATTTTGATGTTAAAGCAAACTTAATTTAAATTAAAACACTAAAAATATTTATGCAGAGGAGTCACGCGAGGCCACACGAGAATACAGGCCTGAATGCTTATCTCTGCTCAATGCGTCACGTCAAACTATGAGGCGCGCTAGTCTAGCCCTATAAAAACAGTAGAGCCACAGGAGTCACCATGAGTGGACGCTTTTTTTTAAGGATATTGCAAAAATGTTTTTAAAATGCTTTGTACCAATGTGCAGGACCAATTACGGGGACATGGCTAAATTGATATACCTGACATTAGATAAATTAGGAGCTAAACAAGTTTTCCGAATATATGGTAAAATGTACTTTTCTTATAGTGTTAAAAAAATAGTATTTATTTTCTTCGTTTTCCTAAACATACTCGTATACATCACTCGACCATTACTACAATTTTGTTTTTTTTTTTCATTTTGTAATGTTTTAATGACCTGCCTCCTCTGCATAAAATATTATTGTACAAATATTTATTCAGAATGGAACCTCGGTATATACCAAACGAAACTCGAAAAAACAATACCACGAGGATGTTTATGGGCTTCTAAAGTTTTAATGGGTGGATACATGTCAAAAGATGGTGAAAAACATTAAAACATCACAATAAAAGTTTTATAATAGATAGTTATTTATGATATAAGTGTTAAAAGTGACATTTTATTTTGTGAGAAGGAAGTTTGGAACACGACGCGAAGCGGAGTGATCCAAACCTTCGAACAAAATAAAATCACTTTTAACACGTATATCATACACTATTTTTTCTACAAACACTTTTTTAATTTAAATTTATATTTCTAATAATTTTTTGACATTCACTTTTAACACTAGTGTCAAAAGTAACAATGATCTGTCACTTTTAACACTAGTGTCACAAAATGACATTTTTAACGCTAAAAATAAACATTAAAAAGCCCACTTTTAATAGATTTGTAGAAAAAAAGATTTTTTTAGTTTTTATAAAATTAATGTTAGAAGTTATAACAGTCGGCTTGGTGGCTGAGCGTAGTGATGCACGACGAGGCGAGAGTACTCTCGCATCTCGTCTCGTCTCGTTGTATTATGCAAGGCGAGAACGAGAGCGAGATTGTAGTTTAAAATTCGAGGCGAGATCGATACAACAACTGCGAGGAGCGACAAATCTCGCGAGATGCTCGCGAGAGTCTCGCAGTAAAAAGAATTGTAACTTTATAGCTTTGATTCAAGAATCAACTGAAAAATGCACCGTATAAGGAGTGGAGTCAACGCTAATTCGTGCATAGAACAGAATTCATTATACTGATAATAGAATGTATTAACAGATGTTCGTATTAAAATAGTTTTCAGATCTCAATTTGGTGAAAATTAGATATTTTAGAAATAAATTAAATTATTTACTAACTTGTCATATTTTCTGGTGACTGTAAATGAATAAACATTATGTTCGTATTGAAATAATTTCGTGACCAGAATTTAGTGCCTCGTGACTTTATTATAGTTATTATGGGGCTGTCCTTAAATTACGTAACGCTTCAAGGGGGGAGTGGGGGTCAAGAGTAGCGTTACGCAGCGATACGAGGGGGTGGGGGAGGGTTAATGTGTGCGTTACGTAACGATAAAATATAAAAAATATTGCTAAACTTGCTTTAATAGTTTTGAAACATTCAAATTTCGCGGTGCTAATTCGTATATGCAGGCAGTTGTTTGTTTTCAATAACAGTCAACATAATATGTCGGGCACAGTTCAAATTCGGGCCAGTGGTCTTTCATTCGTGCAATGCAATTCATATTAAAACCTGAATTCAAGTAGTGTTGATAAGGAAACAGTTTTCAATAGTTTGTTCAAAGCATATGCAAATGCATATGCTTTTAATTTCTGTGGTGTTATTTTTCATTTTTATGTACATTAATTTAATTAGTTTCTGTTTCAAATTTTAACTGAATATTAAGGAGGCCATATACTTTTATATACCGTGTGGCGCTCGAAATCCGTTACATAGGCATTTAACACGGGAAAACAGTTTTTCCTAGCGCGTTGCTCCCCATATTATTTTAGAAAAAAATTCTTCAAATAAAAGTTGTAGAACATAAAATTCTGCATTTGAATCAATAAGCAAAATTAATTTTGCAAGCTTTGTAGCAGCAGAAATTAGGTATGAAAATGTCGAAAATCTACTCAAAAGTAGTGATAGCCATGGAATAAATAAAAAGCTTAACAAACAAACGTGTGTTTATCTGTCATAAAAATTAATTTACAATTTAATTTTTTAATAAAATTATCATAACGTAAAATTCTGAAGCAGAATAATAATTTAATTCTTCTATACTGTTCAAATACTCATTTTTCTGGACAAAAAATCACAATATTTGACATTTAAATCAACACATTTGTTTATCTTCTTTCTTTTAATTCCATGGCTAGCACTATTAAACTGAAATTTTTACAAATTTTATATTCAATTTCTGAAGTTACTAAACATACGAAATGCATTTTGTTTACTGATTTACATGCAGAATTTTATATTCTACAACTTTTATTTGAAGATTTTCTTTCTAAAATAATTTAGGGAGCAACGCGTTAGCAAAAACGGTTTTCCCATGTTAAATGCCTATGTAACGGATTTCGAGCGCCACCCGGTATAGTAAAAAAATTGGGGTGACAAGCCGTAGGGCAAGAGTAGTACATTATTTTTCATCTTTATGTACATTAATTTAAATAGTTTCTGTTTCAAATTTTAACTGAATATTAAGGAGGCCATATACTTTTATATCTAGTAAAAAAATTGGGGGGGGGGCAAGTACTGCGTTACGTAATATATGGGAGGGGGTTCATGTTTGCGTTACGGGTGCGTTACAAGGGGGGGAGGGGGTATCAACAATTGCCTAATTTTGCGTTACGTAATTTAAGGACAGCCCCTATACGACTGCACATACACGGAAGACGACCGATTGATGCGAACTTGTCTCTTGTACTTAAACTGTTGCGTAAATACGTGTAGTGCGCAAGCGCTTATTTTTATAGCGAGACTCTCGTGCGAGAACGAGACGTGACGCAAAAAAATGTGCGAGAACGCGAGCGAGATCGAGATTACAGGTTCGAAAACGAGACGAGATCGATAATTTATATGTCTCGTCTCGTCTCGCCTCGCGTACATCACTAGCTGAGCGAGTTAGCGCACATCTCGTATCTCGCAGTTACGTCACCAGAACCATGTTCCGTGCGTTCGATTCCCGTCGACCGACGTCGTAAAAAATAAATAAAGCCACTTGTATTTATCACACTCGGATGCTACAAGCTGCCCTCTTATACATCTTAAATAAATGCAGCAAAGGCTACTTATGTTGATAAAAGCACAAAAGTGAGCGCCCTCATTATATTGCGGCATTTTATAGAACTAAAAATTGTATATAGCACAATGAAAATTGTATATATCAACATGGCAAAATATTATATATCACGAAATTTTATAAGTGAGCGGCATTTCATAGAACTAAAAAAAAATAGTTCTATGAAATGCCGCAATATAATGAGGGCGCTCACTTTTGTGCTTTTATCAACATAAGTAGATAAAAACACAAAAGTGAGCGCCCTCATTATATTGCGGCATTTCATAGAACTAAAATTCTATATATCACAATGAAAATTGTATATATCAACATGGCAAAATATTATATATCACGAAATTTTATATATATTACAGAAACTTTTATTTTGCAAACGGCGCCTCATACTCCAAGACGGTGCACCCGCGCATTTCAACCGTTTCGCTCGTCAACTCTTAAACAATGCATTTGAAAATTAGTGGATTGGTCGTGGCGGTCCTCTTCTTTGGCCTCCCCGGTCACCGGACTTAACACCATTTGATTACTATTTGTGGGGTTTATATTATAAAACTTTAACAAAGGTGTTTCAACGCTTTTCAAATTCTTTTGACTCATTAAAAAAAGATCGTAAACAGCCTGTATACGTACAACAATATTAAAATGGGCGCTCTAAAAGAACGTAAAACAACGATAGCAAACTCAACGCAAGGGAAATTACGTTATAAGTGAATTTTACGTTACATTAGAGAAAAATCATAAATTTTAATGTGACGTTTACTTCATCTTTAATTATAAACTACTATGCTTGCATTATATTATAATGACTCATATGCATAAATAAAAATACGTGCAACAAACCTTAAAACGAATATAACCTTAAAAATTCATATTTCAAATAACAAGAAAGAACTTCTACGCTGGACCTATATTAACAAAGGAAAGCAAATGAAACAGCATTCAGCGACGGAAAAGTTTGCTATTTAACATTTGCTTAGTTTGCTATCTACCTTTATTCTTTATTGTATAGTAGGTAAATCTCTCCAGGCTGTTCTGCATGTTGATAAGGGTTAAATGAAAAACACTTGTTGTTTAATGTTGCAGAATGTATATGATTTTATTTTATTTCAGTGGCCACTTAAATAAAATAAAATCATATACATTCTACAACATTAAACAACAAGTGTTTTTCATTTAACCCTTACCTTTATTGTACCTTTCCACTGGATGCTTACTTTAGCATATAAAATCATATTTTTATAATTTCCTGCTTCCTTAATTATTTTAGGGAAATTAGGCATGAAAATGTCAAAATTGAAACGGAAGGGACGGTACGGAGAAAAGAAAATTGGAGCACCAATCCATACTTAAGGTGGATTTATGCAGTCTACTTTTTATTTTGCTTTTTCTTTTCACTTTTACTTTAAGTTTGGTACTTTATGCAGCTACTTTAAAGCATTCAATACACATGCGCAGCTGTGATTTTTCTGGCATATAGTCGCAAAGAATGTCCAGACGATATAAAATACAAGCCAAAGGCCAAATTTGCTGATAAAGTTTTAGTTTGGTGCGCGATATCAATTGGTGGGATTTCCAGACTTTATTAGGGCGAGTTAGAGGCGAAGCTGTGGACAGTCAAAGTTATATTAACAATTGCTTAACAAAATTGATTAATTTTATCTACCAGAATCATGCTCAAGATGATATTATGTTTTGGCAGGACTTGACTTCCTGCCATTATGCACGCGAAACTCAAAATTGGCTGAATGCTCACAACATACCTTTTGTGCCAAAAAACGACAACCCCCCAAATTTACCGCAGGCTCGGCCATTTGAAGATTTCTGGGTCATTTTGTCTCGAAAAGTGTATGAGTAACAACTAAGACAGCGGATTTTTAGAAAAATTCGAGAGATTGATGTTGCAACGGTCCAAGGCTTGATGCGAGATGTTTCCAGAAGACTGCGTATTGTTGAAGACTATGGACCTTTACATTTAATTTAAAATAAAAAATTTGTTGTTTATAAAGCTGTTAATTATATCTGTTCTGAAAAATTGCCGTAAATCCATTATTACTTTTTAAAATATTTTAAACAAATTTGTGACAAAACTTTTGGGACATACGTTAGTAAAGGGGTAACCTTTCCTATGTTTTTGGCTGTGTCGGTCACCAACAGCTTCTAATGCTACGGTCAGATGTCAGATCAGATATAACTTTTTTCAAATATTTCAGGAGATCAATTTAAACTTCGCCGGCTTATAAAAAATCAGATTTGAAATTTATTTTTCCATAAAAGTGTTATTTTCGTACATAACGACCCCTTTGATGAATTTTACGAGGCTTCACACCCTCCGATCACATAAATTTGATGATTTCTCACTGCTTATCTACGACTAGGACGCAAACAGTTAAAGGCGCCGCCACCGCCATGATGTATATTCTGTTAATTTTAGTGAAGCACGCGAGGCGAGACGAGACGAAAAATATAAAATATCGATCTCGTCTCGTTTTCGGATTGGTAATCTCGATCTCGCTCTTGTTCTCGCACATTTTT
This sequence comes from Harpalus rubripes, assembly GCA_963082715.1. NCBI lineage: Eukaryota > Metazoa > Arthropoda > Insecta > Coleoptera > Carabidae > Harpalus > Harpalus rubripes. Next base: position 89,700,087 of record OY720448.1, read on the forward strand.
TTGGGTCTCGTCTCGTTCTCGCACGAGAGTCTCGCTATAAAAATAAGCGCTTGCGCACTACGTATTTACGTAACAGTAGAGACAAGTTCGCACCAATCGCACCGCCTTCCGTGTATTTGCAGTCGTATGTCGTATAACTATAATAAAGAGACGAAACACTAAATTCTGATCACCAAATTGTTGCAATATGAACATAATGTTTATTCATTTACGGCCACCAGAAAATGTGATAAGTTAGTAAATAATTTAATTTACCTCTAAAATATCCAATTTATCACCAAATTGTGATCTCTAAACTATTTCATATACATTCTGTCATTAGTAAAATGAATTAAACATTAAAAAAATCTTCTTTGTATTAAAGTACCTACTTAAACTTTATCATTAAATATATGCCACTATTTAAGTAAGATTTAGTGATAAAAACCGCTACACCGGTAACCCGCCGGCAATCAATCACTCCTCTTCTCTCCGTGTTGGCTCCCATCGACGCTTAACATCCTTTACTTTTCAGGGACAGCAAAAATTTTATTAGCCGTGGTTTTAACTGGGGTGAATTAGGGGCTGAAATATTGGAAAAAACTATTTCTAATGGATGCAAAACCGATTTTGTCTTTATTTTGTATTTCCTCGCTCTGGGACCGATACCAATCAACTCTAGATACACTCAAAAAATATAGGTAGTGAATTCATATAATTTTCACATTCACGTGTTCTATTAGCGTTGACTCCACTCCATGTACGGTATATTACCTTCCGTCACCTTTAGGTAAGGAAGGTATTGTCTTTGGTCAAAAAATTCGGTGGTGAGTTTTTGATGAATAAGCACGTTTTAGGGTCCCTACTATACGATTTTACTATTTTTACGATGATGTCTGTATGTGTGTGTGTGTGTGTGTATGTGTGTGTGTGTGTGTGTGTGTGTGTGTGTGTCTGTGTGTGACAAAATTTTCTAATGCGATAACTCTAATACTACAATTCCAAAAATTATAATTCTTTCGTATTCCTCTTCGTTACATCCATGTGAAGAGCTTGATAGATTTTGGATATAATTGGTTAACCGAAAGTACCTTCATTTGAAGATTTTAACAGTTTTTCTTGAAAAAACGGTGTTAAATATCATTTTTTCACTTTTTATGTTATTATAATTATTAAAGAATTATTTATTCTCTACACGATTTTAATGCATTTTGTACTTCATATTAAATGGACATAGAGTTAAAAAATTATAAAGAAATTAAATATCATATATATTAGTCAGCTTTGCTATAACTCTGGAAACAGCTGCTACATTAAGAAAATTCTGATTGAAAGGTGTCAGTGTCAAGTGCAGTTGACATTATGTTTATGGTATAATTTTACTGGAAATATAGGATCTTTTGTTAGAAACTTTCTGTATGGAATTTGTATAAAATACATACAACTGCCTTAAGGTAATGTATAAGAAATATAATCTTTTGCAAGAAACTTTCTGTATGACATTTATACAAAATACATAGAACTGACGAACTGACGGAAGGTAATGTGCTGGCCACATCAGATTTTTTTTCATTGAATTTATGAATCAAAGCTATAAAGTTACAAATCCTTTTTATTGCGAGAATCTCGCGATATTTCTCGCAGTTGTTATATCGATCTCGCCTTGAATTTTAAACTGTAATCTCGCTCTCGTTCTCGTCCCGCATAATGCAACGAGGCGAGACGAGATGCGAGAGTTCTCTCGCCTCCTCGTGCGCATCACTAGTTAAATTACTGTTATTTTAATTATTTTACTCGATATGTAGGAATTAGACTTTTTATTTAACATAACTAACATTGCATTCCTTCACAGGCACATTCCTAACACTGCTCATCTTCCTGTCAGTAGCGGGCAATATCTTAGTATGCGTAGCCATCTACACAGATCGCGGCCTGCGACGCATCGGCAACTTGTTCCTGGCGTCGCTAGCCATCGCCGATCTCTTCGTAGCGTCCCTGGTGATGACGTTCGCTGGAGTCAACGACCTACTTGGCTACTGGGTCTTCGGATCCCAGTTCTGTGACACGTGGATCGCCTTCGATGTCATGTGCTCAACTGCGAGCATTCTTAATTTATGTGCCATTTCGCTCGATCGGTATATTCATATTAAGGATCCACTAAGGTAAGAAATATTATAGATTAGGATGAATTTTACTGAGATTCATAATTTTTGCAGATTTATGTGAATTAAAGTAGATAGTAGATAATAGAGTTATGTAATCCTTTCTATCCAATTCCTACCTCTTACCATTATTTTATGACAGTGGCTATAGTGACCTATGGACACAAAGCCAAATAAACCCAAAAAAATAACTATTATTTTATGTTTCTAGAATATTACCTATTTAATGGCCGTATTATGGTCAAAACTGCAAGTCTTAAATCTGTAATAATGTCGAACATAATCCCAAAAAAACCTGCCTTTCTTATGTATACATTTATATTAATCAATTTATAGATGTGATTTTGCCAATTTCTTTTACAGATTTAAAGTTACAGTTTTGACCATAAGTTATACAGATAAAAATTTAAAGTTGTTTTTCCTTTCAAATTTAGCCAATCTGACGGAGTTCTCCATAATTTCCCTAATTAGATTTAAAAATGCGAACAGCGCTGACTATAGGTGAAATATTGAAATACTCTTGCACCCGACAGTTGTGTAGTAGACAGGGTAGACGGGAGAAGTAGCGCTACTTCCGTATAATCACTACCAGGGCTGTAACTAGGGTGAGGCGATCAGGGCTCTTGCCCCGGGCGCAGCTGTTTATAGGGCGCAGAAATAAGTTCTTCATTTGATAATTTTTAGAAAAATTCTTAAATATAAACCAAGCACACTCTTGGATTTCTTATTGCACACTTTGCGAATTAATACTGTATTTCTGTGCACTGTGACTTTTAAAGTTCTCGCGCAAGGCACCCCCAGCGCGTGGCAATCCAGTCAGTGAATGTATCAGTAAAAGAACACAGAGATTGAATCCCAGGACTAAAGATCGGGCTTGATTTTGTTTTTTTATTTATATAGTCCATTCGTCTAGACGAGAGAATATGGAACTAAGACGAGAGAATATGGAACTAATTCTTGAACAGACACAAATCGTTATGCTGGTCAAAAGAGGATAATTTTGGAGCCGAAATTACCTTTTTATGTAATTATATTTTTTTAATAATAATTTACTAAAAATAAAGGTGAAGGGGCGCAATTTTATATTCCGCCCCAAGCGCAAGAATAGCTAGTTACGGCCCTGATCACTACTTCAACTTAATCTTAATCTTAAAAATTAAAATAAATTAATGGTAAATATCAGTTATTTCAATTTTTATAGATTTCGGGCCCAATGCTCAAATTTTGTGATTGTGATATGAAATGATATAGTTATTTTCGTATCAAATTATAAAAAATACCAAATATCATGCGAGCGTAAATTGACACACGAGCTAAAATATTTGAAATTCAAACAAGTTACAAACATTATTTTTTAGACGAGCATAAATAAATTTTACTTTATTTACGAAACTGAATAATTATCTACGTATTTATTTAATAAAATTACGTATATCTACTTAATGAAATAAATATATTTCAAAATTAATTAAAATATTTAAAATAAAAACAATTAATTTTGACCAGTGGCGGATTTAGCACTTGAAGGGCCCCAAGCGCAATTCAATTTTGAGGCCCCCCTAACCCCCACCCCTAAGTATTTTCAATACCATTGTGAGAATTCTATACGTACGTTTTTACTGTAGCACGCACTTTAGATTATTAATAAAAAATAATAATACAAATACATATACGATTTATTTGAAAACAGGGTTTATTAATACAACAAAAACATATTGGAATTTTAACAAAAATTATGTACTTAACATTTTGAAAATTTGCAAGCGAAAATGTCACATTTTTCACAAGTACAGCCTAAAAAACTAATAATCATTTTATCACAAAATGCAAGCAATCACCCGAACAGATATAACATATCTATTTACATTACATTATATACCCGAATTTCGTGAAATAGAGTTCTGTGCGTTAGGTTACCGTTAGACAAAAGTATTTTTTGAAAATTTACAAGCGAAGTAGTTAAAATTTTCACAAATACAGCGTTTAGAATAGATTCCGAAAGAGATGACGTCAAAATCGAGCGGGAATTACAAAAGTTGAAAGTAGGCTTCCGGTTTCTTAGGTTGTGAACGAGCCGTACTAGCGCCAAATTTAAAGTAAGTATTTTGAGACCTGAAATTTGAAGCCCCCTCGATTCAAGAGGCCCCAAGCGCGCGCTTCCTGGGCCTCAATTCTCCAAATCATTCGTTCGCATTCGTATGCGTTCATGAACGTATAGTGTCTAAACGTATACGTTTCAAAAATTCTATTCTCCAATGGTATACGTTTGTCTCGCTTGATTTGCATTCGAATACGTTTGGGTTTCTAAAGGACGGTTCCACTACACTTTTTCATTTGTGAATGGGCCAATCAGATAACAGCACTAAGCTCCATGCGTTTGATTAAATGTCAAAATTTGACATCTTGACATTGATGTACACTAAACCTACAATTTTATTTGAACATGAAAGAAATGCCGAAATAAAATATTTCTTTTCTCTGAAGAGCAAAAAATAATAATTATTAGAACGTGAAAAATTTGATTCTAATTTTACACACAAAAAAGCAATCGAATTTTGAGAATATTTAATAATAATGTTAAATGTTATCCGTGTACCAAAAAAGACTGGAAAAACTGAAGGAAGATCTGTATATAAACATTATGAAATGTATTTAGGTACTGATTGATTTTAGACTTAGTACGATAAGCTTTGTGCGTAAAAGGCGCCTACATGCAAAGAAATATAAGTAACATATAAGAATATTTAAGATACTATGTACTTTTACAATACGTATTTTCCTTTGAACTACAAAAAATTAATCTTAAACCTACAATTTGCTTTATTCTTATAATCAATATTCTTAACTGTAATCAAAATATCATTTGTTGTAATAAACAAGTTCACATTTATTATTTCTATTAATAATGCTAGAAATATATCCGTCTGGCAGGATATTTCTTTTACTATTACTTATTAAGAGCTCTAATGCAAACGTACGTAAAATATTAATTTTTTCCTTAGATCCTTAGAAATAAATTACAGTCGGGTTGAATACTTTCATCATATTTCGATATACATATATTATACATATTATATTATATTAAGAATTTATATTTTTCAAAAAATACTTGCCTTAAAAAATAATAAAAGAATTCATCACTGAATAATTTTATAATAGAATTATTCCCATAGTATAGTGTTTTTATGTATAATACTATTGCACTTAGATGTAAACGTATGGAAAATTCGTTGAACGAATGGTCAGTCCCCGCCCGTTGTCAAACGTATGAAAGTTGTACGTTTAGAAACATATACGTTCATGAAACGGACGCTGGAGAATACCAAAATCTCATTTCATACGTTTCGAACGCCGCAAACGTATACGTTTAGATTCGAGAATAGGGGCCCTGGGCCTGTGCGGACATTCGCCACTGACATAGCTAATGACATAGTAACCTAGCAACCGTGTCAACTATTACGATATGAAATATATCGTAACCAAGATCGTAACATTAATGTCATAAGTTCAACTTTCAGTATAAAGGCGCGGTTAAAGGGCGCGTGGTTCGGCGAATTTGCCTCGACGAACCACGAACCTGCGCATCTATACATTCGTACTCGTGTTTCGCCTTGTTACTCGCCGAAATCCGCGAGTCGCATTCGCACGTTCGCCCCCACAACGCGAATGACCGTTTTCGCACTTGCCGAGTGTAAAGACAGATTTCGCCGCATCGCTACGAGCCTTTGACTCGTCTCCAAAAACCGCTCTAGGAGCGAGCGCTGCGAGCGGCAAGGCGAGGAACGAGGCGAATGACAAATGAACAGACTACACATTTGCTCCGCCACTCGGTTTGCGATTCGACTCGCCATTCCTGCGAATGTGTAGATGCGTTAATCGTTTGACACACGGTTCGCTATGGCTTGCTGTTCGTGGTGGTTCGCGAGGTTCTATCGGCTGTCGATAAATTGGCACGGATCAAAGGCACTGAACCCGTTGGTTCGTGTTGGTTTGTGCAGGCTGCGCCTTATCGCGGACCGCTTGCAGCGCAAATCAAAGTAGTCAAGCAGCTGTCACATATTCAAATCTGCTAGCCAGCAGATAAATGTTTGAAATTTATCATAGAACTTCAATTAGATAGCCAGATTTGCTTACTTTTATCTATTTTTCATATGTGACGCCATCCACCACGTTTTACGTTTTTTCAAACGATTTTGCATCAACAATCCGTATTATATAATACACAAAGAAGTACACGCAATCATTTGTTGCCTAGCAACCATGATTGTGATTAAGTAGTCACAAGACGAAACCACGAAAGTATCCACATTGGTTCGGCGAACCAATTACATCATAAATCTGAACGAACCACGCGTCGTTTTGTCAGCCCTGGTTCGTTAGAACGCGAGCCATCGCGAACTGCCCTCCAGTACCCTGGATCGACGAACCACGTACCGTGTAACTGCGCCTTTGGGATACTACGTTCATATGTCATACTTATAACAATGGTCATCTACAAAGTAATATAATCCCATATGCCTATTAGATTAATATATTGCTGATGCTCGTATCTTTCCCATAAGAGTAGGTGAAAGAAACACTGTGAAATAGAAATAGCATTGCTGCATAAGTCTATCTCACACATACACCCAACTTGGAATTATGCGCATGCTCGTAAACCTTGACTACTATTGGTTAACGCTGACAGCTGTAGCCGGCTGATGCAGCGAGAACATGGTTTGACGTTTGATTTCATTTCTGTTTATTCGCGAATAGAATCACCGTTGGTGACGCCCCAGTCGTTTACAATATGGCCGCTCTATCTAGTATAGTTATCCACTGTATCAGTGTGCATCATATGCGTAAGAGATAGATATTATATTGAAATATCAGAAAATACTACTAAGTAATTGAGAAGAGGCAAATATAATTATTTTTTCTACATGTGTACTTAATATATCAAGTTATATGCAATTTTTAGCAACATTTTTCATGAATATTGTCGAGAATAACCTACAATTAACAATGAGAGAAATATGATTTTTTTTAGATTTTGCCCCTAATTCTAGGACATTTACAGTCAATTATAACAAATAAATGTAATATTCAGGCCCGATAGTATAAAAAGTACAATTTTTGAGCAAAGTTTAATCTGACAAAAAAGAGTCAAATATGTATACCTATGAGAGCAATAAAAACATTAATTCGCTTTGCTTTACTTTATTGAAATGATATTTGATATTTAACTTTTGTTTAATAGTACTGGCCATTAAAGAATTATTTTACTTTAACAATTAAAACATAACCCTATTCACAAACATATCTGGTGATATGAAATCTTTTTTAAAATGTTTGGAACAAATAACCATCGTATTGGAAACCTTTTTCCCTGTTTTTATTGCTCTGATCTACGCCAATCAACGATCTATTGATTCTTGGACACCAAACTTATTTATTATAAATACTTTTCGTATTCCAGGTTTTGGAAATCGATGGTAGGAAAAATTAGTTTCTCTGGAAACTTTTGAATGACATTCATATGCGCAACAATTTGTATTACAAATTTTCTTGTTTGCCATTGCACTTAGACAAGCTTTTATACAAAAATTCAAAACAACAGAATACGATTTGAATGACAACACGCCGTATCTATACTTTATAGTAAGCTTTATAAAACCGCCACCAGATGGATTCGATATTTTTATACTCGCGTATACTTGTATTACTTAAGAGGCATATTTACCCCTGTGCTTAAATATGAAGCGAAAACTCAAATAAATTGTTCCTTTACTAGAACTATTAACATTTAAAAAAATTCAACACAACACAAACTTTGTTGCAATATTAACCTGTATTTTAAACAAATAATTATTGAAATTTATTAGTATTTGACTTTGATTTTATGGGAAAATCGAGAAATGCTGTTTTGCCTATAAAATCAAAGTCAAATATTAATAGATTTCAATAATTATTATTTTTAAAGGTAGGTTAATACCGCAAGTAGGTTTGGGTTGTGTTGAATTTTTTAAAATGTTGATAGTTCTAGTACAGGAACAATTTATTTGAATTTTCGCCTCATATTTCAGCACAGGGGTAAATATGCCTCTTAAGCATTGCTTTTATTTAATTTTCATGCCGACTAGAAGTTGTTGTCTGTGCAGATGTAAAACACCTATTGTTACTGTAGTTTATATTTGTAAAAAGGCTGAAAGGGTCTTTAGGCAAAGCCAAGAGGAAATTTTCAAAAATAAAATCTTAAAACAACGCATGATAATTAATGTGTTTCGGCAATGCTCTCCTTATGTATTTAATACAGCGGAATTTGTTAACCACGTCAAAGAACAAACTATTGTAGATAACCACAAAACCCACATTTTGAACATTATTTTTAACACTTTTTTAAAAATTAGATTATACCACGAAACTAAATTATTGTCGGAAAAAGATGACTATATCAGAAATAAATATCATCGAATTGCGTTATTTAAAAAATCAATAAATATTTTATAACTTATTTCTTTTATTCTTCTTTACCTTACTGTCACCTAAATAAATTAATCCTGACCAGATTGTATTCCTATTATTTTTACAGTAGAACAAAGTAAATTATTTAATTCTAATTTAACATTATATATCATTGTTATTTATTATTACCAATATTTATATACAAAAATTTACACACAAAATAAATAGTAGGTATATTACTTAATTTCTCATATTTAAAATTTCTCGCGCTAGTCGTCAATACAGAACTCTTATCAGCCGTATTCCTTCGGGCTGTGATTCGTAACCTAAATGCTAAAAGTGATCATGATGTCAGCTTTAGCCAATAGTATTCAAGGTTAACGGGCATGCGCATAATTCCAAGTTTGGTGTTTGTGTGAGATAGACTTATGCAGCAATGATATTTCCATTTCACAGTGTTGGCTTCAAGAAAAGCAGAGGATCAGCAATAGTTACTAGGTATATGGACAATCCCCACTACTTGCTGTCAGCCATGTTGTCTTATTCAGTATGAATTGTATTCGCTAACACATTCTAGTTATAAAACTGGCCCCCAGACCACTTTGCAAGTGAGAATAGCTCCAAGCGATAAAAGTGAGAATTGGACCCTTTAATATACAAATAATTAAAATCTCTTCTTGTGTCTTCATAAAATAAAATAAAATTTACTACAGGAAATAGCGCTACTTCACCAATGAAGTCGAGATTTTTGCTTTGTAAATAGAGAAACTTAAATTGAACCAATACAAATAAATATAAAAATCACATGACATGTTGTTTTAGACTACCATTCAGCTTCAGTTTTATGATTCATTCATATTTTAACACGTTCACTGCGTTTAGTTTAGGGGTCAGTTTTGTCCGTTTTGTGAAATGTAAAATCAACCCATTGCCTGAAAACAATTTATTCAAGTGTCTTTACTGGACTTTTATAAGTTGTAACTGTCTAAAGAAAAATATTCGGCACTTCACGAGCATGCTCTGTTCGTGATGTCTCTTTTGTACGTACATTTGCAGGCAACTTTTTTCCATTATGAATGAAACAAAAAGTAAAGTTAGAACATAAATTTCAGGCAAGTGTCTTGAAAATACTCTTCGCATTGCAACTACCTTTATCAAGCTCTATATAGATAGATGCATTGGTATCAAATAAACAATATCAGTGTTCACATTAAAAATGTTATGTCCGTATTTTTTTTTTTTTTTGTTTAAACAGTAAATATTATTATTAATAGTTATTTATCTAACTAGGCACTAAAATACCAGATTTACAGCAAATGCTGTCGAAGCCATAAATCTATGTTTATGAACACTTTATTTTTTGCCAATTGAAAACTAATATTAATTTAGTGATTACTTTTAATAGGTACCTATTTTGAAAGTTACCGCCATCAAATTATGTTGCGATGCGTTTGTTGAGCGGTTACTATGCGTTTATATAACTGTTACTACGTAATAGGCAGGCAGTAAAAGTGACATTTTACAGACTGTTAGCTGACAAAAAAATCGCACTTTTAATGTCAATCGGAAAAAATATTTTCTTTTCTTAAACTTTTACATATTTGTAGTATAAATTTAAAATTTTCAGTTCTTTTTTATTTAATTTGAGCGACATCGAGATATCAATTTTTAACTTGAAAATTTGAATTTTACTGATTGTGGAGGAACTAATGATATTTACAACAAAATCAGATAGTAAAAACATATATACCTATACGCAAAACGTAATAAAACGAATAGGAAGTATTTTTTTTAGAAATTCATCAGTTGCTCGTACGTCGCAAACCACGTGATACCTTTTTAACTTTAACTCCGAAATAGACCCGTTTAGTTATAGCTACTAGATAAATTACAGCTGACTCGTCCACCATTATGGAGCCACTTAAATCATTTAATATCTATCAATGTTACAGTATTATTATTGGGTTGTTCTGCTCCAAATTGTGCAACTCATTTGAGAAATGGTTATAATTTTTACAGGTACTTATGCAATTCATATATTTTGTTTTATTATTTTAAATAAGTATAAAATGGCAAATATGGAAGTTATATTTAATTATTAAAAATAGTTAGTACATAAACAAATAAGAAATGCACTTTTATTTCATAATTTACTGCATTGATTTTGGCACCAATATGGCGGACGAGTCAGCTATGTATTATCCGTATTATCTAGTACAGTCTTAGACCAGGAATATTCCTGGTCTAAGAGTATAGCTGTACATTTAGTGATGACGTAGACCAGGTTTCCAAACAAGAAAATGGCTGCCACCTTGGTAACGGTTGCTAGGTTATTTAAAATTGACCGCCAAACTAGTAGTTGTTTACATTTCCTCAAATTTTAGGCTCTTTAAAATGTACAGATGAAAGAAATATAATTGTTATTAGTACTTGTTACGTCTTGTAAGTTGTACAGTGCATATTTTAAGGTTTTATTTTAAATTTGTTTCATCATACTGATGTGTTTCGCAGCTAACTTCAATCATTATAGCGAACGTGGAACTTGTATTTTTTTTTTTTTTTTAATTTCCAAAAGACCCAAATCTGAAGTATACGTGAATAAACTTAGTCAGGTTAGTATTTATTTACAACAGAAAGAAACTTTATAACGTGTTTTTGAGCCATTTCAATACCAAACAAACTTATAGGTTATGAACGCCAAATCCTGATTTAGCATAGCAACCACCTTAGCAAGGAGACGCCATTTTCTTGTTTGGAAACCTTCGTGACGTCACACTAAAAGGAAATTACAGCTTACTCATCCACCATTTTGGAGCCAATTAAATCATTCAATATCATCGTTACAGTATTATTAAACATAGAAATTACACATAATGATGGGTTGTTCTGCTCCAAATTGTGCAAATCATTTGAGAAATGGTTTCAATTTTTACAGGTACTTATGTAATTCATATATTTTTCTCTAACCTCAAAAATCGTAACGAACCGTATTTTTTCTTGTTTTATTATTTTAAATAAATATAATATGGCAAATATGGAAGTTATATTTAAAAAGTCCAACATTCCATGCAACATGACGTTCAACGGGGTCAACTCATCTGATGGCACTCAAATATGCAATATGTTTGCTAACCATTTTCAGGCTGCTTTTTTAGATGTTAATGCTTCAAATACACAGTATACGAGTGAATATTGTAATACCACTGTTAATCTACATAAGATATTAGTTACGGAGAGTGAGGTTCATGAAATTTTAGCATCTCTTGATATTACTAAAGGTGCTGGCCACGATGGTATCCCTAGCCTTTTTGTAAAACAGTGTGCCAAATCTCTTTCTTTGCCTTTAAAATTAATCTTTGAGAAATCACTTACTGAAGGTCACTGTCCGAATTCCTGGAAAAAAGCTTTAGTTATTCCTATTCATAAAAATGGTAATAGAAACCTTGTTCAGAATTATCGCCCAATATCGATACTGTGTGTATTCGAAAAAGTTTTTGAAAAAATTATTTACAAACAATTATTTGCTTCAGTCAAAAATATTATAAATTTTGAGCAACATGGTTTCTATACCGGAAGATCAGTTGAAACCAACTTAATTGAATTTACAGATTACATTCTTTCATCCATGGACGACATGGTACAAATTGATGCGATTTATACGGACTTCAGTAAGGCTTTCGATAAGATTAATCACGTAATCTTATTATCAAAGTTAGAGACACTAGGTATACATGGTAATTTGCTTTCTTGGTTTAGATCATACCTCAATAATAGACAACAATGTGTTACTCTAAATGGATATCAATCTGAATATTTCCCTGTCACTTCTGGTGTCCCGCAGGGATCCCATCTTGGACCTCTTTTATTTATTATTTTTATAAATGATATTAAAAAATGTTTTCTACATGCTAACTTTAATATGTACGCCGATGATTTGAAAGTTTATATGCGTATTAATTCATTAACTGACTGTTTGGCCCTTCAAGAAGACCTTACCAGGCTTGACTGCTATCTTCATGCTAATGATTTAACTCTTAACTTTGATAAATGTTCATGTATAACATTCTCTAGGAACAGAAATATATATGTTTATAATTACTGTTTTGACGGAAACATTGTAAACCGAGTAAACAATGTGAAGGATTTAGGAGTTATCTTAGATAGCAAATTAATCTTTGATTCACACATTGATCATGTTGTCAAAAAATCATATAAAATGCTTGGATTTATTTTAAGAATTGGGGATAAATTCAAAAGTTGTGGTACCTTCATATCTTTATACTATTCTCTTGTTCGTTCACATCTTGAATTTGCCGCTATTTGTTGGTCACCTTTTTATCAGATATACACAAATAGAATTGAAGGAATTCAAAGAAAATTTTTGTACATTTTAAGTAAAAAATTTCCAGATAGCTCTATTGTATTAACATCTCTACAAAAACGTCGAACAATGATGGATCTAACATTTTTATTTAAATTGCTGAACAATATCATTGACAGTCCAGCATTACTAAATAAAATATCATTCAGAATACCGTCATATTCTACCAGATTACGAAATTTATTTACTGTTTCAAGTTGTAGAACTAACTCCGCCGTCAATGCCCCACTTCTTAGAATAATATCTACATTTAATAACTTGTCACTAATGTATAATTTTCCTGACATATTTAACTGTACATTAAGAACATTTAAGTCTTTTGTTTTTAAGCACTGTACTTAACGTTTTCACTCTTTCAATTTAATTTCATTTAACTTTATTTAAATTTATGTACCTATGTATATTAATATGTTTATATGTAATCATTTTGACAATGATGTAGAAATTGTTGTATGTTATTAGTGCTGCACAGTTATTGGGACTTGTCCTGTTGTGCGGCCTTCTTCTTATAAATAAATAAATTAATTAATTATGAAAAATAGTTACTACATAAACTTGTAAGAAATGCACTTTTATTTCATAATTTACTGCTTTCATTTTGGCACCAGTATGGCGGACGAGTCAGCTATATATTATCTAGTAGCTGTACTAAAAGGGTCCATAAATTACAAAAAAGTCATGTTAGAAAAAATTAATTTTGAATTTTTTACGTTATTTGGTATTTTTTTAGCAAAATCCACAATTTATTTTACCTTAAATTTTACTACATTAAAAAATACTTCATTGGTCATCTGGGACGAAACTAATGTAATCACAGTACAGTAAACCAGAATTTTTTCTCCGTAGTAAATGGGTTAATGAGAAACGTCAATCACGAAATTTATGTCACAAATTTTAAATAAAGTAGTTTCAAATTTATTATTACATTTTTCTATTATTTTTAATGTAATTTAGTTTTTTTTCTTTTTTGGCTTAAATATTTTAAGTTTATTTTAATCAATATGGAAATACTACATATTACCATATTTATTTAAATTTTAATAATCAAATAGTAATCGTACAATAATCAAAATGATTCGTATCTTCAATATGAAGCTTGTTGCACTGGATCGTATTTCACTTGCTAATCAGTTCAAATAAGCTAATCCCATAACTTACTGATTTGAATCTGAATCCAAACAAACTGATTTACGTCTGGAGGTAAATTACCTCAAACTAAATCGAATCAGTCAATCTAGTAGTCTAGGAAAGTTATTTAGCTAGATAAAATAAATGAACTGATTCACAAGTTTATGTATGTTGGATCAGATCCAAATCATGAAGACTTATTTAACCTCTACGTCGATTCGTTTTCCGAGTCGCGGAGATAGTTCGCTGTAAAAAATGTATGTAGTTTAATATTTCAATTCCAATCCCATGAATAAAAAAATTGATAAAAATCAAGAGGGATTTAATTTTCTAGGTTGGTATAAATAGGCTAGAATATAACAAGACTTTAGGCCTTTTTTGGCGTTACATTGGTTTGAAACTATTTCGTAATGTTTAAATGTTTCAAAACATAAGGGCGACGCAACGGTGACGTCAGAGACGAAATTGGTGGAAACAGTTTCGTATGTTTTCAAACCGATCCGCTGGGCTGGTTTGAAACAGTTTCGAATTATTTCGTAATAGAGGGGGTAAACGTCAAGAACACGGAACATCGTAAATGTTTCTATATCATTACTTCTTAGTTAAAAATTAATAATTCTGTGTTATCCATTATTCTCTGTAAAAATAAAACGTTTGTACGTGTATAAATAAATATTAAAATACATATATTTTATCTGTTAGAAAATCACAGTAAAGTGCGGTCAAGGAATCGGTTTTAATCACTGTTTTGATTAGATTTATGTACACCACAAATTCATTCTCACTCAAACGTCTAATTTACATTTGTCAGATTTAAATTTATACGTCATTAGTTCAAAACACAGTATTTTAGCAATCCCACATTTATGACGCCATGTACGAAATAGTTTTGAAAACATTACGAAACTGGTTCAACGCCAAAAAACGCCTTTTTTGTGCAACCGGACGCGAAATTGGCATTTCGCGACCGTTGTTATGGTAACGGCCGCGAAATGAATTTCGCGGCCGTTATCATGGAAGCGGCCGCGAAATTAGGTAAACAATCACTTTGACATTTGAGAATTGCACGGTTTGGTTTATCAAATGTTAATCCCATAGCCACCTTGAAAGCTAACTTTATATTTACAATGAAACTGTCTAAAATTAATAAAATTTATAATTACATATTTTTTACGGTTGCATAAAAAATATTGTGTACACCTTGTCCGCGAAATCCTTTAGCGCCCTCGAGATTGTCTTGCCTCGGCCGCAAGCAGCCTCGGCAACAATTTTTCTCTCGGTACGCTAAAGAGTGAGTTCGCGGCTTTGATATACAAATAACTATTATGTTCGTTATATTTTATGGACAATTTTACGTCGTTTTTGAATTTTAAAATAAGTGGAAAAATTTGTGTGTATAAGAACTTGTTATGTTAATAGTAGTAGTAATAAATAATTTAATATATTTTAAATTATTTCTATAAAAAGGCACTTAACTTGCAATAATAATTTCGTTGTTTTTATAAATAAAAATTTTAAACTCTCATTTCATTTGAAAATTTAAATTTGAGTACATTCACAATTTTTACCTCTCGCTAAGAGAGGTATTGTATTCATGCTAAAAATCGCATATCCAGATTTTAATGAATAAGCACGTTTTAAGGTCCGTAGTATCCGATTATAACATTTTTACGATGATGTCCGTATGTGTGTGTGTGTGTGGATGTGTGTGTGTGTGGATGTTGGATTCACTATATCTCAAATACTATGAGACTTAAGACATTTTTAACTACGGATTCCTCAATCTAACAATAATGGGAAGAGTCCAGTCAGTTTTGGTAACAATTGGACAACCGGAAGTAGTAGTTACAAGAAAAAAATCGTCTAAATATTATTTATCGAAAATTTATGTAAATACTTATATTAAAGAACGTTAAATTCTTTATTCGATAAATATAAATTCATTATTATATCTTCTATAGATTTAGAGATAAAGAAAGGCATATAAAATAATTTGATGTAAAAAATCTCAGATCAAACTACTACAAGGCAAGAAATTCAAATGTTTGTAAGTGACACATAAATGTCACTGTCAAAAATATTTGTATGCCTCTGTCAAAAATATTTGTATATTATTATGAAGATTATGAAAATAAAAAAAAAGTCAACAACGCAAAAGAATATACGTAAAAAAGAATATAAAAGGAATTTGCGAAAAAATGACGAATATAAAGAAAAAGAAAAGGAAAGTAGAAAAAGAAAATTTCAGGATATTGAATATAAAGAAAATGTAAGTATTGTACATAATTTATTTTAAAATATCCCATAGTTTTTGCAAATATATGTGAGAATTATTTTGTAGTGAGACATGAATATATGTATTTGTATTTAAAAATATTTTTCGTTTTATGCGTACAACCAGGTAAAATATCTGGCGAGAGGTTATGTGTTGGCCACATCAGATATTTTATTAAAATTTCTTACACTACCCACCCCACAGTACTTCATTCACTCGAAATCATATTAGCTGCCGGGCCCCTGCTCTGTCTGACATAACCTACCTTTTACCCGGTATTCTATAAACTGTGGAATAGAAAGATCCCCAGAATTATATTGCCAACTGAATCAGTTATTTTTGATCATTCTGTACCAATGTGCCTATGCATAATATTTAATATTTTTAAGCGATCTTGATGACAATTACTTTACTTTCATGACAACAAAAAAATCTAATATTTTAATTATTTCCCGTACAAGTGCGGTAATAGACCTTTTCAATATAACAACTATCTCTGGAAATAGTAAGTAAAATGGCGCCTGCAACTGCCAAACGAAACGACAAAAATATTGCAGTCATTCAAATATCTGCATTCTCAGTGAAAATTTGCATCGTTAGACATTTTAGCTTCTATATAAGCTTATGTAACTTCTCTTGAGAAGTTTTTTAAAGATGTCAAATACTTTCCTCACATTTTACGTCTAAATTTTGAAGAAACAATGGGCCC
Source organism: Harpalus rubripes (assembly GCA_963082715.1). Classification (NCBI taxonomy): domain Eukaryota; kingdom Metazoa; phylum Arthropoda; class Insecta; order Coleoptera; family Carabidae; genus Harpalus; species Harpalus rubripes. Next base: position 89,717,165 of record OY720448.1, read on the forward strand.
GTCCAAGTCTTCGACTTTTTAGAAATTACATGTCGCATATGAATTTTGAATATAAATAAATGAAAACGAAATAAAAATTGCTATATATTTTTTATTTTTATACCTATAATAATGTAATAAAAGTTTTTAGCGTAAAATGATCGCCATGTTATGACGTCAGCGTCATTACAGTCGTCCAGTTACCCTGTGAAAATGTCATTATACAGTGGACCATGCATATTTTGCTCATAAATTCGCGATTGGCTTTACACATACTCTAACTTACACATATTTAATATATCCGAATAATTTTTTATTAAGATCCAAAGAAAATTTACTTATTAAATAAATTTATATTATAATTCATGCTTTAATTATTGTAATCTCAATACTTGTCATTGTTGTAATCATTTAGTAAATAGGAATGTAAATGTTGGATTACTTTTTAATAGAACTATGCTTTGATTATTGTAATCAATACTGACATTGTTGTATTTAATTATAAATTTAAATACTATTTTAATTATAATAATGGCACTTGGTGGATATAATAACCTTCAATATTATATTAAAGAAAGTCTAAAGTCACATTAATTAATGCGAATGATTAATTTGTTTGTCGGTTCTCTCTACTTATGACGGAGTGACGCTAACGTCACAACTTTCGCGCCAAAACTTTAATAATTATTTTAGGCGTTATTAAGCATAAATTCAAGAAAACAAAAAATACGGAATTTCTATTTTTAAATTCTTCGTAACATATAAAAAAATCAAAAAAAGTTGGACGGGCCCATTGCCATATGTTAATCATGATGAAAAGATGTAATTAAACCCCTAGTTTTTAGGAGTTCATTTATTAAAATATCATATGTATACCATGAAAAATAACATTTACAATGCTAAATTGCTTTTCTAATTTATATAAATTACAAACAAACGATAATTTGTTTTCCTCCAAATGCGAATATCAAAATTAATCTTTTAACATTCAGAAATATTATTTTTTCAGTTGTACTGTTCCTGTCTACGTTTACTTTGAAAAAGGGATTACCAAATTACCGAATTTTGCTTTACGCAACGCAAACTGTCATCTGAATTGCAAAACTCGTTTGACGTTGTTTTAAATTCTAAACCTGAAATCAGAATCTCTTGCTCGAGAGCTCATGTTTTGTTAACGGAATAATAAACAATATCGTATCGTATTGAATTCTTAAAACCTAGTATCTGTTCCACAAAACATAATTAGCTTTATTTACAAAGTAACTTACACTTCGTTAATTGAGCATATATTAATGTTCCGTATGAAGAAAGAAAATATATGCTCATTAATCATTGATTTTATCTTAATGGGTGATATACATTTAGGAATGATTTATGAACATGATATTTTTTGCTGTGAATTTATGCTTATGCAATTATTGATTATGTTTTGAAATATAAAATCAATTTTTTCAAGGTTATTTATAGGTAAAATGTGACGTAGTGCACAGTTCAATTACTGCTAATTAGTACTCTTTTGGAAATGACTGATCCTAAGCCTTTTTATTTTCATTAGGTTAATTCCTTCTTACATAAAGTTTACCCATAATCACTATTTGTTACCATATACTGTTAACTTTTTTATTACTTTCATGTTTACTATGTACAGGCTGTCTCATTTTCGATGTTTTTTTAAGGTATTTCGGGTAATATTAATGATAGAGCAAAACCATTTATACATTGCATCGTCAACTTTTCGAGAAAAGATTAATAGTCACCACAGAAATTTTTGATCCTCTTTTGTTTCTGAGCTACAGGCAAAAACTCGTTTTTCGCTCATTTTGAAAATATATCATATCTTATTTATTATGATAGTTAGAGAAAAATTATTTTTACAAAAAATTTACCGTTTTTTAATTAGAATAAAATGGCGTAATTAGATTTTTTAAAAACTTAATTCTCGAGATATAACACAAACTTATAATTTTTAAAATGCGAACCTATGTTGAAAATAGTGTCGTCTTTTTGCTTATTTTGTAAGCTTTTCAATGATATATAACAAGTCTACATTCTTTTGTTTTAAACATTAATAAAAGACGAATTATTAATTTATTGAGGTGAAAATATTGGAAATTTTTAAGAAACAAATGAAAAAATTTATTACAAATCAGCATTTGTATATTTTGATTCAATATCTATTAATTATGTTCTCAAAATTATTGTTAACCAATTATTTTCGGGATAGTTAAATTACTAGTTATCGACGTTACAGTTGGCTTTGACATAATCCGAAAAAAATGGTTTAATATGCTTTTCAAGTAAATAAATTGAAAAAATGAATAAAACTGAAACAAATATTATTAGAAATATGCAAATGATCTGTAATAGATTTTTCCATTTTTTTCTTAATATTTTAAATTTTTTCAACCCAATAAATTAATAATTATTTCTTATTCAAGTTTAAAACAAAAGAATGTAGACTTGTTATATATCATTGAAAAGCTTATAAAATAAGCAAAAAGACGAAACTATTTTCAACATAGGTTCCCATTTAAAAAATCATAAGTTTGTTATATCTCAAGAATCATTAAGTTTTCAAAAAATCTAATTACGCCATTTTATTCTATTTAAAAAACGGTAAAATTTTTGTAAAAATATTTTTTCTCTAACTATTATAATAAATAAGATATGAGATATTTTCAAAATGACCAAAAAACGAGTTTTTGCCTGTAGCTCAGAAACAAAAGAAGATTGAAAATTCCAGTGGTGACTATTAAACATTTCTAGAAAAGTTGACCCTGGAATGTGCAAACGGTTTTGCTCTATCGTTAATATTACCCGAGATACCTTAAAAAAACATCGAAAATGAGACCCCTGTACAGACGTCTCTTTCTCGATTTTTATGTTGTACATTCTACGTTGAATTTCTTGGCAAATTTAATAGTCACCACAGAAATTTTTTGTCGTCTTTTACTTTTGAACTACAGCTTATTTATAATTATCTGAATATTTTTCATTTACCATCAGGGACGGCTCGTCCGTAAGGGCTGCAAGGCTGCAGCCCCTCAAATATAAAATGAAACTTCCAATTTTATTATCACTCTTAAATATTTATTTAAAATCAACTATTTTCTGATTTTTCAATAAAATAATTCATTTTTAAACAATAATTGTATTTTTCAATAGTCGGTGTGTTGTTCGGGCTAGTATATTAAACGTCTGGGCTGTATTCAATGCAGTCCGCAGCAACAGCACAGTGGGGTCCTGCACCATAACAAAAAAATAATAAAATGTATACTTTATACTTGAAGTATCACTCAATAAATAGCGATTAAGATGAAAAATAGTATATTATGTTATTAGGAGTAGAAAGCGGTCTTTTTGTGTTGAACCCAGCTATTGCGGCCGAGGCGCCAGCCGAGGCTAAGCAAGCTGGGTAAAACATAAAAAGGGCGTTCTACTCCGAATGACATATACTATTTTTTCTTCAAGCGTTTTAAAGAATTTTTTGACATTTTTTTTGGAAATTTTTAATTGTAGTGTTTTCAATTTCAGCCAAAGCTGGCTGTATACACTACAAAATAAAAACGACACAACTGTCAAGTAACAATTTTCAATATAATATGTGTTGCTGTGACAACTGTCGCCGCCAGCGGCGAACTAAAACACTAACATTTTTTTACTAGTACAACAATAACAACATTTTTGTACTAGTAAGACAATGAACATCTTCTATAGTGTGTGTACAGGAGCATAATATGAATATTATAATACGCTTAAAGAAAAAACAATTTTTTTAATAATTACTTTGCGAGATATTTGAAGTTTGTTGTCATTGTCACTGTGACGTCATATTACCGCTACCCAGAGACAATTATCTAAAGAGAGATTTGACAGACTTATGGGTGGCCTTATAACAAAGTGTTTGGTGATGAGGGGTAAACGGAGCACGGGAAAAATAGTTCCTTGCATATTTCTTCAGAGGGCAGCAAAATCACAAAAATGAGGAAGAATTAACATAGAAGGCAATGCAAAAAAAAAGGAATGGAAAATTTATACGTCAAACCAATGAATTTGATCATTTGCAATTCTTCTGAAGAATTCTATATGAAAAAAGAAAGGGACCAACGCAAAAAGAACTAAAAATCCACAGTAGTATGTAAAAGCTGTTAATATCGTTCATAAAGTTACGACTAAATGAGTTATGCGAAGAACTATGAAGATGTTGGAAGTTGATATTCCTTAGCTCATATTTTTTTTTCTTTTCTTTCACCTACGTACTACTCTTTTCAAGACATCTTTAAATAAGATTTAAAAATTCTTTCAAAAAAATAATACTAATACAACGATGTACATATCCAATTGTGTTGCTTACAAGTTTTAGTTTACATCACATACATAGATGTAAAAATATGGCTCAGATATTACAGTTTACAAATTAGAAATTGAATCTCGCGAAAAGGTGAGGAAACTGAAAAAAATATACTCTTGTATATACGCATACATTTATATTTTTCAAATAATTATCTGGATAAATGCTATTAAACTCTATTATTAAAATTATTTGTACATATACCTTCCAATTGTTCTTTTGCAATTTAAAATTTGTACACTATATATTTTAAATAAATATTCATAATACATATCAATACGAGTTTATCTTTTTCTTTGAAATATTAAAAAAAAAAATTTAAAAACACACACGGTTAACATTTTATAGATCTAGTTACCGTGGTTTAGTTAGTTGCATATGTTGATAGATGGCGAACTTTATGACGATACAAAAGCATTGACTTTCCAATCTCTCTTTAGATAGTTGTCTCTGCCGCTACCTTTCTCTCGGTTAATCGAAAATGTTTTGGTGTAAAACAGACTCCTAAACCACGCCTAATTCTAAAAAAAACTCTTTCGTTGTTTTAGTTATTTCAAACAGAGTATAGTTGCTTGATCAAATCCATCAAATATCAAATCCCTAGGGGTTAGGTTAGGTGTTGGTGAAACCCATATGGATTTGATTCACATACCTATTAACTAATATACTGCTAATACTCCTACCCAAGCTCCTATTCCTATCTTTCACATAAGAGTAGGCGAAGCTAATACTGTGAAATGGAAATATCATTTCTGTCTGCATAAGACTATCTCACACAAACACCCAAGCTGGAATTATGCACATGTTTGTAAACCTTGACTACTATTGGCTAACGCTCCCAATTGTCGTCAGCTGTTGCACCGAGCACATGAACACATTTGACACATTTCAACTTATAAATTTTGAATTCACCCGCGAATCGGCAGTGAATCTCCCTCCACACAATTTAGAAAAGAACAACAAATTTTTATTGGCGACTAAAACTACCGATGGCGGCGCTAGTGTTGTAGCATACACGTGCTCTGAAAATGGTATTGTGCAATAAGATCGCATACAGAAACATTGTATAACCAACATTCGTTTCCTTGATTCGTTTTGAAGTATACTAACAAATTCATTAAACTTTTTATAAATAGTGTTAGTAATAATTTTGTGTACGTACTGTAATTATAATGACATTCGAAGAAAGTTATCTTAGACTTATTTCTAAGGAAATGTTTACTTATTTGGAGGTAACAAATTCTTCTCGAAGTTTTATAAAATGGGGAGAATGGTCCTTTCCAATTTAAGGGCTATCTCTTTCTATCGCTGCAAATAGTAAGAAAATGGCGCGAACAACTGCCAGTTGGGCTGTCAAACGAAACGTCAAAAATATTGCAGTCATTAAAATACCTGTATTCTCAGTGAAAATTTGCATCGTTAGACATATTACCTTCAATAAAAGCTTTTGTAACTTATTTCGATAAGATTTTTTAAAGTTATCTTACATTTTACGTCTATTTTTTTTAGAATCAAACGTCATAGATCTCAGTTGTTCTTACTATGCGCAGATCCCCATTGCGCATATCTTCTATCTCTTTAAATTGGAAAGGTCCATTGTTGAATCGTGGGTTGATATTTTTATGTGGCGTTAATGAACATAGTGCTATAGACTAAAAAAAAATGGACTGTTTAAACAAGTGCTCTAACGTCACATCCTCATTAGATTAGAAGAACTTTAAATTTACAATTGATTATTTACAAAATGCTCTTGTATAGCTGGCCATAGTGGCCAATGCAAACACATTACAGCTGCCTTAATATTTTGTACAAGATAGTAAAATAGTACCATATATTATTCCTGGATGTATTCACTTTACTTAAGAAAATTAAAATGAAAGTAATGTCAAATGTCTTTCAAATTGTTTTATTTACAAGTGTAAGAAATATATTGAATGCTACACATAAAGTGAAAAGTGTATTATTTTACTCATAAATTGGTCAGGAAATAATACAATACTTTTCATTTTTGTTATCCTCTTATAATTCGTAACTTGTTTTCCAGTTCGTATTTTCCTAATCCAGCCCTCTCTTTTGTCGATAGACTCCATTTTACCAAATTTATTTTGGATGTCACTCTTCCTCTCACCAACTTTGGGACAGATAATTTCTTACTACCCCGAGAATGACAGCCATAAACGCAGCAATTGACGTTGTTAATATTTTTTCGTTCTTTGCTCATATTGCAAAGTAATTAATATGTACTTTAAAACAAAAAGACAAACAAGAAACTGGCAAGGAATTCAATGCACTATGTATTTATCTACTGCAAAGTTGAATAACAGAATTGGCGAAAAAACTGAACTATAGATGGCAGACCGGACGGTAGCAAGATGGCGGAGGAATAAGGAGAGTTCTCTCATTCCTTATTGCTGGCAATATGCATTTCAAAGTGCAAAGTATTTAATATGGAAAAAATTAACATAAAGTTAAGTTATATTTTTGAATACATTGCTTCTGCACGTCCTATAAAGGAAGACGAAGCAGTTTTTAAGGCTGTACATGTATTGCTTTGTGGAATAAAAGATTATGGACCAGGTACAATACTGGGAACTTATTTAAAAACCAGTCATCTTAGTGGAGATCCTCATGTCATTGAAATTTTATTAAATTAAAATATAAATTACTGGAAAGCAAATTTAGTTGTAGAGCAAAATTGAGATGCAAATGCAAACATATTTTTGCAGTTTTGTTGCATATAAACAGGATAGTAAAAATCAAAACTCCATTTATTGGTTTACAACAAAAGTTATCATTATTACTATGCTATTAATTTATTTGTTTATGGGTTTGTGTATTACAGAGAAGCAGAAATAGAAAAATTAAGTTGTACAGATTTGGTACAAGGGGAAAACTTATTAAAAAGGAGGATAAACAATATAGTTTGCTATAAAATTAGAAGAATTTTGGGATCCAATTTAAAAAAGAAAAAATAGAACCGATTGGAGACGTCAAAGCTATAAGGGAAGAAAATTTTAAGATCATATTTTGTCGCTTGGGATATAGTGTAAAATTACACTTTTTGACTTGTAATTATTTGCACTGAGCAGTATCTATGGCATTTACTGATCATTATTTAAACCTGAAAATGTAATATACACTATATATCTCACTTTATTTTACAACAAATATAAAATAAACCTGTTTAAAATTACATACGTTTCAATGCTATCAACGTTTCCTTATTCCTCTAGTTCACAAATCTGCCACCAGACGTCACCCACTTTGAATTTTTTCGCCAATTGGGATTTTCAAATAAGAAAACGCTGACTAACGGCAAATATTAGAACTGCAAACAGTGGTACACATTTGACATTTACATGAAACTACAACTATATGACTACAAACACTCTATTATACGTACTTGAATTATAAATAAAAAATACTAATAAATGAGAAAATAATACGAAAACTAAAGAAATACAATTGACAGAAATGCTACGTTGACACACGTCAACAAAAAGTGTACCAGTGTTTAATGCGATCAGCGCCATCTCTTGATACTTGAAAATCCCAATACCATTTTCAAGAGTTGCAAATATCGTCCGCTTGAGGGATTCACATTAATTTTAGTCCCCATAGTGCGATATACCATGCCCGAGTAAATCAAATGCTCTCCCCCTCCTTGGCTCACCCCTTCAGCACTTCGCCTCGTTGATCGCGCAATTTGTTTGTTATTTAGACAGCAAAGTTTGGTTATGTTATTTTGTGTAGTGCCTGTTCTTAATTATCTCTTGTACTAAAGTGTAGTGATCCTTGGAATTTTAAATATCACTATAAAACCAAATTCACAAATAAATAAGGAGTTTTACCGAGGGCACGATTTGTTTTTAAAAACATTGAAAACCATTCCGTCTTACACTTAAAAAGATGGTTAGAATGCCGAGGATGGAAGAAAACTGGAAATAAAGATGAATTAATTGAAAGGTATGCACTGAGTAGATTATTTATTCAAATAATTATATAAAAATGTGTTCAGTCTGACATGTTTACGTTTCCTTTCAATCAAAGAACAGTTGTTGTGGTCACGTGGTGGATCACATTCACATGATAAATGTAAAACTGTAGAGCAATCTTTCTCACTATGTAATTACTTTTATTCACAATCGGTCAGTAATATGACGATTTCTGACTTTTAAAAAGTTGGGAAGTTAGTTATTGTTAACCTCATATTCCAAGAGGTTGGAAAGTATAACGTGAAGATAGCTGGGGTTGGAAAGTTTCAGCTATACTCACGCTATACTTTCCAACCTCGAGGCGGGAAATAGCTGCCCCCCCCCCCCCCCCCGCTTTGAGAGATCAATGCGTATCAATGATGGGTATTTACATATAAACAAAGCATCTTTACAATTTATATGATAAAAATATGAAATAAACTTGTAAATAATACAAGTAATGAATGAAATCAATATTTAAGGTTAGAAATCATACTGACAGTTCATGTGACAAATGAACAATCTCAGACCATTCGTTTATTTATGTTAGGTTATTATTATTTAAATATTAAATATTAATTTTTTATTTCAGATTGTGAATAAAATAGTATACAAACCTCGGTGAAAAGTTTCATTGTCTCGGGCTATAGTTAACCTCGGCGCTTCGCGCCTTGGTTAACTATCTTCGCCCTCGACAATGAAACACTTTCCACCTCGGTTAGTAATATACTATTATTAAATACTTTTTTAGTCACTAGATGGCGACCGAAAAGTTTGAATTCTAGTCCCCATTCTATTTGAATCGTAAGCATTGCTTAGTGTTTCGGTAATAAATAAATACATATATCATCACGGCTTATTACCCATTGCTGGGTGTGCCAATCTGCTTTGTACACAGATATCGGTTAATGTTGCACAGGTAAGTTATTTAATACACAAAGGCTGGTACCACATTTCCTAAAACAGCGTTTTAGTTAAAACAAGGCTTGTGGTACCAGCCAAAACGTTTAAGTATTTTATATTTATGGATTATTGTTTTGTCTGTAGTTTCTAAAGCCAGTGAAACAAAGTAACTTGTGGAAAGAAAGATACAGTGGGGCCTATTCTGTATATCAGTGGTTAATTTTTAACCACTGGTTAATTTTTTTAACCAATCAAGGGGCCTATTCTGTATCCCAGTGATTAATTTTTAACCACTGGTTAAATTTTTTAACCAATCAAGTATGTTGACATATAACAAAAAAAGGAATTTTTAGTTGTCAAATCAATAACTATTGGATAAAAATTTTAACCAGTGGTTAAAAATTAACCACCGAGTTACAGAATAGGGCCCCAAGTATGTTGACATATAACAAAAAATAGATTTTTAGTTGTCAAATCAATAACGATTGGTTAAAAATTTTAACCAGTGGTTAAAAATTAACCACCGAGTTACAGAATAGGGCCCAATCAGGCTAACTGATTGGCGAAAAAATTCAAAGTGGGTGACGTATGGTGGAAGATTTGTGAACTAAAGGAATAAGGAAACGTTGATAGCATACATTGAAACGTATGTAATTTTAAACAGGTTTAATTTATATTTGTTGTAAAAGAAAGTGACATATATAGTGTATATTATATTTTCAGGTTTAAACAATGATCAGTAAATGCCATAGATACTGCTCAGTGCCACAACGCAGTAATTACAAGTCAAAAAGTGTAAGTTTACACTATATCCCAAGTGACAAAATATGATCTTGAAATTTTCTTCCCATATAGCTTTGACATCTCTAGTCGGTTCTATTTTTTCTTTTTTAAAACAGGATGGCAAAATTCTTCTAATTTTATAGCCAAACTATACTGTTTATCATCCTTTTTAACAAGTTTTCCCCTTACTTGTTCCAAACCAGTACAACTTAATTTTTCTATTTCTTCTGCTCTGTAATACACAAACCCATAAACAAATAAATTAATAGCATAATAATAACGACAACTTTTATTGTAAAATAATAAATATGGTTTTGATTTTTACTAACCTGTTTATATGCAACAAACATGTAACAATATGTTTGCATGTGCCTCCCAATCTTGCTCTACAACTAAATTTTGCTGTCCAATCATTTATATTCTCATTTAATAAAATTTCAATCGTATGAGGAACTCCACTCAAATGACTGGCTTCAGGGACGGACTGGAACTAAAAATCGGCCCGAGAATTTTTTTATTTCGGCCCATGGCCTACAGACATATTTTTGCCTTACCTCGCTACCTTACCGAAGATTGGTTCAATAAGTATTGATATCTGGAAATTTCGACAATAACGGGATATAAAGGATAATAATTGCAAAAATATTTTTACCTGCATTTTTTATTTAATAATTTAATACATATTCATATATATATATATATATATATATATATATATATATATATATATATATATATATATATATATATATATATATATATATATATATATATATATATATATATATATATAATTATTATTATTATTATCTTTTTATTTTAGTGTATATTTTCTAAAATAAAATCTTAATCTGATCTTTACCTATCTAACAGAACTTAGTTGTGAAGTCGGAGTTTAAGTCACTTGTATTAATTGTATTCATATACTTGGTAGTGATAGTGTTTGTCGGCTTAAATGAAAGACCACCCAGTTATTTTGTTCATATTAAAATTCCCCTTGGAATAAGAGTAGCATGAGGCGGTTCTCTTTGTTCCTTTCCTTATTTATTGATAAAATAAGTTGCCGCCGAGCGGTGCGCTATGGCGGCACAATACAAGAAGTTAGCAAAATTGATAACATGTAAATTACAGCACTGCCGAACCATTGACATGCAGAATTGGTCGGTTGTCTTTATAATAATAAATAAGGCAGTAAATATGAGACAAAATTAAAATGGTCCCTTAAGAAATAAATAAATAAGTATTTATTTGCTAACTGACCGGGCCACGGCCCACCGGGAAATTCCCGGTATCCCGGCGGCCCAGTCCGGGCCTGACTGGCTTTTAAATAAGAAACCAGTATTGTACCTGATCCATCATCTTTTCTTCCAAAAAGCAATACATGTCCTGCCTTAAAAACTGCTTCGCTTTCCTTTATAGGACTTGCAGAAGCAATATATTCAAAAATATCACCTAACTTTATGTTAATTTTCTCTATATTAAATACTTTGCACTTTGAAATGCATATTGCCAGCAATAAGGAATGAGAGAACTTTCATTATTCCTCCGCCATCTTGCTACCGTTCGGCCTGCCATCTATAGTTCAGTTTTTTCGCCAATAGTGCGTCTGGTTTTTGTTTCTAAAAACTTGATTGTATCATGCGACGAAATTACTCTCCGAGAAAGACAATTATATTAGAAATAAGTTTCGTAGAATTGTATTATTTAGGAATAAGTAAATATTTTATAAATTATTTCTTTTATTCTTCTTTACCTTACTGTCACCTAAATAAATTAATCCTGACCAGATTTTATTCCTATTATTTTTACAGTACAACAAACTTAATTCAAATTTAACAGAAGAATATTTAATTGTTATTTACTATTACTAATATTTAAATTCAAGAATTTAAACAAAATAAATAGTAGGTACATTACTTAATGTCTCAGATTTATATTTAAAATTTCTCGTGCAATCAGCCGTGTTCCTTTGGGCTGTGATTCGCAATCTAAATGATAAAAGTGATCATGATTTCGTCGTTAGCCAATAGTAGTCAAGGTTTACGAACATGCGCATAATCCCAGGTTGGGTGTTTGTGTGAGATAGACTTATAGAGCACAGTGTTTGCTTCAAGACAAGCAGAGGATGCGCAGTTTATAGATATATGATTTGATTATACAACTAATTTACTCATAACTGGGTTTTGGTGAAACCCCTAGGAATTTGATCAAACAACTAATTTGCTCATATCCTTGTGACGCATACATTCATTTTCTTTAGTGTGCAAAAAAGTGATATAAACTTTGAATTATATTTATTTAATTAAAACAGTAAATTTTTGGTAATGATTATAAATATAACCGATGTTTGATCAAAATTTATTTATCACCATAAGAATTTTCATTTATATTTCCGGAACATACAGTGTGCCTTATTTTTAACTGCCACCATTGGAATCTCGAGAACAAGGTATAAGAAAAAATAGGTCACTTAAATTAGTCAAAAAGTTATATTAGTAGATCATTTTAGTAGTGTTTTTGTTTTTCTGAAATAATAATCATTACTTAATGAAGAAATATTATTTTTAATTAATTTTACTCTTCCACTTATCTTCTAAATGTTGTTATATTTATTTATGTTACTTTATAATGAATACTTTTCAGATATGGACGTTGGGTAACTCGTCGAGTAGCCGTTATCACCATTGCCACAATTTGGCTGTTGGCAGCCCTGATTTCCTTCGTACCGATTTCGTTGGGACTGCATCGGCCACCGCAACCGCTAATCTACAGTGACGGCGGGAAAAATTATCCAACATGTGCGTTAGATCTCACTCCCAGTTACGCTGTCATCTCCAGTTGCATTAGTTTCTATGTTCCTTGCATCGTAATGATAGGTGAGCTTTACTATAATTTTAGTTTGTTCTTATTCGGCTTATATAGTGATCTCTACATTATATTATGAATTGAGAACTCCTATATTCTTAGCATGAAAAGCGATATACAGGTGTCTACGTTTTTATGGACCATAGGAAATGCAATGATAGGTAAATTTTTCAAATGATTGTAAATTCTGATCTATTAATTTTAGAACTAAAATGTAAATACAAAAAAATGCACAGACTTAAAAACTGCATCAAATGAGTTTAAATTTATTGTTATAAGTTTCGTGTCATGAGATAAACTTAAAATAAAATATTCGTCATCAAGCATTTTACAGAGTGCCAGCAAAACAAAACAATTCAAATAGTCGTATTGTTTGACTTTGACAGGTAAAAGTTTATTAATTCATATTTAATAAATGTATCAATGATTACTGATAAATAAATTAATAAATTCAATAATTATTAAAATTTATGACATATGTCATCTACCAAACTCAAATTGGCATGGTATTTTTTAGGGTACCTTTATAACCCGGGTATGGCCATGACGTGGCTCACTTTTCGTCTGCCATTACCGGCCAATCTGTTATATGTGTTGTTCTTGCGCAAATTATTATGTATTTTCGTGGCTATTTGTTTTATTTTGATGAAAAACGCATTTACATATCATTTTAATATGTATTTAAACTGTAAGTAATATTTTTATTTTATTTGCTTGTGTAGTTTGTTCAGATCTCATCATGATTACTGACATATTGAAAACAACTAAAAATTACCAATATTAAGCAAAATCATTTAAATTTTTAAAAGGTAAGTTTAGAATGTATAATTATTATGTAATTAAGAACTAGTGATATTAAATTAGATGTGATAATAACAACACATATCATATATTCGACATAACCTATAAATGTATGTCTTAATAATATTTGTATATATCTTAAATAAATTCATTTTATTACCTTTATAAATTCACAGTGTGATTATTTAATATTATTTTATAATATAATATCACATTTATTACAAATAAATAGAAAAATCAATTACCGACAATGGCGGCGATCTTGGCCCATGGCCATTAGGGTACCTTTATAACCAGGGTATGGCCATGGCGTGGCTCACGTTTCGTCCGCCATTACCGGGACATCTGTTATATGTGTTGTTCTTGCGCAAAGTATTATGTATTTTCGTGGCTATTTGTTTTATTTTAATGAAAAACACAGTTAATTATCATTTTAATATGTATTTAAAGTGTAAGTAATATATTATATCTTATTTACGTGTATAGTTTGTTAAGATACACACCACGATTACTGTCACTGAAAACAACTAAAAATTACCAATATTAAGCACAATCATTTAAATTTTTAAAAGGTAAGTTTAGAATATATAATTATTATGTAATTAAGAACTAGTGATATTAAATTATATGTGATAATAACAACACATATCATATATTCTACATAACCTATAAATGTATGTCTTAATAATAATTGTATATATCTTAAATAAATTCATTTTTATTACCTTTTTAAATTCACAGTGTGATTATTTAATATTATTTTATAATATAATATCACATTTATTACAAATAAATAGGAAAATCAATTACCGACAATGGCGGCGATCTCGGCCCATGGCCATACCCTGGTTATAAAGGTACCCTAATGGCCATACCCTGGTTATTGGCGACTAAAACTACCGATGGCGGCGCTAGTGTTGTAGCATACACGTGCTCTGAAAATGGTATTGTGCTATAAGATCGTATAGAGAAACATTGTATAACCAACATTCGTTTTGAAGTATACTAACAAATTCATTAAACTTTTAATAAGTAGTGTTAGTAATAATTTTGTGTAAATTATAATGACATTCGAAGGAAGTTATCTTAGACTTATTTCTAAGGAAATGTTTACTTATTTGGAGGTAACAAATTCTTCTCGAAGTTTTATAAAATGGGGAGAATTGTTGAATCGTGGGTTGATATTTTTATGTGGCGTTAATGAACATAGTGCTACAGACTAAAAAAAAATTGGGCTGTGTTTAAACAAGTGCTCTAACGTCACATCCTCATGAGATTAGAAGAACTTTTAAATTTAAAATTGATTATTTACAAATGCTCTTGTATAGCTGGCCATCATAGTAGCTGTCTTAATACCATATATTATTCATGGATGTTAAATAAATATGTATTTACTTTACTTAGTTAAGAAAATTAAAATGGAACTAATGTCAAATATCTTTCAAATTGTTTTAATTACAAGTGTAAGAAATATATTGAATGCTACACATAAAATGAAAAGTGTATTATTTTACTTTGATCAGGAAATAATACAATACTTTTCATTTTTGTTATCCTCTTATGATTCGTCACTTGTTTTCCAGTTCGCAGTTTCCAGCCCTCTCTTTTGTCGATAGACTCCATTTTACCAAATTTATTTTGGATGTCACTCTTCTCTCGCCAATTTTTGGGACAGATAATTTCTTACTACTCCGAGAATGACAGCCATAAACGCAGCAATTGACGTTAATAATATTTTTTCGTTCTTTGCAAAGTAATTTATATGTACAAAACAAAAAGACAAACAAGAAACCGGCAAGGAATCCAATGCATATATATATATATA
This sequence comes from Harpalus rubripes, assembly GCA_963082715.1. Lineage (NCBI taxonomy): Eukaryota > Metazoa > Arthropoda > Insecta > Coleoptera > Carabidae > Harpalus > Harpalus rubripes. The sequence continues at coordinate 89,732,646 of OY720448.1, forward strand.
TATATATATATATATATATATATATATATATATATATATATATATTTTAGGGTACCTTTATAACCAGGGTATGGCCATGGGCCAGGATCGCCGCCATTGTCGGTAATTCATTTCCCTATTTATTTGTAATAAATGTGATATGTAAAAGAATATTAAATTATTAAATTATCACACTGTGAATTTATAAAGGTTATAAAGATTAATTAATTTAAGAGATACACAATTATTATTAAGACATACATTTAGAGGTTATGTAGAATATATGACATGGGTTGTTATTATCACATCTAATTTAATATCTGTAGTTCTTATTTACATAATTGTATATTCTAAACTTACCTTTTAAAAATTTAAATGATTGTGCTTAATATTGGTAATTTATAGTTGTTTTCAATATGTCAGTAATCGTAGTGGGTATATTAACAAACTACACAAGTAAATAAAATAAAATATATTACTTACACTTTAAATACATATTAAAATGATAATTAAATGTGTTTTTCATTAAAATAAAACAAATAGCCACGAAAATACATAATAATTTGCGCAAGAACAACACATATAACAGATGTCCCGGTAATGGCTGACGAAACGTGAGCCACGCCATGGCCATACCCTGGTTATAAAGGTACCCTAGTATTTTTAAGATCGCAGCGCTGTGGTGACAAGTTTTGAACTATAGGTTGAACGAATATGAAGTTAGCCTACTGTCAAATGAGAAAACACGTAATTTATAGAATTGTGTATTTCTCATTGCATATTGTATTATATTTAATTTTCTTTTTATACTATTTTATAGTAGGTTTTATATTATCCATGAAAGGTAAATTAACGTAAATTCCTAGTGCACATTTAAAAAAAATTACCTTCTTTTTCAGATGATATATTCAAAAAGAATAATTAAAATAGCAAAATTTCATGATTATATTTATTATTCACCTGAGAATATTAGTAGAGGTTGTATTCGTGCAGTTTGTGAAAGTGAAAATAACAAAGGGATATTTTTGTGAATATATATAAAACTAACCCCTTTTTAAACTAAGTTTTCATTAAAATATAATGAATAAATCTTCACAGTATTCAAGACAGGTATATTCATTTATAATTTTATGCTCCACGCACTGGAATTATTATCTTTTTTCATCTTGTCAACCATATTTTTAATATAAATATGATTTATTGTCTCTCACATGACAATGGGCACCCAAGTAAGTAGCAATAATTGTTACTCATATTACAAATTGTCTGTCGATTTAAATACACAAATGCGTACAGTATTTAACAAATTTTTAATATTACACACTTTAATAACAAGCAGAGCTCAGTTCATTATTTTGCCACCAGATGTCATATCGCTTAGCAATACATGCCAATACAACTGTTTAACATTTTCTACTATTGCTCATGGTACTCTGTAAATAGCAAAAAATTATTACTTTTATTTTGCATCGTTAGCAGACGCATGTAAACAATAATTTTGGACTTGTTTTAATTCTGAATATCTTTTGCATTTACACTTTTGTTTTAAAATTAATAGGGCAGAACATGAAAATTTTATCATTGTATTTCCTATGGTCCACAAAAAAAGTAGACATCCGGTATATACAAATACATAGGTGTAAATTATTATTTGAGTTTAATATAGAGGTCACTATTTTCATTTAACCAATCAAAAATTAAATAAAATTTTAATTATATTTTTTTTTTATATTTATATTTTCTCTTAATTGTTATAAGTAGACCGCTTATCCATCTGCAAATTTCACTGTTTATGTAAATTAGCCGACAGAAAATAACTATAATTAATTTAAATTAAAGACTGTAATTCAACAGTGAATTTCTGTAACGTAGTTACCGTCAACTATTTTAAAATATAACTAACAAAGGATTTATGAAAAGTTCATGGACCTCATTGGGTTCAATTCCGACTTTTTCACAAATCCTTTCTTCGTTATTTATATTTTAAAATTAGTTTAAAGTTTTTAAAAGTTTTGGTGAAACCGCAGGAAGCTGTCGTCGCATCAGAATTGAATAAAACTTTTTGCTCCGTATTCAGTTTCACATCAAACAACAGGAATTTATTTAAAAAGACAAATAAAGTAGCAAATTCACTGCCGCAGCGCCGTTTCATGGACCAAGAGAAGACGAGTCTTTGAATTTAGCCTAGGCTGTGAATATACATTTTTTTATCGTGTTGGGCTTCAATTAGGAGAATTTAGATATTCTTTTAACCATATCAAAAACTAACTAGGCACTTTCACTGTCGTCGGCAGGTCAAGCGCCATTTTTGACTATTTTTGCAGTTGATTGGATGTGAAAATAAATAGAATATAACAAGTTTCATTAAATTCTGAGGTGAGGACAGCTTTCTGCAGTTTTACCAAAAACTCTATGGTACGGTAGTATTTGAATTGTATAACTGGCATTTTTTCAAACAAATTTGAAACAGCAAAAGAGCGGCAATCGTTTTCACCAATAAACAAATAAACCAAAAACATTCCAAAAAAACTTTGTAAAACATATATTTTTAAAACAATATAGTTTAATTCACGGAAGATGACTATTCAAGGTCATTTATAAGCCGTGTGATATATTACTTGCAGATAATTTCACTGCATTCCGTATGGGCGTGTAACATCAAATATTTATGGATACATTTTAATTGAAAAAAATAAGTGTAATTTATTTGAAAAATATCTTTCTTTTAAATAATTCCTTTCTCAAAGATTTATGTTCTTCGCCTATGATGAACATGTCACTCACAAAATCACTACAACTACAAAACAAATACAAAATACACATGCTTCTAAGTGGCCTTTAGTGAGCAACATTCAAACTAAACACTAAACTATACACTGACAATCTACGTTGCCTCTAGTGAGAAATACTCAAACTAGACAAGACATATCTTTATCTCTAGTTTCTCTGTCTGGCCAGCCGAAATCAAAACAATCAGTGAGGAGGGATAAGGAATGTTTTGTCTAGTTATTCACACCACATCTTGCCCTTCTTACTAAAATTCTTGCGGACTCCCATGTATATTCTTCGAACAAGTGACCTTGAATAGTCATATTTCGTGAAATCAACTATATCAAGCCTAGATTCATAAAATACATGTTTAACAAATGGTAACCGACCCCAGTATACATACTTGATTATTACAAAACAAACCAAGCCAAACATGTTATAAAAATAAGTTATACAACTTTTATTTATGTTTATTTAGTTTGCCTTTGAGTATTGGTTGATGTTCACTGGTTGGAAACAACTTTCGTTTTGTTTTGCTGAGACTTGGCAAACAATTCAAGTCTGAAGCACCATTACTATCTGAGTGTTAAAGTAAGGTAAAACGAACTCCACTTTGTAGGAATCTATTGTCGTCTGTACTGTTACGCCCAAAAGCACGTGAAAAGCATCCGGGCTGTAACCAGGCCACTCGAAATCCCAGAAACAGTGAAGGACACGAAAAAGAGCATCAAACAGCGTAACAAAGCACTCCACATGCACATGCAAAACCACCACAGCTCCCCCTATCACGTAAGCGACCATAAAGCCGCCATCACAGTTGGAATCATCATGGGGGTCTTCCTCATCTGCTGGGTTCCGTTCTTCTGCATCAACATTGTGGCTGCATTCTGCAAGACTTGCATTCCAGACATAACCTTCAAAATTCTAACTTGGCTTGGTTATTCCAACTCCGCATTCAATCCAATAATTTATTCCATTTTCAACACGGAATTCAGAGAAGCTTTTAAACGAATCCTGACGGCACATTACCCCGAGTGGTGTAAATGCGGATATCAGTCAGTTTCCCTAAATTTGAATCAAACGGATAAATTTATAACAGATTATGGTACTAAAACAGTTATAGTCACTGCGAAACGAAATGGCTCTTTTAAAGAATACTCTAGTGAGCATTTGAGTCCCAGGTCGAGTCAGGATTCCGTTCGACAAACAAGAGTTAATTCAACAGACCGGGAAATACTAGATGGGGAGGAAATTAGTGCGATATGACGTGAAAATTTCTCCAAAATTAGACATTTGAATGCTAGTGATGTGTGATGATTTTATCTCGCTTTCCGTTTCATTTTTTTCTAGTCACCCAAGGTATGTTATTTTAAAAATTTATTTATAACTCTCGAGCTTAGCAACGATGACTACCGAAAAATATTTGCATTTTATTTATCCTTTAATTTTATATACATTATCGGACATAAATAGAGCGACTCTGTAAGGAGCAATAAAAAATTCTCCATATTTTAAATATTGTATATATTTTCAAACTTCTTATACGGTTTTTAGAGTCCGTGCGTTTAGAGAAAAAAGAAATCGGCGTAGTAGAAGTTGTACTACCCAACCTACAAATGTTGACTATTAATACTCGCTCAAAAAACATTTAACTGCATAATATTTAAATCTTATTAATTTAAATATTATTATCATTTACCATACACAATATTAATAAACATGTATACATATGATTATTACTCACACAAAAGACATTTGACGGATTATCTTTGTCCATATTCATATCTATAACCTATACGCTAAAAACATCTGCTACCTGTCACAATATCGTACCATCCCTACTTTCACAAGTTGGACCCGCCCGGATGAATTTTGGTCTGTGCACCGGTTTTTTCTCTAAACGCACGGACTCTACCTTCCGTCATAGTTTTAGGTAAGGAAGGTATCGTTTTTGGCCAAAAAAATCGATAGTGAGTTTTGAATGAACAAGCACGTTTTAGAGTCTCTAGAAAAGGATTTTACTATTTTTGCGATGACGTCTGTTTATCTGTATGTATGTGTGACGATTTTTTTCCGTCGATAACTCCGACACTACAATGGGGTCATACCAAAAAGAAAAAAATGTTGATTTTTCTTTCATAAGTGAAAAATTTACCTAATATTATGCATATATACATCATAAATATTTAATATTATTATAATTTCCCTTCATGATTTTCTTTATAAAAATTCTGAGTCTGATTTTGTGACGTCATAATTTTGTTCACAAATACACGATAGATACCATTTAGGTACACACGTACGCGTGCTTTTACTGTACGTGAATCATATCTGTCACTTTTCTAACATACCCTTCAGGCTGTCTCACAACTTGCGCCCCAGAGCGACTGAGGAAACACGAGACTGCACTCGGATGTGTAATTTCGAAGAAAAAAAAATCTAGCTTAAGGGTGCGTTTTCTAAACAGCGCCATGATGTAGTAGCGCTTTAACGTACAACTACTTTCCTGTAAATTTACAAATATGCCGAATAGATGGCGAAAAAAGGTTCTGATCCATACTAACTAACGGTATTTTTCGTTATCTACCTGGAAGGCGACAGAGCGAATTTTGTTAAGCGAGATAAGCCGACCGTTAACTTTTACAACTTTCGTCCAAAGTCCGTCTTGGTCAGATGGTGGCCAGATTTTCAATTTATTAAGCTACAAAGAAAATAGCTATTTTGAAGGAAAAATTATTAATTTCTTTATAAATTTTGAAAGTAGGTGTATTAACACGTCTAATGCAGTATTCTTACATATTAAATGATATAGTATGAGAAATGATAATAAAAATAAAATTACTGAATAGAAATTATTGTAAATTATTAATTTCTTATTTACAATTTAAAAAGAAGATGAAAAATACAACAAAACTAACAAATGCGAATCGTGATTAACTAACGTTCTTCATTCTACAGCGCAGTTACAAAAATAATTAAAAGTCGGGATATCATGATTTCAATTTCTTAATTCAGTATAAATATAAATAGAGATATTATTCCTCAAATAAATAAACATACAAAATACAAGTGATTCAATTAAATGATTCTTCGTTAAAATTTCTGTATTTGAAGAGATAGAGACAAGGTTAATCAAGCAAAGTAGTATTATTTTATCCAGCTATATTAATGAAAAATAAATAAAAACAATTAAACTTAAAACACACGAGTAATATGGACACTCAGATCTTGGTTATTTTTTCCCTTATAAAAAATTATCTGATAATTTATATGTATTGATGTAGTGACAATTGAAATAATTGGAAACAAATATAGGAAAATCTACAATAATTGTATTAACATAAAAAACAGTCAAAATGAATCTGGAATGACTGCAAAATTGCAATAAAAATGTTTTTGTATCAAACAATTTCTTACACTGTCCTTGAAGTACATAAAATTCTATAATGTACCATTGTCGCCCTGGGTCAACTAAATATTTGCAAGAAAGATTTTTGCTATTTAGTAGTATTTCTATTTGCAAATGTAAATATATTATTTTTAAATTAATAATTTTATACATATTATTATTATACGTGCCTTATAATCAAAAGAGTTTTATAAATTTTTAAGAACAAGAAACATTAAAAATGCTTATATTTTATATATTACAAACAATAATATAAAACTGTTAAATCAAGAAGCCTTAACTTTTAAGTGGATAAATAAACCAATATCAATTTAAAAGTCATTTGTCGGTATTAACAGACTATAGTTTTGGACAATCAATGCATTGTGTATTTTTTATAATTTTTAGAAACGCGAGAACAAAGGGCCAGTAAACCATTTTACTTTATTACACTTATAATCCTATCCCCACGCAAAAATACAAAGTTAAGAAAAGGATAGATGCGGCAGGTATAGACAAATCGGGTCTCTCATATGCCAATGAGATTTCAAATTTATTTCTATTTTTAGTCACATTCATTACTTATGCAACAAAGTAAAATATTTCGTTTTTTTGCCAATTAAAAATTAAAAATCAAGAATTAAACATTCTAATAAATTATTTTCGTATATGAAGAAAAATTATAATTCTGTACAATTGTTGCGATTTCTTTACCCACATGACTTTAAAAACTTCTCTGAAATAATATAAATATAATAATTTTTACAATTATATTAGTTTATATGTAGAATACATATATTTTTTTAGATTAATAATATAAAAAGTATTTCGTATGTTGCAATATAAATCAATCTTGTATTACAAGTATTATATTTTGTGTCATTTTAAATTCGCCACGCTTTACTCTGTAATACCGACAGAAGAGGATAGACACCTATAGAAAATAGTGTGAACTATTTTACTAAAAATTTTGCTACTGACGCAAATTATTTCATCTAATATATTGTCACCTTTTTCTCAAAATCTATTAGAGCAATAAAGTTCAAATTTAGTATTAGTAACATATTTGACATACTTTATGGTTTGAGATAAATTTGGCTCGATTTTATCATTCAATTCGAGAAATAATTTTTTTATTATTGTCAACAATAACGTAAAAAAACTAAAAATTGTTTCATTCTACAAACAAAAAAATATGTATCTTAATTATATATGTTTGACAGAAATATCATTTCAAAGAAAAGAGAAAATGATGACAAAAAATACACTGTTTTGCGTATGGGACCCGCAATACGTTAACGCACCCTTAAAAGATATTCGAGAAAAGACGTCTTAAAATTGACCAATCAGAGACCTACACCTTTAACGTGTATTTGCCGTAATTTTACGTTACTAGGGTTTTATACAAATCAAATCTTTAAAATGTGTGGGCGACTGTAGTTTTCGAAAAATGTCAGTGTCAAATTAAATTTGACAAGGTGAATAAAAAAAGACAAATTCTTACCATGTATTCAGCCGCTGATAACTTAGAAATGATTATAATATTTTCGTTTAACACATTTTACGCAGCTGCTACAACACGTTGCACTGTACGATATAAATGATGATCTCGGATGACACCTTCGCTAACCTAAATTTGTTGACAGTGAAAAGTCAACTCTAAAGTGTCAAAATTACAGTAAGTCAAACAAATTTTGTAACTCACTATATCTTGTTCCATTTAAGCCATTCAGTATTGCGGAGCATAGGGAATAGTTTTGACCTCTCTGATTGGCTGAAATTAGACACAAGAGACAAGTTTACCCAATGTAATTTTGGCTACTCCAAATTTGCGCTGTTGCCAGTGCTATCTACTGAATGGCTTAAATGGAGCAGAGCATAGTAGTATTTTTAAAACCTAGCAACCAGTTTTATTTTATAATAATATCATCACACCTCAAGATATCCTTCTGGGATTGGTGGATTAAAAAGTCTTGTAACTCCGTTATACAAGCAGCCGCAAATTATTTTCTTCTATTTGTTGGCAACCTATTGTCCTCGGCAAGTGTCAGTTTCGTCTGGGGCGCGAGTTGTGAAACACCTATATAACCAATATTTTGAAAGTAACGTCAATATCCTTGCAAAAAGTTGCTTTTAAAAAAAAAAATAATTAGAAGTAACGAAATATGCTAAATAAAAAATATAAATACAATTTTCCTACAACCGTGCGTGAAAAGTAAAATTCGGTTAATTTACCTGTCAAGTAGATAATTAGGTAGTAAATAATAATGAACGTAATAAATTTTATTGAGAAATATGAATGTACACTGTAAATGAAACAAATATAATTTTTTTAACATTAATCTATTTTTTAAGAACATTAACATTTTTTTGACATGTATTCTAATCTAACCTAATTTTTAATATTAATATTAACTGTACAATTTGTATAATTATAGAAGACTAATCAACTTCTGTCTGAGATTCTACCAATAGTGTTTTTTTGTCTCGTGCTCCAAAACCTCGCACTCGACCAAAAAAGTACTACTTTACACACTTGTTGCATAAATAACTATTATATTTGATTTAGAAATATTAATCATGTCGCTAGATAATCATTTTTCTGTGAGTTTTTAAACATTGTTTCTTCAAAAAGAACCCCCACGCACTCGCAACATGAATTATACAAGAAACTTGCATTTGTTCATTTAACCAACCTCGTACTGTCGTACTTCTTCTAATAAAAAAACCAATAGTGAGCAAGCATATTGAGATATCCTGTATATCCACTGATATATATCATCACACTCTGTTTATTTCATATATTGTTGTTCTGGTTATATTTTTTTAAAATAAAAGATTTTTATTCAGTCGCTCTATTTTTGTCGCAATTTACATCTGTATTCTATTCAAAAACATAAGTAGTTGTAATATTTAATACCTACTTTTGAATTAGGTACTCATTTAACGTCGATGAGGTTTTATGAATATGACACCTTTACATTATTTAAGAAGTTTGAAAATATATTGAATATTTAAAGTATGGGGGAGTAATTTTTATTGGTTCCTAAAGTCGCTTTATTTATATCCGATGCTGTAAATGTGATATTTTAAAAAGAGGAATGAATGAACTGTATATACTAATATACAAATGTGAAGTAGAAAGACATATTTTTATCGAACTTTAGTTATCACTTAAGTAATTATGTTTTGTACAAATCTTTGTAAATACTTCTAGTCATTAAAGTGTTTTTTTTTATTTAATATATGTGCATACGTAATATAATAAAAGTATTATTAATAATGGTACTTAGATAAGATGATCTCAAATTGTAATTCCGTTTAAAATATTAATTTTTACTGATTTCTAATGATAGAAAAGCAAATATTTTTTGTAGCAATATGCAATCAGTGTTGGCCAAATCTTTTGTAGATTATTAAACTTGAAATCTGTAACTTCAACAAGAAAAAAATTCAAATACTTTTTTTAATAAACTATTTCCCAATACTGATCTAATACGTGGTTGTGATTTTGTATTTGTACACTGTTGTTATAATCTAAAATAAAATAAAATGATTTAGAAACCAATGTTTAAAATGTAAGGTCTAAACAGGGTCCCAGGAATTGTAAAAGAGAGTAGATATGTATATGTAATATTTTATTTTTCAATCAGAAATACATATATCACTGTGAACATATCGATGGATTCAATATAATCTATAAATGACTTCCAATATTTTATACAAATAAATATTAGTTGATTTATTTTCAAATATTGTACGAACAAGTACGTTACAATTATTTTATTTGTGCTACATTTTTTTTACTTTCGAAGCACTGTATTGTACAAATACCACTGCTAAATCTTTCTGTAAAGTAGAAATGCACAACTTTAAACTGTAATTTCTAAAAAATGTTATTCCATGTTTATACCCCAAAGATTAATGTTAATTTTAGGTAAATGTACATAGGTATAAACTGTAAAATAACAAAATAAAGTCATCAGACTCTAACAGATTTCTGTTTTTTGTTGGACTCTGTTATGATTCGTTTATATAAAACTGATTTTTCCTCAGATAATTTTTTGTTCTCCCTTTTTGTTTCAGTTTCCCATGAGAATGGAGTTATGTTGTTCCAGAATCGTTCATTTTTAGGAACATTTATTTTATTTAATAACACGTTACATACAGTTGGTACTATTGGTTGAAGTATTATTCCAGTGACTCGCAACGTTTCTAAGGTAAGATGTAATACCATATTTAATTCTTCTAAAGTTGAAGTAGATTTCTTCAATTCCCATGGTTTCTTCGTTTCAAAAAATAAATTTGCTGCATGCAAGGTGCTTAATACACAATCAACTACTTTATAAAAGTTGAAGTCGTCATAATGAGAATATACTAAGTCTGAAATGTAAAAGTTAATTCACAGGGGGTTAAAAAAAGGGTAAAAAATTGATGGTAGGTATATACATTCCGATGTTCAAATTATCAATGATTTTTTTTTTCAAAATTAGAAAATTATTTTTTACCTTCCGTCACCTTTAGGTAAGGAAGGTATTGTTTTTGGTCAAAAAATTGGATGATGAGTTTTTAATCAATAAGCACGTTTTAGGGTCCCTAGAATACGAATTTACTATTTTTGCGATGATGTCTGTATGTGTGTGTGGATGTGTGTGTGTGTGTGTGGATGTGTGTGTGTGTGTGGATGTGTGTGTGTGTGTGGATGTGTGTGTGTGTGTAACAATATTTTCGTCTGCGATAACTCTAATACTACAGTTACAAAAATTATAATTTTTCGTATACTTCTTCGTTACATCCATATGAAGAGCTGATTAGATTTTGGTTACAATTGGTCAACCTGAAGTACCATCATTTGAAGATTTAACAGTTTTTCTTGAAAAAACTATGTTAAATATAATTTTTTCACATTTGATGTTATTATAAATATTAAAGAATATTTTATTCTCTATACGATTTGACTGCATTTTATGCTTAATATTAAATAGATATAGAGTTAAAAAATTATAAAGAAATTAAATATCATAAAGTAGCCATAGCTATGGAAACAGCTACTATATTAAGAAAATTCTGATTGAAAGATGTCAGTGTCAAGTGAAATTGACATAGTGTGTTTGTCTTATAATTTTACTAAAAATATAGGATCTTTTGCTTTCTGTATGGAATTTGTATAAAATACATACAACTGCTTTAAGGTAATGTACAAGAAATAATAATAATAAATCTTTTATTTCTGCAGATACATTACACAGTATATAGAAAACGTCACAAAATAATAATTTTCTGTATGAAATTTGCATAAAATATACATGCAACTGCCGGAAGGTAATGTACAAGAAATAGAATATTTAATTTAGCAAGGAACTTTCCGTATGAAATTTGTACAAAATACATACAACTGACGCACAACTGACGGAAGGTAATGTGCTGGCCACATCAGATTTTTTATTTTTGTCTGATGAAATGAAATAATTCATTATTTTTAATAAAAATTTCATAGTGGCAGTGGCGCACTAAGAAAGTATTACATGAAAAATAAATAATTTTCCGAATTTTAAAAAGTTCTTTTTGAATGAGAATCAGGCGCTGAACTAAATATAAAACGGGATTTCGCTTGAAGCTTAAATTTGCGCGCATCATAGGAGAGCGCCATACTGCTCTACTTCCGCTTTCTAAAAGCGCGAATTTTAAATTTTTGCTTTGATTATATGAGTAATAGATTCCAAAATAAAATGTGTCGAAGGACAGTAAGAAAAACACAAATATAATAAAAAAAAAGATTAGTTTGAAGGAAAAATTTAAACAATAGATCATTATTTAATAATAATCATTGACGCATGAATAAAATAATTTATTAAGAGATGTTCTTATAATTGCTACTCCCAAAAATTCTTTCTATTTCTTTGCTAAATGGACCTCTCCAATTTAAAGAGATAGAAGATATGCGCAATGGGGATCTGCGCATAGTAAGAACAACTGACATCTATGACGTTTGATTTTAAAACATTTAGACGTAAAATATGAGAATATCTCGGATAACATTAAAAAATCTTATCGAAATAAGTTACAAAAGGTTTTATTGAAAGTAAAATGTCTAACGACGCAAATTTTCACTGAGAATACAGGTATTTTAATGACTGCAATATTTTTGAGGTTCCGTTTGACAGCCCAACTGGCAGTTGTTCGCGCCATTTTCTTACTATTTGCAGCGATAGAAAGAGATAGCCGTTAAATTGGAAAGGTCCAAATCTTACAATTAATTCAATTAATTGTTTTTCACTGCCATCTTCACAAACAACTGTTATGAACAGCTAATGATTATCATGAAACAATTTTTTCATTAAAAATTTCTGACATATTACAAAACTAGGCGATCACAATAAATTATTAAGAAAAGTTTATAAATACCCACTCCTTCACTCAAGTAAACAGGTAATTTAAAAATCAAAACAAAGATGAATATGACAGTACAACAGTTTACAAGTGACATACCTTTAAAATATCCCTAAGTGCAAACCTGAAATAATGAAATGCACTAGAAGTAGAGTAGTATGGCGGTCTCCTATCGAGCGCCGGAAATGCCTATGTTGTGATATAGGACATAAGCTTTCCCGTTTTATATTTACTTCAGTGGAATCAGCACATGAAAATGTACTCGTACATACCCTCGATTTTTTTTTTTTACTCTTTTTAACACCATGTATATTTCTTACCTGGTAACTTCTGCAAACTTTCAATTAATTTTTTTGTGCAATCTTCCTTATAAAATTTATTAAAAACTTCATTATTAAAGATTGGAAATTCTTGATTTGGGTTTAAAGCAGCACCAGTACATCTACTTAATAAATTTCCTAAAGTATCTGCTAGTTCAGAATTCAAAATTCGTATTACTTTTGTATCACTGTAATCTATAAATAAATATTCATTTAATTACTTTCAATATTTTATAATACTAATTAGTGGTGGAACGAAGATTTGATTTTGATACTGAATCCGATCAATTCTTCCATAAAAAAAACAAAATTTAGGTTTTGGCTGTATATCCTGAAAAATTGCCGGGTCATTAAAAAAAGTTAAGGAGGTTCGAGTGAAACTAATAAGTCAAAATAACGTTTATATTTTTTGTTCTTTTAATATCTAAAGTAATTGCTAAAACTTATAATTTTAATTAATAAAAGTATATTGAGCTTATAAATACATAATTAATTTGTATTTAATGAAAAAAGATACTGAAATGACCAGTATTTTGAACATGTGGTCGAAGAAAGTTTATGGCAACAGCGCGTCTTGTTCTTTGAGCTCGCTTTCGTTTATTTATATTTATTTACTTATTGTAAAATTATTATATTAAATTTATCTACCAATTTCAGTAATCAAACATGAAAAAGTATTTTAAATTAACAAAAATAATTAGTGCAACGTTGCCAAGTTCTTCATCTGTTCCGCTACTCGAACGAAAACGAACAAAAAATGTTTAACATTCATTTTCAAGTTAATTTGAACGGTAAAAAGGCATTACAAACTTATAATATACTACGAGTCTTCAGTTTTATTACACTAGTTTTTTGTTCATCAAAGTTGGAAATATCGTAAAACAAACAAAAAATTATCTACGGAAATGTTCCTAGCATAAGAGTTTTAGAACGTTGAAAACGTCAACTTTATAAGCGATTTTCTAAGCAACTAGACGGTGGATTGTTTTTTAATTTTGAGAAGAATAATATGACAATGGGGGGTGTGTCACTGCATTTTTTTCTGAATTTACTGCTTTTTTATAATACAAATGTGAAATTCTAAGGTCTTTTTCATTTAATTTATTTATAAATAAAATCATGCGTATTTTATTTTATTGATGTTCATATTACAGAGTGGTCAAAAATAACTGATTCATATTTGAAATTAGTAATACTGATACAAAAATTTATTTCCTGTTGTTGACATTGTTGACTAACATTTGAAAATTTAAATTTGAATACAATTTTTCATTCAAACGGTCGTTATTTCCCGTACCTTCCATTACCCATAGATCACTAATCTGAAATATTACAATCACTGTCAAGCCGCTGCTCTGACATAACTGTATTTATTGTAAAAATGACATGTCAATAGTATTTCCGCCTTTACCCGAGTGCAAACTATAGAATAAAAAGATCCCCAGAGTTGTATTGCCAACTGAATTAGTTATTTTTTATCACTCTAGCCAACGACCAAATATAACTAGACAAAACATTCCCTATCCCTCCTCACTGAATGTTTTGATTTCGGCTGGCCAGACAGAGAAACCAGAGATGGAGATATGTCTTGTCTAGTCCGAGTATTTCTCACTAGAGGCCACCACTGACGACACGTAGAGTATCAGTGTTTAGTTTGAACGTTGGTCACTATAGGCGAAGTATTCTTAGTTAACATTTCGTAGTTAATATCTAAGTTTAATATTAACAGTTTAACTAAATTGTTAACTGTTAGGGCGGGTTGTACAATCACAGTTTAAACTATATTTATTACAAATCCATGGTAATGCGCAAAAATCTTGTTGTACATCAACGGTTTACGGTTTATACTTAGTTTAAACCATTGCACATTTGTTAAACGCTCGTGATCGACCCGTTTAAACTAAAGATAAACTTAGTTTAACTTTAAATTGCCGATATTTTAAGCTGCAGTTTAAACTATATTTGTACAACCGGCCCTAAATGTGTAGGCGTAACAGTTTAACTAAACTGTTAATGTTAACCACGAAATGTTAACTAAGAACACTTGCGCCTCTAGTGACCAACGTTCAAACTAGACACTGATACTCTATGTGGCCTCAGTGGTGGCCTCTAGTGAGAAATACTCGGACTAGACGAGACATATCTATCTCTAGTTTCTCTGTCTGGCCAACCGAAATCAAAACAAACCAAATAAAGTTTTGTCTAGTTTATTTGGTCATTGACTCTAGCTATCTTAATTGTTTATTGTTTTATTTTCACGTGTATTTAAAAAGTTATATGACAAAACAAGCAAAATCAACTGACTGCTCCTCAATGGCGTTCAAGTTCCGGTTTTTAACGAAAATAACCGGCAATTCGGTAATTTTTAAACCAGAATTTCGGGGTTTAGTAATCCAGTCTTTCGACGATCCGTTCCATCACTAATACTAATTACTAACTTACTTCCATCACTATGTGCTACCCCTTCTCTGAGCAAAAAATATCGAATACCATCAGCAGTGTAAATTTCTTTTTTACTCATTGGACAAACCACATTATTTTTCGATTTGGACATTTTTTGTCCATCAATAGTCCAATGCGAATGACAGTATAACAGTTTTGGTGGTTCTAATCCAGCAGCCATTAAAAATGCTGGCCAGTAGATGCCATGAAACTTTAATATATCTTTACCAATGACATGTACGTCAGGTGGCCAGGACGTTTTAAATTTTTTGGACTCAATATCTGGATATCCAGCTGCTGTTAAATAATTTACCAATGCATCCATCCAAACATAAATAGTGTGACTAGAATCTCCAGGCACTGGAATGCCCCAGTGTACTCTAGATATTGGTCTAGATATAGATACATCTGTCATGGCATCGCTATCAGCTAATTCATACAGAATTCGGTGAAATTTTTGTGGCTTCACACAGTGTTCTATTAAAAAATATTAATTTGAATTTGCAAATTTATTTAAATAAAGTTTAATTACCATTTTGTCGTAACCAATATTTTAAATCATCTTGAAATTTGCTCAAACGGAAAACGTAATTTTGTTCTTCACTCCATTCAACTGGATGGCCACTATCAGAAGAAACTTTAATTTTTGTCCCATTTGGTAAATTTTTTTCAGTTAATTGAGAATCAGATAAAAATGTCTCATCAGATACACAATACCATCCAGAATATTGAGACAAATAAATATGTCCATTTTTATTTACTTCATTCTGTTTTAAAAATAAACTTTTATATAATAAAATAGGAGTAGGACATTGTGAAATATCGTACCCAAAAATGTTGCACAGCTATTTTATGTTCTGAATCAGAAGTTCTTATAAAGTTAGTGTAATCTATATTGAAAGTTTTAAATAATTCATTATATTTATTCGATATTTTATTACAATAATCACTAACAGTAGTTTTATTATTATTAGCAGCTTGTTGTACTTTTATGCCATGTTCATCCGTTCCCGTACTAAATAATACATTTTGTTCGGTACATTTTAATTTACTCCACCTTTGAATAGTATCAGTAATCACTGAACTGTATAAATGACCAATATGGGGAGCTGAAACAGTTTGTCCTAAATTAAAAATTCGGGAATCCCTGACAAAATAGCTACTACTTAAAATTTTGCTACCAGATGGCGAATAAGCTCATTGTGCAGTGTTGCCAACACGTGAAAAATTTTCTGTAGCAATGGTAACATATTAGCGCATAACTAAACGTAGATGGCAGAACCGGACATCTTACTTAAAGTACGCGTTACACGATGAAAATTAGTTATTTGGATTCTTCAATTTAAAAATGCGTCCTTGTAATCTAAGTTTCCATGCATACGTTCAATCCGTCACGTCGTATCCGTCGCAGCGTATTATAAAAACATACGTTCACATGCATACAGTGAACAGTATCCGTTTTTGACATTAAAATGTGCGCGCGCTATTTGAACAACTGTTAACTTGTGTTCAAACCTCAAACATTTTAGTTTTTTATGAATTAACATCTTGGCGAATACTATTCGAAGTGAATTATCAGCAGAAAAGAGTGTTAATAACATATTATTTATATATAAAATGTAAGAATAGGACGAAAAGATGACAAACAAACCACGTGTGTGACCACGTGATCAAAACAACGTACGTCTCTCCGGACCGAGTTGAAACTTAACGAACTCTGTCCGTCGTTCATCCGTCACCCCCACCAAGTTCACCAAGTTCAAAAATTTCATTTTAGTGAATAAGAGCTCGCAACGGATACGGCGTGACGGATTGAACGTATGCATGGAAACTTAGCTGTAGTGGGTACAGTACATACATGCAAAACTGTAAGTACAGTTTACCAAAAAATGAAAAAGAAAAGAATAATTGTTATAGTTGAATGACTAATTGATTTATAAAAAAAATGTATATTGTGGACAACAAAACTTTTATTTTGCCATCACATGTTACAACAACTTGTCTGACGTTCGTCAGTGCTCGGCATGCTAACCTGTACCCTGTATGTTACAAAATAATCTATACTCTATCCGTTTTTAACTATAGTATGGTGGGAAGATAGGTATAGTTTGATCTTGTTTTTTGATTGGATAATACCCCGATATTAACCAATCAAACAACAAGATCAAACTGCACTTATCTTCCCACCATTCTATAGTTAAAACGGATAGAGCATATATTATATTACCTTAATGAAATCTAAGTCCAAATACAAAATAACTTGTTTTAAACAAATATTCGTACTCAAAATTATAATAATTAACATTAACATTGTTCCTTATATATTTGACTTTATAATTGTACTTTGTGAAGTTATTCAAAATTATCCGCAGCAACACTACATGGCTGTGATGCTACCGATGCTGCCATCTACGTTGAGCTTTGCCCGCCTGCTCCCATTAAAAATAGAGGAATCCCAGACAAAACAGCAACTACTTAAAAATTTTACTACCAGATGGCATATTTAGTTAAACAGATAGTGTAGCCAAACCTTAAAAATTTCTCACTTTTGAGAATATTTACCAATTAAAATTAAAGAGGGAAAAACATTAAAAATGAAGGAAATTTATCAGTTTTGAAACAGAAAATTTAATTTACGTATATAATTATATGAATTTATCTATTAAATTAAAATTTAAAAAATTTGAAACGAATTTTTGCCAGTAAAGAACCAACGACCACAAATATACTAGATAAAACATGCCCTATAGCTCACTATTGTTTGTTATGTTCTCGCCTGGACAGAAAAAGACAACTAGAGATAGAGATATATGTATAAAGTCTACTCTAAAGTTCGTCGAGAGATGTCTCTACGGTCCTTATAATATATTTGTGACATTTTGTTCCTTTGTTTGGAAGTTGTAAAGAATTGGAACAACCGCAATTCTGTCAGATTTCAAATTCTACTTGTCTGGAGCAGTAGAATTCGTAGTGGGGAAAATCCAATTCCGACAGAATTTGAAATCAGACAGAATTTAAAGTTACAAAATTGAGGCCCAGTTTTGTTTGTTCAAAGTTTTACAGTTTCATTATTCTCTATAAATCTACCTTTTTCAAGTGAGTTTTGAAATACAATGTGCGTAATTCTAAAAACTCTTATTAATTTAAAAAAAAAACAATTTATTAATACTACTATGAGAAATTTACCTACGATAATTTTGAACTGTATTCATAACCATATCCTGGACCATGATCCATTAAATAATCATGGTATTCAATTGATCAATTTAATTTTAGACATTTCAAAATCCGGATGCGCTACAAAAATAAATTTAGAAAAAACTACAAATAGAATAATAAGCATGTACACAAAAACAATATTGTTTAAAAGTCAATTGAATAATATAAATAATTATATACAATTCTTTTAGTCTTTCCTAACACTAATATCAATTTGTTTCATACATTTTATAATTGCTTTTCGGTAATAATAATTCAAATGTTTCAAATATAGTACAGTTCATGTTAATAGAACAAGCAGTGGCATCTAGCGAATACTCCATGAGGAGACAACATATCTCTATCGTTAGTTGTCTACAGTCCAGCCGAAAACAAAAACAAGACAATAGGGAAGATCTTGTATAAACGATTGGCAACAGTGAACAAGTGTCACTAGAATTAAAATTTCGAAAATAGAATCTTTAAATTTTAATTTATATCTATTACTTAATATGTTTTGATAAATTTCCTTTGATATATTATTAGATAAGAACAAATTCATTAGTTATTGAATTTGCGTAATGATAAAAATGCTAAGAGTGATTTGAATATTCCTTCTATCAACTATTATAAGTAATGTTGAAAGGTAAGATTTTATTATTAATCATTAATGACAATTTGAAATACAATATGAATATGAATTTATGTGAAAATAAGGTTATGTCTTACCTGCGTTAACATAATAAATAGGAGTTGTTACAAAATAATTATTGTTCACTGCACTGCATAATTTGCGTACGATTCTCATTTTTATGTACGACTTTCTTTTTTATTATTATTATTATTAACATAAACGAGGAAAACATTTGTAGAAAAATATTAGTTCATACTTAGTAATATTTTACATCTACATCTTAAGTTGGTATTGATATGTAACTATTCAAGCACATGTTTGTGTTTTTCGAAGTGTGATTTTGTTGTTTATCACTGTTTTTAAAAATATAATTCATTCAAAATGGGAAAAGTTAAAAAAGATGATACTGACGCCCAAGAAACAAAAGACGAAAGTGAACTATCATATGAAGAAAAACTTGAATTTGTAAGTGTGATAGCGAAACCAATGGCTTCTAAGAAACTAACCAAAAAATGTTACAAATTGATTAAAAAAGGTATAATTCATACGATTAATTATAAATTTAATAGTATTCATAAAAATATTGCTGTTTCAGCTGCTAAACACAAGACATTTTTACGAAATGGTCTTCGAGACGTTCAAACCAGAATCCGCAAAGGAGAAACAGGGTAAACCTTTGTTTAATTGTAAATGTAAACATTTATAAACAATAACGGAAATTTATTTATCAGAATTGTAATCTTTGCTGGTGATGTAACACCTGTTGATATAATGTGTCATGTTCCTGGAGTGTGTGAAGAAAAAAATATTCCTTATTGCTACACACCAAGTCGTCAAGATATTGGAGGTGCTATGGGTGTAAAACGAGGATCACTGATGGTATTGGTGAGAGAACATGAAGAGTATATTGATTTATATAATGAATGTAAGGAAGAAATCAAAACATTAGCTATTGCACTGTAAAATCAGATTATTTCTGCGATGTATACTTAAATACGTCGTTATATTAAATATATATTTGTATTCTTTTTATAAAAGTTTAAAGAAAAAAAAACAAGGTATGTGAAAATAGAATAAAAGAATTAATAGGTAAACAAGATTTATTATTCGCATTCCATTTATTTTTCTTTTAATTGAGTTTTTAGTATTATCATAAACATTTGAATTTTCCTTTCTTTTCAAAAGTATACAGGGAATGAATTATTTTTGTTCATTTTACGTTGACACTTAATTTATACTGGCTTTAACACGAGCTATACGTAGACGTATAACATGGAAAGACAACAAAAGTGGCCTATTATTTTCAGAAAATTATCAAACTGGTTGTAGAGAATTAAATTATGTATCCAATTCAATAATCACATAAAGATTTTGTAACCAAACAAATTGAATTTAAAATTTTATGAGTTAACTTTATATTTTTAGCCATGGAAATAAAACAAAATTACAAACAAATTTAATACGTTTCACCTGTCTGAAATGTTTTTACATTTGTTTGTGATTTTTGTTTTAATTTTATAGCTACCACTATAAAAAATAACTTTTTTGCACTCTCTTTTGTCAACGCAAAATGTCGCTCACGCGCGACAAAGTAGAAAAAACGCTCGCTCTCCAAATTTCTAACTATACAATTTTGAGAAATGCCACTTGTCTACATTCTTAATAAAAACGTGTAGTCAGGAACTAATGGCACTGTAATTACACATTTACCACCTTCACAAGTCAATCTGACATCTGCTCTGTCGGTATATTACATAACCAAACAAAATGCCGCACTGTTGTCAAAATAAAATAGGGCATTAATTTATGAAAACGAAAGGAAAATAACGATAAATTAAAATTAAATATAAAATAAATTGTGTGCTCCCAATGAACATCCATTTTTTCACTGCACTAGTTTAATGTACTTGAAACAAATAATTATACAAAAAAATTATAATATTCATTACAAACTTTGCAATAATTTTTTGAAAAAACGAAAGCCAAAACAATATCCTGATGTGGTACATAACTTTGAGCTCTTAACAGATTTTCGAGGAAAAATATAAAATATGTATAATCTAAAATTTCGTATTATCGTATTACAGACTTCTTTATTTATTGGAACAACAAATTAGATTTTGTTAACAAACGTTTAACCAGAAGTGATATTTTACTTTAAGCTCTTTGCTATTATGTGCTGGCCATATCAGATTTTTTTTAAAATAAAACCCAATAATTTCACAAATCTTCATTTTATAAGGTTATTTCAGGTTGATGTCGTGCGTCTTCTGCCTATTAATTTATACTATATTTAATTTTTTTCTTATAAGTAAATTTTAAAATTGTGTTCATTAGTTTTATAAATTTATCTTTTTAATTAATAAAATTAGTTTCATTTTTAAATATAAAGCGTTTTTACTTTTATATTTTGAAAATTTTTAAAAAGTACCGGAGAAAGAAAAATGTTATACTTTTCCAATATATTTATTTTGGCCATTACGGCGTACATAACATTAATTATGTGCCAATTAGGTCTCGATATACGTGCCCAAAACGTGCTTCATAGAAAGAGATAGAAGCAAAACACAGCCACCTATTTATGTTTACATTTTACTCTTGTCAATTTAATTTCTGTGTTTATCATGTTTTCTAGCTTTTACATTTACATATTTAAAATAAAATAATTTGCTTTTTGCGTTTTTACATTGAATTTGATGTTTCAATATCACATATAGAGACATACGTTCATGTTTTCATTCTAAACTAGCGCTCGTAGCGAACAACTACGGCGAACCAAATATGCTGCGTCATCGTATTGCGGGCGATTTAACTAACGTAAATTTAATATCGTTTGTATAAAAATATAAGCCATATTTTATTACTTTTATTGCATTAATAGTGATATTGCATGTATAGTATTGCATTAATGTGGAAAAATCATTACATTTCAACATGACAAAACGCCCCCATTAAATTTGAGATTGTATTTACATATCTTCTTTAACATAAATTTATTGCATAATAAAAATAAAATGCTAATATGGGATTAAAACGAATCGTATTTATATTAAAACACTTTTTATTTATTGCACGCTATTACATTTGATCAAGTTTTCTCAGCAAGAAAAGGCTAAAACCTCCAAGCTTCAAAAAGCCAGCTTGGTTTACCACAAGCCACTGGTTAGCTACCCTTAAAATACCTTCTGATACTACATCTACATTCTGGTTGAATGAGATTATGGTACACATTAACACATTAGTAGATTGTCTTTAAGACCATATTATAAAAAAGAGGTATGAGAAAATTGAATTAAGCTAAATTACTTTTTATGCATCTGAAAAATGTGAAAGAGTAAAAAAATATGAATAGCCCTAAAAATTTGGCTTATCGGTTTCTAATACTTTTCTTTCGATTTTACTACAAAACCGGAAGAAAAATTCTCGAAACAAGCACTATCCAATAAAATACTCTTACATGTTACAGATGTAAAATGTTTACATTCTAAATACTATATTAAGACTACATTTTATTATACTTATAATTCTAAATTATAAAAAACCACGCATAGTAAATAAAAAGTGTTATTAATCACTTATTTGTAAACATACCACAAATATAAACAAATATGTAGAATCTCGTTGATAAAATATATAGAAAAAAGAATTAATGAAAATATCTGATATTGATCGAAAAGAGAACAGAAGCTTAGTCTTATGTCATTTTTTAAAACAATTAAGGTATTTAATATAAATAATACTAAATTTGGCTAGCTTTATTTTTAAAAATCTGCTTGTTTCAAAGTGCAAAATTGACTGTTAAACGTGAAGTTACATTTAGCGAACAGATATTATCGTTAATGGAATGTATACTATAGTATGTAAGATCACGATTACTAGAGAAATAAGCTGCATAGACTTGCAAGCAAGCAATCATTGTGAACCAAAATTATGACTACGCTAGTGACTAGTATTAGATCTGATCAGAGGAGATTTTCAAGTGCATTATAAAACCTATTCTTCTAGTAATCGTGTGTGTTAGATAAATGAATTATATATGTTCTCTGTTGAATTGACCGCTTCTGGCAATTTTATCTCTTATCACTACTTCTATCACTAATCGCTATCTCACTGTCGCTACCCTGACGTTCTATCTTACATCTTTATAGGCAAGAATTCAGCGGAGGAATTCAACAGACTCCTATCGTCCCGTAAAGTATAATCATAAGAACTTCATTAAATGTTATACTCTTAATCCTAAAGTGCGCTATGAGTGTGTATCAAAGATGGAATAATAAACATTTAAAATGCGTAAATGACATTTACCACTATATGTTAGAAACACTTACAAAATTTTAATTTGACAGTAATTCTACAAATTAAAACGTAAACCTATTTGTGAGTGTACCAATGTACCACTATCAGTATTGCCAATATGGTAAAAATGAAACTAATGAGCACCGTTAATATCAGCATGGAGACATTAGATCTGAAAGAAGGGCAGAATTTGGGATGAACAGATTCTACAAAATATGACAAATTAGCTATGTTCCAGCCGGTCGTTGCTGATAGTTTGTGACTTTCAGATACATACGCAGTAACAAAATATCGTTAAATGACATTTCAAGCCTACCACTGACAAGTTTGCAACTACTGATTAGATGTTACAGCGCGTATAGTATGACTAGCGAATGAAAGTTGACGTTTAGATTATTTAATAGATGTGGTTTCCTTTGATAATATTTCCCTATATTTGATTTGAAAGGAAAATGACCCTTATGCATTCCGTTACAGAATATTAGAATTGTACTCAATACCAGGAGGCATTTATAATGACCTTAGCAACAGGATTCAGGGATGTATTTAAAAAATTTAATACCGCAAATTCTAGTTCGTTCGTCTCAGATGTAAGCAACCCTCGAGTCGGAATTACTGTTAGCGGAAATTAAAAATAATCATATTTCGAAGAATTGCCAAACTAAATAGTTTAAAGATCAAAATATTATGTTATAATCGACATAAACGAAAAATATTTAAAATATTTTAAACGCAACCCTGTTTTGACGTTTAGTTACTCTAGTCAGCCATCTATTTTCAGCCAGACATAGTAATGTATTTCTGTGCTTTCCTAGTCCAGTATTTAAATGGGTTCATGCAAAAATTTCATATCTGAATATTTCGTACAATTCTATTCTCTAGGGTTTCAAAAGAAACCACATCTATAAAGTAATTTAAACGTCAACTTTCATTCACTAGTCATACCATACTGTTCAGGTGGCTTTTCACGGCCTGTGATTTACAGTCCGCACCGCACCGATTTGTGCGGACGATCACGCGCCACACGCGAGCCCGCCCCGAACTCTTTCCACAGCGCGTGTGGGCCCGAGGCATGATGCCTAGTTTGGTTTGAAGTTCCATTCCAAAATGTCGCGAGAAGAAAGCATTGCAGTTACTTTTGTTATTCAGTGGATGCCATTTACTATTACATAATTATAAGGGCACCATGCGCGCGCTCGCTTCGCGCCTTTGAAGTTACCGACTTGCAGCAGATCGGGCGCGCCGTTACACGTCAGTCCGCGCCGTGTCAGGTGATTCCCGGGGGAACTTTCGACTATCACCAACTAGTTACTAACAGTCTAAACACTCAAAAAAAAATCTGCTGACAAGGAGTCAGAGCCTACGAACTTATTATAAATTCTTAATTTCTATCTGGGACGATAAAATTTATACTTATTAGAATAGGCTACTTGCATGGTACTAAAAATCTGATATCTATCACTAAATACCTAAAGAAAAGTTGGAAACTTATGTAAAAATATAAATTTTATTTTAAAACAATTATGTTTTTTAATAAATTAAGAAAGATTTTCTTTGACGTCATTATTTTGAACCAGAGAAAGGGATGCATATTTAAGAATGTAACCTGTAGATGGCGAGCGAGTGCGAGTTTTAATTTGACTTTGACATTAGTTCATTTTTCAGTCACTGTCTTTTTTCTTTATTACTTACAATTTGCGTAGTTTCTGTTACTTTTATTACGTATTTCGATTTGTTAAGCAGGACTTTGAAGGATTTTAACTTAGCTTATACTCGTACAAGATTAAAATGACAAACGAAAATATTAACCTCCAAACTATTCTTCAAACATCAAACAGATGATCTGTCAAGTTTAAATTACCCGCACATGCCGTTGCTATTAGACGTACCGATGTTATTGCTCTACGGCCATTCATTGATTCAGCGTAATTCTACGTCATACATGGCGGTAATTTAAATATTAAAATTTCATTAATTTTTTTCTGGTCAATTAATGAAAATTTTGCCAAAAGAAAAAATATGGGTAGCAAGTTTTTATCGTCTCTTCAAAAATATTAAATAAAAAAATTGCACAACATATTTCATGTAATATATTTTTGTCGTGACATTTTATTATTAGAAAAATGGCCGACAAAGTATTTTGTTATTTGTTAAATAATTTATTTACTTTTCAGATTAATTAACTTGTATGCAACAAACACTCGCTTTTGTACCGTTAGCGTCTCATTCAGCGTTCCAACACTTCCATGTTTCAAACTTGTCAGTGTCTAGTTTATGTACACGCACGCGCATTAAAAAAATCAGATACATATTGCAAACTTATCCAAAATTACCGGCTGGAAGAAAGCTACTTCACAGTCTTACCTCCAATGCATATTGGTCTGCTGTCAGAGTGCCACATCCTGACTACTGGTCGTTGCACCGTCATGGTACAACCCAGTAGACATATCAGGATTTGATTCTGTTGATTCTGAGCGACGTGATTTACCCGAAAAGCAAAGACAACCAGATGTATTCTGGCTACGTTTAAGCGAAGGCTTGTTTTCTTTGTCCCTTTCGGCTAAACATTTTTGATAATAGTCGTAATCTTTCAAATACCTAAACAAAAATATTTTTTTCAAAAATTCATCAAACTTACACACGTGTAGAAAGTTAATATTAGTTTAAAATACGATAAATTGTACGAGTTTTACACACTTTTTTTAGGACCATAAAACTTTTTTTAAAAGTATATTGAAATAAATTGGGACATGCAGGGGGCGTTCAATTTCCACTATTGCTATCTTGAGAACTATGGGATACATTAGCAAAGAAATATTAGTATTTAGCAAGACTATCACAAAAATATTAATAATTTTTTTATACTTACCAAACTGGTGGCCAGCGATTCTCGCTCAAATACTCCTGGTTTTCAGGATGCAATAAACGCATACTTTTTGGAGACATTTTGCAAAGTTTGTTGTAATTGACGCATAAGTGGTTCATGCACCAATCAGCAAGTTGATGCGCATTGTGTAACTAAACATTCAAATATTTTAGTTCAATTTATCCATTTATTTTTTCGGAATGTATTACCTTGACAGGTTCTAAAAGTCTTAAACAATGTTCAACAGCCTCATTACCCTCACTCTGAGATAAACGTGTTAAATCTTCAATCACACGGCATTCCACCAAATTTACTAGACGTGGTAAACAGAGTCTATTTGCTAATTCAAGTAAATTTAAACATTTTGAAGCTGATATGGCCGGAATTTCTTCAGTGTATAAATAACACAGAAGTTTATGGAATGTATACTCTCGCACGCCCGGAAACACAATCTGTAAAGAAAAATGTTTTAATATTTAAAAATTAACAACGTTGATTGATGTATTGATGAAATACGAGTACTTATCAACAATAAAATCTAAATTAAAACATGCATTTTTAGCTGTTGTAAAAAAATCAAATATACGTTCTATTTATATTAAAAATTTCTTATATTTTGAGAATATGAAAAAAAAAAATCGTAAACCACTGGATAGATAATAGGCGTTTTCGTAAAGTCAATCGGGTTAATCTGACGGGTTCGTAAAATCACTCCGATCAGTCAGACCGAGCGATCCGATCTAAAATTTTCAACCCTGATCCATGAGCAGGGTTAGTACAGAATGCGCGAGCAAATTTACGTAAACGTTTGTGTTTCAGAAAATGTATTTATTTAAATGTTTCTGATTACAAACATTCAGAGTTGGCAAAATTCATGATATATTATAATCAAATAAATCATGATTTTTTTATTTTCAAGACCTGTTGGTGTTATTGCACTTTTTAATTGTTTTAAAAGCAATATAAATATTTTATTTCATAAACGAAAACGAAATCTGTAATAAAACCCCAAAGAATGCATTTGAATTTTTGCTTATATATAGTATATAACGCGTCCACGCGCCCCTGTTTAAATTTTAAACTTAAACCATGCCTACCTAAATAAAAACAGGTCAAAACATGTCTTGCATTGCTCTCTGTAAAAAGCTTAAAACGGATATTTTATTTTACGTTTATCTCATGACAAGCACATTTTATATCAGGATCATTTAATGCAGTATTTAATTCTGCACATGTTTTGTATTTACACTTTAGTTCTAAAATTAATAGGGCAGAATTTATAAATATATGAAATATTTTCGATTGTATTTCTTATGGTCCATAAAAAAAAGTAGACACCCGGTATATATGTATATATTTTTATATTATATTACCATAGTAGAATTTTATTTTTGTTAACTCTGCGTGTAAGTATCTAAAATAATTTGAAAAACAATTGATTTTTCGACAAAAAATATATTACTTTATAAAATTTGATTATCAATGATTTTTTTAAATCGGTTGATTTAAATAATGATTTAAATCGTGATTTAAATTAAATAATTTAAATCAAGTCAACCCTGCAAACATTGCAACACTATAGCAAGTTCTGAAGAAAATATGGCAGTTCGCACTTTGTGAGTTATTTCGAACAAATAAATGACCACATGAAATAATTTCTGATTGAAATAATCTAAAAAAAAATATTCAACAGTCAATCTCACTTGAGTCGTCATATATAAAATTATGTACAGCTACAGAAACAAGTGCTATTTTCTTATCCATTTTAACAAATTGAACTTATTTTATAACCTCAGATTTAAACGTCAAAATATACAGATCTGACGTGTTCGTAAAAGCTTCGATAATAGGATGAATCTGAAATATCTGTGACGTCATGAGACAGATCTGGCGGATAGCTCCGACTGACTTTGCGAAAACGCTTAATATTTAATATTTATCTTTTAATAACATAGTTTGGAAGTTATTTGAAAAAGAAAATATTAACCAGAATCCGCGTTGGAAAAAAGAAAAGCATCACTACAATGTATTCCAAATATAGGGCGCGAGCAGACACGTGACTCGAGGGACCTTGACTTTCTTGGGATCAGCTGATTTGTGTGCTTATGTCATTTTGACAAGAACATTGTCAATTTGATATGACCAATGTTTTGACTTATTTTGATTTTGATTTGCTAAATGTTAATATTTGACAATTTTTAGGCAGTAAAACGCACGCAATTAAAAATAATAACATTTTAGCAGTTAAAAATCAAAATAAGTCAAAACATTGGTCTTGTCAACATGACATTGTTTTGTCAAAATGACATGCGCACTCAAATCAGCTGATTCTAAGCACGTCAAGGTCCCTCGAGTCACGTGCCTGCTTGCGCCCTATAACAACTTTTATCCCATTATACCGAAATATCTTTACAACAGTTTTCGGGATACCCAGGTAAAAAAAGTTCTAAGGGCCAAGGCCAGTGATAAGAAACCAATTTTGCAGAAACGAAAGCCCTGTGCTACCAGAGTTATAGGGATTTTTTTTGAAATTTTCGGCCTTTTTTCGGTTTTCCCTCAATTTTTCTATTTCTATACATCACCCGAAAATGCCCCGCAGGTACGAGTTATCGCGGGTTTGTATATGGCGCGGTTTTCTTAAAATCGCAGTGGTTCGCAAACCATTGGATCTACAGAGCTGATTTAATTTTTATATTAATTGTAATGATAAGGTCTTCAATAATGCAGTGCAAAAAAGAAGTTGGGTTACATACAGGGTGTTCCATTTAAGTGCTACACTATTGCTATCTCGAGAAGTATAAGAGATACGAAGTTCGTTAAATTAGCAAACAATTTCTAAATGATATGACTATTAAAATGAACAAAACAAAAAAATAATTGGATAGTCATATTTAAATAAAAATGATACATCATTAATTTTGCATTTTTCTCAAATAATTTGTAATAATAGAGTATTACATATGGATATCGTTGAATTCATAAAAAATACTGAATCTAATAAGCAAATAAAAAAATAGGTTGCCATTTAAAATAAGAAAGTAGCACACCGTATTTTGAGAACCACTGGTCTAAAAAAAAATGCTTGTTTCGCTCATTAAAGTAGTCTTATAAAATATAAATTGTTTGCTAATTTAACAGACTTCGTATCTCTTATACTTCTCGAGATAGTAATAGTGTAGCACTTAAATGGAACAGCCTGTATAACACTTTGTGGTATACTTCAAATAGTTCGACTAACACACATTATTCATTTAAGGGGAAAAATGATTCCACTTATTACAAAATGTATTTAAAATTATCAAATTTTAAATGGCACAAAATTGACCCCTGTGGTGCACTCTCCACGCCAGCAATGAGTACCCGTGAGGTGACGCCTGGTAAGCACCCGCACGGTACAAATATTTCATCATTACCGATATCTGTGTACAAAGCAGATTGGCACACCCAGCGATGGGTAATAAGCCGTGATATTTATTTATTTTAAAATTTCTGTGCTTACCACTTTCGCTTGACTTTCCCTAAAATCTCCACTAAACATAGCTTTCATCATATCACATCGGGCCATCAACATTGGCTTGTGGGCCGGATAAGCCCCATCATCGAGCTCAAATATCACATCCGCGAAAAGACCCTGTTCTAAGCATAGCTCCTCTAGCCGCCGTCGGAACGCTTTGGAATAGTTCTCCATGGCGTCGGTGTTCATGAACTGCTGGTTGGCTTGAATATTGGAGAGCAGCGCCAGCAAGTGCGGGAGCTCTAAGAACTCCGCAGCTTGGCGCATCTCCTAAAAATGTCGACAGAATTTTAAATCTGGAAAATGTGATACTGGAGATGATTGTACTAGTTTTGAAAATAATAATGTGTTCAGTAAATATAATTTATTTAAACAGTAATTATTTATGAATAAAATTATCATAATTACATAGAAAATATTTTTAAATAGATTATAAAGACCAGGTTTTTAGTTTCTTAATAATTATTTACAGAACACACTATAAGTTGATCTGATAACTACATTGTTGTTTTATTTTTTTTATTATTTCAATGGGGTATTCATCCGTTGCAAAGAAATAGTAAACTTCAATAATTATAAGGTAGCATACTTTTAAATAAGAATTTTAGTAAAATGAAAATAACGAAATATTACTTCATTGTAATAAAAATGCATAATTATTGTAAATGCAACGTCACTGATTCGCATTCGGTTATGATCGTAAAATTTCGAATGAATTCGGCAGATCTACACTTGCTATTCGCTCTTTTTGTTTAAATTCAAATGAAGAACAAACAAGAGCAGTACTACTGTCATCGAAATGCCATTCTCAAAATGTTTTGATTGAAATAATATTTATATTGAACCATTTTTCTTTATATCTGTATTTATTACTAATTAATTTGACAAGGGAAAGAAGTTTTAATAAAAATAAATGAAAATATATGGCTAATGCTGCAGACAATGCAAATAAACCCGTTTAGTGTGACGTCACTAAGGTTTCCAAACGTCTTCGTTGCTAAGGCGGTTGTTATGCTATTTCACGATTGGCGTGTTTGGCGCTTATAACCTATAAATTTGTTTGGTTTTGAAATGGTTCAGATATACGTTATAAAGTTTTCTTCTATTGTAAATAAAGACTAACCTGACTAGTTTATACACGTTCCACGTATTATTCAGATTTCGGTCTTTCAGAAATTAAAAAAAAATGTTCCACATTCGCTATAATGAGTGAAGTTAGCTGCGAAACAGATCATTGCAATGAATCAAATTTAAAGTAAAACCTTAAAATATGCACGGTACAACTTACAAGACGTAACAAGTACTAATATCAGTTACTTATCTTTATCTGTGCCCTATAAAGAGCAAAAACTTGAAGAAAGGGAAATCTCCCGCCACTAGTTTCGCGGTCAATTTTAAATAACAGCAACGGTTACCTAGGCGGCAACCATTTTCTTATTTGGAAACCTGACCTACGCATCACTAAACGGGTCTATACCCCTAGAATTTACCAACTCGAGCCTGTGACGTCACAAATAATTTCAGACCTTCAAAAATTCATATATCGCTTACTAATTCAAATTTTAATATCGCGTTTTCACTAAACCTCCTATATTTTTATATATTACCAAAAAAAAATATTTAAAAAAATCGTTATATAGTTAACTGAACAGGTATGTATATATGTCCTATTCAATAGGCTATTCCATCAAAACTTATTGAAAATATGAAAGATAATAGATCAATCCATAAAAAATGAAATTATCAGGGAGCAGTAGTCACAAATAAATTGCATACATATTTAAGTCAATGATGGAGCCATGGAAAACATGATTTAATTTTATGAATTAATTGTAACAAAATCAAAATTTCTCGATATCTTTCCTACTTCTACTTTGTGAAGCTCCGCCTCATTTAAGAATATACTTATTCGCATGTGTCGGATTTGTTCGGATGGCTTCCTTTTTTCTTTGTTTTTGTAAAATGAGAAAGAAGTAAAATAAATTAAGTGCAATAATTTATTTTATTTCTCTAATAATGAAATATAATATTATAATGGGAGTTTTCGAATTTTTGTTTTTTTCATATGTTAAAATAATTTTAAAAGCGCTTTTACTTTTATATTTTGTAAAATTTTAAAAAATACCCGTAATAAAATTGTAAACTTATTTTCTTCCCGCTCTTACGGCGTACATAACATCAACTATGTGCGAATTGGGTCTCGACATACGTGCCCAAAACGTGCTTCATTGAAAGAGACAGAAGCAAAACACGACCATCTGTTTATGTTTACTTTTGTCACTTGACAATTTAATTTCTGTGTTTAACGTATTTTCTAGATTTTACATTTACATATTTCAAATCAAATAATTTGCTTTTTACGATTTAACATTGAATTTGACGTTTCAAAATCAAATATAGAAGACATATGTACATTCATGTTCTCATTCTAAACTAGCTCTCGAAGCGGACAACTACGGCGAACCAAAGATGCTGCATACTGCATAATTTAATATCGTTTGTACAAAAAAATACGCTACATTTTATTACGTTAATAGTAATATTGCTTGTATAGTATCGCAATAATGTGGAAAAATCATTACATTTCAACATGACTAAACTCCCCCATTTAAATATACATTATTTTGTAATTTGCTCAACATTTCTTTTTTAAACCTGTGAACCCACTGTTTGTTTATTTCTGGTATACCCACATTACCTACGTCACAAAACAAATTTAAAATTCGAATATTAATACCTCGCTTATTTGGAGGAATTTTTAACTCGGACTTTCATATGTTGTCTTATATTTTTATGTATTTCAAGCAAAAATATAAAAAATACCGTGGAATAGCCTATTTTAGTTACACACAAAGAAATCTGACTTTTAATACATCAAAAACAAAGTATTATCAGTAGTTATCAGTCCAACAACAAAACAAGAAAAGCATGATTCAAGTAAAGTAGTCACACTACGGGGTTTATTAAATAAGGCTTAGATTGTTGCAGAATGATTGATGACAGATTTAAATTCCTTGGAAACTAACATGACTACATGACTATGATGAATTCAACCTCATGCACGTTACGCATAATAGTTGTTTAGACTGTGACTTTATTCGTGTACTTAAGATAAGTAAGTATTAAATTTTACGAAAATCTTACCAGTAATAATCCTATTGTTGCCGTCTACAAAGTAATTAACAAACTTGAATATTTATCAAGAACAAAGCAACAATTTTCGGCAACTTTAAAATTTATAACAATTCGGAATTTATTTAAAGGTTGATTAATTTAGAAAGCACTGGTTATTAATATAAAATTTAGAAAATTAAGATACACTAACCTGTAATTCGAAAAACCTCTTATCTATTGTTCCAGTGTACACAAATTGAAGGCATTGCTGCATGGCTTGTGGAGTGACCAATTTAGTCAGCGTGACCACAGTTTGTGTGTTTGAAGTCTGCAAGCCTTCAACTTGGGTGATCCTTATAGACTGGAATGCTGGATGGTTTAATTCCCTACTTGCGTTAATAGGTTTTTCTCTGTCCATTGTAGGCAACAATTGACAGCTTGCTCTTCTTTTAAGTTGTTCCCACATTCTTTAAATTAATTTAATTCATAAATACTCTTGTTCTTTTAAAATAAAGCAAACTCTACGATAGCTGCATTCGCAACGAAAAAGTGCTCTATATTGAAAACAAAAATAAAAAAAGCATGCGTCCAATTAAAAAAAAATAACTGGGTACGATGGGACAGAATGTGGGAATAGCTTGAAAAATAATCGCAAACTTTGTAAATTCATTAAAACTTACTTAGATGATTTCGTTTGGTCTGCTCGAATTAAATATTCAGTGTCATCGTTAAATTCACCCACCGTTGCCTCACCGAAAGTGCTTATCTGGAAGCAAAATAAAAATTACACACAAATCTGACGATAAATAAGAAAATGTAGGTAAATTTCTCGACTGTGGTGTAAATTAGGTGTTAACAATTACTCGAAATCTCAATTAAATAATAGGGTTTTCCACGATTTTTTGATTTTTTATGGTAATGTAGAGATATAAATATTAGACCCATATTTTTTTATTTTGCATAAAAATTTATAGTACGAAAGAAAATGCAAAAAAAATTTGCAATTTGCCATGACGTCATCCTGTGACGTCACAATCCCAGCAAGACCTTGGCCACTCCCAGCAAGAGAGAAAGCTTGATGAACTATGAGATAGAAACAGTTGACAGTTCTGTCAAGTGAATTTAGCTAGAAAAATGTAGTGCGGGAAAATTAAACGTAACCCACACATAACCTGCAACGTCAACAAAAATTATTTGCGGTAAAAGCCAGGCATGCGCGAGAAACGCCATCAAATGAAATTACTTTGTTGTATGACCTCGTTAGGGTTGTGGCGTCATTTAGCGACCGTTTTGAACATATATATTTTTCAATTTAAAAATTCATTTACAAATACTATATAATTTATCATTATTTTTATTTTATATTAATATACTTTATACTAAAATTTATATGCAATACTTATTTCTTCAAAAACCCTTACTTCGGAAAACCCTATTATTTAATCTTACAAAACCGACGTTACGTTTTTCTTTTATACCTTCATCAGGATCTACAAGAATAATTATTTATAATAATTCCGAAAACAGCCAAAAATAATTTATCATCGATCATAGTTTGGGCTCCGGCCAGCTAATGGTGGAGACAGGGGGTCCGACGTCGCTATGAAATGCGGGTGGTCAGAGGGCGCCAGTCACTCGTACAGAGCGGCCAAATGGGTGAGAGATAAACTCTCGGAAACAGGAAGGAAATTTGGGCAAGGCAATAATGGACCTTCCGCATTTTTATTGCACCGTCATTTTTCAATGTGTGACGTAGTGAAATTCTTACAAACTAGAGATGAGAAAGCACTATGTTGTCAAGTAAACTAATTAAAAATATAATTATTTATTTTCGATTAAAACTAATTTAAACACAAAAACTTAAATAATTTTGTCTTTGATTTTATAAAGAAAATATTAATAATGAAAAAGAAAAAATAACCACTTTTCTGACGCCCATCTCCTCTTTTTTTTTGTTTTAAAATATTCATCACAAACACTTTGTGTGAATTTATTTAATAAAATTAAGAATTTTACTTTCCGCCATTTGAAATTTTATTTGAAATGTAACCGGCCTCCTCAATGCGCAAACAACCTACTGCGCATTACATATATGTCATTTTTGTCTATCTCTCTCTTGTGATGTAAAAGGTCCATCGAGGTAATAACGGAAACTTTCTTTGTAAAAACAAACAAATGGTCTATATTGACGATTTCGAAGGCCACCAACTATGAGATACGGCTTCGGTTAAATGGGACATGAAGTGCGACTTTGGGGAACCATCTTAAATATACTTTTGTTTTGTCGAAATTTTTCATAGGTTACTAGATAATGGCGGAAAACTAAATTCGGTCGATTTTTTTCAATAGACCATATTATTTATTATAGCGCCTCTGTCGGCAGATTTATGAAAGAAAAAAATCTGATGTGGACTTCCTTGTACGCAAGACTAATATGAAGTATAGACTCAATTATAAAATTGCACGTATTTGACGTAATTCGACATTAACATCTATTTTTTATTTTTTTGTTATTTTTTGTCCTAATCCATAGCAAGCTTCATTACAAAAACCAAAAAGTATATGTATTAAATTTACATATCTCGCTTATACAAAGGGCTAAATTAATAATACTTGATGTGCTAGACGCAGAATTTAATTCTTTAAAACTCTTATTTGAAGCATTTATTTCTAAAATCAAAATGAAACCATTTTATTCAAGAAAAACTGTTAACAACTTCAGGTAATATATCACTTCCGGTTAGCCTGTTTTAACCAAAATCTGCTAATTGATATAAAAGTCTTATATACTAAATTTGAAAAGTTTTGGATTATATTTTAATATAGTTTTTCATTAAAATCTATTATAGCCTTCAAATAAAGTACCATTTCTGGTAATTATGTAATGACCAAAAAGGGAGGTGCACAACTAGATGTTATAGAAGTCCTAAATACAAAATTTCAACTTTGTATGGCTTACCGTTTTTGAGTTATGCGAGATACGTACGTACAGACGTCACGACGAAATTAGTCAAAATGGATTCAGGGATGGCCAAAATGGATATTTCCGTTGAAATCTGGAAACCGAAATTTTTCGCGAATACAATACTTCCTTTACTTTGTACAAGGAAGTAAAAGCGTGCCAGGGTGACAAACTATTTTTTAATTTTTCCATTTAAGTTGGCAAAACTAATTTTTTTTTTTCTCATTACTTTTCTTAGGAAAAAAGGGAAAGATTCCTGTTTAATTAATGGATTCAAATCACAATCCGGAAAGCAACAATAGTAAACAGGTATAATTAAAAAAAAGATTTCACACATTACAAAAGAATCACAGCAACCAAACATTAGTTTGAGGTTATCTGTCAGTGACAGAAAAGTTAATAGGCGCTTAAAATTTTTAAACTTTAATGTTTATTTGATTGATTTACATATTATAAGGGCAGAATCCAGTAGATAAACATGAAATGAAACTTGCAAGAAAAACATTATCGTTCATTTACTGCTACATAAAATTATAATTTGCTTTAAACATACAATTTTTCCCATAAGATAACATTTGTTCCATTTCCGCTGTACTCCCAAGCATATGATTGGTGCATTCTAAGCATGCGCATTGAGATAGTAATATGGTCTATAGACCATTTTCATTTAGAATGAGACATCTATTGCAAATGTTTGAAACTTTAAATTGTATTCTCTACAAAACGACCTCAACATGACCTCTACTGGTCTCTCAACAGTGTCAACTGTTACCATCCGTAGGGAACAAATGCCAAGACACATTTTTGTTTTCATTTGATTTGTTTTTGCACCCTGGGACACAACATTGTGTTCCAACCATGATTTTAGTCACACAAAAACATTTCTTATTTGGCAATGAGAGAACACAGTTTGACATAAACTATGAAGTTAGCCGACCATATAATCAACGACATGTAAATAATAATTATATTGTTGATTTATCGTGAAAGAATTATCCGTAGAGGAATGAAACTTGTCATTTTCTTCACAAAAAGTTTTATTAACACAAAATATACATTTTGTGAAGAACATGACAAGTTTCATTCCTCATTTGACATGTAAATAATTTCACAGGGCAGTGCGGGCCTCTCACTCTAATCATGCAC
Organism: Harpalus rubripes; assembly: GCA_963082715.1. NCBI lineage: Eukaryota > Metazoa > Arthropoda > Insecta > Coleoptera > Carabidae > Harpalus > Harpalus rubripes. The sequence continues at coordinate 89,769,664 of OY720448.1, forward strand.
ATAACACCAGTGTAAATGGTCTATTTGTAATTACTTTTCTAAACTAGCTGTAATCCAGAAAAATGTTTCAAATAGAATCAACTATTATTCACGAAAGATGACTATTCAAGGTTATTTGTTCGAAGAAAGAATACACATCACTTTACAGCAGTAGCTTAGCAACATTTTGTATTAGAAAGAGAAAGATTATTTGACCTATGTCTATTTAATTTATGTGGTGTGACAGATATACGTAAATAGTGGCATTACTTTCTAACACACTATAAATAATAATGACGTATGTCGTACAATTACAGATACCTAATTATCTACTGCACTGCCCTCTGTGCTAATATTACGCCAGTGGCGTTGACGTTTAAATCAAATTATTATTCCTTGGTTTATCCTTCAGAAAGGCATTATTTAGAAAGACACATAATTTTCAAATGAATTACTCTTATTTTTTCAGTTAAAATGTGTCCATAAATATTGTATGTTGTACGCCTATGCATATGAAATGGAATGAAGTTATCTTCAAGTAATATTATATCAGACGGCTCACAAATGACCTTGAATAGTCATCTTTCGTGAATAATAGTTTAGCTAGATATTTTTATTGTCTATTCAGTCCACAATTTCAAATCACAGCGCTCATACGTCAAGAGTTGCACAAAATGCACGAAGTTGTAGATAAATGAATGATAAATTGCAGATACCACCATAAAATGTTGCTTGTAAGTGTATTATACTGTTTTTTAAAGCCTATAGAGCGCGATGAAGTTATAAGCGTATACCGAACGTCGGTTTTGTCAGATTAAATGCGGTATGAATATCAAGTAATTATTAACGCCTGAAAAAAAATTGCTTACCGTGTTAGATTCGTTACTACTACGTGCCCCTATTTCTGAGGTGAACTGCATAGTACTTACCATGCTAGATTCGCTACTACTACGTGCCCCCATTTCTGAGGTGAACTCCATAGTAAGTAATCTATGAAACGCGTTGGAGCTAGCTGCTAAGATAAATCGATGTACTGAAAAGCCTATTGAACCAGCAACAAGCACCAAATCGGTGTGTATTTGATTCAGCCATAATGCGGTCATGTGGTCTTGATAGGTGCTTGTAGTTATCACTACTTCTGGAGACACTGGCTTGGGTGGTTTAAATGGAGCCTATAAACAAATTCGCATCATTGTTATTTTAAAAATAATTCTAACCAAAATAATTTTTACTATAAGTTTCTGAAATACGGTCAAAAATGATGAATTTTTAAAAATACACATTAATATGTGCGATTCACCTTCCGACTTTCATTTGTTTTTCAGTTATGACGTCATCACAAAAAAATTTAAATGGCAATATAGATTTTAGTAGTGGAATCCGATAGTGATTCTTCTTCCCTTTATGACAGCGTTTCTTAACCTTTTTAAGGCGCGACCCAAATTTATCTATTATATTGGCTTCGCGACCCACTATAAAAAATTATTTAAAAAATAAAAACACGTCTGATTAAAAACAATTATCTATTTATGAAAATAAGAAAATTAATTTGTACTAATATATAACCACCAAGTAGGTTATTTATAAACAAAATAATATAAATTTAGCACATAAAATCAAAAATTTCAAATAAAAGAAATTGTTACAATGTGGTACATGAATTTGATACAATTTTAATGCTGCCTGGTGGTCAAATGTCCGAAACATAAATATTACCTCTCCATATTTGTCCAATTTGTATTTCGAACATAATTGAAAATGCATTTCTTTAAATTTAAAATTTTGAATGTTCTTCAAATCGCGGCGGTTCCTAAGCCTTAGTTTTAGTAATTACAAAAGCAAACAAACCAGATTCGATAAGATAGATGTTATTAGCAATATAACATTAATTCTACATTGTATGGATAACATTAGTAACATTTTAGTGAAATTTGATAAACATTTTAGAAACATATGATTGGCATGTAGTAATTAAAATTATAAAATTCTGAATAGTTTACGCGACCCACTCAGACCCCTTCGCGACTCATAGGTTAAGAAACGCTGCTTTATGATCATACAAATAAATCGTAGAGTTGCATATCAAAAATTCTGAGAAAAATCGAACAGAAAATTTAATAATAATGAATAATCAAGATAGCTAGATTTCATTTTTCAACCTATATCAATCTATCTTGCCATTCAATTTTTTTTGTGATGACGTCATAATTTAAAAACAATTGAAAGTCGGAAGGTGAATCACACATATTAATGTCCACTTTTTAAAACTAAAATCGCCGTGTTTTAGCGTTTTTAAAAAATCGATAGAGTTCGCTGATAATATTTGATATTCCGTACTTTAATCTCACACTGTATAACAGCATATTCATTAATGTTTTATTTTATTATATTTATTAAACATTCCTTTGAAAATAGGGTTGTGGCAAGAATTTTTATATGCCTTCTAAGTCTTACATTTACAAAAAATATTGTTCTTTAATTAGCCTGAAATTTGAAAATATCACGAAATATCCATTAGTTATTTTACAAATAATTATAGGAATTTTGCATAAACTTTTATTTAGAATACTTTAAAAAAAATGTGAAACAGGCCTATTAGTATAAAATTTTCGTATTTTGTTTAATTAAAATCTTATATAGATTATGTAATAATTTATCTTAAGTTAGGTAAATAAACTAATATAAATAATTATAAAACAAAACTAATCTAATTTTCTTACTTAATCTCAATAAGCAAACGATGTCTTTTATTCCTTTTACAATAGTTTTTATACATGAATTTATCATACCAACATATCACATTTTTTTATTATTTATTGTCGATAATTTATTCAATTAAATTAAATTATAAGATCGAATACCAAAAATGAATAACTGTAGACCCAAATATATTTTTAGCTTTAATTCACGAACTTTATGTATAACTAAATATTAACACAATATAGGAAAATTCTCATGAAACAGTTCGTAATATTTCTGTCATGAGAGTTATTAAAAAACGGCTCAGTTGTGACTATTTCGGGCAAGCAAGAGTGAAAGATTTAAATTACCTGTAATAAAGGTCGCTGCACTTTTTTCAAGTTCGTCATCCAAAAACGTTGTTGTCGTCTTGCCATTAAAGCTGCCCTAATTGCATTTTCAAATACTTCGTTAACACCATAATATGTAAACACGGACGTTTCATAATAGTAAACGCCGAGTTCACGAGCTACGCTTCTTGCTTCATCGGGCATCACAAGGTCACTCTTTCGTGTTGCCCTAATAAAAAAAAATGTTTAAATAAGTTAATCCTGGGATCCATACGCATATTTACATTGTCAAGGTGATAAAAATTCTGTTTTATAAAATAAACATTATAAACAGTTATTTTTTTGTATTTTTAACTTTAAGAGCAAGGACAGATAAAGAATTTTAATTTTTGTTGAGGATTGGTTTGTATTGGATAGAGCTTCAAAATGTTATTATTTTTTCACAATTGACTGTCAACAAGCGTTGACTTCACATGTCCTATTTTTGATTACAAGACCAACGTTGGTTTTGAAACGAAAAATAATTTTTAACAATGTAACTTTTTTATAAATAATGTTAACTATTCTGGCTTTGAAAATGACCATAACCATGGTCGAAACGTCGCCATTGTAATAAAAATATTTCCACATGTAACTGTTATTATGAATAGATTAATAAATAAAAAAAAATAATAACATTTTGAAGCTCTATCCAATACAAACCAATCCTCAACATTAATTCTACCAGCTTCAAGAATATTTAAACTTAAAAATTTTAATTTTTATTTAAATTAACTTAAATATATTATAAACTTTGACGGTTTGTGTTAATAACAATTTCAATTGTGGAATTAATGATACCAGAAAGATATATTCTTGGAATATAACCACAAACTTATATTAAATTTTAAAATTGTGCTCAAATAATAATTTAATTTGTAATTGATTTTATTTTGGAATCATAAACTTGTTTATTCGCCCTCAAAAGCGGGCGCAATTTGGCTTTTATTGCCCGAGGGCCTATAAAGTTACCAGGCAACAACTATTCAAACATATCAAATTAATATGTAAAATAGGTGATAGACCTTTTCAATTTAACAGCTGTCTCTTTCTATCGTTGCAAATAGTAAGTAAAATACCTGTATTCTCTGAGAAAATTTATATTAGACATTTTAGCTTCATTAAAAGCTTTTGTAACTTCTTTCGAGAAGTTTTTTATAGTAGTCAAAGATTTTTCTCACATTCTAAGTATAAATTTGGAAAAACAAACGCCATGGATCTCAGCACGGAAGCAAGTAACCATGGTTCCCACCAATTGTTCTTACTATGTGCAGATCCCCATTGCACATATCTTTTATCTCTTTAAATTGAAAAGGTCTATTGACAGTTAATCGACCGTCATTTCTTAAAATAACGCATACTAAATCTGTTTTAACCACGTCTTGTTTATAGTCCAGTCAACGAACATTTAGTCTAGGGGCCTGGGGTATGCGCTTTTAAAAAAACTAACACTGTAAAGTAATTGGCAGTACTTAGAGTTTTAATTTGATACCAAACATAAATTACCTATTTTTACTTTAACATAATGCATTAAAACGGGAATATGTTTGGCGGCCATTTTGAAAAAACTGACGGGCTACAGATCATGTGACCATGGTAAAAACATCTCTAACAACCTTGTAAAACATAATCCGAAGAGAAATCCGTAGACACACTTTTAAAAGCGCATACCCCAGGCCCCTAGACTAAATGCATAGTTTTCTAGTGGAATCTCAAAATTTACCCAAAAAATTCAAATTGCCATAACTGTTGATCGGTTGAAGATAACATAGAATGTGTCTATACCAATTTGAAGGAAATTTAATCCTCTACAACTTCTTTTCTGGGAATTTTTCTGTAAACCGAAGAGATGACGTGCTAGAGACAAAAGTTTAACGAAAAACGCCAGGCAAAATATATTTTTTAGAAAATTTGCGGTTTTTGATAACGGGTATTTCATAAAACGGTTGAAAATAGAAAAAAACTTTAAAAAGCAAAAACGTAGGAAATTTTGTCAGCTTTCATTTTGTATATAACGATTTTTTTTGATAAGACGCATCGTCTTCAAGATAGAAGCAAAAAACCAAAAATAGATACCTTCTCGGTCCCCCCTGCACCCCGCTCACTACCTATGTCCGGGGACTTTTAGTATGTTTACCTCGTAACGACTCCAAACAAAGCCCTAAAGTCAAAAATTGTGACACCCTCCATGCATTCTACAACCCCTTTATTGACTGGACTATTACTCGGTCACTAAAGCCGTAAATTTAAAAATGTTATCTAAAAATTTCAGAATTATTACTTTAAAAAAACTATTTAAATGTTTTGCTGAAAAATAATTGGGGGAGACAATATTTAAACATTTTAAAATTAACAATGAAATCTCTATATAATAATCTACTCTAATATATTTTTCATAATAAGTTCAAGTAATGGAAGCTCTCTAGTATATTTTTATGTTTACTACAACATAAAGTAGTACCAATATTGCACGATAGCATGCTACTAATTCTGTTCAATTAAACCATTTAATACTTCACTCATAAGAGTTATTGAAATAAATTGAAATTGAAGAGAAAATATTACCTAACAAATGGACTCTTATCTCTGAAGTAGCTGAGATAAGTCTCATCCCGATACATGTACCGCAAATCATTCTTGCACCCAACTAAAAGGACTGGAGTTTGTGGGCAAAATTTGCGGATCTCCGGATACCACATCAGCTTACAGTTTCGAAGTGATACCGGGTTGTTAATGGAGAAACATAAGAGGACGACATCGGATCTGCCGTAAGCAAATCGTCTGTCCTTCTCATGATCTCCGAACGTATCCCAAAGTCGCAGCGACACGTTGACGCTGTCAACGACTTCCCATGATCTTTCCAGCACCTAGAAAGGCGTTAATTGCATTATATAATAAATTCTACAATTTGTAGGTAAAGCAAAGGGCAGGAATATTTTAAATCAGGGTTGGCAAAACCCACGTTTTTTGTTTTAATACTGAATCCTCAATTTTATTGAATTTAATTCTGCGCTCTAATTTTTTTTATTATTTTAAATGAAAGTTCGTTTAATTTTGAAGCAATTCGCAGTATTAAAAAGTCATAATATTTAGTTTAACTGCATTTCATTTTTAATGAAGCTATCTTTCTCGCACCCGTTTCTATAGTAGGCTGCGCAAGAAAGATAACAATAGTGTGACGTCACAGTGATATTGATATTAAATTCAAATATCTCGCAAAGTAATTAATAAAAAAATGTTTTTTATATCTTAATCGCTGTTAATTGAGTAATACTTTAAGGATAAAGTGTACATTTTATTATTTTTTGTTATAGTGCAGGACTCCATTATATGTTAATGTTAATATAAACACAATACAATTTTCCTATTTTTTCATAATAAACAATTTTGTTTTAAATTATTAACTTCTAGGTAAATTTAATTTTTTATTTATAATAATATATTGGCTTAAATATTTACATACTTTAGTATTGAAAACTTTTAGTTTATTCAATAGGGGACTACAGCGCAACTGATTTAAGAGATATTAGGAAAAAATATTGAAAATATATGCTTAATAATAAATATTAATAAAGAAATAAAACGACATAATTTAAATACTTCGGAAATAAGGAGATTTTTGTTATAGCAGCTTGTCACTCATGTGAAATACATATAGATTATTTTGATTGGCGACTCAAAGACGGCCTATAAATATATAACGAATACCCAGTTAGGGGCGGAGCCTACTACCAATGGAAGTAGAGATATTCAAATAGCGAAGGCGTGGCTATCAGTCCAGTAGTGCAATTCTCAAACAGTTTTTATTTGAATATAAATATTTTGCATTAAACTTAATAATTTAAATACATTTCCAATTATAAATCATGTAGACTTGTACAGTATAATAATATTCATTTATTTTTTATAAATATAATTTAGAAATAGCATATATTTCAAGAACATTTAGGTCCACGAAGAAAATAGTTTGATATAAAAACTTATATTCGTGACGTCACATCTATATTTTCAAATTTCAGAGGACTATAACTCGCTTATTAATAGGAATTTTTTCACCGGATTTTCACCGACAGTCTTAGTTTTACTTATACATTCAGATGAAATTATATTTTAAAAATGGTGGAATCCCCTATTATTAGCTCATTTTTAATAAATTGTATTTGCATTAATTGCGTTTTTCTAGTTATGTTTTACAATAGAAGTGTGGAAATAGTCACTATTTAAATAACAACGGGTGAAAAAATGATACGCTACGGCACTTTTTTCACGCTTTTATTGTAGGCGTAAAAATGTTTTTTTGCAACTAGAGTAAAACGTGTCCTTTTTCAGGAAAAGAAGGCAAGTGCGTCAAATCCTATGAATGAAATAACACTATACTTTTTACCCATGTTGCAGCATAAATAACTATTAAAGTAAGCTAACCCGGGTAGATTTTTTAGTTAATTTTTAAGCGGGTTTTTTTTTTAAAAATGTGTGAAATAAAACTCTTCTTACTCCAATTGCACATTATTTTTTACGTCTACAATAAAGGCGTGAAAAAAGTGCCATAGCTCTTCATTTTTTCACATATTTGCGTTTAAAAAAGTTCCTTGTGTAAAATAGTACAATACAAGTTTCATAAAACATGATTTTAGGGCACGCGTCTGTTAGAAACGAGCGGCTTGCTGCGAGTTTTCTAAGGGGACAAGTGCTCTAAAATGTCTTATGAAACGTGTATTTTATACGTTATTTCTTTTTTGGGATTTTCTATTTTGGTTATATAATATGTACTTTATGAAACTCATTTGGATTTCATAAAGAAGTACTTTATGACATCCAAATCAGTTTCATAAAGTACATAATTGAAGAACCAAATTAGACAAAAATATTCACGAACGTAAAAAAATAAAAATGAATAGTTACATATTTGAAACAGTTTTAATATTTGAACGCATTTGTTTTTAAGGTTTACTTGCATTTTTATAGAATCTACAGCATGTGTAACAAGTATTTATAATTTAGTGGATTTCGAGCTACTTAAATATAAAGGTATTTTTTGTTAGTTATTTTAGGACCCAAAGTATTTAAATGGAAGCCCAAATGGTACTTTTACATAAAGTAACTGACAAAAATAGTAAAATATTTATAAAATAAAAATCTTGTGCGCGTATTTTTTGTACTGCGTTTCATTTGCATACATTTATGTTAATTTTTTAATGTTATTTTTCCGTACAGGTTATGCGGACCTAGTATAGGTATCTAAACTTACATCCTTGTAGATCCTATATTGGTCGATAGCCCAAACAGTGGGTACATGAGTGGTAAGAAGCTGAGACAGGGAAACCTGCTTATTGCATGCTCTAGCACAGATAAGTCGAGTCTTGCCAACGGCCGTGTCACCCACCACCACGCATTTGACGAGTTCCTGGTGGGGCTGTTCATTGTCCATCACAGAAACCCATTATCCAACACCTCCTGTAACAACAGAAGTAAGTTATATTCTATGGTCATTGTAAACTATAATTAAACATGCCCATGCCTACATCTATAGATAGCGGAGAGCTAATACTGTGCGACTTCCGTATACCAGGCAGAACTAATATAATTTAATTGAAAATAATTGTGTAATAAACACATTAATATTCTAGTTTATAATTAAACTGGATTTTCATGCATTAGTATGTTTAAATTATCTTAATAGTATGTTAATTAAAAGTAAATATAATTCAGAATTAATAAAATCTATAAATAATTAACACTTTATCACCATGCATTCTTGAATAGATTATTTCTCAAACTACATTTCAATAACAACTGGAACAATATTTACCACTTGATTTAATGATGTTTTGTAAGTGAGTAAAGAATTTTCTTTTGTAGTTAAATTTACTACTTTATATTTGTGTAGCAAACAAAGAAACATGTTTATTCATTGTGCAAATAAGAAGATAAACATGTTTTCGGAGATAAAAATTAAATATAATATAAAAAATATAAATGTTTAATTATAAAGTCTCTTCTTCCAATAGAATTTAAAATAAATAAGATAAAATTAACTAACACTGTTGTTATTCCATTGCGATAAAAACAGAATTTATCAGTCAACAAACAAAAACATTAAGATTCAATGACGTCTCTTCATATAAATTTTTAGTCGTGTGGCAAATAAATATGTACCTATTTAGGCAATATTTAATTCTCATATTATTTTAGCTGACAAATGTAAGGAGGTGTATAGCAAAAAATAACAAAGGAAATTGGTTAATGACCCACCTGATAATGGGAACAGAAATTGAACTTAAAATTGATATTTAATTACTGAAATTATTTATTATCGAACAAATAATTTCAATATTGGCAATCGCGTTGTTATTATACGCCTTACCAAACATGGAATGCAATAATTTGATAAAAAATAAATGTTTTTCCAATAATACATTTCTTAAAATACATTCTCGGATATTATAAACAAACTAACATTACTGCACTATGGATACGCAAAATAAAACACTAATACATACGTTCATTAAAGTTTAAACATCTGATAGAAACAATCGATTTATGAAAAATGCATATCACACAGTTTCTTATTCTATGTTATGAACACTTGTAACAGTATAGTTTAAAAACAATCACACTCGTTATAATAAAATTGTAGATTTATTTGCACTTTAATCCCGACAAATGTCAATCCATGACTTGCCAGGCTATACAAAGCTGAACACCGCGACACTTGCATACGAGTTCAGTGTCCCCAAAACGTTTACATATCCCGATCTCTATTCTGTATTCTCTATCCCTTGTTGACGCAGTTCAAGGTAGATCCCGCCTGGCCGTTTGACGTCGTTATCGCGTATAGATCTGCTGGACAAATAAAAAACTCCGACTGAAAATTTATATTTTAATACGCTGGGCGTCGAAAACATGAATTCGGCAAAACTGAATTATTTTTAGATTAAGCAACACTAGTTCTGTTTTGTATTTTATAACAGAAAAATAATGAAAGGAATTTAAACAACCTTCATATAAACACAATTATTAATAGAATGTTACTCACTGCAAACATAACTTAAATTACGCGTTACAATTGAATTTAAACTACGAATAATTGCGTACAATGCACAAGGATGCAACAGAAATAATAAAATGATCCTTCAAATAATAATTTATTTTATTGTTCTCTTAATAATATTATTCTTTACAATTCTATAAATAAAGTTGTATAAAACTGTTTTATTGACATATCACACTTTTTCATTAATACTATTTAACATATGCTTTTTCTCCATATCTAATTGTTTAATTCTAGCGTAACCTGCGCTGCCGAATAAAACAATAAAATTTGAAAGCCACCAAAGGAATGATTTCGATTCCTGGTACCAATACGTTGCTAAAACCGTTTGAGCGCACGCTTTCGCGGTTCCAGAAATATTATGAGTTAGTGGTGACGTCACCTGAAACAAAACACAGTCAATAAACCAATATGAACTTTGTAAAAATAATCTTACTTTTATCTGCAGTGTTGTGCAGATTCCAATGAAAAATCCGCATAATCCACCTATACTCATTAACACCCAAAAATGGGATGTGAAGAGTGATTTATAATTTATTACTTCATAACATTCTCCATTTATCAACATAAGAGGAATAAATAATATACTTGAATAGATATTATTGTAATATGCTAACAACCAAATATCGTTATTGACCACTGGTAGGACTCTTTTTGTGTAAATTGAATAAAGAGACAAAAATAATGATCCTAAAATTCCAAACGTGGTTCCACTTACAGAAAAACTACCTGCAAGTTAAATATTTTAATTTCGCAAAATTTAAAATTATTTTTAGGTAGTGCTTCCGCAACTGGCGCAGGTTAGTTTTGGGGACCGACGCCGCCTACCCAGTGGCGTATTATCGCAAAAGCCTAAGAAGCCCGAGCTTTTGGCACAATTATTTTAGACCGCGAGGAGCTAAAAAAAAAGAACTGTGCCTACCCGGCTGCTTATTTACCGACACTATACCAATTCAGCTCGCAGCCGATGTTTCACAATCTAGCTAGTCGTCTAGGCGTTTTATGAAACGACAAACAGCTTACATAGCTTGTATCTTTCTCTAAAAATAACAACCTAACGTAACGCACAAAAGTCACGCTTGGAAAACCCAGGCCAAGTTTTGTGCGTTTGGTTATTGTTGTTATGCTTAGCGAAATATACAATTTTTGTCGTCAGAAATGAGACATCGTAACTAAAATCGGGAATAGACTGCGGTACCTTTGTCAGAATCCAAGGCTCACCGTTAGATGAATAATGGTCGCCAACTTTCATTTTTACGCAAATACAAAATAACATCATAAATAAATATTTCGATTGAGGTTTGTGTATGTTATATTAACTGTCAGTTGACTGTCGCCTGCTATTTACTGTTCAACCGTAGCTGGCGCTGGCTCGCATTGATAATCTCTTTAGGAACCGACGCCGGTTGCGGAGGCACTGCCTTATTTTTATTAAATTTCATACCAGCTATATTCTCTTGATCAATTCCTAAGAAAAATCCAAAAACTATTAATACACAAAATGCAACACATCTGGTAGAAGTCTTTTCTCCTAGTATTAAATATGTAAATAATACATTAAAAATAGTTGTTAAAGACCGTCCTATGTAGTAAAATGCAACTGATACATATTTTAGACATAAATTATTTGTTGCTATCATACAAGTAAACATTATTGATAATGGAAGTACCTAAAAAGAATATTTTTAGAAAAGTATCGTGATAATAACAAGTTGTAATACATTTTTGACCACGTTGATGTTAAATGGATCTGATTCAGGAAACTTTATTTTATTAGGCATATATTGTTGTAAAATTTGCATTAATTTGCAAATAAACAGAGTAGTAAGACACTGGTACCACGTTATAAACAATGGAGCTTCAAGATTTATTGTCGAAAGTAATGTTTTATTGATAAATACCGTTGATATGGATACAATCCTATAAGAAACAGAATGGAAATTTGTAATTCGCGCCAAATGTTATATTCGTTAGAATCATTTTAATTTAACAAATATAACATACCAATATAACGATACAACAACAAGAATTTGCACATATTTAGCTAATAAACTTTCTTGAGTCATTCTAGTTTTATAATAAGTTTGTGTTCGCAAGCCATAAAAACACAATTTTTCAGCCACTACAAAACACGACTGTATATGATAATAACAAATTCGTTATCCATTTACGTTGCAAAACTACGTTAAATTGATAAAAGTAGTTAATAACCCCAATTTTTTAAACATTTTTCATATTTGCCACGTTCATAGTCGTTATATTTGACAATTCGAAATAAGTTGGCGATACTGAATTCAATAAAACTTAAGTAGAAAAAAATCATATTTATTTTTAATATAAATTTATATATTTTTATTCTTTTGTGGATGTTGAGTATCTTGAATAGTTAATGTGCTGCCATGTTGTTGCCATAATTCAATTGCTTTATTTGCAATAACTTCAGCTGTTTCTTCAGACACCTGAAAACAGTTGCTACAAAAATTTGTTATCAAACAAAAAAATTTTTTCTTACTGCATTAATACATTGTATCACAGAATAATAATCATTACATTTTAATAATTTATGCCTCATTGTCGTAAACATAACTATTGTAACATATACTAAAATTTTATACGATCCTCCACAAAGTTTGTCCCATATTCTACAAATAATAATTTTGAAATAATTTTGTTAATTTAAGAGGAAGAAATCTTACTTTGCTAATGCAACTTCGTTGACAATACCGGCAAAACAATTTTCAAACCATACACTGAATGGTAATGAATTTAAAACTTTTATATTTTCTAAATGCTTGTATAAATTAGAATCTTCTTTTTCTAATAAAGACAATGTTCTATCAATTAATTTTGGAATGTCTTGTTTAAATTGTTCAACTATTGCATAAAACCCTTTCGCCATCCAATATACGTCGGTGTCATCTTCAAATAACTGAAGTAATGTTTGTGATATTGCCGAAAATGTATGGTTTATCTGGATATTTGTATCATATTTTAATTCTCCAGTTTGTAGTAACCACATTGCGTAAAATATTTGCGGTTTTGGTGTGTTCCCATCCACTAGCTTAATAACTTGAAGAGCATGTATTAAATCACTATACTCTTGTTGTCTTTGAGACATAACAAATTGATGTGATTGCATATGAACAGGTACTATACCTGTAAAAATTTAATTGAAAATTGTAATGTAATTTAATTATAAACATGTACAACCTAAAAGAAGTTTCCATAATAAATTTCTATATGAAGCGGGTACTGAAAATCGTAAACAAAATTGCTTTAATTTTACTTTATCAAGTGGTTTATCTTTCAACAAAATTTCTAAAGATTTCTTCTCTTCTACACTTCGAAACCCAACTTTTTCATAATATGCAGAACGAAAATTCCTTTCGTCTGTCGCCATTATTAAACTAGTTGTAAAGTTGCTGAATCTGAAAATTACTGAATCGACCTAACCTATATTTAGTCAAAGAACAACTTTTTATTTAAATCTCGTATTTATTAACATAACATAAAATGAACAAAAATAAATATAAATGCAAATGTTTCCAAATAAAAAGATTTAATATACATGAACCATCCCATACAAAAATGTCCAACATAAAATGTATGTGAATAATCCACTGAAGAAACTTCCTGTTAATAAACTTTTTCGTGAAATGAAATATTTTTTCCAACTAGAACCTGCTTTTAATAACAACATTGCCCATAAGCCAACAACAGCGAAAATGTAGAATCCAAAACCATAGAATCCGGTTAAACCTAGCAAACCTATAAACAAAGAGTTAAGAATAAATGCAAATCGAAATATATATTTAAAATAAAAACCTGCTGTGCAGCCTGATAAAGCTGCCATGGATGTTCGACAATATTCAACAACAGAGGCATTATTTCTTATTGCTGATTCACTATACGCTATTATTTCTCCGGTTTTCATTTCCTTTGTTTTCACTTTTGACATTTGGTGTTAAATATAAAAGCGCAGGTTAGTTTATTCGTCAGTTAGTAAAAATTAATTTTTGTTTCTTACAAAATTTATGGTTAATTACAATGTAATCAGAAATGAGAAACAAATTTCAAGTGAACTGGACAACTTGCTTGAAAGTGTCAAATGTACAAAAATAAATTCCTCTAGATTGATGTTGTTGTAGAGGTCACTGAAAGGTTTTCAAGTAAATTTCAAAACAAAGTTGTTATGAAATATGAAGTATTGTTATTAATATTTGTTTATTTATCATATTAAAAGCAAGTCTTTTAATATGAATTCAAGAAAACGAACAAGAACTTCGTTGCATAATAGTCAAAATGCGGAGGATAATTCAACACCTAAAAATGAAACTAAACATAATTTGTTAACTTCTTGTAGAAGAGTAGGTTTAAATAGGAAGAAAAACAAATCATTAGGGTCATCACAAATGTCTAATGATACTGTTACAAGTACTTTTGTGGAGGAAGATTTAAAAAAATTAACTACCATAGATACTTCAAATACAAATTCCGATGTAATCGAAGAAAATTTTTTATCAGTTTCAACAAAATTAAATAGTGATGATAATTCCTTAGACAACATAAAACCGAATATTAAAAAACCAAGAGTTACTTCTCGTAAACGTAAACTTTTAAAAGATTCATCCAAAAGTAAAGAAGTTAATAATATAGATAAAACCACAAACGATACCTTACAAAGCAGTTCTGTTGTTGATTCATCATCAAATGCACAAAATTCAAATGAATTACCAGATTTAAATGATAATAAAAGTAAATCTCCTACTCAACTAACTATTCCCGTAAGTATAAATTTAACTAGATGTGATCTCAATGCATTGAAACTAAAGTTATTATCACCAAAGAAAAGTAAAATAGATGAGACAACGGAAACTTCAACCGAAAATAAGGAAAATCTACCTGCTGCCGAAAATACAAAAGTTAGTAACAATGCAGACGACAATAATTCAAAAGTAGAATGTACTACAAGTATAGAAGAAAATATTGTTGATAAACAACAAGACAAAGCAACACCAGAAAGTTCGCCTCGCCTTGTACCTAACGAAACTGTTGCCATAGAAAATAATTCTTTAGAAGAAAATTCTGATGGTTCTGACTTCTACCCAGAGGTTGTTCGTCGAAAAAAGAAAAAAGTTTTGACTAACAAGCAAAGAAATATTTCCAAACCGAGTCCATCTCATCAAAAGGAAAACATTACAAGTAAAAGAACATCAGCCAACAACACACCTTGTTATTCAGACAGCGATGACGACTTCCGGGCAACCCCAGTTCGCAGAGACAGGAAAAGTTCTCAAAAAAGTGAAAACAGCCAGAACTCGGAGAAGGATGAAAAAGTAAAAAAGAAAAAACTGAAGCTGAAGAAACCAACAGAGGATGAATTAGTCAAAACAGGTCATATTAGATTAAGTGAAAATAAATCATACACCATTATACAGAGAGATAATTATGTAAGTTACGTCAAATCTTTTGATAACGATGTTAATTTTAAAGTTACTGAAAGTGATGATAATCAACAACTTCCTGTTAGAAATTCAGTTAATTCTCCCAAGAAAACTATGATTGTTGAACGTAAAGATTATATTACTAAAAGACGAAGTTCTTTGTCTAAAAATATAGAACTGCTAATGGAAATGCCTTCTATTTTTGCAGATATAAACGATGTTGCCAGCACAACCACAGCCGAGGAATGTCAAAACAAACCGAATGAAGAAAATAAAGAACCTGAGAGTAGCAAAACTGTAGACAGAATATCTGTCGTTAAAACGTCAAAATTACAAAATATCCCCGAGACTTTAACAAACCAAACAAGTGAATTAGAAAAAGATATCGTTTCTGATCAACGAAAAGATCCATCCACATATGAAAATAAACAAAGAATATCTGAACCGGAGAATATTCAAAAATCAGCCACAATAACTACGACCATATCTTCTGAGCAATGCATTGATGAAATGATATCTGAAAATTCTAAAATAACATCTAAAGAACAAGAAAACAAAAGTACTTCTAAAATATCTGAATCAGAAAAAACAAATGTTAGTGGCCCTAGTGGAATAAAAAAGGATAAATTATCTGAAAAATCTTCTAATATCACGGTTGCAGAAATTGTTGAAGAGTTCAACACTGAATCTTCAGAAAACGAAGAAAGTTCTGATTTACCTGAAAGTGAAGATGGTAATACTTCAACATCCTCTAAAAGCAATGACACTATTTCTAAGTTGCAGTTACAAAATGAAGCACTTCAGAATATGACTGTAAAACAATTGACCGATGAATTATCTTTGTTAGAAAATAATGTTAAGAAAAAAGAAGAACGACTTCAAAGTTTAAAACGGATAAGTATTTATAAAGAAACTCATAATTTAGAACAGTTGCGTCAAGTTACTTTGCAAACCAAGAGAGGGTCTCAAAATGCCTTAGTTGATTTAGTTTTAAGTCTCAAAGAACAATCTAGTGCAGATTTTACGATGTCTACTTTATTAGAATTTATGAAAATACCAAACGAGTTAGTAGGGTACAATGAACAAGAAGATAAATTTATTTAATATGTTTCTATTTTATTTGTGTAAATGGTTCTTTTTGTATTTTGTTTCTAAACATAAAAATGTTTATTTATTTTTTGTAAAGTACAAATTTAATACATATTTCTTCTAAAAACGATGTGTTCTTATTGGATTTTCAGGGCTAAATAATTTAGGGTCTTTCATAAATTTAACATTTTTGTTATAATATCCCATTAATCCCGCACTCTGGGCTTTCTGTATTTCTAATTCTACCTGTTTTTGCTTATGCGTGCAAAGACCTGTTATATGTTTTCCGTAAATACGTCCAGTAAAAGGACTTTGAAATTGAGATAAAAGTTTCACGTTCTTATAATTAGGTGTTATATTCATCGCGCATAATATGCATTTTTGTTTTTCTTTTTCAAAGGGATTTTCCATGTCATATTTTGGTTTGTCCACATCGTCGTTCGAGATATCTGTCGAATATAACATGGGGACATTGTAGGTTATAATTGGTTTCAACGAAGTTATTACTAAAATTGTAAAAGAATTATATATTGAATAATTTTATCTTATAGTACGTACTGCTTTTATATTGCGGGTTATACAGTTTGTTTAAAATATTCATTTTGAGAACAATTTTACTTTTTCTTTCAGACTCAAATTCGATTCAACAGTGTCGCCAGCTACGTGAAAATTAGTGGAACTTGTAGAAACCGCCAAAGGTATGAAATGATTAGGGGGGTTAGGGTATATTCCAAAAAGAAAATATAATAACCAAAACCCTGGTTTCGGTTACAGACTGATTCTAGTCGCGTAACTATTATTATTGAAACAGTTCGGTTACTTTCGCGATAAACCTAAAATGTTCTGTTAAAACATTTCGTATATCGTCTTTCAAAATCCTTAATTATGAAGTGGAAATTACCCTGTAAAACATATGTAACAATCAACTAGTTGACAAATAAACCACACTAACCTTTAATATCTGACATTTTATGAAAAAGGACAGAAGATGTAACCAAGAGAACCGAGGAAAAACAACGGTTGCGTTGGTGCGCTTCGGTTGCAACCAATTTAACCGGTACTGTTTCGTAAATGTACAATTTTTAATTTGAAATTATTGGAACACTTTTGGTTAACCACGGTTAAAATTTGTTATTTTTGGAATATACCCTATGGTGGTGTTTAGCCTCCCGGCGCCGGTATCCGTTGGTGGGCCTCTGCTGTATCGCCTGGCGATCACGTGACATAAAAATGACGTCAAACATTTCGGTTGCCTGTCGTATCGCTTTGCGATTACATGACATCAAATGTACGGCAGAATCTTAGCACACTAGCACACATTGTAAAATTAGAAAAACGATGAATAGCTTACAGCCACATTGTAATACGGCTATTATTTTCGCTTCCAATTTATCTAATTATAACAATAACCTTGCCTAACGCACAAAACTCGCCCCGAGTTTACCAAGAGTGTCTTGTGCGTTAGGTGAGTTATTGCTGTTATATTTAGAAAAATATACAAACCGACTAAACAGATTGTATCCGAACGATTTGACAATCTGACTAATTATTATACAAACTGTCCGGATTTCGAAGATCACCATTGGGATCTCGGAAACTAGAGATACGACTTCGGTTAAATGGGACATGTGGTGCGCCTTTGGGGGGGCCATCTTAGATATGCTTTTGTTTTGACAAAAATTCTCATAAGGTTACTAGAAAATGGCGGAAAACTGAATTTGGTCGTTATTTTCATTTTGAAATTACGTCTAAACTATCAGTAAGTGAGAAAAATGTTTCAGATAAAAAAGTTAAATATTTTTATTGTAAATTCAGTGACGTACGAATAGTATATTATGTTATTAGGAGTAGAAAGCGGTCTTTTTGTGTTGAACCCAGCTATTGCAGCCGAGGCCTGGCAAGCTGGGTAAAACACAAAAAGGGCATTCTACTCTGAATGACATATACTACTTTTTCTTCAAGCGTTTCAAATAATATTTTGACATTTTTTTGGAATTTATATACTTGTAAAATTTGCAATTTTAGTCAAAGCTGGCTGTGTACAATACAAAACAAACGATTCAACTGTTAAATAATAATTTTCAATATGATCTGTGTTGCTGTGGCTACTGCTACTAAGAAACTAACATTTTTTTACTAGTACAACAATAACAACATTTTTGTACTAGTAAGACAATGAATATCTTCTACAGCGTGTGTACAGTAGCATAATATGCATATTATAATACGATTGAAGAAAAAATATTTTTTCTATTGGTATGTTTTAGAGATATAGGCGCACCACATTTTCCATTTGTCATTACCAAACCGGAATTAATTTGGATACCGGCGCTGAGAGGCCAAATGATTAATTTTCTGATTAAAACGAGAGATATATAATTTCTTATTTTTATTTATAACAAAATTAATATAAATACAGAAATGTAACTAATCGTCCATATATTAATAATTAGTAAAAAGAAAAAAGAAGTTAATATGTGCATATAAATTATTTTTTCTGAACAAAATTTACAGAATATCCACCTGAATTCGGATCTTGGTTTAATTGGAAATTTTCTGTAGATAGTCCAAATGGTTTTAATATTAAATTTCCCAAATCCTTCAGTTTTCCTAACATTTCTTCTTTCATTTCTTCGTTTCGTTTTTCTATTTTTTGACTTAGTACATAAATGATATGGGGCAAATCATTATTTGAAGTATCTAATATTTGTAACTTTTTGTAATCTTCCAAGCTTTCGTCTAATTTATCCATATCTTCATATAATTTTGCTCTTCTGTATAAAGCTTTAACGTATTCTGGATTTAACTCTAAAGCTTTAGAAATATCTTCTAATGCACTTTCTTTATATTCCAATTTAATTTTACTTGCAGATCTATTAGAATATAAAATAGACCGTTCATTTTTGTAATGTAAAGGACATATTTTTAGTGCAGATGTGTAAATATTAATTGATTCAAGATAATTTTCCTGTTTAAATTCTTGATTTCCGTTCTGCTTCAAACATTCAGCTTCTTCTTTCCTTTTCTCTTTCTCTTCATCTGTTAACTGATCGTCAATTTCTTTTAATTTTTCTTCGTCAATAAGGTCATTTATGGGAAGTTTATTTTTTTCTTTTTCTTCATCAACATCTTTATCTAATTCCAATTTGTTGTCTGAAGAATCAACAGGGGAATATTGAGAATCATCTAGAACATTGGATTCTAGATCTTTTGTTAACTCGTCTATAATTTCTTCATTCGTTGGAATTGTTGAAATCTTTTCCTTATTATCCATTATCTTTTCCTAAATGAAGGTAATTGTAAGTAGGTATTTATTTAGAGTTATAAAACGAATTTATTTCTGCTTACTTCTTTATAAGCATTAATTTGTTACACTTGACAGCAAATTTTAGGTTAACTACAAATGTCAGTACAGCAAAGCCAGAATCACGCTGTAATAAGTTGAGAGCAGAGCAAGAACCAGCTGTTTCCGGGGACCTCCAAGTAAAATTTGTGTAAAATTATAAAATAGTAGCCTAAAAATTACTTTTTCATTAATTTTTTTCTAAATAAGGCATTTATTTTAAATTTTCGTTTACGTATTTGTTAATGAAGTTGGCTACAGAGGACTGGGGTAATCGGGTAATTTCGAAGGTTTCCGAAAAAAGCTGATTGCTCGCTCTCTATAAAAAAATTAAATGAAATATTTTTAATAGACAAAATTCATATATTTACAAATAATTTAATTAGCAACTATATATTTATCAGTTTTATACATTTCATAAGCGAATTCTTCAGTTAAATTAGGATCATATTCGAGTCCAATATAATCAATTTCTAAATTAAAAGGACCGTTTATTTTATCACCAGCTGTTATTCCAAAATTAGTTACTTTGTCGAGTGGAATAGGTCCTTGCCTATCTTGGATTCTCCCTTTTGAAGACAAGAAAAATTTCGAAAAAGGTATCTACAAAAATGAAAGTAGGAAATTTATTTATGTGCACATTTATGATGGAATACCTTGGCTATTTGCCAGTATGGTCCTCCTCTAGTAAACAGAATGTAGTGATAAACATCATTCCACAAAACATCAAAGTAGCCCGTTGTTGATAAATTTAACATATAAGACCGACCATCTCCTCTCACTCTCATAACTAGTACATTATACATCGTCCAATTGTGATAAGAGTCACGTTTAAAAGATTTCCTTGCTCGAATGGATCTCATATTACAATATCCTGCTCTTTGTACTCTACCATCTTTTGGTACTTTTGTATTTAATTCGCCAGAAAACAATGCCTTTCCATTTTTGCTTAAGGCTAAAGAACAGTTACTGTATCCTTCGTTGTGATCCTTGTCGCTCGTAACAACCCATTTTTGTAAAGATTCTTCTGTTTTAAAATCCCATACTACGTCTGTTTCTCCTGGTCGATGTATCATTATTGGATCCATTTCAAATTTTTCTTTCATTTCATTTGACCATAGTTCAATTTCTTTTCGTAACTCTTTTAAACCTTCGCGAATTTGTTGGGTTCTAGGAATATTTTTTCGTTTATCTGCCTGACTATATCCACTTTTAGGTTCTTTTTCATAAAATAAGCCATTTACAACAGATGTAGTTCGTAAATATCTATACTTTAGATAAGAACAATTGATTTTTTTATTATAGCTCGAATTTAATAAGCTTCGGCAAGTACTTGAGATTAATTGAGCCATTGTACATTATTTATATTTATAATCAGAATGTTATGCAAATTTTTAGGTTATCTGTGGTGTACAACGTCATTTATGGGATAATAAAGCCGGGTCCACAGTGAAACGAACATTAGCTAACATTTCTTGTTAGTGAACAAATGTTCAGCAACATAGTTCGTGAACAATTATTGTTGATGTAAGAATGTTATTTAATATTATGATGTCCATTCATATTACAATAATTAATTAGGTTCGCCACAGTTTTAAGAAAAGTTAGAGAAGTTTTCCTTTTGATAGATTTGTAAATCGAAGAAGGCAGTGGCTTATATAATAAATTTAATAGACCTTTTCAATAAAGAGATAAAAGATATGCGCAATGGGGATCTGCGCATAATAAGAACAACAGAGATCTATGGCGTTTGTTTCTAAAAACTTTCGACGTAAAATGTGAAAATATCTCAGATAAGATTGTGAACCAGGCTTAACTTGTTGATGAATTTAAAAAATATATCTTTCTCATTCCTCTTAATACTGCTCTGCTCACTGCTAATCATTTATGATTAATTGTGACGTCAAACAACGGACAACAGTTAAAAATTTGTTATAATTTGTTTTTAAAATTCTTGTTTAATACTATTTCTTCTTCTTTTCGGGCAACTAGAAATAGAACGTTCTTTCCCAATGTAAATAAATAATACCTGCGCGATGCATGAATAAAAATAAATCAAAGTTACATAGGTTAAATTGTTATCTTTTATTGGTTACTGATAACAATTCGTTTCTGCGAAATTAAGAAACTTATTATTAATGTATTGTTAACGTAAGTATAAT